>OX422213.1:191984713-193234713 GCA_949130495.1 Sambucus nigra
AGTCTCTTACCTATGCTGGCAGATTAACGTCAAGACATAAAAATCAGCCCCACCACGGAATATCCCATCCGTAAAAATCTACAAAAACTAGTCCTATACCCAGGTAGTGTTAACTGCAACTAAGCCCCATCCACTAGTCCCATACCTAGTGAGTATAAAAAAATATAGGTGAGATCATACTACCCAAAATCCCGTTGTTCCTGCAATGGAAAATATGAATAAAATCAATCGTATAATTCAGCATATATATACACAATTTTTCAATTCACTCATAATGTCACAATTGAATTTAATTTAATTTAATTAATACCACCGTCATCATGCTTAATACAATAGTTTCCATCTAATAATTTTAGATTAAGCAGCATGCAAGTTTATGAAATACACAATAATCATCCACTTTCATTAACTACAAAATTTTATGTGTGTATACGCGCCCCATTTCCGTTTAAATAAACTCTATAAAATTCTACATGCAATCCTACACCCATAACCACCAAAACCCAATACTATAACCTATGAACCCAAGGGTTTCAAATCTTATTTCATATTAAAAAAAAATCATAAAAATAGTACCAAATTAGCTCTCACTTTTTTTCTAATTAAAGTTGTTAATTTCTTTTAAGAAAATGTGTAATTAATTGTTTAGACGCCACTTAAAACTCATAATCCTAAAGGAAGAGAATAGATTTTCCATGCCATAGTAAAAGTCGTTTAGAAAATTTGAGTAGACAGTTTGAATCCTCTCGAAAAATTATGAAAGATTTCTTCTTGAACCAACTTGAGAAAACACCAATTGAGCCTTCAAATCTTGAGTTAAAACTTGATATCTTTGGGGCTAGGATTTGGATGAGGAAAAAGATGAACAAAATAGAGAACTACTGATCTTAAGATGTTTAAGAATGAGTTTTAAAAGTCCAAGCCCCGAAATATATATATATATATATATATATATATATATATATATATATATATATATATATATATATATATATATATATATATAAGTTCTGGAGGAATTTAAGTGGCATTAGAATCCTATTAAAACTAAAAATGTTCACCCGTTAGTCATTGTCCAAAATTGGGACAAATATTTTTTTTAAATAATTCTATATTATAAGGAATCTTCTAAATGTCCCAAGAGTTATATATACTCATATTAGGTGTCTTTTAAGCTAGCTTTTTGACCTCCGAATAAATTTATAAAATTACCGGATAAAATTATGGGTTGTTACATACTTTCCCACTAGCACAGAAACTTCGTCATCAAAATTTGATGAAGTGTAAATGTACAAAATAAAATAAGGCTCATATATGCCTACCCGTAAAATGCCACGATTGGATGCCCATACACCCAATCTGACACGCACTTACCTTATGAACAAAACATACAATATATACCATAACTATATAATAGGAATACCTATCAAAATAACGGCATACAACGTTCTCCCACGAATCATCACTTATATCTATCTCCACAAGTCATCATAACACTTAAGTACCCAAGTCAATTCATATCACCAAATTGATACTTACGATACCTAACATCTGCACTAAAATTTTTTAAAATAAATCTCATCTCCCAAATCAGTTCTAACTATCCTCACATTCAGATTTCTAGTTCTAACCTCAACGCCCAAAATGTCCTTAACACAAAACTTCATATCTCCAAGAAACACATCTAACACGTATGCTACACCCTCTACCTTAAGGAGTACGAATCAATAAGGGGATCAAATAAAGGTAACGTAGAAGAAAAATGTACTCATAACCTACAAGACCTAAGACCATGCTCGGCTACCATTTGTAACACCCCACGCATTCCTGGCGTCTGCTGCCCCCAAGACTACATCAAGTATCACTAAATTAAAGATAATTATTAGCATGTGACAGATATGAGACATATAGAATTCATTCCATAAGATAATAATCAAATTGAACCACTACATATGCAATACTAAAATCCATCACCATGCTAACTGCAAAATAAATCCAACTCATATAAATATAAACCCCAATGAACTAATCCAATGCAAATGTATGGAATAAAATCGTAAACAATTGTGGAACTGAATGGCCCACCAAATCCATAAAATGAGACTCAATATAAATGCGAAGGAATAAAAATTAATCTAAACTACTAAGCATAAAATAAATAACTCCAGTTGCACCTCCAAGATATATCTTCAAACTCTAATGAAGCTACTCCAGTACTAACACTTGAAAAAGTTAGTGAACGCATAGGGTCAGATCCCTGAGCATGAATACCGTATACTCCCTCAAATTATATCCCGTGAATCAAGACTATAGCATTATTCATGGTAAATATCACATGAGAATATTTTAAATTAAATGAGATACATATATGCGATAAAAATAAATCACTATCCACCCACAACAAAGTCTATTTAATACCCAAGTTCCACTATTTAATTTTCAATAACTTCATTTCATTAATTTACTCGATTTAGTCAATTTTATTATTTGCTCATTTTATTATTATCAGTCACGATGCTCCCACATTTAATATTACACCATATTAGTTGTGGGACTCCCATTAAGTTTTTTCTCATTTTAGTTGTGGGACTATTGCTTAAAGTTTTTCATCATATTCATTGTGGGACTCCCACATGTTTTACACTACACCCATTCCCTTCGTAATAGCCAGCCAATAGGTATTCTGTCAACCCCGTACTTATGGACAAGGTTCCACGCACGACATGTCATAATAGCCAGCTAGCCCGTTTAACTGTAAGGCTTGCACTTATTATGCCGTCACTCACCCACACGTCGCAATAGCAAGGCAACTCGTTTAACTGTCACCCCTACACTTATTAACAACACCAATATATTTTATTACCCGTTTATTATCTTAGTCATTAATTCTCAATTTCTCATGTTTACTCATTATTTTATTGTATTTACCCCACCCTTATTATCGACGTAAGATACTAAAAACCCTCAGTCCCATACTTAAGAGCCTCCAAAAAATACAAATATGTCCTACCCTATTTTTGTAAAATGAATTTATATTGATAATATCTTCATAGTCTCTTACCTAGGCTAGCAAATCGACGACACGACATAAAAATCAATCCCACCCCGGAATATTCCACTAGTCCCATACCTAGGTAGTGTTAACAGGGACTAAGGCCTAGCAACTAGTCCCATACCTAGCGAGCATCCAAAAATATAGGTGAGATGAGACTACCCAAAATTCCATCGCTCGTGCAATGGATAATATGAATGAAATCAATCGCATAATTCAACATGAATATACACAATTTTTCAATTCACTCATAATGTCACAATTTAATTTAATTTAATTTAATTTAAATTAATTAATACCACTGTCGTCGTGATTAACACAATAGTTTCCATCTAATAACTTTAGATTAATCAATATTCAAGTCTCTAAAATACACAATACTCATCCACTTTCATTAACTTTCAAATTTTTATGTGTGTCTACGCGCCCTGTTTCCGTTTAAATAAACAATATAATATTCTACATGCAATCATACACCCATAACCACCAAAACCTAATACTCTATCCTACGTACCCAAGGGTTTTAAATCTTATTTCATATTAAAAAATTTCATAAAAACAGTACCAAATTAGTTCTCACTTTTTTTTTCTAATTAAAGTTGCTAATTTCTTTTAAGAAAATATATAATTAATTATTTAGGTGACACTTAAAATGCATATTACTAAAGGTAGAGAATAGATTAACCATTCCTGAATAAATGTCGTTTAGAATATCTGAGTGTACGGTTGGAATCCTCTCGAAAAATTATGAAAGATTGCTTATTGAACCAATTCGAGAAAACACCAATTGAGCCTTCAAATTTTGAGTTAAAACTTGATGACTTTGGGGCTAGGGTTTGTATGAGGAAGAAGATGAACAAAATAGAGAACCACTACTCTTAAGATGTTTAAGAATGAGTTTTACAAGTCAAATCCCCGAAATATTAGAATCCTATTAAAACTAAAATAGTTCGCTCGTTAGTCACGGTCCAGAACCGTGAGAAATGTTTTTTATATAGAATTTTATGTTATAAGGACTCTTCTAAACGGCCCAAGACTTGTATATACTCATATTAGAAGTCTTTTAATCTATCTTTTTGAGTTCCTTATAAATTTAATTAATTATCGGATAAAATTACGGGTTGTTACAATTTTCCATTCGTATTTTCATACATTGTTTTTCTTACAAGAAGCCTCGTCAGACATGCATACTCATGTGTTCATAATGAGTCATAATTCGGTGTATTTATCATAGTATATATTTGAATTATTTTAATATTCCTTAGTGGTTCAATCATACACACATACTCAATTCATCATATATATTCTTTTAGCTATAATCCTTCAAGTGATTTGTTCTCGTCTTTCACATGATGCAGACACCATGATTTTTGCTCTTCACGCACTTTTCACAGATGTATACACTTTTCACTCCATCCATACTATACACATTTTAGGAGAAAGAAAATAATATTTTTATAGCCCATGAGAGATCGAAAAGGAATAATGGGTGGCTAACACCTTCTCATTTCGTAACTTAGTTCTCAGACCCTTGATATATTTCGTTTTCTATGCATCAGTTTGTATTTTGATGTCATTAAAGTCCAGGTAGTTCGACGACAATACGTGCTGGGGTTTAACACATAAATCCAAACGGGGATTTGGATTATATATGTATGTGTAGAAAAAGGTGTTTTAGTATGAGAAAAAGTGATTAGAAATCCCCATTGAGAATTTACTAGTAAACCCTCCTTTTCTTTTCTTTGAATTTTTCTTATGAAAGTAATGTTTGGGCGAATACTAATAATAAATTTTTTGAAATTAAGGTATGTGATGTGATGAAGTAAAGTAATAAAGTTGAAATTAAGTAATTAATACAAAAATAAGAGAATTTAAAGATAAAGGGGAAGAATTAGACCTCCTTATGAAGATTTAAGTGGATCTTGATTGTAGATGCGTTGATATAATGATGAAATGATGGTGGTTTGAGGACATGGGTGGATATTTATTCACAATAGTATGAGAAGAATGGATGGAATGCGGGAAATGGGCTATTAAGCAAAGAATAGCTCTGAATTCAAGAGAATTCTCTCTTAATTGCTAAGAGGGATGTTGATGGGGGTTGTTTGAAGTGAGATCATGGCCTCTATTTATAGGTCCAAGGGGTGCTTATCGTCATGGTCCTATACCTGCCTATTAGTATATAATCCTATACACACTATAAATATTCAGGGACCTGGGGTTGTCATTCGACAATCTGAGGTAGGTTTTTCCAAAAAAATGGCATAAAATGCGAATCGTAAGTTAGAATTGCACACGAGGAAGAGCGTTGGAAAGGTTATTTAGGTCCATTTGAAGATTCATTCATCTTCATTTGGGCTGAGGAGTTGACAGGAGTCAAATAGAGGTTGTGAACTCCCAGTGGCTTCCAGATCAGTTTTCGGGGTAAAGTGGACCATTTGTCTGAACCACAAGGTTGATTCTCTCATGAGGTAGACCTTTGGAAAGGGGATTTAGGGTCTTTTGAATATTTATTGATATTTTACTAAGGACAGAAAGTCGACGGGAGTTAAACAGAGCTGGGAGGGTCCGATGGCCTCCAAATTAGTTATTAATAGTAAAATGGATCATTCGTCTGAATCATAAGGTCGATTCATGCATGGAGTAGAATGCTAGAAAGGGGATTCAGTGTCCTTTGAAGATTAATTGAGGTGAGGAAGTTGATCATAGTCAAACAGGGCTCCGGAGCGCCCAGTTGCTTCTAGATCGGTACTCGGAGTACGACCTAGGGTTTACAATGAATGCCTGAGTGCTAGGGACCTAAGGAGGTGTCTAGGGGATCCTAAGATGAGGTGTATAGAGATAGCCTCTTGATTGGAGATATTAGAACGAGTGAATTCCATCGAATGATAGACATCACATTGATGTTGGGAAAGAGGTTTTTAAGTCAATTATATGGAGCTAGAAGGTGAGGTTGACCGATTCGGGAGGTTGAGGTCAGTTCTGTGGATCTAAAGAGACGAGGATGACCAATTTAGTGGGTTGAGGTCAGTTTAGAGGACCTAAGGATATGAGTATGATCGATTCAACGGGTCGAGGTTAGTTCTTAGGACCTAAGGAGATGAGGATAACTGATTCAGCTGGTTGAGATCAGTTCTGAGGGCCTAAGGAGATGAGGATGACTAATTCAGTGGGTCGAGATCAGTTATGAGGACCTAAGGAGATGAGTATGACCGATTCAGCGAGTTAAGATCATTCTGACGTCCTGAGGAGACGAGGGTGATCGATTCAGTGAGTCGAGGACATGTTACGATTGGTTCTAAAGGGGTTAGGGAGACCAATTTAGCAAGTCAAGCTTAATTATGAGGACCTAAAATGATATTAGGAATGACCGATTTAGTGGGTCATGGTTATCTATCAAGTGATGCTGGGGATGACCAATTCTAAGGGTTGAGGTCAATTTTAAGAACCTTAAGCTGTAGCGGCTAATTCTGAGGACCGAGCTCAATTTTGAGGACTTTAAGTTATAGCGACCAATTATGAGGGCCGAGGTCAATTTGGAAGACCTAAAGTTATGATGACCAATTCAGAGGGTCGAGGTTAATTCGGAGGACCTTGAGTTGGGATGATCAATTCTTAGGGTCGAGGTTAATTCCGAGGACCTTAAGTTATGACGACCATTTCTGAGGGTTGAGGTTAATTCCGAGGACCTTCAGTTGTGATGACCAGTTCTGAGAGTCGAGGGCAGTTATGAGGACCTAAAGTTATAGGGTAGGGAATAGCTCTCTTGGGAAATTTAAGTTACCTGCATTTTTGTTGAGGATTGTGTTGTTTTGAGACTCAACTGGGGTGATGTTTAAGATGGGGAATTATAGTAAACTTGGATGTGGGTGCATTATTAAATATGTTGAGGACATGTGTGTAAGATTGATCCTGATAGGGATTATGTTGGAGATCAGAGCGTAATATTAATCCTACTAGGGATTTTGATAGTTTGTAAGGGGATTAGTGCTCATAAAAAATGCTAGAAGAAATTGAGGTTTCATATTTTTCAAGGATTTTTGGGAATTTGTTAGGAAATTTCTAGATTTTTTTAGAATTTTTTGGAATTCTTTGCACAAAATTTGGAAGGGGGTCCAGTAGGCAGTCCTGGTAGGGTGACAATTGGTAAGGGCTCAAACTGCTAAGCTTCCTTAGGGAAAAAACAAGACGACTACCAATCGATATGGTCAGGGGGTTTCCGATCGGCAAGCTCTTTATCCTTCTATCAAAAAGGGACGAATCATCCTCATTTTCACATCTTCAAGTGTTTGAATCTTCTGCTTTCTCTAAAAAAATCATTCTTAAGTCATTTTTTATTTAAGGCTTCAAATGGTTGGTTCTTCAAACAAGTTGTATAACAATGAGTGGCTAGCCGTTGATAATCGGGATGGCCTGGAGTAGCATTCTAGGGTGCCTCTTGGATTAGGAAATCAAAAAGGCTTCAATTTATTAGAGCCTGCAGGAGATGAACATATTCTTCTACGTGAGCCTACATACCACCGTTTGTTTAATGTGAGGAACCTTAGTGGTTATGTAAGTATAGTGACCATTGGTATTGCATTTTATTTTTCTTCATTGTGATAATGAAGGTTTTTTCTTCTTCTCCTTCTTATTCTTTTACAAACTGACATTGCTCCTTCAAGCATTCGATCTTGAGGGACGGTGGGGATCAAGGAGCATTTGGTCTCAATGGATGATGGGTATGAGCATTCATTTAGTTCAGGCTCTGGATGAGACACCGCCTTCTACTACGGTTTTGCATTCTCTGGGGGAGTGCTGGTGGGACACTACCCATAATTTCCATGTTGTCTTTGTGAAGATGATGGTTAGTCCCATTGACATTCAGCAGCTGACGGGGGTTGATTGTGAGGGTGGCACCAGAGGCTGTACATGCAGCTTTGGGAGATGTGGGTAGGATTATATATGGGGATTTGATCCTAATTTTTTTTTGAGGAAGATGCTACAGAAGAGGAAAGTGGACGTGACTAATGGGAGGCATGTGAGACAAATGGCCCATTTATTTATTTTTCTCCCGTTAGGTGGATTTCTGGTGGCGATGAGTGGCGACGCCGTCCATCTCTAGTTCTTGTCGCATCAGAGGATGATTCCGGACGTCTACTTGTATGACTGGGGGAACCTAACCTTGGCATCCCATTATTCTTCATTGGATTATTTTAGCCGATGATGTCGAAAAAATTTTATCGAGGTTACGTATCTTTTGGAGGTAATTTTGGATTTATTTTCCTTTTTATGCATTTCCTTGCATTCTTGTTTCGTTCCATTTTTGTTGATTCATGTCTTTTGCATTAGTGGTTTTCTAATGTCAATGGGTATAATGCGGGGTTTATATCCCTAAAGAATGAGATTTTAGCGAATCTCTACCAAATGTTCTGGTGGCAGAAGTCTCATCGGGGGTCGAATCAGTATTTGTCTTTGGCAACGTGCAATGGGCTCTGAATACCCTGACGAGTGATTAGGTTATCTTTTTATCTTTTTTGAGTCCTTCTTGGAACTTCATTTCTTGAGATATGGGGGTGATGGGAATACGTGCGTAGATACGGAGGCTATGGAGAAGGAGGTGATGGTCCACTGTCGATTCTCCCTTTACACATGAGGCGAGTGAGAAAGATGTCAGACAATACTCGGGCAGTGGTGATGATCGGGGAGCCCTATACGCACTATATGGATACAACAGAGAGCTATGACTATATGGATTTTATGACGAGATGGGTGATGCCCACTTTTATCTATGACGTGGAGAATATGCCTCCACCGACCACGGCTTCGGGAAATGGGACTAACAACTCTGTGTGATCGACCTACACATCGACGGTGGCATGTCAACGGTGGTAACCGTGACAAAGGAGGCTTCGATCATTCAGGTAAATCCCCCCTCCTATAATTTTTTATTGAGTAGCGGGGAGTCACTGAGCATGCTGCACCTACCTAATGCGTTAGTGTTTTGATTTATAGGGCTTATGGATGAGGCCCTCTGGACTGAAATAAATTACCTCTTTCTTTTCTTATTCTGTTGACTTTTTGTTGCTTCTTTACTGACTGATGTGCCTTTTGATTTCTTCTTTGCTTGTCGTATTTTTGGGTGTCTACCACCTGGTTGAGTGATATCAGAGATTAGATGTCATCCATCATGGATTATATCAAGAAGTCGTCTCCTTCATGCTTTGTGCCGCCTTCCACCGTCTGTTGTGGGGGTCGAGGGTTGGAGAGATATAGAGTTGAGGGTGCGGGTGAAGTCCCATTTGTATTTTCTATTTTTCTTCTATATCTATAAAATGTAACCAAGTGAAGAAAAATATATATGAAGAGATATGCAATTTTCTTTTCATAGTGTTTTCCTTGATTTAGTGACTTATCCTATATGCGCTTTTAATTTTCTGTTGAGATTATTTATTTTATGCAAAAGTTGAGATGAGTATGGAAAAGATAATGAAAGACAAAAATGTTTAAAAAAGGGGAGTGAAAGTAATTAACTTAGGAATGATTTTTGAGTATGAATTTATTATAAGAGAAAATGATCTTCTTGAGAGAAAAATGAGTAAGGGATAATTTTTCGGAATGAAGATTTTTATGAAATTAATTTTGATTAAAGAGGAAAGATGGAATTGTCTAAAATAGGGGGTTACCAATCGACATTTCCCTTGACCTTCTTATCGGCATGTGGGTCAAGTCAAATCATCCCTAGGCCTTTATTTCACTTTCCTGCACACTAGAGTACTCTTGTGGGGTAGAATTTTAATCGGGTTTCTAGAGCTCTTGCCTTTTTCCAAAGTTTTGAGTACAAAAGGAAGTGTGTGGGATGGGTTTTCTTCACCAATACCAATATTTCTCTTCTTGCTTCATATTTTTCATTCTCAAAGGGCTCATCCCATGTATGAAGGATTTTCTTTTTCCCTTGATGGTTTGGAGGCCATGTGCTTATACAATGTCGATTGTAATGCTTTTAAATTGCACCAGGTTTCTCTATGGAACAATCGATCCATAGATTGGAACCTATTGACAACAGTGATACAGTTCTGGTACCATGAAGACCATGTCTTTCATTTTGGCCTGGACGAGGTATGTACCACCTATGAAGAGTGCTCGTCTATTTTTAGGGTTAAAGCCAGTGTGGCAACGGCTACGCTTGATTATTCTCATTCTCCTCGGGTATTCATGTCGGAGTTGCTTCATATTTCTCCCTCGGTGGATCAATCATTGGTTACTGTGATTATTCATTCCATGTGCTTTGAGGATGCTAGTCTTGCTGGAGCTATCGCCTTTGGACTTATTGTGAGGCTATTGTTGGTGATGGGAGACTTGATAAAGGATCCCCAGGTGGCTATGACAATATCCTGGATGTCTTACTGCCATAATCTTGCGATTGTGGTGTTGGATAAGCCCTTGAATGGTCTAGATGCTTGGAGGAGGGCCACTCTAATTTTCTGAAGGGGAACCCAGTAATGTTGTTTATGTGGCTTGCAGAGAGGTTTCATCTAGCATCTCCTCCTGAATATCCTTTTAGCAATTGTCCCCATTTCATTTGTTCATCTTTTCTTTGGCATCAACTAATTTATAGAGAGTTGGGTTACCTAGTTTGTTAAGCATGTACCTCACTATCTTCCCAGGTTAGTGCCATGGTGGGGGAACATAATACCTGTCATGCATCTTGGATATTATCGGTATGTGAGGTTAGTGGGCCTTCAACATACCTCTTTTTATTTTTCCTGGCGTCTCCAGTGTCAGGCCGAGTGGGAACAAATTGTTCCTCCTCGCATAACAAACTTCTTTCGATGGAGGATTTGACTGAATCACTGAGGATGATGCAAGTCTCTTTATAGAAGCACTGTCAGTCATCTATCCATTCATCACAGTCTGTGGGAGGGGTTGTCATGTGTTTGGGAACTACATGAAATGGTTAGGGATGAGGGTAGTAGAGAAAATTATGGCAGAAGAGATCGGTCAAAGGTGGTTTGTTGCCTTCAACATCATGGAAAATGATGTTGTGGTTCTATCCTGGCTTGTCAAGTCATACCGCTCCATGGAACGGATAAGGTATGTCAACCAGGAATGGAAAACTTGGGGACCTCAAAGGGCTATTAACAATGATGAAGGGAGTCGTTCGGCAGTTAAAGGTAATGTTTTGTGAAGCTTTGTGTGATTTTTTTTTAAGCTACGTTAATTTCATATCTCAGAGTTTAGAATAATTTTTGTGTAACTTGGTTTAGGTTTAGATTTATTTAGGAACGATTTGGTCAAAAAAAGGATGGTTTCTTTAACTCCATTTGCTGATAGTCCATGTAATAGTGATATATTCCTGAATAAAAATAAAATTTGATTTTGATCATATTTTGTTGTGCCTCTTTAATGAATTTTGTATTTGAATTTTCTATACCAATCGCTAAGGAATACATAATCATTTTATTCATATAAATTGTAAAATGGACTATCATTCTCTGAGATTATAAAAGAATAGCATTTTGAGAAAAAGAACGCAACCAGACCCATGTAATGAGTATGGTCTACCTACGTACCTCTGGGGATTCTGAAAATTTTCATGAGTTTTATTTTGAAAAGAAAAGGTTTTTGAGAGGATTAGGTCCCACATAGCTCTAGGTAGGGGAAATGAAGAATTTTTTTAAAAATAGAAGGGGGATGAGAAGAGTCGTAGCGCACCGAGATTTTAGACTAAGGGTAAAGTTTCTTGAGATGGTTCAAGTTAACTGGACGCGTCCTCTCTTCTCCATCGAGGCCTGTGACCATAGTGGTGCCTCTTAAGAGAATTTTATTCATGATGTATGGGTCGTTCAAATTCAGTTTGAATTTCCCTCTGGGGTCCAAAACGGATTCTATCATCTATTTGAGGGTAAGGCTCCTTCATGGACAACACTTTCCTTGACTTTTCTGTTGAATGGTCGCACTATGTAGTGATGGTATCCCTATATATGATAGATAGCCTTCAGTATCTTTTCATCCTAGAGTGATAGTTCCTCCAAGTATCTTTGATGCCATTTTTCTTGATAAATTTTACTTTCGATTAGGAAGTGAAAGAAAGGTATTTTCAACTCAACTGGTAGGACTGCTTCCATGCCATACACTAGAGAAAAAAGGGTAGCCCAAGTAGGCATTATGAATCAAGTGTGGTAACCCCAGAGGGTGTAAGGGATCTAGTTGGACCAATCTCTGCAACTCTCAGTCATCTTTCGAATTATCGTTTTGAGGATTTTATTGGCAGTTTCGATGACACCGTTGACTTGGGATCGATAGAGAGATGATTTAGGCCTCTGAATCCCGTACTCATCGACTAGTTTCATGACCTCGACTTCGAAATGGAGCCCATTATCTGACACTAAATCATGGGGAACTCCATATCAGCAGATGATGCTATTTCTTTTTAACATGGACACTTTCTTGGCATAAAGCACCATGTTGATACGAGAAATCGCTCATAAGTCACTCTCATATCAGCAAATCGAGTGTATAATGCATAATAAGTAAATAGAGCAAGTAAGAGAGATAAAAGACAAGATATAGAGTGGTTTGGATATAAAAGAGCCTACGTCCACTGTAGTGTATGAAATCGATCATAAGTCGCTCTCATGTCAATAAATCTAGTGTTTAATGCATAATAAGTAAATAGAGCAAGTAAAAGAGATTAAAGACAAGATATACTGTGGTTCGTCTATAAAAGAGCCTATGTCCACTTTAGTGCTTGCCTCTCATAATATTCATATCATTGATGTACAATAAAATCATGCCTAAAGAGGCGTACAAGTATGAGTATAAGGGAGAATACATGGTAATATTGAGGATTCCGGTGTGCCAGAGAGTTGGCAGTAATGTAGATGTGTAAATATTGAGGATTCCGGCGTGCCGGAGAGGTGGCAGCAATGTAGATGTGTAGCCCCCAAGTTATGGGTTAATGTCGTGTAGAGAGAATTTGATAAGACTCCGCCAGATATTATGGAATCTGTCCAAGGGGAGCGGAATCGATCCCTTATTTCGAGGTGTGGTCCTCTATTTATAGGATGTATACGAGTTGTGTCATGTGCCCTGAGCACGTGACGTATATCAAGTCTGGAGTCATTGTATTAGAGAGGGATTCGGTCTATAAGGTAAACATATTGAGTGTTGCATCCTGCATGATTAAAGCCAAAGGTACCGCATCCTGTACGAGGTAGGGTCGCAGCCTGTATATAAGGCCAAGTGGCTCGTACTTGATAAGACTGCACCCTATGATGTGTAGGGTCGTTCCATTTGCCTAGGGGCCGCGACTTATAAGCTTCTGTACATGCCTGAGTAACCTCCGCGACAGGGTGTTGTATTTGTACTATCACACCGTGTATGACTCGACTTTGACACATTTGGTGAAGTAATCAATGGCGACTAGGATGAATTCATGATTGTTTGAAGCTTTGAGAGTAACTTTTTTGATGATGTCAATGCCTTAGGTGGAGAAGGGATAAGGAGAGGTTATGGTATATAGTTCTCGAGGAGGCAAGTGTTAGATATTGGCGAACTATTGCCATTTGAGGCATATTCGGACATAGGTCGTACAATCTTGAACCATGGTGGTCTAATAGTATCCTTCACAGATGATCTTTTTAGCAAGCATGTGACCATTCATTTGGGGCCCGAATTCTCCTCTATGGATCTTCTGCATCATTTTTTTAACATCACCCCCTGCTATGTTCGAAGTTTCTCTTGAAAAGTGCTTTGTTACAGATGATATACTCAACAACCAGTTTCCAAAGGGTTACAAGGTGTTTTTTATCTGCGTCTTGGGGATACCTACCATGTTTGAGGAGGCACCAAATATCATATTACCATAACTCGTCCATACCAGAATCTTCTTTAGTAATACTTTTGATATGGTAATAGTGGGTAGGCTTAGATTCTTTTTAAAGTAGGAAAGGGGCCATTGTTATTTCCTCATGAATGTCGACCATGGAGGCTAGGGTAGCAAGGGCGTTAACTAGGTTATTCTTTGCAGTGGTGAAGTAATGGAAGGTGACATCTTTGAACTGCGAGGCCAACTCTTCTAGCTCGGCATAGAAGGGTAGGAGCTTCTCATCTTTAACTTTCCACTTTGTAAGCATTTGGCCGATGACAAGGGCAGAGTCTTTGTAGATGTCTAGGTGCCGAATTTCTTTCTTGAGGGAGATTTTGAGGCCAATAGTGCATGCCTCGTACTTAGTCATGTTGTTGGTGCAAGCAAAGTCTAGTTTGATGGCAATGGTGGTGTGAGAGTCATCAATAGAGATTAGGAGTATCCTAATGTCGTATCCTTTCTTGTTAGTATCTCCATTAAAGAATATTTTCCATCTGAGGTCCTCTAGAGAGGTGGAGTCAATATCTTCGTTCAAAAATTCATAGATCTAAACATCAGCTTCTTTCATGGGGGGTCATTAATAAGTTAGTTCAAGATGGCTCTCCCTTTCATAGCTTTTTATGTGACGTACACAATATCAAACTCATTTAGCAACATCAACCACCAAGACATTTGACTGGACAAAGAAATATTTCTTAACAAGTGCTTGATGAGATCCATGTCGGATACTAGTTTAATGGGGAAGGCAAGCATGTAGTATCTTAACTTCTGCATGTCCCAGTCCAAGGTGACACATATGTTTCTTCCAAATCAATGTAGTTAACTTCGTACCCGACCAATAGTTTACTGGCATAATAAATAGATCTTTCCTTATAAGACTGTTCAATGTATTGGGCTACCAAATCCCCAGCTGCACTATTCGTTATAGTCAGGTACAAGAGTAAGGGAGACCTCGTTATGGAGGAATAAGCACCGGAGGTCGGTAAGGTATCGCTTTATTCGTTCAAGGGATTCTTAGCAAGCCTCATTCAAGACTTTAGTTGAATTGTTTTTAAGAAGTTTTAAAATGGGATCGCAGATAGAAGTCAACTAGCTGATGAATTGAATGATCTACTGTAGTTTACCCTAGAATCCTCGAGCTTCCTTCTTCATCCGAGGAGGTGGCATATCGAGTATGGCTTTCACCTTGGTAGGGATTTCTTCGATTCCCTTCTCATTGACCATGAATCCCAAGATTTTTCTTTTTGTGATGCCAAAAACACATTTTTGTGGATTGAGCCTCATCTGGTATTACCACAATCATTTGAAGAACTTTCAGAGGGCGTGAATATGACCTTCCAGAGTGTTAGACTTGAAAATCACATTGTCTACATACACTTTGACCTCCTTATGAATAAGATCATGCAGGATGGTTGTGACAGCCCATTGGTAGGTAACCCTAGTGTTCTTGACTCCGAATGGCATGACAGTATAGCTGAAGGTTACCCATGGGGTGATGAAGGAAGTTTTCTCCTGATGGTCAGGGTGTATCTTGATCTAGTTGTATTTGGTGAATCCATCGACAAATTAATTAAGGTCATGGATAGTATCCATGATCATGTCAATATTGGGCAATGGGTAATCGTCCTTCAATGATACTTTATTCAAATTCCAATAGTCGATGCACATGAGGATTTTTCCTCCTGATTTCAGCACGGGGATGAAATTAACGATCCATATAGGATATTAATCTATGCAAATGAAACTCACGTTTAATTGCTTGACCACTTCCTCCATGACTTTTAGCGACCATTTGGTGCAGAGTTTCCTTAGGTTCTGTATGATCGGTTTGCATTCTGGGAATGTTGGGATCTCATGCTGAGCTATTTTTGGGTCAATATCGAGTATGTCATCATAGGACCATGCAGAGACATCCACAAATTTTTTTATTAGCTATTTAAATTGTGCACACGCATTCTCGTTAAGGGTGGACCCTATCCTAATCTCACGTTGATGGGTACAAGAATTGAGATTAATAATAATAATCTTATAATCATTCATTTTAATGAGGTTATGTTGTTTATTATTCTCCTTACTAAGATCAGTTAAGAATTGTTTATTTCAAAAATCATCATCATCAAAGGTTTGATTGGAATCAAGACAATAAATGTAAAGCACAATAAGATACTCAATATCCTCATTTATTTTATTTTTGTGAAAATCAGTAATGACAACCCTATCAAAAGAAGCCTCAGTTGCATTGATATCTGAAAAAGGAACAATAACATTAGGTTAAGGTATTAGGATTGGTTGAATAGCAGGGTCAGGCTGAATTTGAGCAGTCCAGACAGGCATAACATTCCAGTTGAGGAGAGGCATGTTAACACCTTTGATTTGAGTAAACAAGTTCGACAATGAGGCATCTAAGTAGATCATGAAGAGAGTCATCCCTAGTGTATACAGGTTGAATGTGTCATCGAAATCACTTTCCTTAGAATCCTGGGTAACTGTCACATCTTTCTCGATGAGAAGGTGAACTTCGTGCTGGCAGTTTTTGGGCTAAGAGTTACTGTCTTGAAAGAAGATTTCTAGCTCTAGTCTCATCTTCTTGTCAATATGGTCATACCATTATTCAGGGAAGCTGCAGAAAGGGAAGTCTCCATACTCCTTGACAGACATTCCATTAAAAGAGTCTTTTAAAAGTCTTTTTTTTCTAATCTTCTTTTCGATCATGGGTGCCAGAGTGCTTTGAGTTTTTCTAGTGAAGGCTGGTAGTACGGGCCACATGAGGGAAGACATCCTTCAGGACTATGATCCATTCTGAGCATGAAGTTCATGTTCTTAAACATCTGAATCATATTGATGTTGCCATGGGGGTTGTGTTTCTCCTGCTAAAAGGGGAAGTGGATCAACTCTGAAGCTAAAAAGGAGTATGTCTGAACTGAATTTCCAAAACCGGGTTGCTAGTAGTGGAAGTGTCTGAACTGTCATCATTGATGATACCAGTCCTATAAAATGCCATTAAGAAAGTAAATATTGATATCCATTTTCAAAGGCTTGTCGTGGGAAAGTGTTTCCTAATGATGACTTTATTAGGATGTGTGTGCCAATGATTAGGAAGTTTGAATAGCCTTTTAAAAAAATTCTCTCTTTCTTCTTCAACCTCTCTTTTATGCTCAAACCTCCTGTAAATAAAATATTTTGTCTCTCCTCTTTTCAGTGCTTCCTAGTCCATTTTTGTCTTGCGTTTAGGAGTTATTTATCCTCCCAGGTGTTTTTCTCCACTTAAGTAACATCCTAGTACATTTATTTTGAGTTTTCCTCCATTATTTAACCCCATTGTTTGTTTTTCATTTTTTGACCATTTCTCTAACTTTTCGGGGACCTGGCAAGGTGGCTATAGGGTTAGCTTTAGTAGTTTTAGTGGTGGTATAGTGGTTCATGGGTGGTTAGGATTGATTTTGTGGTGTTTTTAGGAGGTTTGATGCCCTAATTGTCCACTATGACGTTTATTAGTGTAACTCCAGTTGTCTTTCCTAGTGAGTGAAGTTTCATTGTTCATGATAAAAAAAACCCTTTGATTATCTTTTTTAGATCTTTTAGTCAACTAAGTCAACCTTTAAACTAGTTTGGATGTTAAGAACTCTATATAATTTAACTAACGGGTACCCAACCCTTAGGGAGAGAATCTTTAGTGAGCTACGTAAGTGTAAAACCGGGGCCGAGGCTAAGTGCAAGGTCAGGGTCGACCTTACACGTCCCATTTATCTTATTCCTTTAGCTGTTATACCCCCTCCTATAGTTGATATTAGTGGGAACTCCATGAATGAGGACTCATCTCGGGGTTCTCAATCTTCCTCGCCATCTTAGGGATATATCACGTCTGCGTCTCGTATTTTTGGGGAGGCTTAATCTTTTGAGGAATCCATGAAAGTCCCCTCATCTCGTATGGAAGACTCTGGTGATGTCAGACACGTGACCCTCGACCTTTAAGCTCCTTATTAACATGTCGTCCACATATACTTCCATCGTTTTCCCAATTTTTTCTTCAAACATTTTATTAACCAACCTCTGGTAGGTTGACCCTCCATTCTTTAGGCCAAAAGGCATGAACTTGTAGAAGTAGGTTCCTTTATCAGTAATAAAGGAAGTCCCTTAGTGTCGTCTTTGTGCATGAAGATCCGATTATACCCCGAATAAGCATCAATGAGGCTTATCAGAGTGTTATCCACTATTTAATCTATTCAGGGTATGGGGAAGCTATCTTTATGGGAGGCCTTATTTAAATTTGTGAAGTCTACACACATCCTCCACTTCTTGTTGGCTTTCGACCCAATAATAACATTAGACAGCCAATATGGGTAATGCACTTCGTAAATAAATTCAGTTGATTGGAGATTTTTAACCTCATCTTGGATAAACTCATATATGTCTCTGGCATAGGTCATCCTTCTCTGCTTCATTGTTTTATCACTTTCATCAATGTTTAGATGATGGATAATAATATCGGGGTCAATCCCCGACATATACCCACGGCTCCACGCAAAGATGCTATCTCTTTTCCTTGGTAGCTCCACTAACTTTTCTTTCACCTATTTCATCAACGATGAGCTGATTTGGATGGTTTTTTCTATCTCATCCTCATTGAGGACGATGGGTTCTACCTCCTTCGTGATATTAACTTTCTTCAATTCCTCTCGTCCCTTGGGTCAAGAGTGTTAATGTTGTTGGAGGTCATCAGCTTCTTATGGGACCGCCTCCTTTTATTATACTAAAATGAAGAAACTTTTTCGTGCTTCCACCTGGTCACCTTGGACTTCCCTTGCCCCATAAGGAGTCGGTAATTTTACAATTGGGTGAACCGTATTAGGGACCGCTTCGAATTCCTTGAGTGATACTCCGATGATAGTCATGTTATAGGTCGATAATATGTTCTCATCCATTACAAAGAAGTTTAATCACTTTGTCAGGAACCTTAACCAGGTTCCCATACAGACTTCCATCTAAAATACCCCCAGTGGGTGAACCTTATTTCCACTAAATCCTGTCAGTTGATGATACAAAACAGGAGTCTTCTTACTGAGTTTAACCCCTTTAAACCAATCCCAAAACATGACATGAGCTCAGTTGTCACCATCCATAAGTATCGGAGACACGTTTTACCCATGGACCCTGGAATTAATGAGTAGCAGGTCATCATGAGAGGCCAAGATTCCCTTAAAATCCTTCCTTGAGAGATCTACTACCCGGGTATCCATGTCCACTTTCTGAATCTTACTCGGCAATGACTTTGTAGAGGTCGAGTTCACGTCCAACCTCTTGGGTGATGATTTTACTTTTACAACATGTGTTATACGGTCATCCATCTCAGTTCCTCCTCCATACAACCCTCCACTGACCATCTTCACATCAAAGGAAATCATGTGCATGCTTCCTTTAGGCTCAGGGATTTTAGGTGGGAGATCCGAATCATCTTCTTCATTGTTTAAATGTTCGTAATTTTTCTTGTCGGTACCTTCTATTGCAAATTCATGCCTTTCAAACTAAAAAATACAGGTAAAACTTATTATAAGTTGGTTAAATCCATTTTCAAAGACCTCATTGATAAGTCGATGGAGGTCTGTGTTGATGACATGCTGCTCAAGATTCTCGAAGAATAAAACCATATGAAAAACTCAGGGAGACCTTCTCCATCCTCAAAAGGAACTAGATTATCCTTTACTCGAAGAAAATTGATTTTGGTGTTGCTGGAGGAAAGTTTCTTCTTTTAATGGTCGCTAGTCAAGGCATAAAGGCCAATCTAAAAAATATTTAGGCTCTGCTTAGATGTCAAGAATCTAAGGAGAGTCAAAAAAGTCTAGAACCTAATTGGGAGAGTCATTGACCTCTACCGATTTGTTTTTAAGGCCATAGATAAGTTCTTATCCTTCTTCAAGATAATGAATAAGACCTTAAAATGAATTTTTGAGGCTGAAAAAGCCTTTTATAGCCTCAAAAAGTATTTAGGGTCACCACCTCAACTATCCTTGACTATTATTCGGTGATACTTGAACTTGTATTACTTCTTCTCCAACCATTATGAGCTCAGCCTTAATCTGAGAAGAGTTCGGGGTCTAATACCCTATGTATTATACCAGTCAATCTCTATAAAGGTATGAGAACAAATATCCATAGATGGAAATTCTAGCCTTATGCCTCATGACTTCGGTCAAATGTCTAAGGCTATACCAGTATCAAACCATTATGGTAATGATCGATCAACTACTCCAAAAGATCCTTCATAATACTAATTCCCTATGAATACTTATCAAGTCTTCTATAGAGTTGGGAGAATTTGATATCAAGTGTCAACCATGAAGTGCTATAATGGGTTAGACCTTAGCAGACTTGATTGTCGAGGTTAACAACCTGGAATAGGTGGAAGAATAGGCTAAAATATTTTAAACAAAAGCAACAAAGAAAAAGGAACCCAAAAAGCCTCAATTATAAGAACTAGACCCAATCTCTTAGACATGAGTCTTATATGTGGATGGCTCATCTAACAGCTCGGCTAGCGGAGCTGGACATCATTTGGTAATACCAGTTGGAGGTAATATTTCTCTTGTTCGTAATTTTTAATTCAAAGCCTCTAATAACGAGGAAGAGTATGAAGCCTTAGTGGCAGGCATAGGCCTGACAATTTATTTGAAAAAAACTAGTAGAAGCTATTAGCGCCTCTCAGCTAGTAGTCAATAAGATAACTGAGATATGTGAGGCCATATGGGAGAGAATAATAGAAAACGTAGCAATTGTGAAGTACCTCATATAAAAAAAAATGTTTCGCATAAGGAGGTTCCCTTAGCAGAAAATTTAGAGGTTGGTCATCTTTCGCTGGTGGCCTCATCATATAAGGTAGACCCAGAAGTCTTATATATCACTTTTTCTAATAGAGCATCACCCGAATCTAAATCAAAACTATATAGGTCGATAAAAGATCATACTAAACCACCCCTATTAAATCTAGCCTTAGGGATGGAGTGTTGCCTAAGGACAAACTTCAGGACAGATTGTTGAAGACTTTAGCTTCTAGATACCACTTAGAGAATGGGGTATTATTCTAGAATGTTTATTTCTCAGCACCTCAGTGATGACTTAGCCCATCAAAGGTCAGTTATGTCCTTCAAGACCTTTAAAAGGTATATGTGGTGCCCATACAGTCCCAAATACCTTAATTTGTAAGGTTGTGAGAAAGGGTACTTTTGGAAAGCATTAAGGAAATGAGCCAAGGATTTGGGCCAGCGTTATAATAAGTGTTAGGATTTGGTATTCATCCCAAATCAACCATTAGAGAAGATGGATCTAATTCTAAGTACATGGATCTTAGCTCAATGGATACTGGATTTGGTAGGGTCCTTTCCCTTAATAAAGACCAAAAAAGTTTTGAATTTTGGATATTGATTACTTAACTATGTAGGATAAGGCTGAATTCTTAGCCACCATCACAGAAAATAAGACCATAAATTTCATTTAGAAGTACATCATTTGCAGGTTTGGCTTTCCCAGATCCATCATCTTTGACAACGAGAAAATTTTAACAGCCTAACCATAAAAGATTCTGCTCAGAGGATGGCATAATTAAGCATTACTCATCTCGAGGCCGCCCTCAGTCCAATGGCCAAGTCGAAGTGACCAACATAACCATCTTTCGTAGCTTGAAGGAGGGGTTAGAGAAAGATAAGGGGATTTGGAATGAGGAGATACCAAACATTTCTTTGGCCTATAAAACCACAATCATAGATCCGACAATAGAAACTCCATTCTCCCTAACCATTGGCACTAAGACAAGTTCCCCCAATAAAAGTAGAGGTGCCTGCGGAGAGGGTAGCACAATTTGAACTAACGGCTATTGATGAAGGTCTCAAAATCTGAATGAATTAGAATAAAGAAGAGAGATAATACCAATTAGAAGGGATATCTACGAGCATAAGACAACCTCCTACGTCAATAAAAAGGTTTGCCACATAGAATTCTAGTTTGATACATGGTCTTGAGCGAAGTCCCTCTTGCAATAAAAAATATGAACAAAGGAAAATTAGGCCATAAGTGGTAAAGCCCATGTGTGGTGGTCATAATAACAAGCCCGAGATGCTACTACCTCAAAAACATAAATGACTGTGAACTTTCTTCCCTTTGGAAGATAAAGCATCTAAACTGTACTACTAATGATGTATTCTTATACTCAAATGAAATGAAAAGAACTTTTTTCAACCTGTGATGTCTCTAAATCCATTTTCAATATGAGCTACAAGGCTTTAATCTTTGTCTATAATTTAAACCTAAGGTCTAAGTCCCAAATATGGGTTGCATGGGTTTAATACTTAGCTTCAGGTTTAATCTAAGGTCTTAAGACCCACATCGAGTTTCAAGGATTCAATTAGTGGCTCTTTAAAAAGGGCTAATTTCCAAGAGACGTCAGTCCAAAGACTCATGGAGTTCCAATCCTTCAGTCCATGATTCCCAAAGTTTCCAAGGTCTTCAATGACCCACAAAGAGTTTCAAGGGTTCCATCCTTTCTCGAATTAATAGCCAATGGTCTAAAGACCTAAAGAAGATAAAAGGAAATAGCAAGGTTTTCATCATTGATTCCATCTAAATTTACTAATGTCTTAAGACCAATAAAGGTTATCTTTAAGGACTTCCTTTGCATCAAATTTTCTTTAAAAACACAGCGAATAGATTCGAAAATCCTACTATTTTAGAAATTTTTTTAACTTAGTTTTCAGCCATTTTCTTATAGGGTTAAGGCTTAGGAACCTTCTATTATGAAGTAATGTAGAGTACTAGAGTCTTGTATTAGGAATATGAATACCCTAAATTAGAAGGGTGTAATCTGGCTTACTTCAAGGGTTATATTATGGACGTTAAGGTAGTTTCTTTATTTAGTAAGCTAGCCTAGGACCATGGGAAAGTAGGTTTACTTAGTTTTTGACTTTTAGATATTGGTATGAGGTAATATCACTTTATGGCTTATAGGGTTGTCGTTAAATCATAGAGACTAATATGAACATAATTAGATGTTGAGTTTTACATCGTTAAACACATATGGCTCCGGATATAATATAATGTACATTTTAATTTGGCATATCTTATGAATATTGATTTTCATATACATACCTCTCTAAATGATATCATAAGGGACGTTATGCACATGAGGTGATGTCCCCTGGCTAATGAATGCAGGGTGAACAGGTTGTCTTTCTGATTTAGGATGCACAGGTTATCTTTGTGATAGGCCCTCGAAGATGATAGCTATTTAGGGGCGCATCCAATGGGATGACTCCCAGAAGAATGGTCTTAGAATCATTATATATTGTGATTATCGGTATTCTCACGAATATTAAATCAATTGTTACAAATAAGTTTCTGAATGAACAATTGGACTAGTGAAGTCATATTGTGCAAAACTGAAATATAAGCTTATTAACTTGAAATTGAGTTGTTTCTCTTGCATTAATGCATAGTTTTCATTATAAATGACTTTTCACTAGGTTGTTCATTTAGATGAGAGGTGAGGATTATTTTTATTGTGAAAAGCGAGATAAGCTTGTTCATGATGTTAGATATTCATAATTGTCATGTATTTTATTCACATGTATATCATATCAAACCGGACCTGACCCTTTTATATTTCTTTGTTTTGTAAGGATTCTATTTAAGCCTAGGTGCTCCACCGCAAGAATGCCAGTGTTGACTCTTCCTTCTAAGAGCTATAACATTTTGCGGATGTTGTAGGATATTTGTTATAGACGCCTCTATTTTTTTTTTGTATTCTTGTTATCATCAGACTAAACATTCAGGCGTGTTTCCCAAGTTTTGTAATTTCTTATATACTGTGATATTTATTTCAATACTCAGTGTAACCGCTTGTATTGGTCTGTTAACCGATAACTTATTCGGTTATTATGTTATGTATAATTGTTAAACGGTTATCTGTCTTTTTTTTATATCCACCTTCTTTTGAAATTGGATTGTCTAAATGGTTTTATTTAAACTTACAAATTAACTTGACATCCGTTTTATAAAATAATTGGTGGTTATCTCATATTATTATTTTCACGACAATGATGCTAAGAATGGACCATCTAAGATTCCTGTATTTATTGGAGTATCGGGTTGGCCACCTCTTATCTTAATAAGAAGGGTGTTATAGATGGTATTAGAGCATCAGGTTCTATTGTCCTTAGGATTTATGCGGACTTATCACGTTCTACCGTGGCGTTCTTTGAAATAGAGCCCTATTATTAGGACTATTTTGTTTGTATATGCTTGCGATCTTCTGCAAAGATAAATTGTTTTAAATTGTATTCTTATTCAGTTGTTCTTTATCTCAGATGCCGCCTAGAAAAGGTCACCCAACTAAGAGAAATCGAGTTGTAGAAGATAATGTAGAACCCCCACCACCGCAAGGAACAATTAATGCAGCGGAGGTGGCTAACATCGTTGCCCAGGCAGTCAATGCTTTAATGACTGCTATGGCCCAATAGTTTCCCCAAACCCAGCAACCGATAGTACTGGAGTTGCAAGACCACGCGGGACCTTCCCCCTGGTAAAGAGTTATATAATCTTTCTTGAAAGGTCACCCACCCTAATTTCAGGTTGGTTCTGATGTGATAGTAGCAAACCAATGGAAGAAAGATATGCAGCATCATCTCCGAATGGTAGAGTGTAGCAGGGAACGGAAGTAGATCCTTGTCACTTTCAAACTAGTTGGAGCATCTTTACACTGGTGGGAGTCGGTGACCACACCGAAACAGTGGGATACTATGTCTGTATTGAAATTTTGGGTTTTATTTGACCGGAAGTATTTTCCTTCTGCAGTCCAAAAGGAGATGAGGAGGAAACTCCAGGATCTGGTACAAGGGGAATGGTCAGTCGCGAAGTACGAGAAGGAATTTACTCGTCTGGGGAGCTTTGTGTCGGATGAAGTAATTCCGGAGGAAAGGAGAATATCGAAGTTTATTGGGGGTTTGCATTGGAGGATACGGCAACACTTGTTGGGAAATACCGCATTGCAAACATTTTGTGACGTGATGAATGCAACATTGCTTCATTGACAGGATCACCGTCTTCATGTGCAAGGGAGTAAGAAGATTTCAGTTTCGAGTCAAACTAGTAAGCAGAGAGGTGACGGTGTCGGGAAAGCGATACCCTCATCACAACCTTCAGGAAGCAAACAAAAAGAGAAGGACACACGACAGGGGGATTCGTCTAAGAGACAGCATTTTGGGGGTTTTAATTTCATAGGAGGCAGTTTTAGGCACGATCATGGTGCCCAGCATCAGCAACAGCAGGTGGGCCAATAAGGCTAAGCAGGTCGGGGTAATAATGGGGGTCGAGGCCATTCGGGAATGGGGCAATTTCAAAATAATAATCGGGGTCGTTATCCGGAGAATATGGCGAGTCGCTGCTTTCAATGTGGGGAACAGGGGCACTTTAAGAATGGTTGTTCGCAGTTGATTGGGGGACAGCTGTCTAGGGGTCCTCAGCATCAGCAGGCGCATCTACCGCCACCCACGCCTATTCCAACCATCCCTCTATAGCAAGGGCAGCTACAGTATGGACGTGTTTATCATATTCAGTATGCTTTACTTCCTCCAGCCCCACTCGCGCTGCGATCTATCGAGGGTAAGTCTCCCATTCATGGATATGTAGGTCGTGTTTTATCTGATACGGGCGCAATGCACTCGTTTATTTCTAGACATTTTTCTCAATCGACGGGGTTGATTAAGTCTGCAAAGAGTACCTTTACTAGTATGGAATCTTCCATGGGTGATGTGTGACACCCCGCCCAATTAAATATAGGGTGATCAGTCATGAACTAATTTAAAACAGAATGTTTGGTTGGCTCATTCTTAGCATCACTGTCGAAAAACTTTTTAACATATTAATCACCTAATATAAAATTAAGCTAGGTGTCAAAACATTTCCAATTTTAGTAAAACCAAGTAAATCCATTTTCATTCAGTCTTAAAATATAAACCATTCACCACACAAAGGAATATAATAAATACTAAACATGAATCAATTACTGAAATAAATAAGACTGGGTAAAACCTCCCAGATCAAAACTCTAAACCATAAAGTAAACTGAATACAATATCTCAGATAAAAGACTAGAAGTGAGCGACACATGCCCTAAATGAGAAGTCTAGATGAAACTTAATGGAAAAGATAGATGCGTCTACTGCAAGGACCCACAGCTTCCACAACAGCTGCAGCACGTCTGACACTCCAATCTCTAATTCTGATACCCCTTTGGCTGAGCACCTGGTATAATATATATATATATATATATATATATATATATATATATATATATATATATATATATATATATATAGCAAAAGAGAGAAGAGATACAAAAAGGGTGAGAGCCCGAGGTTTAAAAATGATTTCACAAGTATTTAAAACTGGTTCTTAAAACAAGTCTTATACGCATGTTAGTTATCAAACTCTCACATGAGTTTCTCACCTCTCATCTATTGTGCACGCCTAACGTACATCTAATCTCACCCTAGTTATACCACCCAGTCTAACTAGTCAGAAACCATACTAATACTAACTATTCTCACTAATAGTATTCCCTTATCGCCCATAAAACACACTATTCACATAGTTTATTCCACGTACTAAGTTTCATTATTCACCATTCGAATGGTTAGTCTTTTATCCACTAAGATTATTTTATTTCTCATTTCCACTTTATCTACCAGTTTCACAAAGTAGAAAGTTCCCAAAGTACACTCATATATATATATATATATATATATATATATATATATATAGTCTCATCATTCCTATATATATACACTAAATTAGAAGGGTGTAGTCTCATCATTCCTATATATAATCTGGCACCCTTAGGTTAAGACCACTTGGCGCAATGTAATGATTATTATTATTACCAAGTCTACTAATTTCACACAGTAGAAATATTCACCAGTTCATACATACATACATATATATATAGTCACATCATCCCTATAAATATATATATACTAATCTTGCACCCCCGGGCTAAGATCCGTTAGTGCACCTATTAAGAGAATCCTGCATCCCCGGGTTAGCACCCATTAATGCACCTATTATTAATAATCCATCACCCCCGAGTTATCACCCATTAATGCACCTATGAAGAGAATCCTGCATCCCTGGGTTAGCACCCATTAATGTACCTATCAATAATAATCCAGCATCCCCGGGTTATCACCCATTAGCGCGCCTAACAATAATCATCCTTGTACCTCCGAGTTATCACCCATTAGTACACCTAACAATAATATCCTTGTACCCCCGGGTTATCACCCATTAGTACACTTAAAAATAGAGTTTCTGCACCCGCGAGTTATCACTCATTAGTGCGCTTAACTATAAGATTCTTCCACCCCCGGGTCATCACCCATTAGTGCTCTTAGCAATAATATCACATAATAGGCATACACACGTCCTATTAAAATTTATAGGTATTTCCCCAACCTACCTATATACTTCTCATACCTATTTAATCTCAACACTACATATAGTATAAATATTTAGATTACTATCTCTCTCGAAATCTCCAAGGTACATTCTCTATATACTGAAATAAGTAAAGTATTAATTCTCATGTACTTCCCCGAAATTCTATCTTGTTTAAGTTTACAATCTGGCAGTTTCTCTCACTCCAATAAACTGGTAAACACAAAACTGGACTCTGAGAAAAATTCTCAGGTTCTCCGAGGTTCTGAAGCGGCACTAGAACTCTGCAGAAATGGAACCGGTTCCGTTACATCAGACCTGTTCTGTAACAGTTACATTTTCACCAAATGGAACCGAATCCCCCAGAAATGGAACCGGTTCCGTTATGTCAGACCTGTTCTGCAATAGTTACGTTTTCACTATTTTTAACCATAAAAACTTCTAAGGTTCATCACCCAACACCTCATCATCAATCCCAATCAACACATAACAGGTTATAAATCATTCCTAACATCCTAGGATCATTAATTCTTCATCAATCATCATAATTATATAAAATCCCCAAATTAATTCACATGAACCCTAGTTTCCAAAATTTCACTTAAAGAACCTAATCAACCCAGATTCGTTCACCAATATATGATTTAATTTTGTGATTAATCCTATACATACATGTAGGAATATCAACAACTAATTAACCCAGCCTTTAATCATCATTTAACCTCAATTTTTCACCCAGTTAACATGTAAATCATGATTAATTTCACCTACTCAAACATGAGTATGATTATTGATAAAAGAAAGCAAGTAATAAACACTTACCTCGAATAGGATGGTCTGATCCATTGGTGATGTTGGTATAGATATGTAACAACCCGCGTAATTTTGGGGGTATATTCGAAATTAAGAGAAAAAATAAATTTTGAGATAAAATTATTTTTATTGCTCAAATATGTTGGTTATTATTTTTAAAGGCGAGAATTTCAAACGGTTTCGAAATCGGAATTAAAATGGAGTTTTAATTGCATTTTTATTATTTGGAAGAGTCCTTAAAACATAAAACTCTCTAGCAAAAAAAAATATTTAAAAATATTGAACGGTCCGATCAAGCTGAATTTTTTTCTATAGCTTCTTCTCGTCTTCAGATAATTTTTTGTAAAATTTTATCCAATTCTAACAGTCCGATCGTCCGAAATAAATATTTTAGTATTTGTATCTGATTAGAACTCTTTTCTTAATCAAACTCTTAATCCTTTATATATCAACTAATTCGTGGCTTGGCTTTTCAAATCACTTTTTCTCAAACTTTTAAACCAGAAAACCTCTTCAAAATTACTCCCTCTCATCTACAAACCATAGCCCCAAACTTATTCAAGATTTCAACCTTAGATTAGAAGGCTTATTTGGTGTTTTCTTGAGTTTGGGCTATAACGAGATTTGATTATTTTCGCGAGAGGAACGTGATGGTGTGATTGGATTTTGAGGCTGAATTATGTGATGATTTTGAGGTATGGGGTTTTACACAATATGCTCCTTAATCTCGTGAGTATTATTCTCGTTGCTTTCTTGTGATTATTGACTCATATTTGAATTGCTAAATTCATTGGAATCTGGAAATATTTGTTGGAATCTAATTTCGATTCATGTGATATTATTTTGGTGTTGAGCATGTTGTCATGAAGATTTTAATATGACACGGAGGTTGGGCACCCGCCAATATTCCTTTTTTCGGATATGCTAAAAAGGCATAGGCGCGGTACGGTGGTGAGGCTTGGTGACCTGGTTAATGTGTTGTTGAGAAATTATAGTGATATAATTGCTTATGTGATTCACATTTGATTTGAATATTCGTATTGTGACATTTTATTCAACGCTAACATTATTGTTGAGCATCTTTCCTGTCGTATTGTGTACTTCCCCATATTTTCTTTTAGTGGGAGATTAGCGCGGATTTTGAGGCGCTATGGAGAATGAATTTAGCGAGGATTATTTTGGAAAGATTTTTAATACAAGATGAGAAGATTGTATTATTTTGATGTATAGAGCATTGGAGATTTGTTTTTTATTTTCGAGTTAGCTGTTATATGTAATTCGAGAGACTTGGTATTTATTTGAAGAGATTTGAGATTAGGGGTTTCTCTTGTTTTATTGTGGAAATCAGATGCTCTATACCTTGTGATTTGTGGATTAGTTTAGTATTTATCGACAGTAGCGCTCCGTTCGCTCTCCTTGAGCTGGCGGGGTGTTAGAAGATGCATTCCTCATCTTCCGATCTATATGATGGTGGTGGCGGTTGTGCAAGGTGGTGCTAAGTGGTTCCCTTCCTTGGGACTTTGCTCTCCCTCACCCTCTGTGGTGATCCCTTGATTTTTTTGTACTTAACCCTAATGTAACTCCCGTAGATGATATACTTATTCTCTAATTTTCGTCCTTTTAATTTTTTCAAAAATTCAAATTACAAAACTACCCCACGGGGTGCTAGTTTGGCCTAAAATCTCCCGGAGTCCAAATAAAATACCCGAGTAGAGTTTTCTGACTATTTCAACCCTCCTGGACTCAACGTCGCACTCGAAATGACCATACTAGTTAATAAAAATAAATTATCTTTTTATCCCAATCAATCAGTCCCAACACGACTCACACGTGCGTCAGACTTAAATTACCAAACTGTCGTACTTCTCACTTTCGATAATTTATCAAATATTATAATTCCATATTACATATCACACAGTAATATTTAATAGTTCACAACAATAAGCATTAACCCTTGGCACGCTAGCTAATAATTATTTTAATCCGGATTAATTAACAATTAAATTCTCACTTTTTAATTCAATTAATCCAACAATAATAATAAATTCCATAATTATTTAAATCATAAAAAATACGGGGTGTTACATGATGGTTCGTTCATATTCTTTGTTTGTAAAAGGGTAGGAATAGACCTTGGTAATTTACGTTTTGAGGCCGATTTACTCGTCCTTGATATGGCCGGGTATGATGTTATTTTGGGTATGGATTGTTTAGTGAAATACCGTGCCATGGTAAATTGTTATGGGAGAAGTATAGTCTTTGCCATTTCGGGGCAAGAAATGTTTCTAGTAGCTATGCCTCTTTCCGAGGGAGGATCGAGCACGTACTTATATTGTATTGCGGAGGAGACTTCACGTGATATAGTCATTTCCTTAGATTTGATTCCCATTGTGAGAGAATTTAAGGATGTTTTTCAAGAAATTTTGGGTTTACCTCCAAGTCATGAAATTGAGTTTGTAATCGATTTAGAATCAGGAACTCGACCGATTGCTAGAGCGCCATACCGTATGGCTCCTGTGGAAATGAGGGAGTTAAGAGATCAAATTCAGAAGTTGTTAGAGTAAGGGTTTATACGGTGTAACACGTCGCTATGGGGTGCCCCTGTGTTATTTGTGAAGAAGAGAGATGGTTCCCTCCTATTATGTGTTGATCACCAAGAATTGAATAAGGTTACCATTAGGAACAAATACCCATTGCCCCAGATCGATGATTTGTTTGATCAGTTAAGGGGAACATCGTACTTCTCTAAGATAGATCCGAGGATCGGGTATCATCAGCTACGGATTTGAGAGGAGGACGTGTCAAAAACTACATTCTTAACTAAATATAGGTCCTATGAGTTTTTGGTCATGCTTTTTGGGCTAACTAATGCTCCTGCAGTGTTTATGGACCTTATGAATAGAGTGTTTCGGGACTTCCTGGACCAGTTTGTCATAGTGTTTATTGATGACATCCTAGTCTATTCTCAGACTGAAGCCGATCATTCTAAATATTTACGGTTGGTCCTATAAACTCTACGGGATCATCAATTGTATGCTAAGTTTGAGAAGTGTGGTTTCTGGTTACGGGAAGTGTAGTTTTGGGGTCACATTATGACAGCTGAGGGCATTTCGGTAGATCTGAGTAAAGTTGTTGCGGTGAGGGAATGGGGTCAATCCACGACACCCATAGAAATTCATAGTTTCCTGGGTTTGGCTGGTTATTATCGCCATTTTATTAAAGGCTTTTCTAATATTGCTAGCCCTTTGATAAATCTGACCCAGAAGGGAGTGAAGTTTATTTGGGATGATTCCTGTCAACTAGATTTTGATGAGTTGAACAATAAGTTGACTTATGCTCCAGTACTCGCGTTACCAATATCGGGGGTGGATTACTTGGTCTTTACTGACACGTCTCTGCAAGGATTGGGAGGCGTGTTACAACAAGAGCATCGGGCTATTGCTTACGATTCTCGTAAGCTAAAGAACCATAAGAAGAATGATCTTGTGCATGATATGGAGCTTACTACATTAGTGTTCGCCTTGAAGATATGGAGACATTACCTTCTAGGCGAGAAGTTTAGTCTTTTCACGAACCAAAAATCATTGCAATATTTATTCTCGTAGAAGGATTTGAATATGCGTCAACATCGATGGGTTGAGTTTGTGAAAGACTATCAATTTTATATTCATTATCACCCGGGCAAGGCTAATGTAGCAGCAAATGCGCTGAGTCGAAAACTCGAGGGGAAGTTAGCGAAGGTATGGAAGGCTAAATGTAAAGAACTTAGCCAGGAGGATGTTGTAGCAAGGGTGTTTATGTCAGTGTTGACCGTTACGCCTGCGATTGTGACGAGAGTATTGGAAGCTCAAGGAAGGGACAAAGATTGCCAAAATCGAATACGCTAGTTGTTAACCGAGGGAGTCGAGTCCTACAAAACGTTCTGAGGGTGGGATACGTTGCCACGGGAGATTTATTATCCCGAATAAGGGAGATTGGAGACGTACTGTAATGACGGAATCTCATGGGTCCAAATTTACAGTACAACCAGGTGGAGACAAAATGTACCAAGACATGCACTGTCAATATTAGTGGGCGGATATGAAAAGGGACATCTCTGAATTTGTTTCCCAATGTACTACTTGTCAAATGGTGAAAATAGAACACCAGCGAACAACGGGACTGCTACAACCGTTAGAAATACCGGTATGAAAGTGGGAAAGTATCTTTATGGATTTCATCACGGGATTTCCAATGTCACAAAGCGGTCATGATTCCATTAGGGTTATCGTCGATCATATAACCAAGTCGGCACATTTCTTACCAGTATGGATGGATTACAATACAGCTCATTACGCTCGATTTTTTATTGCGGAGATTGTGAGACTCCATGGGGTTCCCATTAATATAGTCTCCGATCGAGACAAGATTTTCATTTCCCATTTTTGGCAAAGTTTCCAAGAAGCAATGGGACCAAATTGAAGTTAAGTACCTCCTACCACCCGCAAACGGATGGACAGACGGAAAGAGTCAACCAGATATTGGAGGACATGCTTAGAATGTGTGTACTTGACTTCAAAGGAGGATAGGAGCAATACCTTCCCTTGGTCAAATTTTCTTATAATAATTCGTACCAATTTATAATAGGTATGGCACCTAATGAAGCATTATATGGCCGGCCGTGTAGATCACCTACTTATTGGTTGGAAGTAGGGGAAAATAAGCTCCTTGGACCTAAAATGATCCAAGATGCCTCTTCCAAGATTGAGCTCATTTGCAACCGCATTCGAATCGCTCAAGATCATCAAAAGAGTTATTCCTATGCGAATAGAAGGCATGTTGAATTGGAGGTTAGAGACCAAGTTTTGGTACGGGTGTCGCCAATGAATGGTATAACGCGATTTGGGAAGAAAGAAAAGCTTCGCCTCGCTATGTAAGCCATTTTCCCATTATTGCAAAGATAGGACCCGTAGCATATCAACTCGCCTTGCCCGAATGCCTACAACAGATTCATGATGGGTTTCATGTTTCATCCTTGAAGAAGTACAAAAGGTGTGATGGAGCTCAATGGCATATTCCTTTGGATGATATCGATTTGCAACCCGATATTTCATACGAGGAACAACCATTTGCAATCTTAGATCACGGGGAGCGTAGGCTAAGGTCGAAGGTGGTGCCCTTGGTTAGATTCCAATTGGGACATCACAACGTCGAGGAATCGACATGGGAGCGTGAGGACAACATTCAAGAGAAGTATCCACACCTCTTTTTACAAAGTGCGCCAGAATTTTGAGGGTAAAATTCCCTTATAAGGGGGAGTATGCAATACCCCTTATTTTTTAGTAATTGTTTTCATATTAATTTTCCATGCGGGTTAATTATATATACTAAAGGAAGTTGGAGTAAATATTACTTTAAGTGAATTATGAGATAACATTTACTGAGTTTAACATAATTGCTGCTGAGCGAATGTAAATAACATCATGTTATGTTTTATTACGTCGTTGAGACTAAAACGAAGGTTATGATTTAAAATGATGTTAGGACATGAAATAGTTAATGTTATCTCGGATGCTAATTTAGAGGGCGCTGTTAGTCCGAAAATAGTCGAAATAGTCAAAAATAAGTACCATGTTGTATTTTTGGGTTCGTGTACTTTTGACCAGTTATGAATTATTTATGTTGTTGCGAGTCATTCTAATTGTGTAGTAGCATTTAAAGTTGGATTTAGTTTTAATGGGAATTTAAGTCTTTCAACAACATTTATTCTCATTTATGTCTTAAACCTAGAGATAAAGGGAGAGAAATAGAATTTGGGAGAAAAAGAAGAGAGAAGAGGGAGAATTGAAGATTGGAGCTTGGATTTGTTGCTACCGGAAGAAAATTTGAGATTAAAACCTTAAGGAAAGTTTCTAACTTGTAAATTTATGATTTAATGTGGATAAATTATAGTGATAGTTGTGTATTTAGAAGAATTGAACAATTATGGGTTTTGATGAATTTTGGTGTTTAAACTCTTAAATATTGTTTTAGATAGAAATCATGTTTGTTACTTTAGTTAGTGGTTATATAGGATTATTTAGGTGGGATTAGTGATGGATGGAGTTGGATAAATAGAAGAGAAATGAGTTTGGGGTATTTAGGGTCCTTTAGACCCATAGCCGAAATTGGGCAATTTGACCCAAGCGAATCAATTCGCTAAAATGGTAGGCTACAGGTCTGTGTTGGTGGAATCGATTAGGACTGTCCGAATCGATTTGGCAAACATGAAAAAATATTGTTCTGTAATACCCCGTATTTTTATGCTATATTAATTTGGGGATTTATTAAATTTAATTTGAGTTAATTATTTAATAAAAATCCGAAAATTAATTAGGTTATAATTATTAACGTGACGAGAGTTAGTAATTATGAAAATTTTGTTGAATATTACTAATGAGCAAAGTAATATATAATATTGGTTATATTGAATGTCACGGGTGAATAAAATGACAATTTTGGAAATTTGAGTCGGGACGCGCCCGTGTCGCGTCGGGACTAAATATTGATAAATAAAAGTGAATATTTTATAAGTTGTTCTTATGGTTCTTTTGAGTGCGCTAACGCGTCCGGAAGGGTCGAGATAGTTAGAAAAGTGTACCCGGGGGTTTAGTTTGGGTCTCGGGGAGTTTTTAGGCCTAATTAGTAACCGGGAGGGCATTTTGGTCATTTTACATTTTTAGGTAATTAAACCCACGAAAATTAGAGGAGTTATATCAGATACCTAGGTTACCTTCTAGGGTTAGAAACCCTAAACACAAGTGACGGCCATAGGAGAGGAAGGAGAGAGCTCTCAAGGCAAATTCAAGGCCCAAAACTCAACGGTTTGCAACGCCGCCACCACCAACGCGTAGATCGCGAGATGAGGAACGCAACCATACCGAATTCGGCACCAAACCAGACCTCTGAAAATCCCAGGCAATTGTTTATCTTGCTTATTTCGTTGATGCATCTTTCATATTAGTTTAGGAGTAATTAAGATGAGTTTTAATGGAAGAAAACCCAATTTATGATAGGAAAATCCATGTAGTATTGGTCTAATTGATAATTTTGGAAACCCTTGCCATGTAGAGGAATTTAAACCACAAAATTATGATATGTATAAGAAGAGAATTCTGGAAATAATTGTTAGAACCATGTTTAAGAGAATTTTAGGGTTCTTTAGATTTTGTATGAAATTGGGGCTGTTAATCCATGATTAAATGACAGAAATCCACATGCTTTACGTTGTAAATACCTATTATGATGATATAGGGTTAGTAGTATCAATTCTGGGACGATTGGGATTAGAAAATATGGAATTTGTTGATGTTAGTAGAGGAAACCCGTAACTGCAATTCTGCAGTTTTCGTAGACCTGTTTGATCGATCGATCGAGCCCAGAGCTTCGATCGATCGAAGGTTCGATCGATCGAGCCCCAGACCTCGATCGACCGACCCCTCCCGGCAGACTCCTATTTCCCTTTTTTAAATGAGTTAAATTCAATTTATTGTGAGATAATTCTTGGGCATCCTTAATAAAAGGTTTTGGGAGATAGGGAAGACCAGTAGAACATGTGAATAGACTTTGGGACCCTTGATGTCGGGCAAAGATTGTATTTTGGGATAATTACATAAGGGTCGGTATATTTATAACTTAAAGAGAGAGACACGTAAGAGAGTTACTTTGGGACAAATGTGTAATACCTACTGAATTTTATACTTGGGAGGATAGAATCCATGAGCGTTATGTAGTAAGTGGAAAAGTTCCTCAAATTAAAATAAGATGTGAATGGTTATACATGATGACTAAATAATGAGAACTAAATACAAATGTCGTAATTATGGGAGTTGAGAATTTACCCATTACTGATATGGTAATATTAGTATAGTTATACGATTGTGTATGCATATACTATCTATGTGTGAAAATCATGCCCACGCTACTAGTTATCCCTGAGGTTTCCGCGCTGGGACAGTCTTATCTCGATGGGACCTTTATGGGGGATATTGACTTGTACCCTAGAAGATAGATATCCTTGGTACACGCTATCGGAATGATAATTCAGACGGTCCTAAGAGATGCGGGTATGTGCTTTCCTCTTAGAGACTTGGAATCTATGCTTCGCCTCATTTTGTTTGTGTATAGATATCCTTTGTATAGGCTATCGCAGTGATAGTTCAGACGGTCCTAAGGGACTTGGAATCTATACTTCATCTCAATATTATTTGAGCATGTGTTAATACAATTCGAGAGTGATTAAGAATTTGTATTCCCCTTTATGTGAGTGATATGGGGTTTGGATAGTAGAGTATGCCCGCACCATAGTTATTATTTGGGGTGCTGTTAAAATATATATATTGTACGAGTAGTTAATATATATATATATGAAATTATGAGATTTGGAACTACCTACTGTGATTTGGTAAGTAGGACATTGTTGATGACTCAAATTGTAAATACTTGTTTGAAAAGTATAATATGACACTGGGAAACTATATAAATTAATGAAGCTAAAACGAGAGTTGTGCTACTAATTGGAAGTATTTCTTTAAAATAATTATATTGTTCGGTTTTGAAATCTTACCAGTAATTTAAGATAAGCTAAATTATTGGGAAGGTCAGTGTGGTAAAATGATAAGGTAAACCGTTGGGAAGGTTAGTGCGATAGGTGTGCACATTAGAAGAGAGGTGAGAATTTCTCAAGAGAGTATCGCACTAATATGTTGTTGCATTGGCCTGTATCAATTTAAATACTTGCTAAATGAATTTTAAATTATACACACTATCGGGCTCTGACCCGTTTCTTTTTCTCTCTCTCTTGTATATATATGTATGTATTACAGGTGCCCAGCCACAGGGGCGTCTTGTTTAGGATCTCTTGGAAGGAACGCGCTGCAGCTTAAGTGGGAGTTGCAGGTCTCTTGATTAGACGACTTCGTTCATTAAGATCCACTCTTAGTATTTTCATTTAGATGGGCATGTGTAGCCCTTTCCATTAATTCATTGTTATTGGACATTTGTATTTCAGTTATTTCCAGTACTGTTACATTGGGATTTATTCAGTGGATGTGTTACTTTAGATTTCGCATGTTGACATTCGATTGACGAATGTTTTAAATTAATTGGATTATGTTCCAGGTTTATTGTGGTGTGATTCTTATTTATTGAGATGTTGTTAATAAATAAATAAATAAGTTTTCTTTAAATAAAATTTGGAAAGTAATGCTTAAATATGGTTTTGACACTTAGCTTAATTATTTTAGGGTGTTAAATTGGAAAATTTATTTTATGACAGTGATGCTAAGAATGAACCAACTGTTCACCTTGATTTAATTTAATAAAGGAGTGATCGCCCTGTATTTAATTAGGCGGGGTGTCACAGGTCGTATCAGAGCATCAGGTTCTAATGTCCTTAGGATCTGTACTGCTTATTATGCTATCAGCGTTGCTTTGTTTGTTATAGAGCCCTATATTTAGGATTGTCGATTCCTTGGTCGAGATTTTGTTCTCCTGCTATAATGTGTATACATCAGTGTATTCTAATTTCGTTCGGATGTGTGCGTGTGCCGAGCGATGACGGATGTCAGAAGAGGACCGTTAAGCGTACATCAGGAGGCAGGGCTCAGTTGAGATTATGAAATATATCTGAGGATGATGACCGTAGACGAGGCCACCTCCATTATGGCACGAGAAGCCACGACTAGAAAGGCGACTAAGGTGCAGCAATGATTTTCAAATGCTGTTATAGTCAAATGAGGTGCGAGGGTAAACTTAACCAACGCATTACAAAAACGTGTAGAGACCGTCAGTGGGAAATTTTATAAACGTGAAAAATTGTATGTGTTTACCAAAGGAGGTAAAATATCCAAAGGCGTAAATATAGGATGGAGTGTGGCAAACTGAAAGTGAAAATTTAGAGAAAATTTTCTTGGCTTTCGGGATGAAGTTATAATGGTTGGAGTCAACCATCAATTTTGTAAATGGAATGTTATGCCTATAGGAGAACCTTAGGTACAGTGATGACCGTATGTTCCTTCCTTAACTGTTCAGGATTAGAAGCAAATGTGGTTCTGAACTCATCGAGAGAAGGCATGTCAGGGGTCCATTCGTGAATATGAATCTTAACCGTTAGCGAATTTTGTATCGGAAGATGTAGATACAAGTGGGGGAAATGACTTCAAGTGGGAGACCGACTTGTAATAATAGTTGATAATACTCGAGGAGGAAATTCTGATGGACGACCGATTCAGAGGTTGACAATGTCATATTTTGTCAATATAGATGATAACACTTCTTTGTGGAGGAAGTTAAAGGAAATCGAAGGATTTAGTCGGGAATGAGACTGAATGCAACGATGGTGGTATAGAACCACAAAAAGGATGTGGATACACATCAGGAAAACCATTTAAATGCTTCAGATAGTTAAATTCTTACCAAGTGATGGTAAATTCAGTAAGTACAATTATAGATAGTAACATGATCTTTAAGGGAACAACCAGGATGGCTAACAGGAATCGAATCTGCCAATGTCTGAGAGAAGGACAATCCTAACCTGGTTAGTAGGACAGGTGGTAAGTGGATTATGTGTTGAGGTATTTTGTACGGAGTGAGATCGCTCCCGATAATATGTTCCAAAATGAGAAAAGGGACAAGAATACGGTGCCTAGTAAAAGGCAACAATTAAAATGATTTTGTTTTGGTTTGGGCAGACGTGTTACGTTCGAAAACCATTTGTGCAGTCAAGACGATTGCCAGGATGGAAATATAAGTTGTATCCTTAGAGGATGCGGCGTCTTTATGTGACACGAGAGAGTCACCATATTTTGTTCATTGCTAGATTAGCATGTGAGACGAGCTTAATGCATATAATTATGAATGTTACTATTATGTGAATATTTTTTCCTAATGTAGCGGGATTTTTCTTTAGTACTCTCCGCGGAGGATGAATGACTATATTAACAAGTGTTTCATACTTTATTAAGGTTACTCGTTGTAGTGATGCGATACACGAGTATGATATTATCTTTGTTAAAATGTTATAAAAATGGATAGTATGATAGTGGGCATTTATTGCAAGGCTATCCGAGTAGTTGCATTGGTGCAACATGTTTTATGTTTGCTTTGGCGAGGCTTTACCTGTAAGAAGGTTGGACTTGCACTTATATTATCTATCCAAGAAACTTCGGAGGAGATAGTGGGCTCGAGATATTCGATGCCAATGTATGTATAGACTTTGTCAGTATGATTCGGTATGTATCGGGACTTACCGTTGAGCGAAAGATTTGACGCAGTATTATGTTTGGCACTCCGGACTTAGTGATAGGAAGAGTGCATTGTTATATTTATCCTTTAGATATGTGGGAGTTAATAGTTATACCCCTATTATTAGGGACGGGAATTTCGAGAATTCCGATCATATGTATCAGAGGTTTATAAAATGCTATTACCATCAACCAATACGGGACGATAGTGAAATTGGTGAAACGTTCTTTGTTAAGCATAATTACGGGAGAAATTGTAACTTTTCTGTCAAGGGAAGGAATAAAGGGGTATATACTATGGACGGAGGACCTAACGGATTTCGATAACCGACAATGCTAGGTAGTAGTTTATCGGGGGGGGTTCCTTGTTTGGATTTCGCTTTGCGAGACATCCCACGTATGAAACTTCGCGTAAGGTTGGAAATAGGGAGACGTTTGGTCACTATTCCATGAGTTCGGTACCCTGGTCGAAATAGGATCCAGTAATTATGTATGTAAGTTGGAAGTTAAATTTTGTTTTAAGGTCATTGGAGCCGGATATTTGTGGTAGGAAAGCATTGAAAGTTATCCCGGCGAGTTGAGGGGTGGAACGATAATAAAGAGTTGGAATGATTTTTATCATGGATTATCTGGAAAGAACTTTATATTATACAAAAGACATAACCTGTAATCATTTTGATGAATAGAGCGTTAGTGATTTATTTTGGTTGTTGTGCCTATTTGAGAAAATTGTTGTACTTATCTGAGGAAGGTTGAGAATTATTATTCCTCTTTTATTGTCATGGAATTTGAATGCCCTATTCCTTCTATTTCGTTGAATTTAGTTAGTCCTACAAATGTGTAGCACGCCGTTCTCTCTCCCAGGGAGGTCTGAGGGTTGCAAAAATGTGGGCATCTTGGTTAACTACAGTTAAAATAGTCCGAGTCGAAGGGACGTGGTAATAGACGTGTGAAATAAATGTTTGTGGGACTAGTATAACGAAGTGGAAGTGATCGAGTGGATTAAACGTCACATGAGGGGCGATAATCCATACATAAGTGTGCAATTAGAATAGCACGCCCTAACTTGATTGGAAGGCTGTGGAAGCCATTCAAGAAGAGTATTCCTTGAATGGAGCAAAATTAAATGATTATGAAGAACACCCGGAGCGGAGTTGTTATTAGTCAAGTGTGAGAGAGACTTGCACAAACAAAGAGTAAGGATGTTAGTATGGTATTAGAGATCCAAAAGTGCGCTTCGTGGAGAGAAGAGCACGGGTGGAACTTTCGGCATACTCCAAGGAAGGAAGGGGAGTACTACGTGTCACTTAATGTGAGACATTTCAAGGGAAGAATCGATGTTTAGCGTGACGTAGTGAGTAGTCTCTACATACACTGCCCATAGGTAAGGTTTGGTTGAAAGAGGAGAATCAACCAAAGAATTTTGTGTGTATCAAAAAAATTCCTGAAATTGGAAAAGGTTGGTAAAGTCGGTAAAGTTCTTGGATGGGTTGCCATCCTCAAAACAAGATCAAGGGTTTATCCCGAACATGTGAATTAAGTCACCGAGAAGGAATTAATTTATATTCCTTTGGGCTGGCTTACAATATTAACTATATGCCCCAGACTTCCTTTGAAGGGAAGGATCGCGCCAGTGCATGGTCCGACATAGTATAAATTTCTGAATCAGGATGAGATTGGTAAATCCCACCTTTGATATGGGATTTCAGGAACCAGCGGAGATAAGATTTCGTTTCGAGTAGGATGTATCACCCTTAGCCAGGGAATAAGCGCATGGTGATTAAAGATTAATGGAGCCATGTGAAGGAAATATTGGAATCTTGGTACGATGATTTCAAGCATGTTCTGTAGAAGCACTCGTACATGTTTGTCACGTACGAGGTGCCTATTAAGGTTTTATTATCGAAGAACCTCGACTATTCTCCTTCCGTATGTTTAGAGGAGAGTAGATAATCAGAATTTTTGGATCGGTCGAGAAAATATCCGATAACTATGGTGTAATTCCACAACTATTTTAGGCAGTCAAGAGTGGTCAAATGTTCGTATGATCTTCTCAGAATGGGAATTTTGTGTATGAAGAAATCCGAGTAGTTGTCATGTAGTGAGGTGCGGCCTCCTAATGATAGTGAGATAATGGAATTCATAACGTATAGACGTAACATATTCAAATGTTGTTATTCGGGAGTACAATGTGAAGTGTCACCAATGAGAATGTAAAACAATGTTGTTGTGAGGAAAAAGCTATAGTGATTGAGCGTCGTACTATGTAGATAGTTTGCGTACTGACAAGGATATCCAGATTTGTTCTTACCAGGTATGCCTTATTTTTCGAATTTCGGGACAAAATTTCTTTATTAGGGGGGAAGTATGTAATACCCCGTATTTTTATGCAATATTAATTTGGGGATTTATTAAATTTAATGTGAGTTAATTATTTAATAAAAATCCGAAAATTAATTAGGTTATAATTATTAACGTGACGAGAGTTAGTAATTATGAAAAATTCGTTGAATATTACTAATGAGCAAAGTAATATATAATATTGGTTATATTGAATGTCACGAGTGAATAAAATGACAATTTTGGAAATTTGAGTCGGGACGCGCCCGTGTCGCGTCGGGACTAAATATTGATAAATAAAAGTGAATATTTTATAAGTTGTTCGTATGGTCGTTTTGAGTGTGCCAACGCGTTCGGAAGGGTCGAGATAGTTCGAAAAGTGTACCCGGGGGTTTAGTTTGGGTCTCGGGGAGTTTTTAGGCCTAATTAGTAACCCGGGAGGGCATTTTGGTCATTTTATATTTTTGGGTAATTAAACCCACGAAAATTAGAGGAGTTATATCAGATACCTAGGTTACCTTCTAGGGTTAGAAACCCTAAACACAAGTGACGGCCATAGGAGAGGAAGGAGAGAGCTCTCAAGGCAAATTCAAGGCCCAAAACTCAACAGTTTGCACCGCCGCTACCACCAATGCGTAGATCGCGAGATGGGGAACGCAACCATATCGAATTTGGCACCAAACCAGACCTCTGAAAATCCCAGGCAAGTGTTTATCTTTCTTATTTCATTGATGCATCTTTCATATTAGTTTAGGAGTAATTAAGATGAGTTTTAATGGAAGAAAACCCGATTTATGATAGGAAAATCCACGTAGTATTGGTCTAATTGATAATTCTGGAAACCCTTGCCATGTAGAGGAATTTAAACCAAGAAATTATGATATGTATAAGAAGAGAATTCTGGAAATAATTGTTAGAACCATGTTTAAGAGAATTTTAGGGTTCTTGAGATGTTGTATGAAATTCGGGCTGTTAATCCATGATTATATGATAGAAATCCACATGCTTTACGTTGTAAATAACTATTATGATGATATAGGGTTAGTAGTATCAATTCTGGGACGATTGGGATTAGAAAATATGGAATTTGTTGATGTTAGTAGAGGAAACCCGTAACTGCAATTCTGCAGTTTTCGCAGACCTGTTTGATCGATCGATCGAAGGTTCGATCGATCGAGCCCCAGACCTCGATCGATCGACCCCTCCTGGAAGGCTCATATTTCCCTTTTTTAAATGAGTTAAATTCAATTTATTCTGAGATAATTCTTGCGCATCCTTAATAAAAGGTTTTGGGAGATAGGGCAGACCAGTAGAACATGTGAATATACTTTGGGACCCTTGATGTCGGGCAAAGATTGTATTTTGGGATAATTACATAAGTGTCGGTGAATTTATGACTTAAAGAGAGAGACACATAAGAGAGTTACTTTGGGACAAATGTGTAAAACCTACTGAATTTTATACTTGGGAGGATAGAATCCATGAGCGTTATGTAGTAAGTGCAAAAGTTCCTCAAATTAAAATAAGATGTGAATGGTTATACGTGATGACTAAATAATGAGAAATAAATACCAATGTCGTAATTATGGGAATTGAGAATTTACCCATTACTGATATGGTAATATTAGTATAGTTATATGATTGTGTATGCATATACTATCTATGTGTGAAAATCATGCCCACGCTACTTGCTATCCCTGAGGTTTTCGCGCTCGGACAGTCTTATCTCGATGGGACCTTTATGGGGGATATTGACTTGTACCCTAGAAGATAGATATCCTTTTTACAGGCTATCGGAATGATAGTTCAGACGGTCCTAAGAGATGCGGGTATATGCTTTCCCCTTAGAGACTTGGAATCTATGCTTCGCCTCATTTTGTTTGTGTATAGATATCCTTGGTACAGGCTATCGCAGTGATAGTTCAGACGGTCCTAAAGGACTTGGAATCTATACTGCGTCTCAATATTGTTTGAGTATATGTTAATACAATTCGAGAGTGATTCCGAATTTGTATTCCCCTTTATGTGAGTGATATGGGGTTTGGATAGTAGAGTATGCCCGCACCATAGTTATTATTTGGGGTGCTATTAAAATATATATATTGTACGAGTAGTTAATATATATATGAAATTATGAGATTTGGAACTGCCTACTGTGATTTGGTAAGTAGGACATTGTTGATGACTCAAATTGTAAATACTTGTCTGAAAAGTATAATATGACACTGGGAAACTTTATAAATTAATGAAGCTAAAACGAGAGTTGTGCTACTAATTGGAAGTACTTTTTTAAAATAATGATATTGTTCGATTTCGAAATCTTACGAGTAATTTAAGATAATCTAAATTATTGGGAAGGTTAGTGTGGTAAAATGATAAGGTAAACCGTTGCGAAGGTTAATGTGATAGGTGTGCACATTAGAAGAGAGGTGAGAATTTCTCAAGAGAGTGTCGCACTAATATGTTGTTGCATTGGCCTGTATCAATTTAAATACTTGCTAAACGAATTTTAAATCATACACACTATCGGGCTCTGACCCATTTCTTTTTCTCTCTCTCTTGTATATATATGTATGTATTACAGGTGTCCAGCCACATGGGGGTCTTGTTTAGGATCTCTTGGAAGGAACGCGCTGCAGCTTAAGTGGGAGTTGTCTCTTGATTAGACGACTTCGTTCATTAAGATCCACTCTTAGTATTTTCATTTAGATGGGCATGTGTAGCCCTTTCCATTAATTCATTGTTATTGGACATTTGTATTTCAGTTATTTCCAGTACTGTTACATTGGGATTTATTCAGTGGATGTGTTACTTTAGATTTCGCATGTTGACATTCGATTGACGAATGTTTTAAATTAATTGGATTATGTTCCAGGTTTATTGTGGTGTGATTCTTATTTATTGAGATGTTGTTAATAAATAAATAAATAAGTTTTCTTTAAATAAAATTTGGAAAGTAATGCTTAAATATGGTTTTGACACTTAGCTTAATTATTTTAGGGTGTTAAATTGGAAAATTTATTTTACGACAATGATGCTAAGAATGAACCAACTGTTCACCTTGATTTAATTTAATAAAGGAGTGATCGCCCGGTATTTAATTAGGCGGGGTGTCACAGGTGGTATCAGAGCATCAGGTTCTAGTGTCCTTAGGATCTGTACGGCTTATTATGCTTTCAGCGTTGCTTTGTTTGTTATAGAGCCCTATGTTTAGGATTGTCGATTCCTTGGTCGAGATTTTGTTCTCCTGCTATAATGTGTATACATTAGTGTATTCTAATTTCGTTCGGATGTGTGCGTGTGCCGAGCGATGACGGATGTCAGAAGAGGACCGTTAAGCGTACATCAGGAGGCAGGGCTCAGTTGAGATTATGAAATATATCGGAGGATGATGACTGTAGACGAGGTCACCTCCATTATGGCACGAGAAGCCACGACTAGAAAGGAGACTAAGGTGCAGCAATGATTTTCAAATGTTGTTATAGTCAAATGAGGTGCGAGGGTAAACTTACCCAACACATTACAAAAACGTGTAGAGACTATCAGTGGGAAATTTTAGAAACGTGAAAAATTGTATGTGTTTACCAAAGGAGGTAAAGTATCCAAAGGCGTAAATATAGGATGGAGTGTGGCAAACTGAAAGTGAAAATTTAGAGAAAATTTTCTTGGCTTTCGGGACGAAGTTATAATGGTTGGAGTCAACCATCAATTTTGTAAATGGAATGCTATGCCTATAGGAGAACCTTAAGTACAGTGATGACCGTATGTTCCTTCCTTAACTGTTCAGGATTAGAAGCAAATGTGGTTCTGAACTCATCGAGAGAAGGCATGTCAGGGGTCCATTCATGAATATGAATCTTAATCGTTAGCGAATTTTGTATCGAAAGAGGTAGATACAAGTGGGGGAAACGACTCCAAGCCGGAGACCGACTTATAATAATAGTTGATAATACTCGAGGAGGAAATTCTTATAGACGACCGATTCAGAGGTTGACAATGTCATATTTTGTCAATATAGATGATAACACTTCTTTGTGGGGGAAGTTAAAGGAAATCGAAGGATTTAGTCGAGAATGAGACTGAATGCAACGATGGTGGTATAGCACCACAAAAAGTATGTGGATACACATCAGGAAAACCATTTAAATGCTTCAGATAGTTAAATTCTTACCAAGTGATGGTAAATTCAGTAAGTACTATTATAGATAGTAACATGATCCTTAAGGGAACAACCAGGATGGCTAACAGGAATCGAATCTACTAAAGTCCGAGAGAAGGACAATCCTAACCTGGTTAGTAGGACAGGTGGTAAGTGGATTATGTGTTGAGGTATTTTGTGCGGAGTGAGATCGCTCACGATAATATGTTCCAAAATGAGAAAAGGGACAAGAATACGGTGCCTAGTAAAAGCAACGATTAAAATGATTTTGTTTTGGTTTGGGCAGACGTGTTACGTCCGAAAACCATTTGTGCAGTCAAGACGATTGCCAGGATGGAAATATAAGTTGTATCCTTAGAGGATGCGGCGTGTTTATGTGACACGAGCGAGTCACCATATTTTGTTCATTGCTAGATTAGCATGTGAGACGAGCTTAATGCATATAATTATGAATGTTACTATTATGTGAATATTTTTTTCCTAATGTAGCGGGATTTTTCTTTAGTACTATCCGGGGAGGATGAATGACTATATTAACAAGTGTTTAATACTTTATTAAGGTTACTCGTTGTAGTGATGCGATACACGAGTATGATATTATCTTTGTTAAAATGTTATAAAAATGTGTAGTATGATAGTGGGAATTTATTGCAAACCTATCGGAGTAGTTGCATTGGTGCAACATGTTTTATGTTTGATTTGGCGAGGCTTTACCTGTAAGAAGGTTGGACCAGCACTTATATTATCTATCCAAGAGACTTCGGAGGAGATAGTGGGCTCGAGATATTCGATGCCAATGTATGTATAGACTTTGTCTGTATGATTCGGTATGTATCGGGACTTACCGTTGAGCGAAAGATTTGACGCAGTATTATGTTTGGCACTCCAGACTTAGTGATAGGAAGAGTGCATTGTTATATTTATCCTTTAGAGATGTCGGAGTTAATAGTTATACCCCTATTATTAGGGAAGGGAATTTCGAGAATTCCGATCATATGTATCAGAGGTTTATAAAATGCTATTACCATCAACCAATACGGGACGATAGTGAAATTGCTGAAACATTCTTTGTTAAGCATAATTACGGGAGAAATTGTAACTTTTCTGTCAAGGGACGGAATAAAGGGGTATATACTATGGACGGAGGACCTAACGGATTTCGATAACCGACAATTCTAGGTATTAGTGTATCGGGGGGGGGTTCCTTGTTTGGATTTCTCTTTGCGAGACATCCCACGCATGAAACTTCGCGTAAGGTTGGAAATAGGGAGACGTTTGGTCACTATTCCATGAGTTCGGTACCCTGGTCGAAATAGGATCCAGTAATTATGTATGTAAGTTGGAAGTTGAATTTTGTTTTAAGGTCATTGGAGACGGATTTTTGTGGTAGGAAAGCATTGAAAGTTATCCCCACGAGTTGAGGGGTGGAACGATGATAAAGAGTTGGAATGATTTTTAGCATGGATTATCTGGAAAGAACTTTATATTATAAAAAAGAGATAACCTGTAATCATTTTGATGAATAGAGCATTAGTGATTTATTTTGGTTGTTGTACCTATTTGAGAAAATTGTTGTACTTATCTGCGGAAGGTTGAGAATTATTATTCCTCTTTTATTGTCATGGAATTTGAATGCCCTATTCCTTCTATTTCCTTGAATTTAGTTAGTCCTACAGATGAGTAGCACGCCGTTCGCTCTCCTAGGGAGGTCGGAGGGTTATAAAAATGTGGGCATCTTGGTTAACTACAGTTAAAATTGTCCGAGTCGAAGGGACATGGTAATAGACGTGTGAAATAAATGTTTGTGGGACTAGTATAACGAAGTGGAAGTGATCGAGTGGATTAAACGTCACATGAGGGGAGATAATCCATACATAAGTGTGCAATTAGAATAGCACGCCCTAACTTGATTGGAAGGCTGTGGAAGCCATTCAAGAAGAGTATTCCTTGAATGGAGCAAAATTAAATGATTATGAAGAACACCCGGAGCGGTGTTGTTATTAGTCAAGTGTGAGAGAGACTTGCGCGTACAAAGAGTAAGGATGTTAGTATGGTATTAGAGATCCAAAAGTGCGCTTCGTGGAGATAAGAGCACGGGTGGAACTTTCGGCATACTCCAAGGAAGGAAGGGGAGTACTACGTGTCACTTAATGTGAGACATTTCAAGGGAAGAATCGATGTTTAGCGTGACGTAGTGAGTAGTCTCTACATACACTGCACATAGGTAAGGTTTGGTTGAAAGAGGAGAATCAACCAAAGAATTTTGTGTGTATCAAAAAAATTCCTGAAATTGGAAAAGTTTGGTAAAGTCGGTAAAGTTCTTGGATGGGTTGCCATCCTCAAAACAAGATCAAGGGTTTATCCCGAACATGTGAATTAAGTCGCCGAGAAGGAAGTGATTTATATTCCTTTGGGCTGGCTTACAATATTAACTAGTATGCCCCAGACTTCCTTTGAAAGGAAGGATCGCGCTAGTGCATGGTCCGGCACAGTATAAATTTCTGAATTAGGATGAGATTGGTAAATCCCACCTTTGATATGGGATTTCAGGAACCAGCGGAGATAAGATTTCGTTTCGAGTAGGATGTATCACCCTTAGCCAGGGAATAAGTGCATCGTGATTAAAGATTAATGGAGCCATGTGAAGGAAATTTTGGAATCTTGGTACAATGATTTCAAGCATGTTCTGTAGAAGCACTCGTACCTGTTTGTCGTGTACGAGGTGCTTATTAAGGTTTTATTATGCAAGAACCTCGACTATTCTCCTTCCGTATGTTTAGAGGAGAGTAGATAATCAGAATTTTTGGATCGGTCGAGAAAATATCCGATAACTATGGTGGAATTCCACAACTGTTTTAGGCAGTCAAGAGTGGTCAAATGTTCGTATGATCTTCTCAGAATGGGAATTTTGTGTATGAATAAATCCGAGTAGTTGTCATGTAGTGAGGTGCGGCCTCCTAATGATAGTGAGATAATGGAATTCATAACGTATAGACGTAACATATTCAAATGTTGTCAGTTGGGAGTACAATGTAAAGTGTCACCAATGAGAATGTAAAACAATGTTGCTATGAGGAAAAAGCTATAGTGATTGAGCGTCGTACTGTGTAGATAGTTTGCGTACTGACAAGGATATCAAGATTTGTTCTTACCAGGTATGCCTTATTTTCCGAATTTCGTCACGAAATTCCGTTATTAGGGGGGAAGTATGTAATACCCCGTATTTTTATGCAATATTAATTTGGGGATTTATTAAATTTAATGTGAGTTAATTATTTAATAAAAATCCGAAAATTAATTAGGTTATAATTATTAACGTGACGAGAGTTAGTAATTATGAAAAATTTGTTGAATATTACTAATGAGCAAAGTAATATATAATATTGATTATATTGAATGTCACGAGTGAATAAAATGACAATTTTGGAAATTTGAGTCGGGACGCGCCCGTGTCGCGTCGGGACTAAATATTGATAAATAAAAGTGAATATTTTATAAGTTATTCGTATGGTCGTTTTGAGTGCGCCAACGCGACCGGAAGGGTCGAGATAGTTAGAAAAGTGTACCCGGGGGTTTAGTTTGGGTCTCGGGGAGTTTTTAGGCCTAATTAGTAACCCGGGAGGGCATTTTGGTCATTTTATATTTTTGGGTAATTAAACCTACGAAAATTAGAGGAGTTATATCAGATACCTAGGTTACCTTCTAGGGTTAGAAACCCTAAACACAAGTGACGGCCATAGGAGAGGAAGGAGAGAGCTCTCAAGGCAAATTCAAGGCCCAAAACTCAACGGTTTGCACCGCCGTCATCACCAACGCGTAGATCGCGAGATGGGGAATGCAACCATACCAAATTCGGCACCAAACCAGACCTTTGAAAATCCCAGGAAAGTGTTTATCTTGCTTATTTCGTTGCTGCATCTTTCATATTAGTTTAGGAGTAATTAAGATGAGTTTTAATGGAAGAAAACCCAATTTATGATAGGAAAATCCATGTAGTATTGGTCTAATTGATAATTCTGGAAACCCTTGCCATGTAGAGGAATATAAACCACGAAATTATGATATGTATAAGAAGAGAATTCTGGAAATAATTGTTAGAACCATGATTAAGAGAATTTTAGTGTTCTTGAGATTTTGTATGAAATCGGGGCTGTTAATCCATGATTAAATGACAGAAATCCACATGCTTTACGTTGTAAATACCTATTATGATGATATAGGGTTAGTAGTATCAATTCTGGGACGATTGGGATTAGAAAATATGGAATTTGTTGATGTTAGTAGAGGAAACCCGTAACTACAATTCTGCAGTTTTTGCAGACCTGTTTGATCGATCGATCGAGCCCAGAGCTTCGATCGATTGAAGGTTCGATCGATCGAGCCCCAGACCTCGATCGATCGACCCCTCCTGGCAGACTCCTATTTCCCTTTTTTAAATGAGTTAAATTCAATTTATTCTGAGATAATTCTTGGGCATCCTTAATAAAAGGTTTTGGGAGATAGGGAAGACTAGTAGAACATGTGAATAGACTTTGGGACCCTTGATGTCGGGCAAAGATTGTATTTTGGGATAATTACATAAGGGTCGGTGAATTTATGACTTAAAGAGAGAGACACGTAAGAGAGTTACTTTGGGATAAATGTGTAATACCTACTGAATTTTATACTTGGGAGGATAGAATCCATGAGCGTTATGTAGTAAGTGGAAAAGTTCCTCAAATTAAAATAAGATGTGAATGGTTATACGTGATGACTAAATAATGAGAAATAAATACAAATGTCGTAATTATGGGAATTGAGAATTTACCCATTACTGATATGGTAATATTAGTATAGTTATATGATTGTGTATGCATATACTATCTATGTGTGAAAATCATGCCCACGCTACTTGCTATCCCTGAGGTTTCCGCGCTGAGATAGTCTTATCTCGATGGGACCTTTATGGGGGATATTGACTTGTACCCTAGAAGATAGATATCCTTGGTACATGCTATCGGAATGATAGTTCAAACGGTCCTAAGAGATGCGGATATGTGCTTTCCTCTTAGAGACTTGGAATCTATGCTTCGCCTCATTTTGGTTGTGTATAGATATCCCTTGTATAGGCTATCGCAGTGATAGTTCAGACGTTCCTAAGGGACTTGGAATCTATACTTCGTCTCAATATTGTTTGAGTATGTGTTAATACAATTCGAGAGTGATTCCGAATTTGTATTCCCCTTTATGTGAGTGATATGGGGTTTGGATAGTAGAGTATGCCCGCACCATAGTTATTATTTGGGGTGCTGTTAAAATATATATATTGTACGAGTAGTTAATATATATATATGAAATTATGAAATTTGGAACTGCCTACTGTGATTTGGTAAGTAGGACATTGTTGATGACTCAAATTGTAAATACTTGTTTGAAAAGTATAATATGACACTGGGAAATTTTATAAATTAATGAAGCTAAAACGAGAGTTGAGCTACTAATTGGAAGTATTTTTTTTTAAACAATGACATTCGATTGGATGTGTTACTTTAGATTTCGCATGTTGACATTCGATTGACGAATGTTTTAAATTAATTGGATTATGTTCCAGGTTTATTGTGGTATGATTCTTATTTATTAAGATGTTGTTAATAAATAAATAAATAACTTTTCTTTAAATAAAATTTGGAAAGTAATGCTTAAATATGGTTTTGACACTTAGCTTAATTATTTTAGGGTGTTAAATTGGAAAATTTATTTTACGACAGTGATGCTAAGAATGAACCAACTGTTCACCTTGATTTAATTTAATAAAGGAGTGATCGCCCGGTATTTAATTAGGTGGGGTGTCACATGGTCCTCTTGACCAAATTGATTCGGCTAGGCCGAATCGATTCTCTTTCAAAACTGAACCGATTCGGCCAGGGCGAATTGATTCGGAAATCCTGTTGTTTTAGGATATTTTCTAACTTAGTTTTTTGCCATTTTCTTCTAAGATTAAGGCCTAGTAACCTTCTATTATGAAGTAACATAGAATACTAGAGTCTTGTATTAGGAATATGAATACCCTATAATAGAAGGGGGGTAATCGGGCTTACTTCGGGGGCTATATTATGGACGTTAAGGTAGTTTCTTTATTTAGTAAGCTAGCCTAGGACCAGGGGAAAGTAGGTTTACCTAGTTTTGGACTTTTAGAGATTGGTATGAGGAAATATCACTCGATGGGTTATAGGGTTCTCGTTAATTCATAGAGACTAATATGAAGATAATTGGATGTTGAGTTTTACGTCGTTAAACACATATGGCTCCGGATATGATGTAATGTACATTTTAATTTGGCATATCTTCTAAATGCTATCATAAGGGACATTACGTGCATGAGGTGATGTCCCCTGGCTAATGAATGCAGGGTGAATATAATCCTCGATCATAGGATCGGTTGTTATATTGTGATGTTATTTCATTCGAAGTGAGGTAATTCTGGGTATGGTTATGACTCACTATCGAATGTATATGGTTGTTTCCCACGCAAAGCAATTTAGGATGCCTAGGTTGTCTTGATGATAGGCCCTAGAAGATGATAGCTATTTAGGGGCGCATCTAGTGGGGTGACTCCCAAAAGGATGGTCTTAGAATCGTTATATATTGTATTATAACAATTCTCACGAGTATTAAATCAATTGTTTCAAATAATTTTCTGAATGAGAAATTGGACTCGTGAAGTCATATTGTGCAAAATTGAAATGTAAGGTTATTAAATTGAAATTGAATTATTTCTCTTGGATTAATGCATAGTTTTCATCATAAATGACTTTTCGCTAGGTTGTGCATTTAGATGAGAGGTGAGGATTATTTTTATTGTGAAGAGCGAGATAAGCTTGTTCATGATGTTAGATATTCATAATTGTCATGCATTTTATTCACAAGTATATCATATCAAACCGGGCTCTGACCCGTTATATTTTCTTTGTTTTGTATGGATTCTATTTACGCCCAGGTGCTCCCCCGCAAGGACACCCGTGTTGACTCTTCCTTCCAAGGGTCCTGGAGCTATAACATATTTGCGGATGTTGTAGGATATTTGTTATAGACGCCTCTATTTTTTGTATTCTAGTTATGATCAGTCTAAACATTCGGGCGTATTGCCCAAGTTTTGTACTTGCTTATATACTATGATATTTATTTTAATAATCGGTGTAACCACTTGTATTGGTCTGTTAACCGACAGCTTATTTGGTTATTATGTTGTGTACAATTGTTAAACTGTTATCTGTCTTTTTTTTATATCCACCTTCTTTTGAAATTGGATTGTCTAAATGGTTTTATTTAAACTTATAAATTAACGTGACGTCCGTTTTCTAAAATAATTGGTCGTTATCTCGTATTATTATTTTCACGACAGTGATGATAAGAATGGACCATCTAAGATTCATGTATTAATTGGAGTATCGGGTTGGCCACCTCTTATTTTAATAAGCGGGGTGTCACAGGATCCTAAATTTGACTTAAGGAGATAAATTCTAACATTCAAATTGATTAATTCATCTTTTTGTCTTGTAAGTTTTCAACCAATTAATTTTCCATTGACCCAATATTTTTTGTTCATATTTTTATTTAATAAAAACACAGAAGCACGTAGTCATGAATGACACTACATATATGACTCATAACATTCTTCGGAATGGGACTCTATATATTTTCTTTCATAGTCAAACCAATAACCTAAGTTAGCAGACTCTTCTTATTCTTAATCTCACATTTTTGTTGACAATTCTTATACCTTCATGTGTCTATGTAAAAAAAGGACTTTGTAATTTATGTCATGATATCATTCATTCAAAATATTTCAACCATTATCAGACAGAGCCATATAATTTATTTAAAAAAAAGATAAATAGAATACTATTAAAATTAAAAACCATCCATAAATGAAATCCTAAAATCTATTTTAATTCATTATGCTTAAAAGTTAAAAATTAAATTATATTTAAAAAAATCATTACCAAATTAGATCTATTCACATCATTGTCATCTCCTTTGAAAAAAGGCAACCTCATTTATGAGGTGTTGGAACTTATGGTTTATTTGGATATGATCCATTACTATTTTAGTCAACTTTGATGTCAATTTAATGAACCTACATGTCTTTCAAGAAGGTTTCAAGTTGTTACGTGATCTCCTCCACAAGGATTATGGCATGGTACACCCAAATATACAAAAGCATATATGAATAAATAAGGAATTATTATCCAGGGACCCATTTGTAAGACGGAGCTTCGTTGAAATGTTATGGAAAATATAAAGTACCACATAGATAATATATACGAAGTGAGTCTAGTATATTCTAGCTGGTAAATCCTACTAGTTAATGATGAAAACTATCAGTTTGGTTCATTATTCAAAATATTTGTTTTCCTTCAAGAGAATAAAAGCTCCATTTTTTCTTCCATACGCATAACTCATTTTTCTTCCATTTATCTCCTCATTTCTATATTTTATTCAAATACATGTTTTTGTTATCTAGTATCAAAATGGGTGACGGTTGAGTTAGACTTAGATCCCATGGACTTCTACAATATTGGTGAGAACCATTGTCTTTTCTCTCAGTTTCTAAATGAGGTCGGAATCATATTCCCCCCACCCCCCTAAAAAAAATTGTGTGTTCCTTGAATTTTGTCTTTTTTTGTAGTTATGCTCAGTGTTATCCCATATTTGGATAATTGTTTCTTCAACTTTCGATCGAGATTTAGAGATTTAAGAGGAATTTTCTTATCACAATCTCTCAATAACCATCACATCGGTGTGCTTTGAGTTCATCAATATTTTTGTTATTCCAAGAGTTATTCCCAATACATATTATCAAAAAATTTCACCAAAGATTAAGATCCCAAACTTGATGGTGGATTCCTTCTGTCTTACTTCTCTAAATTCTCAACCAATCAAGAGGAAGGATGTTGGGTGTCCCTCTGACATAGTTATCATGGGGGATTCATTCAAGAAGGTTCATGCCTAGACTACAAAGATAAGAAAGACAAACAATGTTATTTATATTCAAGTGACGACCTCGAAGTAGGTGCACATCCCTAATAAAGGGAATGCCCCTACCAAGGGGTCACTTGCCAAGTGGCCGAATGGGTCTTGTGTTTTTCAGAGGAGATATTGTCTCCCGGGTGACCAATCAATAGTCATCATCCTAGCATAGATAGGATTGATTTTTATGCTGCCTAAAAAATCTCCCTTGTAACTATTGGACTTCCTTTTTGTAATTTTATATTAAAGTTTTTGTTTATTACAATTATAAGACAATAGTGCTCTAAGTGCTAGGGTGTTTATAGATTTACGGATTCATGACCCGTATTAGTGGCAATGAATACAAATAAAGGAATGCACTCCTAAATAGAAATGAATAAACTCATATGTATAACTCTCAATATTAGATAATTAAAATAAGTTTTTAATAATAAATTAACCATGTAAGAAGCTAGCCAGATAAAGAGAAGAGCAAGAACTCTAGATACACCCGAGGGAGATAGCTCAAACAATGAGGAATAGGATAAAAAAAGGTCTAAGATAAATAAATTCTATGTCAAGTGGTGTTATGGTGTGTCGGTGTTAAACCATCCGTCTACTCACCAATTCATCACTATTCAATCCACGTCTGAGACATGCATTAGGTATGGAATGATGAAACTCAAATCTTTTAAGGTAAGATTCTCATATTGGGGACAAAACTCAAAGGTAGATAATCGAGTAAGCTCAAGGTTATTCTTTTATGGTTTCTCGAATGTGCCGTTTTAGGAAAAGGTAGGTGTTTTACCTGGTTTATCTAAAATGGCTAAGTCATGCCTTAATGTTTCCTTGCTCCTCAATCCTCTAAATCATTTCCCTCAGGGATTCCAAGGCGAGGTTGCTCGATAGAGCATGAGAGCTCTCTTACGTTCTTCCATCCATGGTCGATCGATGGTACCGAGTAACTCACCCCAATATTACAACATAACTTGTAATTACATGGTAAAATAAACCTAAATACATGGTGAATCTAACTCAATTCATTTGCCTATCTTCCTCGGTATTTGATTAAGCTCCACTCTGCCTTTATATTGAAGAAGATTTTTTTGCTCCTTACACTATTTTGTGATGTCACTAATCTTTTATGAATGCTTCAATAGTTTCTCATATATTTTTTTAATGGGTAAATTTATCTATAGGTAAGGGGATTATCTTTAAAACCCTACTACATTTTCCCCCTCATAGAGAAATTTTTTATATAAGCAAGAAATATACGTACTAAGCAACTTACCACATTAAACCTTGAATAGAAACAAATCAAATGGATAGACCACCATTTCAAAAAACATAAAAAAAACTTCTACTGAAAATAACTTGAGCCGAAAAACTCAATTAGAGGCAACCTGGACTGAGAAATCCCTTTTCGAAACACTTCAAATAGACGCCACTTATTTCAATGTGTGTTCAAGAAATATTGTGATATCCTTATCACTTAATGGTTAAGTGCAATCATATGACATGTTTGTCTCCATTTAAAACGTGGCTCCACTTTTTCTTTGTCATTTCTCATTTTAGGTGACCATTATGTAACACCCCGTAATTTTATTATTTTTATTTTGAAAATTAATTGGGATTAATTCATTTATATATGGAAATTAATCTAGAAAAATAAATATTAATTAGCGAGATAAAGATTAATACTTATTTATATTGAATATTACTTAGTGAATGAGTAATAATAATGATAAGGAAATATTATAATTGTCATGAGTGAAAAATACGACATTTACGGTAAATTTAGTCGGGACACGTGAGTCAGTCATGTCGAAAATTAATTTGGGAAATGAAATAGAAGTTTACTTTTCATATGGTCATTTTGAGTGCACCAATGTGTTCGTAAGGTTCTAAATAGTCATAAAAGTGTACTCGGTGGCTTTAGTTTAGGTCCCGAGGCATTTTTAGGCCAAACCGGGACTCCGGATGGGTATTTTAGTCTTTTAAATTTTTAAGGAAAATAAACCCATGAAATTATAAGTGTAAATCAAATTATGAGTTGGAGAAGTTAGGGTTACCCGAACAAAAAATAAGAGAGGCTATCATAGGAGGAAGAAGGAGAGTTATAAGGGAGTCCTAAGGCATTTCTACATCATTTTTCACCACCGTCACCACCATTGTGTAGATCGAAAGGATAAGAACACCCTCCCTACCACCCATCTGCAGAAATTCAGACTTATAACTCGAGACAAGTATTTATCTTGCTTAAATACTTTAATCCTTTATGTAAAAAGATAAATTTTATGAACTATTAATAATCAAAATATGAATAAATCTGAGTTTTATGGAGGTTCTTGATGAAAAATGGTGAAATAGGGTTTTTAGAGGTTAATCTTTAATAAATTCACATTAATTGATGTTCGTTGATGATTTTATGATTATAAAATGTTAAAAATCATGTATATAGGTTGGATGATGTTTAAAATGTTTGGTTGGGAGTTTGGGCTCATGTAATGAAGGTTTGGTTGAGTGAAAATGGTGAAATCATGTAACAGTTAAGTGGAGAAGACAAGACTTGTAGAAGCAAATTGATTCGGCTCCTTGGCCGAATTGATTCGTCATGTGAATCGATTCGGACCAAGGCTGAATCGATTCGACTGCCCAAAATTTGGCAATTTTTTCCCGTTATGCTTAGAACGCGTGGGAAATGATTTGATCAATTTTTGAAGTAGATTTTAGACATATTGAGAGTTATTTTCAACACAAGTAGGCCAAAAATTATTTTCAGACTAAATCACATGAGGAGGATTTAGGACTAAAGTTAATTTAACAAATTGTCCATTAAGATTTAGACTCGGGGAAATAAAAGTGTGTCACAAGGATTCCTAGGGAACCGATGACTAGACCAATAGGTATGAGTGAGATAGCTACTTAATTGACTTAAAAGAAGTATATGAAGGATACGTAGGCTATTCAATAGTTTTATATATTACATACAGAATATATCTTAGGGTACTTACTTACCTTTATTGAATATATATATATATATATATATATATATATATATATATATATATATATATATATATATATATATATATATATATATATATATATATATATATATATATATATATACATAGGTTGTGTGAATACCAAATGTGTGACTTAATATGTGTATGGCATACCTATGTTGCTTGCTATCCCGGGAGGTTTGGAAAGGGGACAATCTTATCTTGATGATCCATCTTGGGGGATTTTCACTTGTACCTCAGAAATAGAACTTAGGGATGAGCACCGCTTGTGTGAACGAGAGTGTGGCAGGTCATTTGGATGCGTAGGTATGTGCATAGCCCAAAAGCCTAGAACTATGTTCGCCTCCAATTATGTGTGAATTGTTATTGTGGTTTGAGAGTGATTCCAAGCCAACCGTCCTTTATTTAGTACGTGACGTACCGGGACTTGATAGCAGAGTATGCATGCACCGCAGGTCTCAGCCTCGAGGTTCTGTATTAGTATATATATAACTATAGTTATAAATATATATTCTTGTGATTTATCCTACAGTGTGTGATAGTAGATGAGAAAAATAGTGATGTCTAAAATAACCTAAGAAAGGGAAAACTTAACATCTATTTGGTGAATCCCAAATTTATTTAAATGGCATGAGAAGATAAATCAATGATGAATTGTATGAGTAATACGAGTGGGTACTATGAGTAAGTATGTATAGTAAGATAAGGGGCTGGAACTAGTTCGACGGGGTAATTTAACAAGGATGGATTAATAGAATACGTACACAATAGTTGAGGGGTGAGGAATTCAAGTGAGAGCACGTGAAACTAACATATATCTAATATCTTCTGATTATGCATTTTAAATACTTGAAAATATTTTTAAACTGTTTTACTCGGTCTCTGACCCGTTTTCCAAATCTATTTTGTAAAAACCATTTTAGGTGCCCAGCACAGGGACGCCCAGCTTAGGAGTTCATTCTCATTTAGCATGCTGCAGTTGGTGTGGACGATTGCAGGACCTCGGTTGTAGATGCCTCCATTCCTTTTAGATTTGATGCATTATTTTAATTATCTCATTCGGGCATGTCACCCATCTTCTACTAGTAGTTATTTCCAGAGACATTGTACTTCATTTATTTTGAGTTATTGGATTCAGTTTTAGATCTGGATTATTGTATTGGATATTCAGGATGGATTGTTTGTTCTAGTCATATCTTATTTGATTAAGTTAATTGGATGTATAAGATATTGGTCATTTGGAATGATGGATGTGGTTTATTCATTTATTTACTTTAAACCATTTCCTATTAATTTAAAAGATTGAAACTTTACACCAACTGAATTAATTAATGTAGGTGATTAGTAATTAATAGTTTTTGACAGTGATGTTTAGAATGAACCAATTGGATATTATGTTTTAATTTAATAAAGGACTGATCACCCAGTATTTAATTATGCGAGGTGTCACAGATGGTATCAGAGCATCAGGTTCTAGTGTCTTTAGGACCTATGCGGCTTACTACAGTTTTCGACGTAGTGTTTTTTATATAGAGCCCTATTATTAGGGTTGTTGTATTCTTTATTGCGCATTTACTTCTTTAGCTATTTTAAGGCATATTGAATTATGGACTGATGGAAAATTCTTTCTTATTTAAGATACCTCCTCTACGTACCACACGAGCCACCCCAGAGGCACAGCTAGAGCCTCGGCTAGCTCAACCCAGGGTACCATGAATGCTACAAAGTTTGTCACCATAGTTGCATAAGCGGTTGATACAACATTGGCTACAATTACACAGCAGGCAACACCCCAGGCCCAGGTCGTGGCCCCAACTCAAACGTAGGCGTTCCCTTATGCTTAGGAGTTAGATAGAGATGCCTTCCAGAAGGGACACCCTCTCGAGTTCCAGGGGAGCTCAGAAGTGGTTGTTGATAGCCAATTGAAGAAATACAACCATAGGCATTTGAGGATGTACGACTGCCCGAACGTTTAGAGGCAGATTCTAGGTAAAATTAAGCTAGTTGAGGCGGCACTATAGTGGTGGGAGTCTGTTACAACCGCGGAGGATAGAGACCGTATGCCGATACAGGAGTTTTGGGATCAGTTTGACCTCAAATATTTTCCATCCGTAATCTAGAGAGAGATGAGGTAGAAACTATTAGATCTCACCCAAAAGGGGAAGACTATTTTTGAGTATGAGGAAGAATTCACGAGGTTAGTTAACTTCATTCCGGGAGAGGTACCTCTTGAGGATAAGAGGATACATTTATTTATAGACGACCTCACTTAAAGGATCTGACAACATCTATTGTGTAATCCAGTTTTGAATACATACTTTGCTACAATGTCACCATCACCACTTCCATGTTAGGGGGAGCAAGAAAGTAGGAGAGTGCATCTAGCAGGGCAGGACTGGGGGTAGCAGCGTTGGTGGGGCACAACCGGAACAGAGTCAGCAAAGATAGGTTGAGCAGGGTCCCCACCAGGGGGATGCTGCTAATAGGTTCCCTTATGGGGATTATAAATACGTACACGGTGGATTTTGGCAAGGCCAACAGGGTCAGTCGGTCCAGCAACGATTTCATCTAGGCCAACTGGGCCAAGGTAGGAATGGTAATGGACAGTAGGGTCGAGGACAGCAGGTCCAGAGGGGAGGTAATTTCACAGGTAGGTGTTTGATTTGTGGCAGGACTGGCAATAAGCGCTAGGGTTGCCCTGATAAGGGTCGAGTTCAGCAGCAGTAAGGAGGCCATCAGGAGCCTCAGAGACTTATCTTCCCCGCCGCCCTCCTAGTACCAGCACCCGTACCAGCATTACCTACAGCACTAGTCATTGCAGCAACCCCACCTTAGTAGGGGCAGTTACAGTATGGGCGCGTGTATCAGATCCACCAGGCTACAACTCCAACATCTCCACCCATTATAGAGGGTACATTTCTTATCCATGGCATTTTGGGGGGAATTTTATTTGACACTAGGACTTCATACTCGTTCATAGCTACTAGATTTTCATAGACCACAAGGTTGTTAGATACGACAGATAGTACAATTACATTTGTAGATTCGTTATTAGGTAATGGGACATTGATATTCTTTATCTGTCAGGGAGTGAGTATATATATTAGGAGATTAGTTTTGCCTATGGATATGCTTGTGTTAGATACGTCAAACTAGGATGTCATCATAGGCATGGATTGTCTAGCTGGGTATATGGCCATGATTGACTGCTATAGTAGGAGTATGGTTTTTGCGATCCCCGACCAGGAGATGGTTTTAATGGCGATGACTCATCCTAAGGGGGGGATCATCTAGTCATTTGTACTACATAGAGGAGGAGACCTCCCAGGGGGTTGTGATTTCCCTCGATTCGATCCTAGTCGTATGTGAGTTTACCGATGTGTTTTAGGAGATACTGAGACTGCCTCCTAGTAGAGAGATTAAGTTCGTCATTGATTTGATGTCGGTCACTCAGCCAATAGCTCGTGCACCGTATTGTATGGCTCCTATGGAGAAGAGGGATCTACGAGATCATATTGAGCTGTTGCTGGGGCAAGGTTTTATAAGTCATAGTACATCACCGTGGGGGGCCCCAATATTATTTGTGAAGAAGAGTGATGGGTCTTTACGCTTATGTGTAGATTATCGGGAGCTGAATAATGTCACGATACAGAATAAGTAACTGGTGCCCCAAATTTATGACTTATTCGATCAGTTGAGAGGATCTTCCTACTTCTCCATGATAGATTTGAGATTCGTATATCACCAGTTGCGCATCCGGGAGTAGATGTGTCTAAAACTACATTCTTGACGACATATGGGTCCTATGAGTTTCGAGTTATGCCATTTGGGCTAACCAAAGTGTCGGCCGTATTTATGGACTTACTAAATAATGTGTTCATAGAGTTCTTGGATGAATTTATTATCGTCTTCATTGATGATATTCTGATTTATTCTCGTACCGAGGAGGACCATGCCAAGAATTTGCATCGCGTCTTACAGACACTTTCAAAAATGAGAATTCAGGCTACGTGATGTGAAGCTTTGGGGCATATCATTTCATAGTTGTGGATATCAATGGACTCGAGTAAGGAGTCAGCGGTGAGGGAGTGGGGATAGCCCATGACATCGACAGCGGTGCGTAGTTTCTTGGGTTTAGCCGGGTACTAAAGACGGTTTATCAGAGGATTCTCGAATATTGCGGATCCATTGACTAATTTGAATCTCAAAAGTGTAGTGTTTGTTTGGGATGACACTTGTCAGTTGGATTTTGATGAGCTGAAGGACAAGTTAACTTCAGTACCCGTACTCGTACTTCCCAGGGAAGGATTAGAGTATCTTGTTTTTACTGACGCATCCCTACAAGGACTTGGGGGTGTGTTACAGCAGGAGGATCAGGCTATAGCATATGCTTCCCACAAGGTTATGCCTCATGAGAGGAATTACCCCACCCATGACTTGCATCTAGCGGCAGTCATGTTTGCATTGAGAATTTGGAGACACTATTTATCGGGAGAGAGATTTTGCCTGTTCACAGATCATATGTCACTGCAGTATTTGCTCACTCAGAGAGATCTGAATATGCGTCAGGGCAGGTGGCTTGAATTTATGAAATACTATCAGTTTGACATCCAGTACCACTTAGGAAAGGCTAACGTGGTGGCAGACACATTAAGATGTAGGCTAGCAGGGGATGTAACTGAAGTGTGGAAGGTGAAATGGAAGGAGTTGGGACATTAGGATTCAGTGGCCCGATAATTTATGTCAGCTAAGGCCGCCACCCCTCAGATTGTTACAAGGGTGGTGCAAGCACAGGCAGCGGATCCGTTTTGTCATGAGCGGACAAGACAGCTCTTAGCTAGGGGAGCCGAGTCAAACTTCACGATTCAGAGGGAGGTTTACTATTCAATGAGATATTAATTGTCCCTGAGGGAGAATATTTACGACACACAGTGATAAAAGAGGCACACAGGCTGCGGTTTGCGGTACATCCTAGAGGAGATAAAATGTATCGAGACATGAGATGGCAGTACTGGTAGAGTGGAATAAAGAGAGAGACTTGTGAGTTTGTTTCGTGGTGTACCACTTGTCAGTTGGAGAAAGTGGACCATCAGATACTCACAGGGGTTCTACAGCAGTTAGAGATCCTGATGAGGAAATGGGAAAGCATATCCATGGATTTTATTACAGGGTTACCTACTTCATAGTGAGGTCGCAATTCCATATGGGGGATAGTGGATCGTCTAACCAAGGTAGCTCATGTGACACCCCGACTTATTAAATATCGGGTATCTATTCTTTTATTAAATTAATACAGAATATTGTAACACCCCGACTAATTAAATACCGGGTAGCTACTCCTTTATTAAATTAATTCAAAATTCCAAGTTGTCTCAGTTAATAGCATCACTGTCGAAAACATTTTATTATTACTAACCACCTAGTATTTAAAAAGTAAGTTGCCAAATTTTAATTAAAGTCTGATTAACATGCAACAAGTGTAAAGAAGAAATAAATAACACCATTCACCATACTGAAGTAAAACGAATAACCATCACATAAAGTAAATAAAGTCTGGAGGAAAACTCCTCACTACAATCCCATAACTGAAATGAATAACCGAATACTGAAACAATACATACTAAAGTCTGAGAACTGAAATGTAAAAGATGTCTCTAAACAGAAATGGGCAACATGACATACAACTGATAGATAGTGACTCTGGAATCCAAAAGATAGAAGCGTCTACATGAAAATCCCTGTAGCTTCCACAAACAGCTACAGCTCGTCACCTGAATGAGTATCCTATGCTTGGTGTCCCTGTGGCTGGGCACCTAAAATGGTTTTACAAGAAAAAGATTTGAAACCAAACGGGTCAGAGCCCGAATGTGGAGTTATATTTTTAAAAACCTGCAAGTGCTTTAAGAACATTTAAAACATTAAATGCAAAGTACATGTTAGGTTGTGCACTCACATGATATTCTCACCTCTCGTCTAACTGTGCACTCCTAACGTAAGTACCCATCTATAACGACACAAATCACTAGCTAAGTACCATCATCTCTAGCTAGACTATCATAGGTCCTACCCATTTTACTCGGTTCTAATAACATAATAACGCTCGTAATAAATATGGATTTAACATAAACTCAGATTCTCAATATGCAATGTATAACACTATCAGTTAACTCGTTTTTACTTCTCGAATCAATACCATAATTATATTCACAACATTAGCATGAAGGTTCCCATTAATTTAGTGTATAATATTCACTTCATAAATATACAATATAAGCACCCCGAGAACTGAGCTGCGGTGCACACAGACTCTGCTATCCATCCCGGTACATCACGTACATAAGGATCACGTATTCCGAATCTCTCAGGAATAGTTCAGATAACACAAATCACAAATAGTGGAGGCGAACATAATTCAACATATCCATGGTCACGCACATACCTACGCTCCATAGTCAGCTGACTCAATAACTCACAATCAAGTCATTCTCTTGAATTATGTCCTCTAGGTACCAATCTAAATCCGGGCACACAAGGATTAGAAGGTCCTAAGCGAACGTAAACCTCCCGTGATAGCAAGTATGGTAGGTATGTCATACACACAATTCATATACTAATACTAAGTAAACACACGTCTTAGTAATACCGTATTTTAGTCGTAGTACATATTGTACTCTCGTACTAACTATAATTATTACAATTTGTACTATACCGGCTTGAAATCATACTCGCCATAATTTATCACGTCGTAGTAGACACTCATGTCTCAACCCAAACCGTCCATGTAATACAACTCTCGTATGTAAATTCCTTCTCATAATACCCAAATGTCCCAATTCTATCATTACTATACCTACGGAATGATATCTATAACCTCGAATAAGTTGACGAAACTCCAAAAATCAAAACAGTCCAAAATGGCCCAAACTGCCATCTCGTTAGAAGTCTCGTTCGAACGAGACTGTTCGAACGAGTTTGGACTGTCAGCTCGTTAGAAGTATCGTTCGAACGAGGCTGTTCGAACGAGATACAGTTCGTTCGAACGAACTGTCCCTTCTAACGATATCTCGTTCGAACGAGATATCGAACGAAATCCCTACTCGTTAGAAACGACTGGTCAACTCATTAGAAGCTCGTTCGAACGAGTTCGTTCGAACGACCTGGGGACTGCTTCTAACGACTGACCAGTTTCGGCCCAGATTTTTCCCCAATTCATTTTTCATCCATTTTAACACCTCAAATCTTCTAAACTAAGTCCCAACCAATCGTTTAAAGGTCCATAATCAATACTAAACATATATAGTCGCATCCTAACATGTTTTTAAGGGATCAATCCATCCTAACATCAATTAAATTTACAAATTTCTACACTTTTTCCCAATATCTCAAGAACATGAACCCTAACTTTATATCATCATCAAATCCCAGAATTTAATTCGTTTTAATTTCTTCTAATCACAGATATTATGAGGGAAATCATCTACCTATCATACTACATGCAATTCTCTTCCAGATTTTCAAGTTCTAAACTCCAACTACATGGGTTTTCATTTAATCTTTCAAGAACAATCAAAATTCTTCAATTTCTAACATGGAAAAGACATTCTCTGAATTTAAATGGAATAAAGTCACTTGCCTAGGTTTGATTTCTGATTTTGGTGTAGGTTTGATGAAGTTTTCTGCAGAAATTCCTCTCTCCAAGCTCCTTCTCCAATGGTGGCTTAAGGTGGCTAGGGTTTGATTTGGGGAACTTAGAAAACCTAAATGATAACCTACGTAGCCTTCTAGGTTAATATGGGTTGGTTATGGGCTTAGTGAGTCAAATCCACATCAGATTTAATTAACCAATTTTCGTCACTTTTAATTCCTAAAAATGTAAAATTACCAAAATACCCTTTAAGTTGCCGGTATGGCCTAAAAATATCCCGGGACCCAAACTATACCCCCGGCTAGTGTTTTCTGACTATTTCGACCCTTCCGGGCGCGTTGGCGCACTCAAAACGACCATACGGTTTATAGATTTTAAATTCACTTTTATTAACAAAATATTATACCGTGACACGGCGGTCTCACGCGTCTCAACAAAATTTCTAAAATGCCGTATATAAATCTTACAACAAATATTATAATACCAAGTTCATATATAATCATATATGCACATTAAAAATACCAACTCGCATCTCGTAAGTATTTTTAACCCGGATTAATTTCCAATTAATACTCATTTAATTAATTAATCCCAAAAATAAATATAGCCAAAAGTACGGGGTATTACAAATATCAAGTTAGTTTAGTCTTAGCATTAATGTCGAAAACAATTAGTTACTTACTAGCCACCTAATATTTAAAATAGAGAGATACCAAATTTTATTAATCAAATTAACAATTAACGAAGTAATTAAATAATCAATAATCAATCACAAAAACAATATCATATGAATAACCAACAAAATGAAGTAACTGAGTCTAGAGTAAACACTCCAATAATAATAATACCAGAGTAGATAAAATCCCAATACAAGAGTTTGAATAAATAAACCAACATCTAAAATAATGAAAGTCTGTATCTACAATCTCTAAATAAGAATGGGCAACATGCCCTAACTGATATGAATGACTTTGAAGGAACCAAGGATAAATGTGGAGGCATATAATACTGAGATCCTATAGCTTCCACAGTAGCTACAGAACGTCATCAGAATGGAACTCCTATGCTTGGCGCCCCTGTGGCTGGGCACCTAAAAGGTTTTTACAAAATAAAACAGATTTGGAAGAAAATGGGTCAACGCCCGAGGTGAAAACAGTTTAAAAAATAGCAAGTATTTAATTGCATTAAACAGTAAATATTATATACATGTTAGTTGCGTACTCTCACATGATTTTATCACCCCTCAACTAATGTGCACGCCTAACGTTACCTTTATCCCATCCTAGTCTTGCCATTATCTAACTAGTCCGGATTAACTCATGCTTTCACATTCTAATATAGGGTTCCTACGTGTTACCCAAACAAGTAATTTTTATATACCACATTCACATGCATTAAATTACTTATCTCAAGTGTTATTTAAATTCTCACATTCTTAACCCATTCAAATATCTTAGTTATTCACATCTACTAAGCAACAGTGAACCAGTTACAAAAGTACATATATAAATCATTCTCAGTACATATATAGATATATGGAAGCCCTAGGCTAATCTGCAGTGCACGCATACTCTGCTATCAAATCCACGTACATCACGTACTTAAGGATCATGTGTTCCGAATCACTCAGGAACCGTCTTAATATAAATCACACATATTGGAGGAGAACATAGTTCACATACCCATGGGTCATGTACATACCTACGATCCCATGATCAGCTGACTTATCAACTCACAAATAAGTAATACACAGTCCTATGTCCTTAAGGTACCAATCTAAATCCCCCCGAAGTCAGACAAAGATAAGATGGTCCTTTTTCGAAAATCTACCTCCCGTGATAGCAAATATGGTAGGTATGTCATACACACAATAATCCAGATACTAAGTAAACTCACAACTTAGGTAATCATCACATTAATATAGGTATACATCAGCCCTATATCTTAAGTCTCATACGTATCATAGTGTCATCCCGAATATTCAACGTAATATGTTTAGCGCAACAACTCTCGTTGTATAAGTTCGAATGCTAAAACCTAACACAAAAGGTTACTAAGTCTCCCACTTGTCCCCTAAGGTTTATTCAGTAATTTAAGGTCCCTATGTATGCCTCTAACCTTGAGTTGTTACTTAAATAAATTGAATTCATGTTCCCGCAACTTTAAATAGTAATTCACTCGTCGGACACTCATAAGTTTAGCACTAACTCACAAATAAATTCTAATATGCTCCGGGCTTCAAATACACCCCTAGTGGTCTTCCATAAGTCTCAATATGTTCACATAGTCCGCACCAATAACTTTCAAGAGTCGAAACTGATTAAATCCTAAAAGGGAAAAAATATCACAAATGCAGGGGGAGTCGATCGATCGACCTATGAATGTCGATCGATCGATCAAGAAGTTACAACCTAGATTTTCTGTGTTTTCAGTCTTAGTTTTATCTCTGATTTTCATTACATGATCCCAATTCCTAAAGTAAATGTACCAAATGTTATGTCATCCTAAATTCAAGGTTTCTAACGTTCTAGAATCAACAAATCATCACAAGAACTCTATATAAATCGATATATTCACCAAAGTCTCGTGTTTAACCCTAGTATAGTTTCTTTCCATTCAAGATAACCAAATAATCCATTTTAATCCGGAATTTCTATCACTAAGGTTCGGATTTAAGTCTCTATTATTTCCAGAATTTAACTACATGCAAAACCTACCCATATTCAGATTTAATTCTCCTAATTTATGAAATTTTCAATTGTCCAAGTCTAGTTTCCAATTCTAAACTACATGGATAATATATTTGTTGAATCATAACAAGTTAAAAAACTTTCCTTGAAAATAGATATTCTAATCCTTTGAAGTAGATGGTATGGGAGTGATCCTCTCTTCACGATCTATCCGGTGGTGGTGACAGTGGTGCAAAAGTCTCTAAGTGGTGGTTTTCCTTTGGAAAACTTCCTTCTCTTCCTCTCTAATGGACGTTTATGATTTTTGGTTGTGAAACCCTAAGGGACTAAAGTTTTGGCTGATATAATTCATCTAAAATTCGTGGGTTACTATTCCTCAAAAAGTCAAAATGACTAAAATACCCTCCCGTGTTGCCGGCTAGGCCTAAAATGTCCCGGAACCCAAACTAAACCCCCAGCTAGTGTTTTCTGACTATTTCGACCCTTCCGAACACGTTGGCGCACTCAAAATGATCATACGGATGACATAAAAATAAATTACTTTTAAATCCATTAAATTGGGTCCTGACACGCGCGTCCCAACTTAATTACTGAAACTGCCCTACTTTCAACTCGCGACAATATTAATAAATTCATAATAATATATTACTATACTCACTTAGTAATATTCAAGGATATTATCATAATCAAATACTAGCTCTCGTCTCGCTAGTATTTAAATTTGGATTAATATTAAATGAATGGATCCCTATTAAATTTATCCATAATTAAAAGCCATAAAAATGCGGGGTATTACATACTTCCCCCCTAATAATGGAATTTTCTCCCGAAATTTGGAAAAGTAAGGCATACCTGGTAAAAATGGGTATCCTCCAATATTCAAAACCAACTTCAATGTAAGACTCGATCACTATAGCCTTAGTTTCACAGAAAGATTGTTTAACACTCTCGACACCTTATAAGTTATAGGGTCACACGCAATAACGGCACCTCACCTTGTGCTCTTACCAAAAAACATTCGAATAATAATAGCCTATACCTCATTGGCCGCATTATCTCAATATTATTGGGAGGTCGCACCTCACTTCATATTAATTCCCATGTTTATCTAAACACAAAACTCCCATCCTGGGAGAAACCATAGAACATATGACTACTCTTATCCGTTCTTCGAATCTATATTCCCGGCGATGTAACTTTTACGAAAGGAAAAATCCACCTAAGACGGTTTGTGGTTACCCCATTATAGTCATCAGACTCTAACTTCTGACTAATCCAAAACTCTAATTACCCGCTCACCTTTAAACATCTAGAGGAAGGATAGTAAGATTTATCCACACAAAACCTCAGTAAGCTCCTTGCCACTATAAATAGGTATGGGTGCTTTCACACAACTCTACCATTAGGTAATAACCTCTCCCCGTTACCATATTATACTTCACTTACTAGCTATACCCGTTGTGGAAATGAAATGATCGCAATAAGCCCAAAATTACTCTTATACAGCTCCACCAGTCGACAATCACCTTGCGCCTACTCCTCGGGCTATAGGTGATACAACCTCTACTAAAACGTTATCCCCATTACCTCCAGAAATTTCATATTGAAGGTGGGGTTCAAGGATCACATCCAAGTTCAGAACAATACTGGGTCACACTATCTAATAACTTAAATCACCCAAGGATATAACAATTACTTTACTTCTGGACAACCTATTCCACACATTCGAAGGAACTCGTTAATTATCTTTAGGTTGGCAACCCATCAAAGAAATTTACCAACTTGACTCTTCCATCACTGTAATCGTCGTCTTGATACAAAAAAAATATTCGATTGATCATTTTACTCCAACCGATTTATTTCTATGAGTGGTGCACGTGGAGACTACTTACTATGTCCCGCTCAACACCAACTTCCACTTATAATTATTCCCATTAAGTGGTACTTAATACTCCTCTTATTCCCTCGGCATATACCAAAAGTTTTGACCCGTGCACTTTTCACCACAATGTGCACTTCTAGACTCTTTATACCTTATTGACATCATCATTCTATTTACGCGCAAGTCACTCTAAACATTCGATTGGGTGGAACTCCGCTCAAAATTTTCCATCATAGTTAAATATGCATCTTTTCAAGGGATACCCCCTTTTTAAATGGCTTTCTACTGCTTTTCAACTAAGTTCGGACGTGCTACTCTGATTGAACATGAATATATGGATTCTTGTCCTTATTTCATGACACTTAATCCACTCTACCACTTTCATTTTGTTATATTAGTCCCACAAACATATATTTATTATCTATTTCCATGTCTCTTTTTCCAACGATTCTAACATTAGCAAATCATGGTGTCAACAAACCCTATAAACCGTGCATACTGATTTAAACATCATATACGCTTCATACATACATCTAATTATTTATTTCCCCAGTATTTGTAACGTGGCTATACCACTTGGGTATTCTAAATCACCCCAGAGTTCAAAATTATAAATCCTCCTTAACATCATTCCATCCTTCAACCCGCCGTAATAAAACAAAATTTTTAGTACTTCCTCACCACACAACTGGATCTATTGGCCTTATATGGTAATTTACCTTTCAACTTACAGTTATAACTACATACCTCTATAACGACTGGGGTACGAAACTCATAGACGAATGGCCAAACATCTCCCTACTACCAACCTTACGCTAAGTTTCATGTGTGGGATGTCTCGCAAAGAAAAATCCAAACAGAGGACCCCCCCATACACTACTACCTAGCATTGTCGGTCATCGAAATTCGTTAGGCCCTCAGTCCATAACATGTACCCCTCTTTACACAAAAGTTATATCTATTTCCCAATTACACTTAAACAAGTAACTTCCTTCGAAAGACACTGTCACTAAACATTGGTGGTAGTCACACTCCATAAACATCGTGTACATATAATCGGGGCTCTTGAAATCCTGACCCCAGACATATAACTATGAGTCTTAACTCCCATGTCTCTAAAGGGGTGATAATGAACTCTTCCTATTACCAAGTCCTGAGCGTTAAATATAATAACAAGCTAAATCTTTCCACTGAACATTAAACCAAATACATTCCTAATCATATTAATAAAGTCCCTACACATACCAGGATCGAATATCTTGAGACCATTACAACCTTTCGAAGTATCAATAATATATATATATATATATATATAAATGCGAGCCTGGCCCTCCCGCGGGTGAGGTCTCGCTAGAACAAAACATCCTACACTAAGGTAGTAACCCCGATAGACTTGCGACATTCACCCACTATCGGTCTAAGCATCACTATAAAACCATAATCAAGATAGTATCATACTCGTATAACACATCACTAAAATGAGTAATATCAATAAAGTATATACCACTATCAATACACCCATTCATCCTCTACGGATACACTAAAGGTAACCCCGATATATCAAGGAAAATATTCAGATAATAATAACATTGTCGATATACGTACTAAACTCGTCTCACATGAGAATCTAGAAATAATAAAAATGTAGTGACTCGTTCGTGTCACATACAATACGCCTCATCTTCTGAGGGTAAAACTCATACTTCTGCCTTGCCAATTGACCTGGATGCTTAAATGGTTCTTGGACATAACATGCCTGTCCGAACCTAACCAAAAATTACATTAACTATTGCCCTTGCTAGTCACCATACCCTTATCCTTTTACTCACTTCGAGAAAATTTAACACATGGGGTTTTACTCCCCCCAAAATGCCTCTACACATAACCCACTTATCTCAGATCATACTGACCATGTTGGGGTTGTCCTTCTCCCGGACTTTGGTAGTCTCGATTCTGATGGCTACCCCTATTATTCCCTTAGCTTTGTTAGCCCTAAGAAACATGCTACAAGCTTCAACAGCCCTTACTGAATTCACCATTTCTCGATAAAAATTCATCTATCTAAATCATTTAAATAGGTCCCTTGATGGGTCTCCCCCATGTGGTGTTTCACCAACACCGTTTCACACAATCTTACTTTCTGACTAAATTCCCCGATTCTTATACCTCCCCGCACAAGGAAGTTTTAACATCCATATTAACAAAACACGACATTATTACCTTCTGCATTGACCGTCCAAGCAGAATTCCCCAATAAGTGCTAGCAATTATTCTTATGAGTTAATTTCCCACTTTAAAATCCTCCTCTCAAATGTACCTAATTCATCTGGTGCAAGATTCGCTAATTAATTTAATTCCTTTTTACAAAGGGACCTCTGTCCGACCCTCTTGTGTAAGTTGAGAACAACGTCCTCATCTTATCATGAACATCCGATGATGGAACTTGCAGTTAAACTGTACCTAAGATCCATCCATTGACACAACATTCCACTAAAAAATGTGGTGGTTGACTCCTACCTTTATAACTTTGCTTCGACGATCCAAGAAAATTTTTTACCCCAAATTTCACTTCCGATTAGCCACACTCCGACATATGCCTAGTTCTTTGTATATTTTACCTTCATTTGACAACCCACACCATTTCCGCATTTCTAGCATTTCCACTGATGGTTCTCTTTAATGTTTCGTATGACTCTCTACCAATCCAACCTTGTTGGGTGAGTCTAATTTGATTCCACTTTCTACTATAGCGGTACCTTAAAGTCATATGTTGTGCCCTAGTCATCTTTACCAACCTAGATTTCCATACCATAATAGGGGTGACCTCAACTACGATCATCATTCTTGAATATATCCTATAATCTCAACGTAGCTTTGCCTCTGGTTGTCCGCCCAACTTCCCTCTCCTGACATACTACATTGTTCGGCACACGAACACACTCGAATGCAATTAAGATTCACCAACATATACATTATAGTAGGAGAACGAAATATCACCAAAGAAATCAACAATCCTAAACATAGGGCTCTATATCAAAGAAATCTAAGCCGAAAGCATAATAAGTCACACAGATCCTAAAGGACACTAGAACCTGATGCTCTGATACCACCTGTAACACCCCGACTAATTAAATACCAGGTAGATACTCCTTTATTAAATTAATAAAAAATATCAAGTTGATTGAGTCTTAGCATCACTGTTGAAAACATTTAGTTACTTACTAGCCACCTAATATTTAAAATAGAGAGATGCCAAATTTTATTAATTAAATTAACAATTAACCAAGTAATTAAATCATCATTCATCAATCGCATAAGCAATCTCATATGAATAGCCAACGAAATGAAATAACTGAGTTTGGAGTAAACACTCCAATAATAATAATACCAGAGTAAATAAAATCCCAATACAAGAGTTTGAATAAATAAACAAACATCTGAAATAATTAAAGTCTATGTCTACAATCTCTAAATAAGAATGGTCAATATGCCGTAACTGATATGAATGACTCTGAAGGAACCAAGGATAAATGTGGAGGCGTCTCATTTCGAGATCCTGTAGCTTCCACAGTAGCTACAACACGTCATCAGAATGGAACTCCTATGCTTGGCGTCTATGTGGTTGGGCACCTAAAACGTTTTTACAAAACAAAATAGATTTGGAAGAAAACGGGTCAGCGCCCGAGGTGAAAACAGTTTAAAAAATAGCAAGTGTTTAATTGCATTAAATAGTATATATTATATACATGTTAGTTGCGTACTCTCACATGATTTTATCACCCCTCAACTAATGTGCGCGCCTAACGTTGCCTTTATCCCATCCTAGTCATGCCATTATCTAACTAGTCTGGATTAACTCATGCTTTCACATTATAATATAGGGTGCCTACTCGTATTACCCAAACAAGTCATTTTTATATCCCACATTCATATGCATTAAATTACTTATCTCAAGAGTTATTTAAATTCTCCCATTCTTAACCCATTCAAATATCTTAGTTATTCACATCTACTAAGCAAAAGTGAACTAGTCACAAGTACATATATAAATCATTCTCAGTACATATATACATATATGGCACCCCTAGGCTAAGCCGCGGTGTACGTATACTCTACTATCAAATCCATGTGCATCACGTACGTAAGGATCATGCGTTTCGAATCACTCAGGAACTGTCTCATTACAAATCACACATACTGGAGGCAAACATAGTTCACATACCAATGGATCACGCACATACCTACGCTCCTATTGTCAGCTGACTTATCAACTCACAAATAACTAATACACAGTCCTATGTCCTTAAGGTACTAATCTAAATTCCCCCGATGGCATATAAAGATAAGATGTACCGTTTTCAAAAATCTACCACCGTGATAGAAAGTATGGTAGGTATGTCAAACACATAATAATCCAGATACTAAGTAAATAGACAACTTAGGTAATCATCACATTAATATAGGTATACATCATCCCTATATCTTAAGTCTCATACGTATCATAGTGTCATCCCGAATATTCCACGTAATATGTTTAGCCCAACAACTCTCATCGTATAAGTACAAATGCTAAAACCTAACCCCAAAAGGTTACTAAGTCTCCCACTTGTCCCTAGGGTTAATTGAGTAATTTAAGGTCCCTATGTCTGCCTCTGACCTTAAGTTGTCACTTATATAAATTGAATTCATGTTCCCGCAACTTTAAATAGTAATTCACTCGTCGTACACTCGTAATTTTAGAACTAAGTCCCAAATAAATTATAGGTTTTTTTACCAATCAGTCCCGTTTACTAAGTATGTAGTTCAATAGGTCCTAACATTTTTTCTTTTGCTCCATCAGGTCCCATGAAATAAGATTTTTGTTCCAATAGGTCCTCTTTGTAAACATACAATGAATATTCACTGTATGTATAAATAGGACATATTGAGAAAAAAATATTGTGATGGGACCTATTAGGAAATATCCCCTTCAAACGGGACTTAATAGGAAGATCCCCTAAATTATAATATGCTCCGGGCTTCAAATACATCCCTACTGGTCTTCCATAAGTCTCAATATGTTCACATAATCCTCCCCAATAACTTTCAAGAGTCTAAATTGATTAAATCCTAAAAGGTAAAAAATATCACAAATGTAGGGGGAGTCGATCGATCGACTCAAGAAAGTCGATCGATTGTTCCAATCGATCGATCGACCTATGAATGTCGATCGATCGATCAAGCAGTTACAACCTAGATTTTCTGTGTTTTTAGTCTTAATTTTATCTCCAATTTTCATTACATGATACCAATTCCTAAATTAAACCTACCAAATGTTGTATCATCCTAAATTCAAGGTTTCTAACGTTCCGGAATCATCAAATCATCACAAGAACTGTATATAAATCGATGTATTCATCAAAGTCTCTTGTTTAACCCTAGTATAATTTCTTTCCATTCAAGATAACCAAATACTCAATTTTAATTTGTAATTTCTATCACTAAGGTTCGGATTTAAGTCTCTATTATTTCCAGAATTTAACTACATGCAAAACCTACCCATATTCATAACTAATTCTCCCAATTTATGAAATTTTCAATTTTCTAAGTTTAGTTTCCAATTCTAAACTACATGGATAATATATTTGCTGAACCATAAAAAGTTAAACCACTTGCTTGGAAAATAGAGATTATGATCCTTTGAAGTAGATGGCATGGGAGTGATCCTTTCTTTATGAACTATCCGGTGATGGTGACGGTGGTGCAAAAGTCTATAAGTGGTGGTTCTCCTTTGGAAAACTTCCTTATCTTCCTCTCCAATGGACATTTATGATTTTTCGTTGTGATACCCTAAGGTACTCAAGTGTTGGCTAATATAATCAGTCTAAAATTCGTGGGTTACTATTCCTTAAAAAGTCAAAATGACTAAAATAGCCTCCCGAGTTACCGGTTAGGCCTAAAATGCCCCGAGAGCCAAACTAAACCTCTGGCTAGTGTTTTCTGACTATCTCGACCCTTCCAAACATGTTCGCACACTCGAAATGATCATACGGATGACATAAAAATAAATTATTTTTAAATCCATTAAATTGGGTCCTAACACGGATAACACGCGCATCCCAACTTAATTACTGAAACTGCCCTACTTTCAACTCACGAAATATTAATAAATTCATAATCATATATTACTATACTCACCCAGTAATATTCAACTACATTATCATAATCAAACACTAACTCTCGTCTTTCTAGTATTTAAATCCGAATTAACACTAAATTAATTAATCCCAATTAAATTTAATTAATCCAAAATTAAAAGCCATAAAAATATGGAGTATTAGAACTCACTTCCTGCCAGTTCGGAATGACTATACTATGGTACAGTATGCCCATATTTTTATTATTGAGATTATGGTATTTCATGGGGTGCCATTAGATATTGTGTCCGACAGTGACACGATTTTTTTGTCTCGATTTTAGGAGAGTTTTCATGAGGCTATGGGTATTGAGTTGAGGTTGAGTACAGCTTATTACTCGCAGACGGACGGGAAGATGGAGAGGACTAATCAGATGTTGTAATATATGCTACGAATGTGCATCCTTGATTTTGGGGGAGGTTCGGAGCAGTATCTTCCACTTGTGGAGTTCGCGTATAATAACTCCTACCAGTTCATGATTGGCATGGAACCATTCAAGGAATTATACGACAGACCTTGTCGTTCGCCTTCTTATTGGTTAGAGGTGGGGTACAACAAGCTTCTCGGATTTTCAGGATACGTCAGCCATGATTGAGTTGATTCTAAGCCATATACGGATATCCTAGGACTAATAGAAGAGTTATGCAAATGTTAAATAGTAATTCCTGGAGTTTAATGTGGGGGATAAAGTGTTGCTACGTGTATATCCTATGAAGGTGGTAATGAGGTTTGGGAAGAAAGGGAAGTTGTCACGGAGATACATGGGATCATTCCCTATCATCGAGCGGATTGGGCCAGTTGCATAAAGGCTTGGGTTGTCGGAGCACCTGCATCGGATTCTCGTTGTCTTTCATTTTTCTTCGCTGAAGCGATATTTTCAGGATGAGTTGTCACAAATTCACATTGCCTTGTAGGAGATATATTTGTAGCCCGACATTTCATATGAGAAGAGGTAGGTTTCTATCTTAGACTCTAGCAAGAGGAGACTCAGGTCGAAGGTAGTTTCACTAGTGCGGGTTTAGTGGGGGGTATCATAATACCGACGAGTCCACTTGGGAGTGCGAGGATGAGATGGGAGAAAAGTATCGAGAGTTATTCGTACCTGTGTCACAACCCGCCCAATCAGACAGATAGGGTGGCCATTCACTGCTGCTGAATCATGCCAGATGAAAACTAAATTAAATACCATTCTCAGCATCTGACTGATATGAGATAATAAAAATCAATCCACAAGATAAATGATAATCAATCCCAAATGATAATGACCAAAAATGAGATAAAAGAAATCCATCACATGCATTATTACTCCAAAATAAATCCAATCTCTAATAATGAATTAATTAAAATCTGAATAATAAACCAACTTTAAATACTCCAACTGAAATCCTCAAACAACTTTGGAACATAATGGCCCAATAAAACCCAAATGAAGTCTTATATTAAAATACGACATAAAGGAAAGTCTAAGCTAAATAAGGCAGTAAAGTAAATAAACTCCAGTTGTACCTCCAAACGAAAATCTCCAAATAGTCCTATGCAGCTTCTCCAAAACATATCCTGGAAAGGTTAGTCAACGCATGAGGTCAGAGCCCCAAGCATGAATATACACTACCCCCATCAAATAAGATCCTTGAATCCATACAATAGCATTATACGAGATAGATACCACAATAGGATATTTTAATTAAACATAATATAATTAAACGCGATAGCAAAAATCATCAACTATCCTCAGTAATTGTTATTCACAATGCACACCAATATGATTTTAAATAACTAAGCCCCATGTTGTTAATTTAATTAAATTAACTCAATATCATTATACTTCTCAATTTTATTATTCATTATGGTGCTCCCGCATATTTATTATGGCGGCCCTCCTGCCTCGGGTGGTACTCCCACCAAAGTTTCTACACTCCCCCTCGTCAATGGCCTAGCTGATCCGTGTAAACTATCGATTTCGTCCCATGACTTGGTTCCACACACGACACGACATAAAACACCCGCTGACATGTTTAAACTATCAATCCTTGCACATTATGTCACCCAGATTTTAACACCCGTTTTTATCATAGGCAATAATTCTCATTGGTTTACTTTACCAATTCACCCCACCCTTATTATCTATGTGAGATCCTCAAAATACCCCTTATTCCCATACCTAAGGGTCCTCACAGTACACATATGTCAAATCCTACATATAGGATGAAGTACCAACATTTATCACGTCCTGGTCTCACGCCTAGTCTAGCGTAATGATGATAAAGCATAAAGATCTTCCCAACCCCAGAATATAAAATCCACACGAATCTACACTAACTAGTCCCATACCTAGCAAGCACAAATTATAACTAAGGCCTACCCACTAGTCCCATACCTAGTAAGCATTCTATAATAAAGGTAAACAACATACTACCCAAAGGCCCCTCGTCCCCGCGATAGAAAAAGTGACTAAAACGAATCACACAATACACCATTCATCAGCACAACATAACAATTTAATCAATAAGGTCCCAATTTAATTTAATTTAATTAATAACGTCGTCGTTGTTTTCAACACAATTATTTCCATTTAATAATGTTAAATTAATTAACATGCAATAATATTTCATACGTCATAATCATTCTCTTTTATAAGTCATTTAAATTTTATAAGTGTGAACGCACCCCATTAACCATATAAATAACCCCATAAAATCCTGCATGAGAACCTACACCTAAAACCATAAAATCCCAATAATCTAACCTACGCACCCAAGGGTTTCAAAGATTAATTCATATTTAAAAGTTTCATAAAAATGGTCCCATAATTAAGTGTCCACTTTCTCTAATTAAGTTACTAATTGATTTTATCAAAAAAAATACATGATTAAGGGTTTAGGCGACACTTAAGACCCATAATACCAAAGGAAGTGAATAGAGTATTGATGCTTGTGATTAAGATGAAGAAAATTTTATTAGAAGGTTGGATTCCTCTCGAAAAATTAGCAAAGAGTCGTTCTTTGACAATCTTGGTTAAGCCCCAATTAAGCTTTCAAAACTTGTGATAAAATCTTGATTATGTTGGAGGTTGATGATTATGGTTCAGAGGAAAGTATTAGAGAAGTGTTCTCTGGTGAAAATATGGTGAAAAGTGATTATAATAAGTCCCCCCACAATTAGAATCATTAAATAATTATTTGGAAACCTAAACCTATTAGAACTCTAATCAAATTGGGCCTGTCGACCCGACCGAATCGATTCGGCCAAGGGAGAATCGATTTTCCCCTGGCGAATCCACCCACTTACGCTAATTTTAATATATAGTGAAAAATTATTAAAAATTTAATTAAAACTCCATTTTAATTACGATTTTAATTCTACTTGAAATTCTACTCTTTTAATATTAAAACCAACATATTTAATTAAAAAAAATCATTAAATCCGAAATTTTATTTTTCTTGAATAATCCAATGAATTAATTAATTACCGATTATAAAATATAGGGTGTTACAACTAAGTATTTCCTTTTTTTTAATTTCGAGATGAAATTCCGTTATTAGGGGATGTATGTAATACCTCATAATTTTATTGATTTTTATGTGGGGAATTAATTGGGATTAAATATATTATTTTTAGAAATTAATCTCGCAAAATAAATATTAATTAGCGAGATAAGGATTAATTTAATTATATTGAATATTACGATAAATTTAGTCGGGATGCTCGGGTTAGTTGAGTCAGGACTTAATTTGGGAAATAAAATATAAGTTTACTTTTTATATTCTGTTAGGTCATTTTGAGTGCACCAATGTGTCCGAAAGCTTCCAGATAGTCAGAAAAGTGTACTCGGGGGTTTAGTTTGTGTCCCGAGGTATTTTTAGGCCAAATCGGTACCCCAAATGGTTATTTTAGCCTTTTGAATTTTTGAGAAAAATAGGCCCACAAATTTATAATTGTAAATCAAATTATGAGTTGGAGAAGTTAGGGTTATTAGAAAAAAACTAAGAGAGGCTATCAAGGGAGGAAGAATGAGAGTTCTGAGGGAATCCTAAGGCTTTTATACATCATTTTTCACTACCGTCACCACCATTGTGTAGATCGGAAGAAGAAGAAGAAGAACACCACCCTACCACCCATCTGCAGAAATTTAGACTTACAATTCGAGGAAAGTATTCATGTTGATGACAAAATCGAGAGATTTAAATCATGTTTTGGGTTGAATTAATGTTAGATTTGAATCCCTTATGTCAGAAAAAGAATTTGATGATCTAAATCAAAATATGAAGAAATCTAAGTTCTATAGAGGTTCTTGATGAAAAATGGTAAACTTTGGTTTTAGTGGTTAATCTTGAATAAATTCACTTTAATTGATGTTCGTTGATGATTATAAACTGTTCGAAATCATGTATATCGGTTTGGATAATGTTTATAATGTTTGGCTGGGAGTTTGAGCTCATGTAATGAAGGTTTGGTTAAGTGAAAATGGTGTGATCCCATAATAGTTAAGTGGAGAAGACGAGACTTGTATAAGAGAATCGATTCGGCTCCTTAGTTGAATCGATTTGGCAGGCGAATCGATTTGGACTAGGGCCGAATATATTCAACTGCCCAGATTTTGGCAATTTTTTCCTCCTTATGCTTAGAATACGTGGGAAACTATCGGGTCAATTTTTTAAGTAACTTTTAGACGTATTGGGATTTATTTTAAACACCAGTAGGCAAAGAATTATTTTGAGACTAAATCATATAAGAGGATTTACGACTAAAGTTAATTTAACAAATTGTGCATTAAGATTTAGACTCGGGAAAAAAAAGCATGTCACAAGGATTCCTAGGGAACCGATGACTATAACAGTGGGGTATGAGTGAGATAACTACTGAATTGACTTAAAAGAAGTATATGAAGGAGGCGTAGTGTAAGGACATTATTCGTCACAATTTATTATGTCGTATACCTCTACAAGGTGCCACAAGTCGTCGAAGAATTGAGAAGATTACATCTACAAGAGACGAATCCGAATTTTAAGAAGACTTCAACATTCAAGCCCAACAAAGATGAATTTGGTAAAATGTGTTTAAGTTCCATTTACATTTTACATTAAAAGTGTTGAGATATTTTCATAAAAGTTTCAATGAGTTTAATCAAAAAAAGGTTTTCGATAAATAATCCTGATCCCGTAAACAGTTTTGGTTTTTAAGGATTCCATTTTATTCAATATTTAAAAGTTTTTAAATGGATCAGTGAGTGTCATTCAAACTACGTCACATCTCATTCAAACGAGATGGAGTTTCTTTCGAACGACGTAGTTTTTCGTTTGAATGACAGAGTTCAATTCTGACATGTCACCGCCTTAAATATTATTATATAAAGGGTGTCAGACTTCTGAATTTCATGTGGAGAAAGCACTGGTTGTAATATAATACGTTTTGAGTGTTTTTATTTATTCTCCAACACAACTTTGCGGGTTCAAACTGTGTTTTACAATTCACAAATCCTAGACTTTTTGTGTGAGTTATTTTGTGGAACCTGAAGCATATTTTTGTGGGAGTTTTGCTGCTGAATCATAGGTTCCTTGAAAAGGTACTATGATAACCATAAGAGCCACTTGCGGGAGCTACTGGGCTAATAGACTATGTGTCATAGGGAGTGTTGCGGTATTCCTGGGCTTACGACTACAAACCGACACCCGTGGGTATTTCGTATGTCAATTGTATTTTCGTTGTAATCCGATTGTAAATCATTCCTTTACAATTTTTAGTGGAAATAAAAAGTTTTTCCCTGCGAGGATTTTTTTCCTGAAATCTGTCTTTGTCATCTTATTCATTGCATGATTTAATTTGTGATTTGAATTGACACATACATGCATGTTTAGGGGCTGATTTAATTGATATTTGGTTTTAGCAAATTTGGACATCCAATTAAATAAGTTAAAGTTGGAAATTACGAATCTGTTTAGATTTTTATCACACACGGCATTTTCAAATTTGTATCAGAGCAGGTTACGCTAATTTATCGCGTATTCCTATTTTTTGCAAACTTGCGTGATATTGATTTTTGTTTGAAAAGTATGATTTTTGAAAGTTTGTCACAGTGTTTCCAAACGAGCACTTATATAATCGAATGCCTATTTTTTATGGGTCCAATTATGCCTATTGGAAAGCTCGTATGAAATTCCAATTAAAAGCTATTGACGAACGAGTCTAGTTGCTTTGTTAAAGAGGGTGGACTCCTCCCACTATCACTGCTAATAACATCACCTCTTTGAAACCTGTGTCGGATTGGACTGAAGATGACTTTAAAATGTCTAATTTTAATTCTCGTGTTTTGAGTGCTATTTTGGGAGTTGTCACCCCCGATGAGTTTCATCGAATTATGGCGTGCACCACATCTAAAGAAGCTTGGTATGTCCTCTAATTGACACATGAGGGTACGAACACGGTTAAAGAATCAAAGTTACAAAATTTAGCCACCCAATTTGAGACCATTACTATATCTGAGTCTGAATGTTTAGATGAGTTTTATGCACGTTTGTCGGACATTACTAACTCGATTTTTAATTTAGGTGAGCCTATTGATAATACATGTGTCGTTAAAAAGATTTTTAGATCTCTTCCAAAATGTTTCATTCCTATAGTCACTATTTTTAATTCGTTGGGAAAGTTAAATTCACTTAAGTTAGAAGAGCTCGTAGGAGACCTAAAAACTTATGAGATTGACATGTTTCCCCAAACCATTAAGGCTAAGGATAGAGGCGTTGATTTAAAGACTCAAGTTAGGAAGAAAAAGAAAGAGAAAGTTTATGAGTGTGATTCTAAGGAAGATTTTAGTATTGACGATGTGGCCTTGTTTGCGAATTTTTTTAAAAAGTTTCTCAAAATGAACAAGAATAATGCTTTCAACAAAAAGTCATTTGAGAAAAAGAAAAAGAAAAAAAAGGACACAGAGCGCAATAAAAAGGAGAGTGAGAGAGAAAAAGAGGAAGAGAGTGATGAAGATTTAGATGAGATGATTTGTTTTGAATGTCAAGGGAAAGGGCATAGGGCTTTTCAGTGTGCTACTAGGCTTAAGAGAAAAGGGAATAAAGTACCCATGCCTTCCACTCTTAGTGATAGTGAGGGAGATGATGAGAAAGATGAGTCTTCACAAGGAAAGTGTATTTCCTTTTTAGCAAGTCACGTGAGCACACCCACTTTGTCCCGCGAGGAGAGCGATAGTGATGACTCGAGTGTTTCTAGTGGAGATGAGAGCAAGTTAGAGAGTGGAGATGAAAGTGAGCTCCAAAGGATTTGTACACCGATACCTTGAAAATAAAGAAATATAATAGGGGTTTAGGTCGTCGGGTTTTGGATTTGGAGAAAGAAAAGGAAGTTTTAAGGAGGGAAAAGTGTGACTTGACCAACACGGTGTCTAGTCTGAAGACACGTGTATCCCAACTCGAGAGTGATCTCGAACGTGCCCGGGAGGTCAAATTCCCTTTAGAGAACACATTTAATAAAGTTGAAAAGATGTTTCTCAATCCCATTTTGGGTGGTGATGAGAGTTTAGGAAAAGGTCATGATGATACATCCACTTCTTTTGTTGCACCCGAGCTTGTTTCCACTTTGGTGATGGATTCATGTGTTTCTTGTCCCAGCCCACTTAGGTGTCCCATTCCCGTTAGGAAAAAACATCCTAGAATTTTTGAAAAATTAAATCCTAGGTCGGTTTATGTTTGCTCCCATTGCAAAAAGCCAGGACACCTTAGGAAATTTTGCTTTAAGTTGGATTTTGTGCCACTTTATGCCACTACACATGTTCAAGCACACACACCTAATCATAACACTTTGCTTGCACACAATGATAGAGAGTTTGCACATATTCGCGAGCAAGTGAAGTTTTTTGGTCAAGACTTCACATGACTTAATGGAGTTGTTTCAAAAGACGTCACCATCTTTGGAAAATTTCATCGCACTTTTCGGTCGAGGTCTAGACATGTTTACTAGCATAGGGTGATTTACATGATGACACTTTTGCCTATTGCTAGTATGTACCATTTGTATTTTATTTATTTTTACTTGTTTTTGGTACTATTTTAGCACTTTTTGGATTTGTTTGCCCATTCCAGGAACTATTTTTTTATAAGATTTTCTCACTAGACACAACTGCATGATATTTTGCATAAATTGGGAATTTTTTGCTTTTCTCGTTCTAACGAGATACAGTCTTGCGCGAAGTCTTCTCGCGAGATGGCCTATCGTCTGAACGAAAAGGCATCTCATTCGAACGATCCTGGATATTTTTGCAGTCCCCTGTTTCTTCAGGTTATATTTAATTGGTACTTCTGGGTTATTTCTGAATAGTGTTTAAAAATACAAAAAATATTTTATTTTTTTTAAGAAAAATTTTGAAAAATTCAAAAAGATTTTTGTATTTTATTTGCACCTTATATGAATGCACACTTAGGATGACCAAGTCACAATTTCATTCCATTTATCCATGTGACTATTTTATAGTGTTTTAAGACAATATGTTGTGTCGTTCATGTGCTTTACAAAGTTTGGAGTCTTTGAGATGATATAGTGTTACTACCTACACGATTGGCTCTATTTGTCCTTTATTGAACACATTCACGGGTGTGTTTGACTTTTGTGCTTGTCTATCACATGTTGGTTGAGTGTTTCAATATCAATTATGTCTATACAACGAACCAAATGCGATAAAACTTGACAAAAAGAGTGCATGTTATAAACTGTTTATGATATTTGTGTGTTTTCTTTTGAAAAACAGTGAAGGGATATGAAAGGTACTCATTTTTCCTTTGAGATTAAGCCACCATGTATATGGACCTAAAAAATTGAGGTATTTTAATTATCCGAGGTCTAATGAGGTTTAAAAGAGCCCGAAAAAATTGAAAGGCAATAAAAATAAATAAATGCCAAAAATTGGCTACTAGGTTTTTTCACCAATTCTTCAATGTTTGAGAATTTAGATCACCTCAAAAATAAAATATATAGGAGGGAGTTTAGTTGAAGAATTAAAACGGTTAGCACGTCCTTAAAAGTCATGAAAAGCATTACATTGTTTTGGAAGTTATTAGTGTGAAAATCATTTATACTTTGATTTGTTGATATGATTAAGATGATGCATCTAAATTCAACAATTCTACACCTAAGGACTATTTTTTATGTTCATTAATTAGGAGTAAACTTATGCATCTTTCACATATGATATGATTGAGTTGAGTTTCCTTTTGAATTTGTTCACACCCATTCATTTCGTATCCATGATTTGGTTGTCTTAGTTTAAATTCATGGTGTCATTTTTTTTGTAACATCATTTTTGCATTTTTGTATGAAAAATATGAAAAATCAAAAATAGTTTGTGTGTTTTTTTTAACGTGACGCCCCAATTTTCTTTATGTGATTTATTCTTTTCCTTGTCTATTTTGGACAAATAAAAAGGGGGAGATTAACAAATTATGATTTTATGGGTATGCTTACATGTTTTATTTTTATATCATTTCAAACTCGATACATCATGAGGTTTTGGCTTTGTCTCATGTGTATAGGTACAATTGAAGATTATTATGTTGCACACCCTGATGAGAAAAGCTTGGAGTTTTGAAAAGTTGACTGTTGAAGCGAAGGTTGAAAAAGTTTGAAGACTTGTTCAGTTTATCTTTTTTACGTTTGAGTTTTTGGGAGGATAGATTTGTATAGGTCATTTTATTTTGATAATTCGGATATTTTTATTTTCTACCGACATAGACAATATATAGGGGGAGATTTGTAAGAACATTATTCGTAACAATTTAGTATGTCGTATACTGCTACAAGATGAGACAAGTTGTCAAATAATTGAGAAGATTACATATATAAGAGACGAATCTGAATTTCAAGAAGACTTCAACATTCAAACACAACAAGGATGAATTTAGTAAAATGTGTTTAAGTTCCATTTACATTTTACATTAAAAGTGCTGAGATATTTTCATAAAAGTTTAAATAATTTTTGAAATGATTTTAATCATTAAAAAGATTTTGTATAAATTCTCTTGATCCCGTAAACAGTTTTGATTTTTAAGGATTCCATTTTATTCAAGATATAAATTTTTTTTTATGGATCAGTGATTGTCATTCAAACGACGTCACATCTTGTTCAAACGACATGGAGTCTCATTCGAACAACATAGTTTTTCGTTCGAACGATAGAGTTCAATTCTGACGTGTCACTGCCTTAAATGTTTTTATATAAAGGGTGTCACACTTCTGAATTTCGTGTGGAGAAAACGCTGGTCTTAACAGAATACGTTTTGAGTGATTTTATTTATTCTCCAATACAACGTCGAGGGTTCAAACTGTGACTTACAATTCACAAATCCCAAACTTTTTGTGTGAGTTATTTTTATGGAACCTGAAGCATATTTTTTATTGGAGTTTTGTTGTTGAATCATAAGTACCGTGGAAAGGTACTCGATTGTCCATAGGTGACACTTGCGGGAGGTACTGGGCTGATCGACTGCGTGTCATGGGGAGTGCTGCGATATTCCTGGGTTGACGACTACGAACCGACACCTGCGGTTATTTTATATGTCAATTGTATTTTAACTTTAATCCGATTGCAAACCGTTCCTTTACAAATTATAGTGGAAATAAAAGGGCTTTTCCCTAAGGGAAGTTTTTTCCTGAAATCTGTCTTTGTCAGCTTATTCATCGCATGATTTAATTTGTGATTTGAATTGATACATAGATGCATATTTAGGGAATGATTTAATTGATATTTGGTTTTAGCAAATTTAGACATCCAATTAAATAAGTTTAAGTTGGAAATTGCGAATCTATTTATATCTTTATCGCACAGAGCATTTTCACATAGGTTATTCGATAGTTATATAGATTACATACAAGAAATATCCTAGGGTACGTTCTTACCTTTATTGAATATATATACATAGATTGTATGAATACTTAATGTGTGATTTAATATGTGTATGACATACTTACACTCTTATCTTGATGAGCTACCTTGGGGGATTTTGACTTGTACCTCTTAACATACAACATAGAGATGAGCACCGCTTATGTGAACCAGGGTGTGCTCGGTCATTTGGGTGCGTAAGTATATGCGTCGCCCAAAGGCCTAGAACTATGTTCGCCTCTAATTATGTGTGAATTGTATATTGTGGTTCGAGAGTGATTCTGAGCCAACAGTCCCTTATTTTGTACATGATGTACCGAGACTTGATAGCAGAGTATGCATGCACCACAGGACTTAGCCTTGGGGTGATGTATTAGTATATATTTAAATAGAGTTTTAAATATAGATACTTGTGATTTATCCTACTCTGTGTGCTAGTAGATGAGAAAAATAGCGGTGTCTAAGGGACGGGAACTAGTTAGACGGGGTAGTTTAACTAGGATGGCTTAATAGAATACGTTAGGGGTTCGCAATAGTTGAGGGGTGAGGAACTCAAGTGGGAGCACGTAAAACTACCATGCATATAATATCTGATGATTATGCATTTTAAATACTTGCAAATAATTTTAAACTGTTTTACTCGGGATCTATTTTGTAAAAATGATTTTCGGTGCCCAGTCATAGGGACTCCCAGCTTAGGGGTTCATTCTCATTTAATGTGCTACAGTTGTTGTGAACGATTACAGGACCTCCGTAGTAGACACCTCCATTCCTTTCAGATCTGATGCATTATTTTATTTATCTCAGTCGGGCATATCTTTTACGAGTAGTTATTTCCAGAGACACTGCACTTTATTTATTTTCGGTTGTTGGATTTAGTTTTAGATATGAATTATTGTATTGGAGTTTCAGGTTAAAGTGTTTGTTATAGTCATATCTTATTTGATTCAGTTATTTGGATATTTATGATGTTGGTCATTTGGAATCATGAATGTGGTTTATTTATTTCAGATCATTACATGTTAATTTAAAAAAATAAAATTTGACACCAACTTAATTAACTAATGCAGGTGATTAGTAATTAACAGCTTTTTTACAGTGATGCTAAGAATGAACCAACTTGATATTCTGTTTTAATTTAATAAAGGACTGATCACCCGATATTTAATTGGACTGGGTGTCACGCATCATTTTCCCCTAATTTTCAAAATGTGCCTGAGATAACGAACCATCGATCAGCCTGGATAGATACTTTCACTAACCCTTTAAATGCACTTTATTTATTCATTTCTGAAACTTTCTAACATTTCTTCCATTAGAACATAGATATTCAAAGCTTTTTACATATAAAAAGTGTTATTTATTACCTGAAAGTCATATGGAAACTCCACTTGCCTTTGATTGCTTATTTTCAATCGCCTACAATTTTATATCTTTTTCGTCTCTTTTTATGCAAAAAATCCATCTAAAATCACTTAATGGATTCTTTAAGAACATTTGATAATGCTTCCGTCTAAGTTTTTGTGACAAAGTCGCATCTGATCTGGCTAAATGCCATGCTCTTTACGCCATCTACTATCGTGTTCCATATTTTAGGAAAATGTGATTGATTTTCCCAGGAGGTAAAAGATTTCAAAAACAAACTTAATGGTGTTGATGTGCTTAACTTAGTGGCATAAGAACCAGAGAATGATATTGAGGGGCCTTTTGTAACTGTTTACTCCATGCTAACTGAATTTCGAAGCATAAGAACCCGAGATTTGGAAGCATCTAGCGGTCACCTTGATGGTTACTCAACTTGGTCTAACTAAATTTATACCAAGCACATGACCAAGATGGAAATTTTTTTGGCTTGAATTAGGGATAAGATTCTTCAGAGACTGCACACTAATAAATAATAATCCATCTCTCCATCTCTTGGTTTCTCAATTGAGTGTTTCCATGCACACCTTCATATAAGCTTGGTTGGAGTTCACCATCATTGTGGAGGATGTGCGTGAATTATATGATTTAGATCCATGTGTCCCTATCCCTTTTGATCCCATGCCCATCGATGCAGCATAGGAGAAGGAATGAACTTTTCTTGAGCAGCTTGCTCACTAGTATGTTGGTGATGCAACGAAATATACAATTGGTGAATATATCAAATACTTCTGTAAACCATATCTTAAGCTCACTCAAGAGTATAAGGACCATGGACTTATACCAAATTTGGAGTTTGTGATGGTTATGGCAATAACTCCGAACTAAGTTCATACCTCCTTTGTTTTCTACGATTCTTCATTCTTGTAAATCCCAATGATCAGTCATGTAAGGACTTCGTGTTTATCACTTTTAGCTTTGATCATGGAGTCAATATCCATCTGGAATTAATAACTTTTGGATCTTTATACACCGGGTTAGATAGGTGTTAACATGAAGTAGCATGCTCTGCTAACCATTTTGATGTGTTTAACTTTTCCAACACGATTATGTTAATTGGTTTTCTCTATGAAAGGTTCCACAGTCTCGCCACCAAAACTCATCCCATTACAATAAATCATATAAGGCGTCCCCTCATAATGCAGTGGAACAAAGAGCATAGTAAAATGAACTCTTACCTTTAATTGATGATTTGAGATTTTCAAGTTTGGTCCTTATGCTGGAAAGGCCAATGCAAATAATTGGTCATTTTTCAATCCATAAGCTTCCATGATTAAACTTCTTGATGTTGTGAAAGATATTGAACAAGATCTTTCTCTTATCTTGACTCCAAGTCATTTTCCCTCTCACACTGAGTGGGATTTTAAATGTGAAACATAAAACCCTCATTGATGCACTTGTCAGTTTGGTTATGACCCAGGCATAACCAAATGTGATCGTAAATCAAGAATATCAAATTGTTCCTTCTTGAATGGAAACAGTGATTTCACAAGGATAAATGTGGTTACTCGATGTGATAAATGCCTAAATCCTATGATTCCCGGGGAGTATAACATGGGTGAATATTATATTCTCTAGTACTTTCATCAATGTCAAACTCAAGTCGAGGCCTCTGATTTTTGTAAAGAGGGAACCACATTACCCTACCATCTAAAGGTTTGGCTCAAATGAACTTGGACTAGAAAATCTTTCCCTCAAGGACATAAACTTTCCTCTCTGCATTAGTGAGATACCATGCCTGAAGGAGCTTTGCCATCTAGCTCAAACTGTTGAGGTTGCTACTACAACTTCAAAGAGAAAAAACAAAGGCTACAAGGCCATTGGTGGAATAAAAATATAGGTTCCTTCAACAGAAGATTCATCTAAGGGGGAAACTATTCCAAAATATTCCTAAAATTCCAAGTCCACCAAAGGTTCCTACAGCCTTAGTGGTATTCCTTGTGATTTTATTCCTCCAAACAATCCAGATCTTATAAAGAAGGAGAAGTTAATGGTAGTTGATGTTCTGTCTATAATAAACCCCATTCCTATTAGTTAAAATGATCCTTTATTAGGTATGGATAGGGGACCCCCATCTCATAATTTGTTATTTTTCAAGTTCCGCACTAAATGTTTTCTTCCTCCACTAGTCCTTATGCATGTAAGAAAACCTTGTGGAATAAATAAAGTGGATCACGTTTGACCACTTTTCTAATGACTCCCACTCCCTTAGGTTCCTCTTAGGAGACATTGGATGAATTTCCCATTGATAAGGTGGTGGATTCTTCCACTGAGGTTGAAACACTTGTGCCTCCTTATGGAGCTGACCATGTAAATCATTTTTCAAAGTGTTGATTTGTATCTTGTACAATTGAGAAAATATTTCTAAAACTTTTTTTCCTTCTTGGTGTATGCCCCTCTCTACTTGTTGGAAGTTTTACTTATTTCTACAGAGAGTCTTCCACAAGAGGATCCTTAATTCCACTTGTTGAAGATAATAAACCATCTCCTCAATTTTCCCGTTCTTGAATAATTAGATGATCTGGAACGAGACGTGCTTCCTTTAATAACAACTAATATAGATATGCATCTGAGGTGGAACGATAGTTGCCAATGCATGAAAAAATAGTTGGTGAGACAAGTGGTACTATTAAACCTTCAAGTTCAAATTCTCCCCCAATTCCAACTGATCTACTATTCTTACAGTTCATCTAACTTCTTATACTAAGCTAGTTTCTCCTTTAACTTGATATCATATTATTTTTCTCAACGGTTATTATTGTCCAGACTTCGAATGAAAGTTGTAATTGCTTGTGGAAGAATTTTATCCATTCTTTGGTCCTACTATGGATGTGATGGCTCTTTTTAACTCAACAAATGAAGAAGGTCTTTCTTCTAAACCTTATGGGGATACGTATCATCTCGGACCTTCCAATTAGGGTACCTCAACCTGTGGCTACTTTGGTGGATATCTATTCAATCATTTTCCCAAATATCGAGGAGGTTTGTGTGTGCAAAAAATTTCTTGAATTTTTACTTTGATCCAACATTTGTGAAATTATTATAAGCTTCCTCTATTTTTTGCTTTTCAGATTGCCAAAAATGTGGGGATGGAGAAAGAAACTCTTCCAGTTGAGGTTGAACTGACTGTAAAAAGCGTTGCTCCTTCCTCTTTGCAAATTGAGATTCCTTTATCAGAACCTATCATTTTGTCTACTGAGGATGCTCCCACGGTTAAACCTTAAGATCCTTATGGGGAAGCACTCAGTCTCCTACCACTAAACATTATTCCATCTATTGATGAAGTAGTTCTCATAACTCTTTGTGTGTTTGAATGGTTTTTATTTTGTTGCTATAGCCTTCTTTGATATAACTTAGTGAAAAACCTCACATGCATGGTGATTTACTCTTTCTTATTTTGATTAATATGTTCACAAAAAACATTGTCACATGCTTAGTTATGTACTCTCTTAATTGAGTAATGTTTTATCAAAAATTTATCACTACTGATGTCCCTTCTTGGAAAATATTTTAAATAAACACCTCATTGGTGACTCGCCTTGCTTAAGAAAGGTTTCTCTAAAAAAAGTATAATTGCTTGGTTACTCACCCCGCTCTTCTAAGATTTTTCTAAAGATACACTCTCTTAATGACTTACCTCAATTTTTTCTATGGTTTTATTATTTTACCTACTTGGTAAAAAATGTTAAATTTAGCTAACTCTTTTATGTGTTCTCTCTTTTTATAGCCCGTGAGAGAAAATTATCCTCATGAGGTACCTCAGGCAGTAATAGTGCATATTATCATGCATGTTCGACCGATGAAGGTTGATCCTATTGTGGAAGATCTTCTCAAGATGATTCCTTTGGTGAAAGTTATCATAGATACATCACCAATGTTAATAAGGATGATAATGAATATGTCTATGAGGTTTCAATGCCCAACATTGCAACTACTGAGTTATGTCGATAGGTGCATCAACACTACCTATCCATTCAAGACTACCATTGTAGATTGGTTGAATGCTCCATCCAAAATCTCTCAAAACTTTATCTTTTGCAATGTATGAGGCCAAACAAAATGGTTATTGATTATAGGTTCCAAAGCATGGAAACCGTTTAATCTGAAATTGTTAACATACCCATTACTACCTTAGATAGAGTAAACTTAAACAAACACTTGATCAATCTCATAGATCAACTGAAGGAGGATTTTAACATCACATGGATCATCAATAACCCGATATATCACAAGGATCCTCATATCGAACCTATCGTGCCCACTATCTCAAGAACACTAAGGATCTTAAGGCTGAAGAAGGCAGGTGAAGGAAGCACATCACTTGTAATGAAGAGTACAATAATTAAGTGATAGAAGTCAAAGAATATTTTTCCAAGGTCTTCAGAAAATATCAAACTGAGTTAACGCTAAAGGCTAAAGTTGAATCTTAAACGAGTGTCAATGAGATGTTGCGAAAGATGTAGCTTCTTTGTTGCCTGAGGGTTACTTCACTTCTCCTTATTTGTGGTTCCTCCTAGGGTAGAAGATTTTTGTTCTTGTTATATTTTAGGATATTACTCCCAATTTTTGTAATATTACTCACTTATACGATTGAAATACAAAAGAAGTTTATTCTTTAATTATGTGTGTACTTTGCTCATTAGCTTGATTTCAACACTTATCTATTTAAAATAAATTGTAACTCAAAACTTACATGTGTTTCCTTGTCTTCTCTAAGTACCAAAGTAAGAACAAACGAAAAAATTTACATTTCTTCTCTAAATATGATAAATTTTTAATCATTTATTGTTAAATTTGAAAGGCCTATCGGCGGCCATTCGGGATTTAACGATTTCTCCACGAACAAGTTGGTGTGCGAGGATCAAGGAAGAAAATCCACTTTTTGTCACTCAAGCGATATTCATGGGCTCCCACGAAAATAAATTAGTTATCGCCAAGGCATGTAAAATGTAAATAATGGAGTAGTCGAACTATTTTTCTCCAAACGAACAAAAGATGTAGCCAACCCCAAAGAAATAGCATCAAAAATAAGTTTATGCGTACAAAACCAAATAGAGCATAGGTCTAGGGATTGAGTTATGAAATGGGAAGGTGTTAGGCGTCCATTCCTCCCTTTAGGTCTTTCATGGGATATGATAATGTTCTCATTTCTCTCAAAAGTTAAATTTGTGTCTACGTTGTGTGTGAAGTGAAATAGGTGAGAGAAGAAATTTTTGTACCCTCTTCATGGAAAAGACGGGGATGAGTCATTCTGAGTCTGTAACACCCCATGTATTCTAATACCGATTGATAATTCCTTTATTAAATTAAATAGGAATCATATTTGATTTCATTCTTACCATCATTGTCTAAAACGAATTTATTAGACTAAAGCCTATTAAGTTCGATGTCAATTTTCAATCGTTTTAGCATGCATACATGAAACCATTCAACAATATATATACATAACCATCCACAATGACTGAATGTAAAGAGTATTCATAAAATAAATAAAATTAACTGAATAAACTCTCGGTATCCAGAATAGAATAATCCAAATACTCAACTGACATAATGTAAATGACGTCTAATAATAAAACTATCCAACTGCGGACAACATGCCCAAAGGAAGTATTAAAATAGAAACCTATCTAAATAGAAATAAGTGAAACGTCTAATCAAGTCATGCATGCATCCACATATATTGTGGCATCGTCTAATTGGAATGGAATGAGTATCTTTGGTAAACCTGTGGCTGAGCACCTAAAAGGTTTTGAATTTTTTTTGATACGGGTCAGAGCCCAAAACATTTCAAAAAGAGTTGCAAGTATTTAAATTCAATAATAATAAAGCAACAAGAATTATTCATGTTCACCTGGTGTCGCACTTACATGAGATTAACATCACCCCTCATCTATAGTGTGCACCTAACATATATGTTGTATCAGCCTAGTTATGCTACCCCACCTAACTAGTCTTATCATACTTAATTTACTTTGATCTGCTAAATATCTATCCCATCCGTACCGACCATATGATACCTCAAAATATATATTATGTAGTAAAATCATAATCCATAACTTATGCTTCTTAATTATATTGATCTCAATGCATAGGAATGTAACCATATACCAGTTATACTTTGATATTCACACAATCATTTAAACGCATATACACATATCACTATTTATACGTATATACATAGCATCCCCGAGATGGACCTCCCAAATGCATCCTTAGTATGCTATCAGACACCAGGTATATCACGTACCACTCTTAGGCCACTGGGTTGGAATCCCAACACCGATCCCAAATTGAAAACACATAATGGAGGTGGTCATAAGCATACATCCATGGGTCGTAAGCATACCACATCACACCCAACCGGACTCGAAATCACTACATATCCTCTTATACGGATAATGGTCATGCCATAGTACTATGACCCGGGAAAACTATCTAACACTTGTTAGTCAATGGTAGGGTGGACTGCCCACTACGCACAACCTCCAACAATAGTATATTAAAGTAGGTATGTTCAAATAAAGTTAATCACACACACACACACACACACACACACACACACACACACACATACATATATATATATATATATATATACTGTTTGATCTTCTCGAAGGCCTCTTGACATAAATCATTCCATACTTTGGTTGAGTCTTTTAAAAGGAGCTTGAAGATGGGCTCGAATATAAACGTGAGCTGGTTGATAAATATACTGATATATTATAGTTTATCAAAGAATGACATTGAGGATGCACAATTGTGGATTGAGATGCATCTGGTACCACCGTAGCCATTCAAAGAATATCCTTAAGGCGGGGATGTGACCCTCTCGCATTGTGGACTTGATGGTCACATCATCAATGTAGACCTCTATCTATTTGTGGATAAGGATGGTTGTATATGCTCTTTAGTATAAAGCCCCGGCGTTCTTAAGATCGAAAGGTATAACATTATAGAAAAAAGTACCCCATGAGGTAGTAATAGCAGTCTTTTCTTAGTGGACGAGATGCATCTTAATCTGTAACTAATCTCAAAAGTCATCGACAAATGACTTGAGAGAATAATTGACAGTATTTTTTATAATCATGTCAATATTGGGCAAAGGGTAATCGTCCTTTAGAGAAACTTTGATTTGATCTCGACAGTCGATGCAGATGGACATTTCTCCTCCTGATTTTGGCACAAGGACGATGTTGTCGAGAGAAGTTATATATTTGACTAGGCAAATAAAACCCACGTTCAATTATCTGATGACTTCATCTTTGACATTGAGATATCACTCGAGGTGAAACTTTCTTAATTTTTTTCTTGACGGGATTACACTCCGAGTAACTAGGAATCTCATGTTGCACGATCTCCCAGTCAATGTCGCGCATATCATTATAGGACCATGTGAAAACATCTACAAATTTCTTTAGTAATTCCTCCAACTGTGACCGCTCATGCTCGTTGAGTGTTGACCCTATCCTAATCTCTCACTAGATGCTATTAGAACCGCCTACTTTTGGCGAAACGTATCAGTTTGTGTTGCGAAAAGGTCGAATTTTTGGCAGGCTACACACTAATGTCTCACCCGCTAATTACATTTACATTCCACGACATCCAATTGATGTCGTAGATTGGTGCCCTCCTTTTAGCATCATGTTGGTGATGTCATGGAATGGTCCAATGGTTTTCGCAACAGAGAGTAGATGTCGTGGAAGGACCCCATACTTTTGGCGACATCTATTTCATATTGCGGACAACGAGATCATGTCGCGAAAAGTATTTAATAAAAATAATTAATATTTTTTATGCTTAACCTTTTTTAATTAAAAAAATCATAACTGTCCAATTTGTTTAGATCTTGACTATTTATTTTTCTAGGCCGTAACTTTGTCTCTCTTGGAAAAATCATACAAAAACTCCCCCCAATCGGTAGTTTAAGTAGTTCTCCTTTGATAACGGCAGTGGTGGAACCTCCGACTGTTCAGTGGCGGTGGACCCTCCTTTGATATAGGCTTAGGATACAGATCAAACCTCTGACGTTTCTGTCTCTCTCGAACAAAAACTAGTTTATAGTTTTTTTAACATATAAAAATTGGGATAAAAAAGAAAAAAAAAAAAGAAATGAAAACTAGGATGAAAAACACAGTTTTTTTTCTGAATAAATAAAAACTCAGATGAAAAAGAGAACAATAAGCAATTTTGAATTTCTTCTTATCAAATATAACACGGGACAAAAAAGAAGGGAGAAAAAAACATTGTTTTGTTTTTCTTTTAATAGATAAAAATATGACCAAAAAAACCAAAAAAATAGTTTCTTTAATAAATAAAAAGGGGAAGAAGAGGGGAATAAAAAAAAGATTTATTTTAAATAAGTAAAACTGACACAAAAATAAATAAATAAACAGTTTCTTATTTAAAACAAAATAAAAAACCGTTTTTTTACTTCGTAAAAAACAGGAAAAAAATTATTTAAAAACAATTTTTTTAATTTTTTTTTTAACAAAGTGTCTTGAGCAAAGAAAAGAAAATAATAAGTGGATTCATCATTTAATAATGTAAAAAAATAAATACTTTGAAGTTTTGTTTGAAATATAATCATTTGACGAGCCATCCACTTTTTACATACAATTTTAATAGTAAAGTCTGTAAGAAAAGAAAATAATAAATAAAGTCTAATTACTAAAAGTAAATGGGTGATACCTTATAATATTCGACAGACTATGACGCTTCAAGTTTCTCACAATTTTGTCTTCGTACTTCAGCTTCTCAAGTCTCAATAAGTAACATTACATTGTTGATAAAGTTGTACATGTTTAACAGCACCCATATGAGGGGAAGAGAAAAAAGGTGGAAAGGGAGACCGTAAGGGCCAAATATTTGACTGCATTTTTGACCAAAATGTGGGTTGGGGCAATAATATAAAAAATATTGCGTGTTAAATTGTAAACTAAACAAATTCTGTGGAATGCAAATAACAATTCATCTTTTTTTATAATATTTGTGTACGACTTTTACAGAATAATAGATGACTCTGATATATGATGACACAGATTGATTTTACAATCAGTTTTTAAGGAAGCAAAGCTCTTCTATGTATAAAGGCAGTGCTGGTTGGTTGCTTAACATTGATTCATTCATCCACCACTCATTGAGGTGTATGCCGCGCACACACACGTGAGAGAGAGATTTTAGTTCTTCACCCACCCAACACATTGTACACCAAGCGCCATGTCCATGTGGAAAAAACAAAATGTGTGGTGGGATGTCAATAATTAAAGTTGCACATCGATATAATTTATAACACAATCATTATCGTCATTATTATTCCAATTTGTATTGTTAATGTTAATGCTGATTGCAACTATTGTTGGGCAGGAATCGTTTATTTTAAAAGGCTGAGTTTATGAACTTAATTTGACAATAGGGTAGCCACGTGGTGGCTATTGCGGTCAGCTAAAAATACTGAAATGACAATATTCTCCTACATTATTTATCAAAGTATTTTGAAATGTCTTAAAAAGTTAGAACTTGGTTTAGTGGGTTCTTTAAATAATACATGGTCACTCCAACAAGTACAGATCATATTGGGCATCTCACTCTTTCTCACTGCTTCTTAATCACAATATTATACATTAATATAATATAATGAGCCACTAAGTCTAATTGTTACGTATCTTAACAAGTGGTCAAAATGCTTATCGAAAATTAAACAATACGAAAGTGTAAGGTGCTCAAGGACATCTTCTTCAAATATATACCTTGAAAAAAAATCCCAGAATTGGCGGATCTAATGATACATGCTTATTCATTAATTAATTAAACTCAACGGAAACATGAGTAGGATATACAGCTGGTGGTTCCCACATGACTTGCCTATTTATAAGGCCCTTGAGAAAACCATAGTGATATGTACACTCAAACCTACCTCCCTTACATTGCTCTTATTAGCTACTCTTTCTTCCTTGGTATCCATTTCCAGTTTCTCTATACAAATGGCCTCTTTGGTACCTGGAAACTTGGTATTTATTAAATATGATGATAACTTGGATGAATTTTTCCAAGTCTCGGATATGGACTGCGACGTTCTCACAACATTGCTAGAAGAGTCGCAAGTTGATGATTGCGATGATGACAGATTGCGAAGTTTTATAGAATCACTAGAAGCAGAGATTGATCCTATTTTCATGGATAATCAATTTTCATTTTCAGACCACGATTCTCAACCGTCAGATGCGGAGAAAACGGAGGGTGAGGATTGCTGGACATCATCAAGTGATCATATGGACTTTAGTTGGATTGATATGGAGATGGTTTCTTCCTCATCAAATGATGACATGGAAAGTTGGTACATGGAGAATTGCAGTGCTGAGATGGATGGTAATTGTATGCTAGAATTTGGAGATTATTCTCAACAAGTCAATTATGGAGTTTCCTACGAAGATGATGTATACACTTCTTTGTGGCAATAAACCTACGAGTCATTGATGTATGGCAAGGTCATTTTTTTAGCGTTTTCGTTTTATGTTCATTCATATGTAAAAGTAACATGTAAAGCCTTCTATTGCTCGCTAAAATACATCATTTGGTAATTACTGTAGAATTTACCCCGATTTGGTCTCTTGATTATTAGATGAGGTTGAGTTTGTTAAGGACTATGAATCCTTTTCCAGCAACAATTAGTAATTGGTCAGTCCTTGTTTTACCGTGAGCTCGTTGTGTGTGGTTTTCATGTCAAATTAGGAGATATCAAATGTCTACTCAAACAAGACCATCTTGCATGACAAAACTGATGGTTTACAAAATGGTGATAGCCCCACTATTGTTTTGGTTCCCACCTTGAAGGAGGTTTATTGTCCATTTTGATTTTGGTATTTCTTCAATGCTCTTGGTGGGTTTGGGTAAACAATATAGTTAGTACTTTTGGAGGGATTGTGTATCTATTTAAAGATAAATTTGGGGTAGATTACTGAGATATTAATTTTCAACATTATTCCATAATTATGAGGGGATTCGTTTTGCAAGAGAAGATTGATTATTTTGTGTGATCTGGAAAAAACAAAGTTCTTCAAATGCAACTCCGTCTCCAAATAATGATGTGGATCGTCATTATTATATGATTTTGTATTCTTTCCTCTTCTCTATATTTTCTTTATTTAGATTGCAATTGTTGGCGATATCAAATTCTGATCATGAAGGCTCGAGACACGCACTTCAAATTTTGATCATGAAGGCTCAATATATATATACAAAATGCACACATACTTGAATATGCAAACAAACCATAGGTCTGAGAATTCAGGGGAAAAAACACAAACAACGTACCCTAGGGATCGATTGGAACCGCCCCTTGAAATCCTTCTTGGCTTTGAAAGGATATAAAGAAAACTCTTGAAAAGGCCCCTGTAACAACTCGCGTAATTTTGGGGGTATTTTCAAAATAAAGAGGAAAAATAAATTTTGAGATAAACTTATTTTTATTGCTCAAATATGTTGGTTATTATTTTTAAAGGCGAGAATTTCAAACGTTTTCGAAATCGGAGTTAAAACGGATTTTAAAATGATTTTTAAATGTTTTTAACTCTTGGAGTTGTTTTGACTTCCAACTCTTTATTTATTTTCCTTATTTAAAGGAGTCTTTTGGATTCCAACTTTTCATTTCTTTGCATTATAAAAGGAGGTCGTGGGCAAGCCTTTTAATATACTTTTGGCACAAATTTTGGCAGCAAATATATTTTATACTCCTCTTCTTTTTATATATATATTAGCTCTTGATATTTGTGAGTTCCACCTTAGATTAGAGGTGTTCTTGGGGCTATTTTGTTGGAGGTTCTTGGAGGAGATTTTGTAGATCTTTTGTGTTGATCTTGAGGATGTGATCATTGGTTTCTCATCATGGTTTGAGGTATGGGGTTTTACACAATATGCTCCTTAAATCTCGCGAGTGTCATTCTCTTTGAATTCTTGTTAATTGAACTCATATTTGAATTGATAAATTCATTGAAATCTGAAAAATAATTGTTGAAATTATTTTGATTCATGTGGAATCATTATATTGTTGATGAGCACGTTGTCATGAGATTTTAATATGGCACGGATGTTGGGCACCCGCCAAAATTCCTGTTTCCCGGGCTATGTCTTGATAAAGCATATGCGGATGTGGTGAGGCCTGGTGACCCGGTTAAAGTGTTGTTGAGAAATTATATTGATAAATGGTTTGAGATTTGCATTTTGATTTGAATATTCGTACTCGTGTTGTTACGTTTTATTCGTTGCTAATCCGTATTTGTTGAGCATAATTCTTGTCGTATTGTGTACTTCCCCATATTTTCTTTAGTTGGCAGGTTAGCATGGATTTGAGCGCTATGTACCAATTGGGATTATTTTAGCGAGGATTATTTGGGAGGAATTTTTAATACAATTTGGAAGATTTGTATTAATTATTTTATTGATGTATAGAGCATTTTTATTCGAGTTAGATAGTTGTAATTTTAATTCGAGAGACTTGTTGTAATTGAAGAGGTTGGGATTAGTGGATTTATATTATTATGGGTTTATTTAGATGCTCTATACCTTGTCACTTGTGGATTTGGATTTATTTTATCGCATTAGCGCTCCGTTCGCTCTCCCCGGGCGGGCGGGGTGTTACATTGAAATCGATTAGAACTGTCCCTTGAAATCGATTGGAACAAATCGATTTGAGAACGACTGAAACAGTTTGAGAGAGAGAAATCGATTGGATAAAAATCAATAAATGGGTTTTGTTGATTTGGTATTAGATCAAGAAAAATCGATTTGAGAGAGAGAGAGAGAGAGAGAGCTTTGTTGGAACGATTGAAACTGGTCTGTTGGTTAGCGTATTAATTTATTTTTGTTGTCACGGTCGTGTTAAAGTCAAAGATGGTGACAACATTTGTTTGTTGCCACGATCTTTGATCCTTACATGACCGTGATAACATTCTTGCCAAGGTTTTTGACTGTGACAAGGTGTTGTCACGATCACGGTCAAAGACCTTGACAATGGCTCCGTATTTTTTATAAAGGTTTTTGACTGTGACAGCCCTTTGTGGGTGGAAATTGACAAAAATCTTTCTTTAGTTTAGTGGAATTTTCTCTTAAAAAGGGAAGTCCAACACTCGACTCGATCATCTTCTTCGTTTATAAGTTTTCTATTGATCTATTTTCTATCGCACAAATATGATTTGTTTCATATTTTAAATTTATAAAACACAAAAGCACGTAAATATAAACAACATGTAGGATATGATTAAGGACACAACCTCGTTTGGTAATCCTAGCCCTAACTGTCTCCAATATAAACTTATTACAACAATCACTTGTTTTAGCAATGATGAAAGATTAACTCATCCCCTGGTGCGGTTGGAGGTAGGTAACACCTACATTTTATGAGGAAATTCAGAGGCCAATAAATTACAACAACAATAGTACCAAGTCCACGACGCTCTGACCTCAACTAGAAAGATGTGATTCTTAGGGAGAGGAAAAAAAATAATAGAGCAATGGGATTGCTAATATGAGGTTGCAACGTCCACGTTGAACCAAAGCGGCTATGAAGATCGACACAAAGATATGGGCATCTAAATTAATATAATTCCACTAGCTTACAGGCAACGTATTGTATGACCAAAGTTATAGAAATTATATTTGATCATTTGGATAGTGTTCATTAAAAAATGATGTTGATTAGGTTAATGGTGATTTTGGTAATGTTATTTTAAATGAATAAAACTTAATATTAAAAAAATATATAAAATGTTATGAATGACACTGTGCTTTGTTGAAGTACATTAATCTTATTTCTAATAAACAAAATGATACTTAAAATTAAATGTCATGGAAGAAATAAATGAAAATAATAAAAATAAAAAATAAAAAAGGTAGGGAGATCATCAAGATTTTAAAATTAATTATTTCTCTCAATTAAATGGTTACCATGGTCATTCCAAACCTAAGTTTCACTTCTTTAAGTATTGTACACGCTTTGAAGAAAGTGTGCTTCTTCCCAATTTATTTATTGTATAATGTATAAATATATCATTCTTTAGCCATATAGGTCAATATTTTTGAGTTTGGAATCTTATTACCAATGGCAAGTAGATCACATTAAGATCATTTCTATGAAATTCGATCCTAACACTTAAAGGAAAGTCCACTACCATATGCTTATTTGGGAGATGAAACTACAAATGAAAAAAAAAATTGGTATTTATTTTTATGCAGCTGTAATACAAATCACATGAAAAAAATAATGCAGATATAAAATATGTTGTAGTGTAATGAACGAAATATTTAACATGGAAAGTATAACAGATATTAAAAAATTGAACAATGAAAACAAACATATGTTCATTTCAATCCAAAAAATAATAAATTCTAAGCAACTTAATTTGACAACAAATTAATAGGAATAACCGAACATTTTGATACATAAACCTGACATAATTTATTCTCATTATTGCATTAGTACAATAAGAATTGGAAGTTCTCATGCAATTTACACATTGAATTAGATTCAATTTGTAACTTTGTTATATTTAATTTTTCCTCACCAATATGATAGAAAAAAATCAATCAAACGATTAATTTTTTAATTTAGTTACGCATAATATGAAAGTTAGAAGAACGTTACATGAGTAATAAGGAGATAAAATTCAAATTGTAACTATTAGAGAGAGAGAGAGAGAGAGAGAGAGAGAGAGAGAGAGAGAGAGAGAGAGAGAGATAGAGAGAGAGAGAGAGAGAGTAAGAATAAAATCAAAAAAGTAATCATCTCTTATCCGTAGTCATACAACGATAACAGGAAAAGTCATTTGAGATGGAAGTAAAATTTATTATTACAAGTGGATTTGATAATATAGGTTAATACTGGAAATGAAGATAAGAGGAAAATAAGATAAAAACACGCCTTTGTTCACAAGCAGTGAATGGAAGATAACATAGAAACCATGAAAAATAGATTGGTGTCATCATATTGAAGTTGTATATATATATATATATATATATATATATATTATCTTAATATCTTAAGGTTGGAATCCCAAGAGACAAATTCTTTCTAAAGAGCCTACTGATATTTTCGATCTAAAGGTTCAACATCTTAAGCGACAATTTTTCTAAAGAATGTGTTAATATTTTTGGTATAAAGGTTCAACATAATGAAGAGGCTAAAGATATAAATAGATTGAATACATAGTGTTAATGAGCTGGAAACATGTAGCTTTAGGAAACTTTCAGGCTATACACTACACCAGAATAGTTGACTAGTCGTGGTCTTTGACCGTGACAAGTCTGGGGATGAAAACTTCTTCGTCACAGACTTATCATTGTCTTAATCTTTGACTTTGACAAGTTTTTTCACGGTCAAAAATCGTGACAAGTTTCTTTGTCATGGACTTGTCATGATTTTTTACCATGACAACTCTGGGCAGAATTTAAAAAAAAATGCGGGGCAGTACGGCCACTGCCACTGTCCCACAGTATATTTGTACCTGTTATAGTAAAATTGTACCTGTCCAAATAGCATATATCCAAATAAAATAGAAATAATGTACCAAATCATGGCATATATAATCCGTATCCAAATAAAATAGAAATGAAAATATCCATATCCAAACCAACATGTACCAAAATCAAAAAAAATCCAAAGACAATCAAATATCCAAATAAAAAAGTCGAAATAAGGAAGAAGGGTCTTCAGCAGGTCGGAGGAGGAAAGAAGGCCACATGACATATGAATTGAGGCACCCCTCAATATACTGAATGCCGCATTGTACGTGTAACTACAAAGGTGAGTTGTCCTTTACGTCCACCACGTGCGTGACACGCACTCTTGCCTCAATGTCTTGGAGGGGATGTCCATGAACCAGCATACCCGGACTGAAGCCCGGGTCCCTCAACCCCCTCGCTATCATCTCCCCACAATATATGTCGAGTGGAAACACACTCGGTCAATCGATTGTTGACATATGTCGCTCAACGGGGGTAACGGTAGGAAATGGACCATCATATGACGGCGAGTCCATGAGTATCGGCGATGAAGTAGTGACATCCTCATCCTCACCCTCATCCTCATCCTCGTCCACCTTTACCTCCTTCTCCTTCCCCTTGCCCTTGCACTTGCCCAACTGACGCTTCATGAAGGCGTACATATCTAGGATCATCGCCTCCAACCTTGATAGCTTATCATTATGGGTGTCCACTTTATGTGTCAACCCAATGTTGCTCGTCTCCATTTCGATGATTCTCGACTTCCCCACCTGCGAGCTCACCCCCTAGTCCTCTCCTTACAGTCCCTCCCAAAGCACTTGGCTGAGTGAGTCAATAGCCAAAGATACTTTGTCGGCATCAGACTGCGACTCATACACTTCCTCAAGATTTGCCTGAAAAGACAAAAAGTACACTATTAGTTAATTAAGAAAATAAAAAAATTAAACATTTATAACTTACATTGGTGGTTGCGACGCTCGAGGCTACCTCCTTGTCCTTGCCTTTTTTCGTTCTAATTGCCAGCATCGAGCCTATATGGCTTACCCCTAGGGCCACTCCCCGTGTTTTGAAATAAAATAATACAGAATTAGTGAGTAACACAAAGTAATGATAAATTAGAATAACATAAAACTAAAATTAAAGCAAAATAAAAACTTACCATCCTGTGCTCCACCTCGGTGTAAGACGTCTTCCGGTAGTAGTGCACGTCCAACTTTTTTGCCTGGTTGTCCCTCCCCGTTTGGCGAGATGTCAATTACCTCTCATCGATCTCATTGTCAACAAATTTTTGCCACTGTGCTAATGAGATCGGATCCTTCGGGGGGACGGTGTCACGTACTCTCACAATGGACTCCCGGATATTCCCAAAGTACCGTGCCCGCATATTCTTCTTCCACGTCTTATATTGATCTCTCAATTGTTCCAACGTGGATTCGCGGAGATGTGGGGGCATGCCGAATTGTTCCTGTCAAACAAATACAAACCAAAATAAAAGTTAGTGTTAATTGCTTATAATTAAATATAAATATAAATACACCACCTGTAGTTCCCCTCAAATGTTCATCTTGAGGTCATTAGGCACGGCCCTCCAATCAGTGTACCCCAGTCCAACGATCGCCTTCAGTAACTCTAGCCAATAAGGTCATCTTATTCTCGACGATGGACCCCAATTTAACCTATTGGCCAATGAGCCCTCGTCGCCTCCGCTACCACTCTGGGTTGAAGTCATTTTCTGTAACAATTGTTATTATTAGTACATACATGTATATGGACTTTGAATTAAAGCTCAAATTCGATAATAACAATACATACCAATACCAATATCAATTTATACCAATACCAATACCAAATTCAATTTACACATATGCACACTGCTCCCCCCTCCCCCGCGCACACACTCCCGGATTATGGACTTTGAATTACTACTTAAATTGATTAAAATCCTAATTAATATATTCACTTGGTTGTTACAAGAATTAAAATGATCAAGTACAAATGAATAAAAAGCATTAAATTATCGTCCAATAATAATAATGTACTAAGCCAGCGGTCATTACAAATAATTTGACTACTTATTACAAATCTAAAAAATGTTTCAAATTTGGGTTATCATAAAAAAATGGATTGATATTCGGTAGGAGCATCCAAGTCATCCACACTACTGTTTAGGCTCTTTAGCTCATGTAGGCCGATTAACCACTGCACGTTGTTGATATACTCCGAGTAAAACACTTGCTTGACCTTTTGAAAAGCAAAACAAATGTCTCATCGCTCACGTGCTCCTTTCTCTTCAACTTGGGCAAGTCAACCATGATCAAATTGGTGCCATGATAAACTTTACAAGAATTTTTATCCTCAACTCTTACCCAATCACAGTAAAATACAACCTCTTTGAAGCTTACTTAGTCCACATCAAATATATTTTGAATTACACCATGGTAAGTAATTTCAGCTTCAACGAGGTTTTTATCTTTCGTGCTCGCTCTAAAGAAAGTAAGAGCCTTGTATGAAATGCCCGATGTCACACCCCAAAAAATTCTGTCGTCGGTCGCCACCAAAACTAAGTCGGGTGTGAGTAAATAAAAAACCATTCTTTGAATGAGGCAGATATGAAAAATAATAAATCAGTCCATAAGATAATTAATTGAATCAATCTCAAATGATCATAAACTATTAAGTGATAAAGAATCCATCACATGCTAAAACTCCGAATAAATCCAATCTCCAATAATGATTAAATAAAATCTGAATAATAAAGATCTATGAATAATCCAACTGAAAACCACTAACAACTTTGGAACCGAATGGCCCAATGAAAACCCAAATGAAGTCTCATAATTAAATACGAGTGAAAAGAAAGTCTAACTAAATAAAGCAATAAAATGAATAACTCCAGTTACACCAACAAATGATAAACTTCGATAATCCTATGCATCTTCTCCAAAACTTATCCTGAAAAAGTTATTCAACTCATGAGGTCAGAGCCCCGAACATGAATACTCACTACTCCCCTCAAATAGGATCCTTGAATCCAGACAGTAGCATTATACGCAATAAATATCACAATAGAGTATTTTAAATTACACGAGATAATTAAACATGATAAATATAAATCACTAACTACCCTCAGAAATTCCCATTTCAAAAAGCACACCAATATGATTTTAAATTCCCAAGTCCCACGATGTTAATTTAACTAAATTAATCCAATTTTATTATTGTTCTCACTTTTTATTATGGCGGTCCTCCCGCCCCGGGTGATAATTTCCACTAAAGTGTCACATTTCCCCTTGCCAAAACGCCAGCCGAATCCGTTTAAACTGTCAATCCCCCGTAATTTGACAAGGTTCAACACACGACATGACATAAATTATCAGCCGGCCCGTTTAATCTATCAGTTCCCGCACATTATGTCGCCACCAATTTTAATACCCGTTTTTATCTTAGGCATTAATTCTCAATTTCTCGATTTCACAATAATCAATTACCGCGCCATTTTTATCGATGTGAGATCCTCAAAATACCCCTTAGTCCCAAACCTAAGGGTCCCCAAGTTATTAATACGATGAATTTCTAACATAAACCTCGACTTAGTCTCATGCCTAGGGTAGCGTAACAACGATAAAGTATCAAAAATCAGCCCACCCTGACATAATAAAGTCGTAATAATCTACCCTCACTAGTCCCATACCTAGAAGGCGTAAATCATCAAAAGGCCTACCCACTAGTCCCATACCTAGAAGACATCCTAAAATATAGGAAGAGCAAAAATACCCAACAACCCGTCGTTATAATGGCAATTTAATAATACCAAGAAGTCGCATAAACAAGCATAATTAATCAACGTATAGAATTAGGCATAATAGTCCAATTCAATTAAATCTTAATTTAATTATCACAACGTCATAAACACCCAATAAATATCATTTAATTATTTTATTTTAAATACACCGTGATTCTATTATTAATACAGCAAAGTCCAAATTCCATTATCTCTACACTAATTACGTGAGTTATCACTACAAGAATTTGCACCATTAGCAACATATAAATTATGTTGCTAAAGTTAGAAATATGTTGCTAAAAGGTATTGGCAACATATTTTGCTATGTTGCCAGCTTGTTGCCCATTGCCTGTCTAGGAAACCCTTTGGCAACACAGCAGACATGTGTTGCTGAATGTATACTTTCGGCAACACGCAATTGTGTTGCCAAAAGTATTTTATAATTTGTCAAATTTATAATAAAAAATATTATTTGTGTTGCCAAAAGTCACTCAACAGCAACAAAAATAATTGTGTTGCCAAAAGCTATACATTTTGGCAACATAAGAGTTGTGTTCCCAAAAGGCTATACATTTGACAACACAAGTCTTGTGTTGCCAAAAGTCACTCAACAGTAACAAAAATAATTGTGTTGCCAAAGCTATACATTTTGGCAACATAAGAGTTGTGTTGTCAAAAGGCTATACATTTGACAACACAAGTCTTGTGTTGCCAAAAGTCACTCAACAGCAACAAAAATAATTGTGTTGCCAAAGGTATAGCTTTTGGCAACATAAGAGTTGTGTTGCCAAAAGGGTATACCTTTAGCAACACAAGTCTTGTGTTGCCAAAAGCTATACCTTTGGCAACACAAGAGCTGGGTTGCCAAAAGTTATCTTTTTGCAACCAAATATTTGTTGCCATATCCAAAGTGATAGATGTAGATAATAACTTTCGGCGACAAAAAATTGTGTTGCCAAAAGTACTAGATTTTTATTTATCACCTATTATTTTTTTCGCAATTGAAAATATTTTTAAAATTGCACTTTTTTCATCAAACATACAACCTTATAATCCAAAATAACATTGCAAATTTGTCATACAATCATAAGTAATACAAAATTCCACAATTTTCAACCAAATCTCATAAATATGAATTACAAAATAATATTTCATCACAATCCAAGTATAAAGGTACAAAATAAATGCGTCCCAAATACGAACATAACAAATCCCAACACATCAAAATATGTTAAAAAAAAGTCCACGCAAACTAAAACGACGGCGACAATATGGCTCCCCTACACATAAGAAACCCCAGCTCCAAGCCACCACGAACATATTAACTCCAAGAAAAATCCATCATCAACCTGCACAAAATACAAAAATAAATGACTACATAAGTTTTTATAACTTCAGATGCATGTATGTTTGACTTAATCAATTTAAAACACTATTTAATTTCAGAAAATTTCGGAAGAGTTTCCTTTGTTTATTCATGAAATCCAACCTCTTTTTAACATTAAAATAAATCCAACAGCAAAAAACACCGCTAAACCACCATTAAATCCCTTTCACCGATTTAATTTCTAAAAATAGTATCCGAGTAGCTACATAAACTTAAATAAGTATCCGAGTAGCTACGTACCTCGATCCTCCGTATCCATTGACTTTTCCATGTGTCGCAAATCCATTTTTATTCTACACAAAATAAAAAATAAATTATAATCTATCCGACTTCAAAAGATAATAATTATTTATAACTATTATAGTTATATATAAATAGTTAGATATAACTGTTATAGAAACAGTTATAATAGTTTTTATATATATAAACTGTTTATATATCACTACAACAAAAAACATCATTTATGTTAGTTTAAAAAGTGACGTTATGTCAGACAAATGTAAACTGATATAAATGATATTTATTTATGTCAATTTGACTTTAAAGTTATATTTTTAGTTCAATTTAAGTAAAATAGAGATAAAAAATAAACCATTTATCTCATTTTTATATATAAATAGCATAAATATAATGTTAATTATTTTAGAATTCAAGTCAAAACTAAGTTAAATGGAAAAAGGAGCGGGTTTTTTTTTTCACACTCCCGCTCCAAAATCTTTGTTCCTCTTTGGCGGATGGAGTCTCTCTTTCTACAACACACACCGCACGACTCTCTCTCAGTCTCTCTCTCTCTCTCTCTCTCTCTCTCTGGCCGCACGTCTCGCACGACTCTCATCTTTGCGCCGGCCAAGCTCCATCGCAGGTAAAAAAGCTCTTGATTTACTTGCTTCGATTTGTGTATATGTGTTCGTGTGTGTGCAATTTGTGTATATATTATTTGTTCTTGATTTTGTGTATGCGATTTGTGTATATGTGTTTGTGTGCTTGATTTGTTTATACAAGATTTGTTCTTGATTTGTTTATACGGGATTTGCTCTTGATTTGTGTGTGTGGGATTTGTGCAGGGGCGTCCCCATTAAGTCCTGAGTGGGTGAGGGCACACCCACATAATTTTTCGGATTTTTTTTATATATACAGTGTTCTTTTGAAATTATATGGGCCTTGGTGTAATTTTCCGAACTAAAATGTAGCTGAAAAATGATGTTAGATAACTCAGGAGCGACCTTTGTAATTATTTTAAAATCTTTTAGAAAAATCCACTTAGTTGTACAGCTCCTTGCGATATTTGGGCTCTTCTCATTTTAAAGAGGAAAAACCCTAACATTTAAAAACCCAATGTAGCAGCCTATGTGCACACCACTGCTAAATTATGTGTTTCTTTTTGTGGTTTATCAAATACAAATTTCAAGTTTTGATGTCTTGATAAGTTATTTGGCTCTTTCTTTAATGGAAGTGGCAATCATTTGAATGGTTGTTGTCATGTCGTAGTTTGATTAGATTTGTAAAACAAACATTTACATCTGAAAATTTTCCTTTAAAACAATTTCTGTTAAAAATTTCCTTTACATGTCTTAGTTTGATTAGATTTGTTGGTGATTAGGTGCACATTCTTATTTTTGTTTGGGTATTGCTAAAATTAATGGGGTGTTGTTAATATTAATTGGTTATTATTTTGCATTTCCAAATTTAGTTGGATGTTGTTATTTAGGGTTTGAAGTTGATTTGGTATTGTTCATTTAAATTAAGTATTGTTATTTGGTACCCAATTTTTTTTATTTGGAGTTGTTGATTTTATGTATTATGATAGTATAATGGAAATTTATACCAAATACAACCCTTAGAATTTCATTGAGATCAAATGAGAAAAAAAAATGTTTATGTTGATTTTGTATTTTTGGCACTTAATGCATGATATTTAACAATCATGTGGGTTTCATACATAGTTGTAATCACCCAAACACTGATAATTTGAAAGTACATTTTATTAGCATTGTTGTCATGTTTGTGGAGAGAGGGGTTAACTAATCACCTATGTTTAATATGTATGTTAATATTTTATTGAGAATCGTGTACCAGTTAACTTTTACCCCCTAGATTACTGATGATAATCATATCCTCCATTAAAGGAGCTCTGTTTTGTAGTATCTTCCAAAATTACTTCGCTATATCTATTTATCTATGATGTTTTTGGGCAACTGACAAATATAAAAAAGATAATGAAATTAGGAAATTGCGTAAAGTATATTAAAGTTGTTTGTTAAGCCGTATTCTTAGTTTTAGAAAGCACAATTAAATATATTTGTGGGCATGGAATTGCTATTGAAATGAAGTGAATGGTACCATATATTGAAATTCTAAATAAGATAATTCACATTAGGGAACCGGTAATTGCTACGAATGATGAAGTGAGAAAGCACTAAAATTAGCAATGATTTGTAACTCATTAACACTAACTGATCAATATTACAGATTCGCAATATTTTTATTTTTATGCCGTCACTTGTAAGAAGTTTTAGAGCCCTTGTTTACTTTTATAGGTGTTAAAAGATTCTCAATACCTAATTCCAATACAATATAACACATCTTATTAAAATCCAGTTATGGTGCTTGTACATGCAATTTTGAACCCCAATTACACTGTCATTCGACATTTGCTCACTACTGTTTTGACGTAGCATTGCGTATACAAACATTTAGATAAAAGATGTATTGGAAAAAGGAATAATGTACAAAGCCTATTGATGACAAGGTGATAATAACCAAGTAGAGAGTTGAAATAAGATTCAAAAATCATGTTTTTATAGTATCCCCATTAAACTCAGATATTCATTGGATACGAGAAGATTTCCATTACTCCATGAATAGAAGGTGTTTAGGTATAATAATTTCAGGTGACTCACTACAGTTGTGTTCTTGTCCGTATGAATATAAGGAATTTTTTTGTACCATAGGGTGTGTTACGATATGTTAAAGTTTGGTTTTGAAACTTCAGGTGACTCGCTACAGTTTTGAAGTTTGGTTTTAGTATGTATATCAAATACTCGCTAATGCCTCACTCGTGTTCTTTCATTAATTTTTCTCATTGCTTCATATGTTCTTGTCCCATGATTATACTATGTGCTTTCATTATATTATAGGTATATAATCGCTAATGGTTGTTGCTTGTATGTATAATATGTATAACATCATAGTATAATTTTTATAATAATTTTGTGAATTGAAGTTCTTCAATGATTGGAATTGGTTTTGGTTGTATAGTGTTTGTGTGTTGTGTTAGTGTTCTTGAGCTGGTTAGTTATAATTGATTGTGTCTTATTACTGTTAGGTGTTGGTGTATTTGGTAGTTGTTGTGATAGTTTTAGAGGGATATTATGCTTTCTAAAATATTTTCTAATGGTGTGAATGTATTATGTTTAACAATTACATATCTTTTATTGCTTATATCTCACTCATGGTGGTTTACAGACTTAGGCCAGAATGGACAGGTCTTGGATGAGAAGGACAGATTATCAAAAAAATACATAGAAGGTGTTGATAATTTTCTTGGGGTTGCTCAAAATGCCTCCTTGGATGAGAACTTCATACGATGCCCTTGTAATCAATGTGAGAATAGATTAAAAATGGGTGTTAAAGAAATCAGACAACATTTGTATAGTTCGGGTATCGATCCGAATTATACTGTATGGAAATGGCACGGAGAGGAGGATCATCGTGAAACAATGCCGGATGTTAATATGGGTGATCCTGTCTGTGACGATCATAATATGGATACCATGGAGGATGTTGAAGAGTTGATTGACATGGTGGAGGCTATAAAAGAAGACTTCATAGGAAATGCAGAAATTTTTCAGAAGTTGCTTGTAGATGCGGAGAAGCCATTGTATGAAAGATGTAAAAAGTATACAAAGTTATCCGTTATCGTCAAGCTATTCAATCTTAAAGCAAAGAGTGGGATGTTCGATAAATGCTTTTCAAATATGCTGTCAATCATTGCCGAAATGCTTCCGGATGACAATGTATTGCCTTCATCCAATAACGAGGCAAAACGTTGCTTATCGGTATTTGGAATGGACTTTCAGAAGATACACGCATGTCCTAATGACTGTATACTCTATAGAAAAGAGTATAAAGAAGCTGTTGAATGCCCTACTTGTGGAACATCCAGGTTCAAACAAAATAAGAATGTGAAAGAACAGAAAAGGGATGAGGGGAAACGAGGTGTTCCTGCGAAAGTGTTATGGTACTTTTCACCCATTCTGAGATTTAAAAGGTGGTTTCAATCTGCAGAGACCGCTAAGTCTCTGACATGTCATGTAGATAATAGAATTGTTGATGGTTTGTTGCGTCACCCAGCGGACTCGCCAACTTGGAAATTAGTTGATGAAAAGTGGTCCGATTTTGCAGTAGAACCAAGAAATCTTCGGTTAGCACTATCAACGGACGTAATTAATCCTTATAGTTCCCTTAGTAGTAGGTACAGTTGTTGGCCGGTTATATTAAACACATATAACTTTGAACCGGAATTGTGTATGAAGAGAAAGTTTACAATGTTGACTATGTTGATATCGGGTCCAAAACAACCGGGAAAAAATATAGATGTTTATTTGGATCCGTTAATAGAAGATCTGAATACCTTATGGCATGAAGGAGTTAAAGCCTACGACGCCTTTCGACAAGAATCTTTTACTTTGAGGGCAATACTGTTGTGGACAATTAATGATTTTCCAGCATATGGATATTTATCTGGAAGTGTTGTTCAGGGCTATAATGCTTGTCCATTATGTAGTGAAAAAACGTATTCCATCAGATTACAACACTGTGGTAAGTGCGTTTATATGGGACATAGGAGATACCTTCCACAAAGCCGTCCATTTCGAAGCCAGAAAAAGGATTTTAACGGTGAGCAAGAGTTCCAAGCCTCCCCTGAACCTTTAAGCGGCGAACAAATATTAATAAAAGTTGGGAGACTTAAGGTTGCATAGGGAAAGAAGACAAAAAAGGTTAGGGCGGTTAATTTGAAGAAATCATTAAAGCGTAAGAGACCGAGGAGGGTTGCTAATGGGGTTGAAAAAGGCGGTCCTAGTAACAATAAGGTTGAAAAATTTTGGAAGAAGAAATCGATATTTTTTTAACTTCCTTATTGGAAGGATTTGCCTATTCGACATAACTTAGATGTCATGCACATTGAAAAGAATGTATGTGATAGTATCATTGGAACCTTGCTTAATATTCCAGGAAAAACAAAAGACGGGGTGAAGTGTCGACTCAACCTTGAAAAAAAGGGCTTAAGAAGTGAGTTAGCACCGCAGGTTAATGAAAAAAGAACATACCTACCGCCAGCATGTTATACGTTATCGAGAGAGGAAAGAAAAATATTCTGCCAAACTTTGTTTGACCTTAAGGTCCCGAATGGGTACTCTTCAAATTTTTGAAGCCATGTCTCTATGGAAGATTTGAAATTGTATGGCTTGAAGTCTCATGATTGCCATATTCTAATTCAACAACTTCTTCCAATTGCAATTCGATCGGTGTTGCCAAAACATGTGAGATATGCGATCATGAGAGTATGTTTTTTCTTCAATGCTCTTTGTGCAAAGTAGTGGACTTGCAAAAACTAAAAGAAATTCAGAATGAAATTGTGATCACGTTGTGTTTGCTGGAAAAATACTTTCCACCATCCTTCTTTGACATTATGGTGCATTTAATGGTGCATCTTGTGAGGGAGGTTGAACTTTGCGGTCCTGTTTTCTTTCGATGGATATACCCAATTGAAAGGTTAGGTCAATTTACTTTACTATCATGTATAAATATAAGTAAATAAGTGTATTGATTTAGTTTTCTTTTTAATGTGTTAGGTACAAGAAAGTATTAAAGGGTTATGTGAGAAATCGTAGTCGCCCAGAAGGTTGTATTGCTCAATGTTATATAGCAGAAGAAGCTATTGAGTTTTGTTCCGAGTTCTTATCGGAATTAGATTCAATTGGAATTCCGGCGAGGAAGGATGATGATAAATCGATAGGAGGTTCGGATTTCGTTGAAGTTGATCGCATGTCCTTGGAGCAGGCACATCTTCATGTGTTACATAACACGAATGATGTTCAACCTTATATAGAGTATGACTTTCCTAACTTCCCATTAATATGAGTTAGTTCCTCACATACTTATCTCATATATTAATAACTAATGTTTCCTTACTCATTAATACCTTGTTAGGGAGCATGAACAGTACTTGAAAGAAACCCATCCTCGAAAAGAGAAAAATAAGAAGTGGCTTGAAGAAGAGCACAACCGCACGTTTATCCATTGGTTAAGTAAAAGGGTATGATTTAGGGACATGTTGACTTAACCACCACTTTAATTTTCATTAGACTTTACCCATTTTTTAGTTTTCTTTTAAACAATGCCACTATTTTTTATTTATTAGTTGCAAATCTTAGTGAAAAACAATTTCGAAGTCTAATACCAACTACCAAAAAATAGTGGTAGAGTGTAAAGTAAAACTAAATAGTTGGTGAGGTCTAATATTAAAAACAAAAGTGGGAATACAGACAAAATATCCCCTTACTTTAATATGTTAATTTGAATTTTGTTTTGTAAGTAACTAAAATTCTTATATTAATAGGTTGCTCTCGAAGAAGAACTCCCAAACAACAATATCTCAGATGACTTAAAATGGATTGCTCGTGGACCTCGTCGAGACGTCATCAAAGTTCACGGGTATGTCATTAATGGTGTTCGTTACCTAACAAAGGATCGCGATGATGCACGAGTAACCCAAAACAGTGGAGTGAGCCTAGTTGCAAAGACGTTGCAGATAGCTAGTGCAAAGGACAACAATCTTGTTCGTACCGATATGATTTTCTACGGTGTCATAAGGGAGATATGGATACTTGACTATTTTTCAATTCAGATTCCTTTATTCAAGTGTGATTGGGTTGACAACAAAAACGGAATTAACATAGACGAGCTTGGTTTTACATCCGTCGATCTTGATAGAGTTGGTCATAAATCCGATTCTTTCATCTTAGCCTCTCAAGCGAAACAAGTTTTCTATGTTCCGGACCAAATGAATCCTAAATATTCAATTGTATTGTCAACTCCTCAAAGGTATTACTATGATAAAGATGATGAAGATGATCTCAATGATGGATGTCTCGGGGATGATATTTTCACTATAGTTTTGCCAACTATTGAATCCTTTGACGAGGTTGAGGAATCTTTCGAAAGTTATATGCGTGAAGATTGTGAGGGGACATGGATAGACAATACGCCAACATAATTGTGTTAGACGATGTTATGATGCTTAATGTTTGAATTGTTCTTTATTATTAGTTATAGTTGCTTAAAATGTAACCTTGTTTGGTGACGTTGTCCAACTTTTTAGTTTTGTGTGGAACCTACAACAGTTGATTATTGGAAATTGAATGCATGGAATATGGGCTATGTGACATTTGTTCTAGACCATGGATTATTATTTTCGGCTTAATATTTTGACAATTGAGCTCTTGTAAATTTTAATTAACATAGAATAAAATGGTGAATTTTAATTTGTGGTACATTTCAATAATTGTATTGTTTGAGTATTTACGACTTGTATTGATGAAATCTATACTATTGCTCTTTTTTGTGTTTCAACAGTTCGATTGCTTTAACTTGAAATGGAAGACGTTGATCTCAAACCTGTGGAGAAACCTTCACAATATAGTAGTAAAGGTAGAGGTGCGGCAAAGCTAAAGCGATTGACTAAAATAAAGAGCAGTGAAGAACGGATAAGATTTTTATATAATGATCTTGGCCAACCAATAAGTACTAGCAAAAAATAATTATCAAGTTATGGGGGTTTGATGGTGAAGTGCTTTTTGCCGATAACTTATCCAAGTTGGCCTAAAGTGCCAATCAAATTGAAGAATGATTTGTGGGAGGCAATACAGGTATATATATATATATATATATATATATATATATATATATATAAAGAATGCATGTATAAACTATTGTCAAATCATATAGTTGCAAAGAAATCCTTTTTGCAAGTAATCACCCCCCCCCCTGTTGGGGGAACATCCCCAATATAACTTGCGTACAGTTAAAAAAACACCGGATGTGATGTATAAACCATTCTTGTAAATATATCGCACTATACACTGAATAATAATGCATTATTATTATTATTATTATTATTATTATTATTATTATTATTATTATTATTATTATTATTATTATTATTATTATTATCTTTTGCACAAAACAACCATTAGAATTGAGGTCACTAAACATACAAACACACAATACATTGTGCTTTATAGCAAATTACATATATTAACTCCAAAACCCAACATAGAACATTTGGAGAACATTCACCCCAAACAAACAATAGCTAAAAGAGTCTGCAAGCCTGCAGTCGATTTCAATAAGTTTCTTTCCTTTTTTCTGTTTTAAAACCCTCAACCAGAAAAAAAAGGATCATTTCGCGCAGTTTGAACCGGCGATCGAACTGCCATCTCCCTTCCTTATTCTCTTTATCAGTCAGGCTCCTTCCTCTTTTTCTATCCCCATCTCCTGCCCGAACCCGGTCTGAATAGGTTATCTCAACTGGAAGCTGACATAGTACTTAGAACTAAACTGATCAATAGGCATATATGAGTAAAGTAGGAGCTACTCCCTTCCATTTAGGATACGGTTTAATACATGTTATGTCATAGTTAATACCTTTTGTATCATATTACTTGACAATATGTAAAGTATATTATGCACAATTAATATATTGTTAAGAAAATCAACCATTAAAATTGCACTAAGCTAAAAAAGAAATGTCATTTTCAAGGGAAAAGAAATCATACCTCATTCTCCAAAGCAGAAGCTGAATATCCACGGTCAGTAGGACCTATGGAAAGTAGTGTCTCCATAAGTGCTAATGCGGGTGCGGGGAAGTCCTTAAATTATGAAACAAAATAGATCGATTTGCAACAACAATAAAACAAAAAAACTCCCTTATGAAAGTTTATAGTATGATAATTGAAATCTAGGTTAAGCTTTTGCGGCAAAACAGTAGGAACCACCGACAAAATGAAAAAAAAAGAACTGGAATCTAAAATTTGATCAAACAAAAAATGATTCAAGCAATATAGAGTCCTTCTTTCACAATGCAAGTCCTGTAGACCCGGCATACCCTTGTTTCCACATATTCGCCCCTGCTTTCTGCAACACAGGAAGATTCAAATGCACAAAGTATATGACATTCAAATGCTTCTACATGAACCGTATATCTAAACCAAATGCAAGCCACCTCAATAGGTGGTTGCATTTGGTCAAAGCCTCTTTAGATTGATTTTAAGACGTGTATGTAACATCTTTCTTTTTCAGATCAAATTTGATATTGATCCGAATAGCAAGAGGATGGTGTTATCCTCTATGGGTTGCAGTTGGAGAGAGTTCAAAACAAACCTCATGAGACTTTGGATTAGACCATTGAGACACCAACGCGAGCTTCTCAAACATCCTCCTCCAAAATACGAGAAATTCATTAGTCCATATGTGTGGACTGAATTTGTTTGCAGCAGGCTAACCAAAGGATTTGAGGTATAATTGAAAAAATAGTAGAAGATTTGTGTGGTACTTTTTGTTATTCTTTTGTAATTTTTTGCTTTGATTTATAAGATTGTAAGTGAGGCACAAAGGGAAAAGCGATTCAAGGTCACATACAATCATCGTATGAGCAAGAAGGGTTACGTCGGTCTTGCTGAAGATTTGGTATGTTTTAGTTTGAATATTTTCATTAGATTTGTGATGGTTTGAACTTGAACATTGAATTATTCTTTAATAATATGATTTTTTGTTTTACAATTGATACCAGAAAAAGAAGATGGGTTCGGAATATGAAGATGACAGAGCTTTCTTATGGTTGAAAGATCGTGAAAAGAAAGATGGTGAATATGGAGATGATTCATTAAAAGAGGTGGCGGATAAAATAGTTAGTTTTTTATAAATTACGACACGAGTTCCTTTATTTAGTGTGTTTTAGTGTATGATTTGTAATTTTGATAATATTTAGATGACATTCTGAATGATTGAATCTACTTCATTGTAGGATGAATTGAAAAGACAAGTTAAAGATGGTAGTTTAATCACTGAAGGAAGTAATGATTTTCTTACTATGACATTGGGTACTCCCGAACACTCGGGTCGTGTTCGAGGGTTGGGATTCGGAGTTGTTCCCACAAGGTACTTCAATCTTCCAAAGCGTGGTTCCAAGAGACATATTACTGAGTTAGAATCTGAATTAAGAGAAGCGAAGAAAAGATTAAAAGATATGGAAGCCCAGTTGAAGTTAAGAAATGAGCCGGTTGCCGTAGCCCCAACAGTCGCACCCCGAGCTGAGAAAGTTGCTTCACATATGCGTGAAAGTGAAAATATAAAGCGTTCAAGTTCGGGTGGAAAAATTGCAACACAATCACTTTCTTCAAAGGTATAATGACACAAAGATAATTATACAAACACGTACCATTAAGGTTTTGTGATTTTTGTTGTAATTGCAATTTTTTTTGTGTTTCTTTGGCATAGTTCAAAGATAGTGGTGTAACACATAGTGAAAAGTTACTACATCAATCAGTAGCTGCTGTGAAAAGTAAGAAACCTTCTTCGATAGCTAGTGATAAAAGTACGAAACAAGCGTCTTCTTCAAAGGTAATGGGATCGAGTTTCTTGATGGTGATAACTTTGTAGTTTTACTTGGTTGGATTAGTAGGGTATTGAAATTTATGTAGTTTTACTAGGTTGGGGCCAATAAATTGCTCAATTTCAACACATTGCTAAATTTTTATGTGATTATGTTTCGTAATTTAGGTTAGAGAATGTAGGCTGGCTATTGGCAATAAAACTAACATCGTTGCCGAGGGGATTGTATTCGATAGGAATGGACCGAGCGAGAAAATTCATAATATAGCGTTCGGAGAAAACAATGTTCGGGTTTCCATTTCTAAAGTTATTTCTTCTAGTGCCATCCTCCCGATACCTGTTCCAAGTGAAATGTATTTTGTGAAAGAGACTATTGGGTCATATGTTGCTTGGCCCAAAGAGTAAGTGTTGTTAGGATTTGAGGTAAGCCATTGGTTCTTATGTTTATCTATAAGTTTGTGTATGTGTTATGAATGACATTGATTTTTGACATTTGACATGATTCAATGTAGAATGAAATGGAAGTTGGGAAAAAAGCAGGCCATGAGAAAGAGAAGGATATCTTCGGTGAAAGTAGATGTGATATAGTAAACAAGAATGTTGATTGCGATTTGATAACCGCCTTTACCCGTAATTTATTTATAATGAAGACGAATCAAATAACTATTCCACTGGAGAAAGAGATATTTGGAAGATAAGGGTCATTGCTATGTTTTTAAGAACGATTTGTTGGACTTTTGTGCATTGAAGCCTTTAGATGTAACGTGCATTGTTGCATACATGAGGTATAACTTGATTTAATCGTGTTATTTAAAATGCGTAGTGACTAATTTAGTTACTTACTTTTATAGGTTCTTGTATGATAAGTTTCAGTGCTCCCGAGAAGAGTTTCAATTCTTCAATCCCGAGTCTTTCAATGGTACAAAAAAAATTGGTTTAACTCGACTTATTGGAAAAAGGTTGGGGAATGCAAAAAAAATCAGATTTGTTTCATTACTTACAATCTCGAAGATATGTAAGTAGTTAAATTAATTTTTTCCACATGAATAAACAAATCTTTATTATATTCTGTACTATATAATTATGACAAAATTCGTTTTACAGGTTCCATTGGGTATTGATTGTCATTGATTTGTCCACATGAACTATTTATTGGTTGGATTCATTGAATACGGTACCCAGTGACAAAGATAAGATGTATATCACTACGTGATTATAATACAATTTTTAATTTTGTTTGACATGCATTATGAGTACATTATTATTGTGATCTCCTAGTACACGTCTTTGAATTCTCTTTACATGTAGTGGGATTACCACATTGAACATCGATGGGAAAAGGCATATCGCATCATGGAGTTGTATTAAGGTAAATTTATCATATAGTTGTTGTTATATAACATGTATAGCTAACATACAGTTTTCCATTGAAGATATAGAAGTCGTTGATAACAAAATAGGCAATTTACTAGTTATAAAGTCATACACTTAACATTGGTAACATGAACACTAAAACTGATTCAAATGGAGAAGGGACAATGATTCAAGGTGTTCAAAACTGAATACGTTGTTTATTAAGTGAATATAATTAATTCAAACGCTAATATATTGTTTATTAATTAATTCATATGCACCCTAAGCACTAATAAACATAAATGCCTGATACCATAACAATCCATAGATCATTCTTTTTTTAAATTTAACAGCAGAAACTATGAGCAGATCATCATTTCTAAAATTTCAATCTTTACCCATAGCTGGATTCCAGATAAAGAAAACTATAGGACCAAGCCCATTACTAGACACTATAGAGTGTACTCCATAAATTGTGTAGACGTTGCTCCCATTATCTTACCTTAATGCAAAAAGCATATTCTGGTGAATAGATGAGTAGAGGACCGCCGAATCAGAACCTTCCTAAAATAAGTATCATCAACCATTTAAATAAAAATAAGAATAATTCACAAAAGCATTGAATAATGAAAAGTTATCAAAAACTCATGTCGTTAGTGAAATTGTCGAGTTTAGATCTTTCACAACCATTCCGAAAGTAGACTCTCATTGATGAACATAGATGACTTGATCCTTGCCATGAGGAACTACCATGAAGCGAGACATAAGTGGGGGAAGGAAAATACGATCGATACACACGGTTGGAGGAAAATACGATCGATACATAAGTCCATATATATGCAACTGCATATATATGCAGCATATGCATATATATGCAGCATATGATATATATGCAGTGCATATATATGCAACATATGATATATATGCAGTCCATATATATGCAACTGCATATATATGCAGCATATGATATATATGCAGTCCATATATATACAGTGCATATATATGCATATGCTGCATATATATGCAGTGCGTGTGTGCATGTTTTTGTGTGTGTTTGTGTGCAATGGGTAAAGTTGAAGATCGTCACCCCATATCTTCTATTTTCCTAGTATTTGAGTAATGATTAGGCTTGAGTCTCCATAAGATTTCAATTTTGTGACTCCTATTTCTGAGGAAATTTCAAGACCTATGATGTAAGCCTCATATTCGATCATATTGTTGGTGCAATCGTAGGTGAGTTTGATAGATTTTGGGGTCGGCATAATTTGGTGGATATTATGAGAATTTCCATGTTGAAACCTCTTTTATTGGAAGCCCATTGAAGTAGATCTCCCATACTTGTTTGTAGCCTATTGTAAATCTACGTACATTCAAACTTTGTCATTACTCTTAGGTCAGATTCTAGTGATGAGTTAGGTCAGATTCTATAGAAGGACCTTAGAGTAGATTTTGGGTGCTCTGTAGCCTTGGCACTGTCTGCAGGCCTGGGTAGGGGGAGTTTGTTGGGTCGAATACCTTTTCCTTGGCCATTATAATAGTGTCTTCGATCAAGTCCATCATTGGATCAGTTTATGAATGGTATGGGAGAGGGCTTGCAGTAAGTGCTGGTGGTTTTCCTTTTTCCATTGATAATTCTAATTTGGATAGGAGGCCAAATCTCGAGAGTCAGTCCGAGTGGAGTTTTTGGTAGTCTTTATAGTATCCATCCTTTTTTTGTTCTGTCAATCTAAGGTACAAAGGAAGTGTACCAGGCTTTGAATAATTATGTGGGCTCAAGTATGATGACCCCATCGTGGCAGCCAAGGCATTATCTTTGGAAAATAAGGAGGGTACCCCCCCCCCCATTACGATTCAAGTTACTGGCCTTACTATCTTCATTTATGACCCATGAGATGTTTAATTTTATGTAGTCAAACTAACATAATTCGATAGACAACACATCAAACATAAGAAATCATAAAGCTTGATTAATATGAAAATAAAATGTATAAGCTTAACAAAATAGGAAATTTCCATCTCAATAGATAACAAAATAGGCAATTTACTGGTTATAAAGTCATACACTTAACATTGGTAACATGAACACAAAAACCGATTCAAGTGGAAAAGGGACAATGGTAACATGAACACTAAAACCGATTCAAATGGAGAAGGGACAATGATTCAAGGTGTTCAAAACAGAATACGTTGTTTATTAAGTGAATATAATTCATTCAAACGCTAATATATTGTTTATTAAGTAATTCATATGCACCCTAAGCACTAATAAACATAAATGTCTGATAATATAACAATCCATAGATCATTCTTTTTTTCAATTTAACAGCAGAAACTATGAGCAGGTCATCATTTCTAAAATTTCAATCTTTACCCGTAGCTGGATTCCAGATGAAGAAAACTATAGGTATTAAGCCCATTACCAGACACTATAGAGTGTACTCCATAAATTGTGCAGACGTTGCTCCCATTATCATACCTTAATGCAAAAAGCATATTCTGGTGAATATATGAGTAGAGGACCGCCGAATCAGAACCTTCCTAAAATAAGTATCATCAACCATTTGAATAAACATAAGAATAATTCACAAAAGCGTTGAATAATGAAGAGTTATCAAAAACTCATGTCGTTAGAGTTTAGATCTTTCACAACCATTCCGAAATTAGACTTTCATTGATGAACATGGATTACTTGATCCTTGCCATGAGGAACTACCATGAAGAGAGACATAAGTGAGGGAAGGAAAATACGATCGATACACATGGTTGGAGGAAAATACGATCGATACATACGTCCATATATATGCAACTGCATATATATGCAGCATATGCATATATATGCAGTGCATATATATGAATCTACTGCATATATGTGCAGTGCATATATATGCATATGCAACGGCATATATATGCAGCATATGATATATATGCAGTCCATATATATGCAACTGCATATATATGCATATGCTGCATATATATGCAGTGCGTGTGTGCATGTTTTTGTGTGTGTTTGTGTACAATGGGTAAAGTTGAAGATCGTAACCCCATATCTTCTATTTTCCTAGTATTTGAGTAATGATTAGGCTTGAGTCTCCATAAGATTTCAATTTTGTGACTCCCATTTCTGAGGAAGTTTCAAGACCTATGATGTAAGCCTCATATTCGATCATATTGTTGGTGCAATCGTAGGTGAGTTTGATAGATTTTGGGGTCGGCATAATTTGGGGGATATTATGAGAATTTCCATGTTGAAACCTCTTTTATTGGAAGCCCATTGAAGTATATCTCCCATACTTGTTTGTAGCCTATTGTAAATCTACGTACATTCAAACTTTGTCATTACTCTTAGGTCAGATTCTAGTGATGAGTTAGGCCAGATTCTATAGAAGGACCATAGAGTAGATTTTGGGTGCTCTGTAGCCTTGGCACTGTCTGCAGGCTTGGGTAGGGGGAGTTTGTTGGGTCGAATACCTTTTCCTTGGGCATTATAATAGTGTCTTCGATCAAGTCCATCATTAGATCAGTTTATGAATGGTATGGGAGAGGGCTTGCAGTAAGTGCTGGTGGTTTTCCTTTTTCCATTGATAATTCTAATTTGGATAGGAGGCCAAATCTCGAGAGTCAGTCCGAGTGGAGTTTTTGGTAGTCTTTATAGTATCCATCCTTTTTTTGTTGTGTCAATCTAAGGTACAAAGGAAGTGTACCATGCTTTGAATAATTATGTGGGCTCAAGTATGATGACCCCATCGTGGCAGCCAAGGCATTATCTTTGGAAAATAAGGAGGGTACCCCCCATTAGGATTCAGTTCCTTATAATGAATTTTCTCCGGATCAATACTCCTTTAATAAAACGTCAAGGGGCTAACTAATCAAAGACATTTGGATCAGAGAGAAAAACAAAAGATTACACAATACGATTAGAGAGAAAAATAAAAGATTATACCCTAAAACTCTGCCCAACTTTACGTTCCCGTTTCCAGAAATCTCAAAACTCCTTTGCGTTCCCGTTTACTGCATCGGATAATGAAAAAAATTACTCGTTAGAATAATACTCAAAAAGATAATGAGTCATAATGAGTAGGGAAAAAGATAATGAAATAATGGAATATATTACCTCTCAAAATAATGGAATATATACAAAAACCTCACAATCTAGTGTCATATCTAATGGCATAAATTGCATACTAAAAAATTTCACTAATGAAGTTGGAGCGCTAATGGATGAGCCTTTTAAAAAGAACCAACATTAAGCCAAGATTCTCATATTTCATATCAAATCCCATAAAAAAGCCCTGATATATGATTTATTAGATCAGTGAACAACAAACTTGAATCACGAACAAATGATACGTTCGCGGAATGTTTAGTACGATTAAATGGTAGTCAATATCAGCGCTATAACAATAGTGAACACTAAAATGGACTAAAAAGAATCTATTGAAGGGAATTGATGTTGTGAAACCAGTTTTTGTGATCATGAAAAGAAGAGGTACGATGGGTACAGATGATTCCGATGGGATGAAGTTCAGATATTGAGATAAATCAATTACCAAAGTTTAACCAAAAGAAAGCGATACAAAAAGAGTAACAATACTAGTAAAATGAGAATCAATTCATAAGTTCAGGAGATATTTGATCGAAAGGGAGTGACTTGCAGCCGCTCTTAGCTGAATAAAAGGCTTCTAAAGGGAATGTTGATGTTGTTGGAGAGGAAAGGCTGGCATGTGTATATATTGACAAAATCATGTTTAATTGGTTGTTAAAAGCTTGCGATGATATGCTTGGATCCTCTTTTATGTAAGGCCGCTTGGTTCTGGGTAGAAAGAATTTTACCAAGCCTTTATGTCCCCAGTTTTAAAAAGAATAACTCTTAAAGTGGTATCCTACAAAAAGAATAGGAATCAAAACAATAATAAAAACAAATGAAAAAAATCCAAGAAAAAACACTCGTCCACACAAAAAATGAAATTATACCTCAACCGAAATTCCAGGAGAATATGAACTCAATTAACCTGAAACGCCCACAAAAAAATCAGAAATGGTAGTGATACTTTTGACTACATTTATGTTATTGTTCAACACACGTGTCGAAAAAAAGTAATATCAGTCCGCATATAAGCTTAACTTCAAATCTATTGCAGAAACATAGACCGACATTAAAGAACCATATGTCAACTTATTGGTACTTTCAATGTCATTGGCTTCGGTATACATGTCACAAAAAATATAAACAAAGATAATATATAACCAAATCACAATCCGTGACCACAAAGAAACCACAAACAACCAGTAATGCTTTCTAATCAAATAAAACAAAGTCATACCTAAAGCATTAATGAATGGGGAAGAGCATTTAACTGTAAGAAATCTGCAACCAAGAATTTTACTTATGTAGAAACATAAGTAATGCAAAGTTAAAACTAATATCATATAACAACATATAACTATATAAGACCATTGAAGCCCTTAATTAACATAAAATTGAGGGATAGTGTCGTTGATCTTTAGCCAACTACATAACCACAACAATGATGTAAAACCTCATATAAGATGTACATTCCAAAAATCATTACTGACATTGAGTACTTTTTCAAGTTGCATTTTAAAAAATGCAATTCCTATATGGATATCGGGTGCATCCCTATAGGTATGTTGACCTGCCAAAAATTATCCACCTTAAAAAAAAATTAGATCTTGACGATGCTGGTATATACTCTTAGGATTGAAACAGGATATATATATATATATATATATATATATATATATATATATATATATATATATATATATATATATTTGATGTTATATATATAATATATATAATATTTGATGTTATATATATATTATATATATATAACAGTATATATATGCTGTTATATATATATAACAGTATATATAACAGCATATATATATGTTTATATATATACAGAATATATATATGTTATACAGTATATATATATAGTTGTTATTTTGCTGTTATATATATATATATATATATATATATATATATATATATATATATATGTATATTCTGCATATAGCATATATATATATATATATAACTGCCAATGCTTCAATCGGTAATCAACTTAATTTTTAGACTCTCAACAACTCACATGGCTTTAATGATACAATATCCAAGAGTTTTTTTTTTTTTTTGTAAGGAATAGACAAATGTTCAATTTTGCTATCATAGAGAATGAGGTTGTTGGCATATGGCCACGTGAATTTGGAATTTTGAAATTTAGTTTTTGAGTAAAATGATTTTCAGCTAGATGGATGAGGCGCACTTGATAGTTTTGTTGTTGGAGTATTTTATATTTTTTGAATAGGGTGGATAGTCCTGTAAAGAGAGGAAATTCTGCCCAAAATTATTATAGTTTTTACAATTACTTATGCTGTATAAAAAATATTTTAGACTTGTACTCTTTTATTATTTGTTCAGTAATAATGTTTTGTGTTAACTAGTGCCCAATGCAAGGAAATGATACTCTTTATTGCGGATATTTTGTGTTGAAGTTCATGAAGTACTTCATGGAGGATCCTTCCATACCTTTTGAAATAAAGGTATGTTACCAATGTTCTCTTTTTGTCCTATAATATAAAATATTGTTTAGTTATTAACTATTATATACCGTAATAATAAATTCAATTCTATCTTCAATTTTTTAGATGAGTAGATTGTCCGATAAAGTGACATACACGTTGAATGAACTAAATGAAGTTCAAACGGAGTTCATTGAGTTCATTACGGATTATATATATAAGATGTTCTCTTTTGGTTAAACTTTGGTAATTGATTCAGCTAAGAGCGGCTGGTACTGTTACTCTTTTTGTATCGCTTTACTGGTATTGTTACTCTTTTTGTATCGCTTTCTTTTGGTTAAACTTTGGTAATTGATTTATCTCAATATCTGAACTTCATCCCATCGGAATCCTCTGTACCCATCGTACCTCTTCTTTTCATGATCACAAAAACTGATTTCACAACATCAATTCCCTTCAATAGATTCTTTTTAGTCCATTTTAGTGTTCACTATTGTTATAGCGCTGATATTGACTACCATTTAATCGTACTAAACATTCCGCGAATGTATCATTTGTTCGTGATTCAAGTTTGTTGTTCACTGATCTAATAAATCATATATCAGGGCTTTTTTATGGGATTTGATATGAAATATGAGAAGCTTGGCTTAATGTTGGTTCTTTTTAAAAGGCTCATCTATTAGCGCTCCTACTTCATTAGTGAATTTTTTTAGTATGCAATTTATGCCATTAGATATGACACTAGATTGTGAGGTTTTCGTATATATTCCATTATTTTGAGAGGTAATATATTCCATTATTTCATTATCTTTTTCCCTACTCATTATGACTCATTATCTTTTTGAGTATTATTCTAACGAGTAATTTTTTTCATTATCCGATGCAGTAAACGGGAACGCAAAGGAGTTTTGGGATTTCTGGAAACGGGAACGTAAAGTTGGGCAGAGTTTTAGGGTATAATCTTTCATTTTTCTCTCTGATCGTATTCTGTAATCTTTTATTTTTCTCTCTGATCCAAATGTCTTTGATTAGTTAGCCCCCTTGACGTTTTATTAAAGGAGTATTGATCCGGAGAAAATTCATTATAAGGAACTGAATCCTAATGGGGGGTACCCTCCTGATTTTCCAAAGATAATGCCTTGGCTGCCACGATGGGGTCATCATACTTGAGCCCACATAATTATTCAAAGCCTGGTACACTTCCTTTGTACCTTAGATTGACACAACAAAAAAAGGATGGATACTATAAAGACTACCAAAAACTCCACTCGGACTGACTCTCGAGATTTGGCCTCCTATCCAAATTATAATTATCAATGGAAAAAGGAAAACCACCAGCACTTACTGCAAGCCCTCTCCCATACCATTCATAAGCTGATCCAATGATGGACTTCATCGAAGACACTATTATATTGCCCAAGGAAAAGGTATTCGACCCAAAAAACTCCCCCTACCTAAGTCTGCAGACAGTGCCAAGGCTACAGAGTACCCAAAATCTACTCTAAGGTCCTTCTATAGAATCTGACCTAACTCATCACTAGAATCTGACCTAAGAGTAATGACAAAGTTTGAATGTACGTAGATTTACAATAAGCTACAAACAAGTATGGGAGATCTACTTCAATGGGCTTCCAATAAAAGAGGTTTCAACATGGAAATTCTCATAATATCCCCCAAATTATGCCGACCCCAAAATCTATCAAACTCACCTACGATTGCACCAACAATATGATCGAATATGAGGCTTACATCATAGGTCTTGAAATTTCCTCGGAAATGGAAGTCACAAAATTGAAATCTTACGGAGACTCAAGCCTAATCATTACTCAAATACTAGTAAAATAGAAGATATGGGGTGACGATCTTCAACTTTACCCATTGCACACAAACACACACAAAAACATGCACACACGCACTTCATATATATGCAGCATATGCATATATATGCACTGCATATATATGCACTGCATATATATGCAGTTGCATATATATGGATTGCATATATATCATATGCTGCATATATATCATATGCTGCATATATATGCAGTTGCATATGCATATATATGCACTGCATATATATGCAGCAGATTCATATATATGCACTACATATATATGCATATGCAGCATATATATGCAGTAGCATATATATGGACTTATGTATCGATCGTATTTTCCTTCAACCGTGTGTATCGATCGTATTTTCCTTCCCTCACTTATGTCTCGCTTCATGGTAGTTCCTCATGGCAAGGATCAAGTCATCCAGGTTCATCAATGAGAGTCTACTTTCAGAATGGTTGTGAAAGATCTAAACTCGACAATTTCACTAACGACATTTGTTTTTGATAACTTTTCATTATTCAACGCTTTTGTGAATTATTCTTATGTTTATTCAAATGGTTGATGATACTTATTTTAGGAAGGTTCTGATTCGGCGGTCCTTTACTCATCTATTCACCAGAATATGCTTTTTGCATTAAGGTATGATAATGGGAGCAACGTCTACACAATTTATGGAGTACACTCTGTACTGTCTGGTAATGGGCTTGGTCCTATAGTTTTCTTTATCTGGAATCCAACTACGGGTAAAGATTGAAATTTTAGAAATGATGACCTGCTCATAGTTTCTGCTGTTAAATTGAAAAAAAGAATGATCTATGGATTGTTATGTTATCATACATTTATGTTTATTAGTGCTTAGGGTGCATATGAATTAATTAATAAACAATATATTAGCGTTTGAATTAATTATATTCACTTAATAAACAACGTATTCAGTTTTGAACACCTTGAATCATTGTCCCTTCTCCATTTGAATCGGTTTTAATGTTCATGTTACCATTGTCCCTTTTCCACTTGAATCGGTTTTAGTGTTCATGTTACCAATGTTAAGTGTATGACTTTATAACTAGTAAATTGCCTATTTTGTTATCTATTGAGATGGAAATTTCCTATTTTGCTAAGCTTATACATTTTATTTTCATATTAACCAAGCTTTATGATTTCTTATGTTTGATGTGTTGTCTATCGAATTATGTTAGTTTGACTACATAAAAGTAAACATCTCATGGGTCATAAATGAAGATAGTAAGGCCAGTAACTTGAATCGTAATGGGGGGTACCCTCCTTATTTTCCAAAGATAATGCCTTGGCTGCCACGATGGGGTCATCATACTTGAGCCCACATAATTATTCAAAGCCTGGTACACTTCCTTTGTACCTTAGATTGACACAACAAAAAAAGGATGGATACTATAAAGACTACCAAAAACTCCACTCGGACTGACTCTCGAGATTTGGCCTCCTATCCAAATTAGAATTATCAATGGAAAAAGGAAAACCACCAGCACTTACTGCAAGCCCTCTCCCATACCATTCATAAACTTATCCAATGATGGACTTCATCGAAGACACTATTATAATGCCCAAGGAAAAGGTATTCGACCCAACAAACTCCCCCTACCCAAGCCTGCAGACAGTGCCAAGGCTACAGAGCACCCAAAATCTACTCTAAGGTCCTTCTATAGAATCTGACCTAACTCATCACTAGAATCTGACGTAAGAGGAATGACAAAGTTTGAATGTACGTAGATTTAAAATAGGCTACAAACAAGTATAGGAGATCTACTTTAATGGGCTTCCAATAAAAGAGGTTTCAATATGGAAATTCTCATAATATCCCCCAAATTATGCCGACCCCAAAATCTATCAAACTCACCTACGATTGCACCAACAATATGATCGAATATGAGGCTTACATCATAGGTCTTGAAATTTCCTCAGAAATGGGAGTCAAAAAATTGAAATCTTATGGAGACTCAAGCCTAATCATTACTCAAATACTAGGAAAATAGAAGATATAGGGTGATGATCTTCAACTTTACCCGTTGCACACAAACACACACAAAACCATGCACACACGCACTGCATATATATGCAGCATATGCATATATATATGCACTGCATATATATGCAGTTGCATATATATGGACTACATATATATCATATGCTGCATATATATGCAGTTGCACATATATGGACTGCATATATATCATATGCTGCATATATATGCACTGCATATATATCATATGTTACATATATATGCAGTTGCTGCATATATATGCAGTTGAATATGCATATATATGCACTGCATATATATGCAGCATATTCATATATATGCATATGCTGCATATATATGCAGTTGCATATATATGGACTTACGTATCGATCGTATTTTCCTCCAACCGTGTGTATCGATCGTATTTTCCTTCCCTCACGTATGTCTCGCTTCATGGTAGTTCCTCATGGCAAGGATCAAGTCATCCATGTTCATCAATGAGAGTCTACTTTCGGAATGGTTATGAAAGATCTAAACTCGACAATTTCACCAACGACATGAGTTTTTGATAACTTTTCATTATTCAACGCTTTTGTGAATTATTCTTATGTTTATTCAAATGGTTGATGATACTTATTTTAGGAAGGTTCTGATTCGGCGGTCCTCTACTCATCTATTCACCAGAATATGCTTTTTGCATTAAGGTATGATAATGGGAGCAACGTCTACACAACCATTTATGTTTCTTCTATTAAATTGAAAAAAAGAATGATCTATGGATTGTTATGGTATCAGACATTTATGTTTATTAATGCTTAGGGTGCATATGAATTAATTAATAAACAATATATTAGCGTTTGAATTAATTATATTCACTTAATAAACAACGTATTCAGTTTTGAACACCTTGAATCGTTGTCCCTTCTCCATTTGAATCGATTTTAGTGTTCATGTTACCATTGTCCCTTTTCCATTTGAATCGGTTTTAGTGCTCATGTTACCAATGTTAAGTGTATGACTTTATAACTAGTAAATTGCCTATTTTGTTATCAACGACTTCTATATCTTCAATGGAAATATAACAACAACTATATGATAAATTTACCTTAATACAACTCCATGATGCGTTATGCCTTTTCCCATCGATGTTCAATGTGTTAATCCCACTACATGTAAAGAGAATTCAAAGACGTGTATTAGGAGATCGCAATAATAATGTACTCATAATCCATGTCAAACAAAATTAAAAATTGTATTATACTCACGTAGTGATATACATCTTATCTTTGTTACTGGGTACCGTATTCAATGAATCCAACTAATAAATAGTTCTTGTGGACAAATCAATGACAATCAATACCTAATGGAACCTGTAAAACGAATTTTGTCATAATTATATGGTACAGAATATAATAAAGATTTGTTTATTCATGTGGAAAAAATTAATTTAACTACTTACATATCTTCGAGATTTTAAGGAATGAAACAAATCTGATTTTTTTTGCATTCCCCAACCTTTTTCCAATAAGTCGAGTTAAACCAATTTTTTTTGTACCATTGAAAGACTCGGGATTGAAGAATTTAAACTCTTCTCGGGAGCACTGAAACTTATCATACAAGAACCTGTAAAAGTAAGTAACTAAATTAGTCACTACGCATTTTAAATAACACGATTAAATCAAGTTATACCTCATGTATGCAACAATGCACGTTACATCTAAAGGCTTCAATGCACAAAAGTCCAACAAATCGTTCTTAAAAACATAGCATTGACCCTTATCTTCTCCAAATATCTCTTTCTCCAGTGGAATCGTTATTTGATTCGTCTTCATTATAAATAAATTATGGGTGAAGGCGGTTATCAAATCGCAATCAACATTCTTGTTTACTATATCACATCTACTTTCACCGAAGATATCCTTCTCTTTCTCATGGCCTGCTTTTTTCCCAACTTCCATTTCATTCTACATTGAATCATGTGAAATGTCAAAAAGCAATGTCATTCATAACACATACACAAACTTATAGATAAACATAAGAACCAATGGCTTACCTCAAATCCTAACAACACTTACTCTTTGGGCCAAGCAACATATGACCCAATAGCCTCTTTCACAAAATACATTTCACTTGGAACAGGTATCGGGAGGATGGCACTAGAAGAAATAACTTTAGAAATGGAAACCTGAACATTGTTTTCTCCGAACGCTATATTATGAATTTTCTCGCTCGGTCCATTCCTATCGAATACGATCGCCTCGGCAACGATGTTAGTTTTATTGCCAATAGCCAGCCTACATTCTCTAACCTAAATTACGAAACATAATCACATAAAAATTTAGCAATGTGTTGAAATTGAGCAATTTATTGGCCCCAACCTAGTAAAACTACATAAAATTCAATACCCTACTAATCCAACCAAGTAAAACTACAAAGTTATCATCATCGAGAAATGTGATCCCATTACCTTTGAAGAAGACGCTTGTTTCGTACTTTTATCACTAGCTATCGAAGAAGGTTTCTTACTTTTCACAGCAGCTACTGATTGATGTAGTAACTTTTCACTATGTGTTACACCACTATCTTTGAACTATGCCAAAGAAACACAAAAACAAATTGCAATTACAATAAAAATCACAAAACCTTAATGGTATGTGTTTGTATAATTATCTTTGTGTCATTATACCTTTGAAGAAAGTGATTATGTTGCAATTTTTCCACCCGAACTTGAACGCTTTATATTTTCACTTTCACGCATATGTGAAGCAACTTTCTCAGCTCGGGGTGCGACTGTTGGGGCTACGGCAACTGGCTCATTTCTTAACTTCAATTGGGCTTCCGTATCTTTTAATCTTTTCTTCGCTTCTCTTAATTCAGATTCTAACTCAGTAATATGTCTCTTGGAACCATGCTTTGGAAGATTGAAGTACCTTGTGGGAACAACTCCGAATCCCAACCCCCGAACACGGCCCGAGTGTTCGGGAGTACCCAATGTCATAGTAAGAACATCATTACTTCCTTCGGTGATTAAACTACCATCTTTAACTTGTCTTTTCAATTCATCCTACAATGAAGTAGATTCAATCATTCAGAATGTCATCTAAATATTATCAAAATTACAAATCATACACTAAAAAACACTAAATAAAGGAACTCGTGTCGTAATTTATAAAAACTAACCATTTTATCTACCACCTCTTTTAATGAATCATCTCCATATTCACCATCTTTCTTTTCACGACCTTTCAACCATATGAAAGCTCTGTCATCTTCATATTCCGAACCCATCTTCTTTTTCTAGTATCAATTGTAAAACAAAAAATCATATTATTAAAGAATAATTCAATGTTCAAGTTCAAACCTTCACAAATCTAATTAAAATAGTCAAACTAAAACATACCAAATCTTCAGCAAGACCGACGTAACCCTTCTTGCTCATACGATGATTGTATGTGACCTTGAATCGCTTTTCCCTTTGTGCCTCACTTACAATCTTATAAATCAAAGCAAAAAATTACAAAATAATAACAAAAAGTACCACACAAATCTTCTACTGTTTTTTCAATTATACCTCAAATGCTTTGGTTAGCCTGCTGCAAACAAATTCAGTCCACACATCTGGACTAATGAATTTCTCGTATTTTGGAGGAGGATGTTTGAGAAGCTCGCGTTGGTGTCTCAATGGTCTAATCCAAAGTCTCGTGAGGTTTGTTTTGAACGCTCTCCAACTGCAACCCATAGAGGATAACACCATCCTCTTGCTGTTCGGATCAATATCAAATTTGATCTGAAAAAGAAAGATGTTGAATACACGTCTTAAAATCAATCTAAAGAGGCTTTGACCAAATGCAACCACCTATTGAGGTGTCTTGCATTTGGTTTAGATATACGGTTCATGTAGAAGCATTTGAATGTCATATACTTTGTGCATTTGAATCTTCCTGTGTTGCAGAAAGCCGGGGCGAATATGTGGAAACAAGGGTATGCCGGGTCTACAGGACTTGCACTGTGAAAGAAGGACTCTATACTGCTTGAATCATTTTTTGTTTGATCAAATTTTAGATTCCAGTTCTTTTTTTTTTCATTTTGTCGGTGGTTCCTACTGTTTTGCCGCAAAAGCTTAACCTAGATTTCAATTATCATACTATAAACTTTCATAAGGGAGTTTTTTTGTTTTATTTTTGTTGCAAATCGATCTATTTTGTTTCATAATTTAAGGACTTCCCCGCACCCGCATTAGCACTTATGGAGACACTACTTTCCATAGGTCCTACTGACCGTGGATATTCAGCTTCTGCTTTGGAGAATGAGGTATGATTTCTTTTCCCTTGAAAATGACATTTCTTTTTTAGCTTAGTGCAATTTTAATGGTTGATTTTCTTAACAATATATTAATTGTGCATAATATACTTTACATATTGTCAAGTAATATGATACAAAAGGTATTAATTATGACATAACATGTATTAAACCGTATCCTAAATGGAAGGGAGTAGCTCCTACTTTACTCAGATATGCCTATTGATCAGTTTAGTTCTAAGTACTATGTCAGCTTCCAGTTGAGATAACCTATTCAGACCGGGTTCGGGCAGGAGATGGGGATGGAAAAAGAGGAAGGAGCCTGACTGATAAAGAGAATAAGGAAGGGAGATGGCAGTTCAATCGCCGGTTCAAACTGCGCGAAATGATCCTTTTTTTCTGGTTGAGGGTTTTAAAACAGAAAAAAGGAAAGCAACTTATTGAAATCGACTACAGGCTTGCAGACTCTTTTAGCTATTGTTTGTTTGGGGTGAATGTTCTCCAAATGTTCTCTGTTGGGTTTTGGAGTTAATGTATGTAATTTGCTATAAAGCACAATGTATTGTGTGTTTGTATGTTTAGTGACCTCAATTCAAATGGTTGTTTTGTGCAAAAGATAATAATAATAATAATAATAATAATAATAATAATAATAATAATAATAATAATAATAATAATAATAATAATAATAATAATAATAATAATAATGCATTATTATTCAGTGTATAGTGCGATATATTTACAAGAATGGTTTATACATCACATCCGGTGTTTTTTTAACTGTACGCAAGTTATATTGGGGATGTTCCCCCAACAGGGGGGGTGATTACTTGCAAAAAGGATTTCTTTGCAACTATATGATTTGACAATAGTTTATGCAGGAATTCTTTATATAACAGCTATATATATATATATATATATATATATATATATATATATATATATATATACCTGTATTGCCTCCCACAAATCATTCTTCAATTTGATTGGCACTTTAGGCCAACTTGGATAAGTTATCGGCACAAAGCACTTCACCATCAAACCCCCATAACTTGATAATTCTTTTTTGCTAGTACTTATTGGTTGACCAAGATCATTATATAAAACTCTTATCCGTTCTTCACTGCTCTTTATTTTAGTCAATCGCTTTAGCTTCGCCGCACCTCTACCTTTACTACTATATTGTGAAGGTTTCTCCACGGGTTAGAGATCAATGTCTTCCATTTCAAGTTAAAGCAATCAAACTGTTGAAACACAAAAAAGAGCAATAGTATAGATTTCATCAATACAAGTCGTAAATACTCAAACAATACAATTATTGAAATGTACCACAAATTAAAATTCACCATTTTATTCTATGTTAATTAAAATGTACAAGAGCACAATTGTCAAAATATTAAGCCGAAAATAATAATCCATGGTCTAGAACAAATGTCACATAGCCCATATTCCATGCATTCAATTTCCAATAATCAACTCTTGTAGGTTCAACACAAAACTAAAAAGTTGGACAACGTCACCAAACAAGCTTACATTTTAAGCAACTATAACTAATAATAAAGAGCAATTCAAACATTAAGCATCATAACATCGTCTAACACAATTATGTTGGCGTATTGTCTATCCATGTCCCCTCACAATCTTCACGCATATAACTTTCGGAAGATTCCTCCACCGCGTCAAAGGATTCAACAGTTGGCAAAACTATAGTGCTTATATCATCCCCGAGACATCCATCATAGAGATCATCTTCATCATCTTTATCATAGTAATCACTTTGAGGAGTTGACAATACAATTGAATATTTAGGATTCATTTGGTCCGGAACATAGAAAACTTGTTTCGCTTGAGAGGCTAAGATGAAAGAATCGGATTTATGACCAACTCTATCAAGATCGACGGATGTAAAACCAAGCTTGTCTATGTTAATTCCGTTTTTGTTGTCAACCCAATCACACTTGAATAAAGGAATCTGAATTGAAAAATAGTCAAGTATCCATATATCCCTTATGACACCGTAGAAAATCATATCGGTACGAACATGATTGTTGTCCTTTGCACTAGCTATCTGCAACGTCTAAGAAACTAGGCTCACTCCACTGTTTTGGGTTACTCGTGCATCATCGCGATCCTTTGTTAGGTAACAAACACCGTTAATGGCATACCCGTGAACTTTGATGACGTCTCGACGAGGTCCACGAGCAATCCATTTTAAGTCATCTGAGATATTGTTGTTTGGGAGTTCTTCTTCGAGAGCAACCTATTAATATAAGAATTTTAGTTACTTACAAAACAAAATTCAAATTAACATATTAAAGTAAGGGGATATTTTGTCTGTATTCCCACTTTTGTTTTTAATATTAGACCTCACAAAGTATTTAGTTTTACTTTACACTCTACCACTATTTTTTGGTAGTTGGTATTAGACTTCGAAATTGTTTTTCACTAAGATTTGCAGGTAATAAATAAAAAAACAGTGGCATTGTTTAAAAGAAAACTAAAAAATGGGTAAAGTCTAATGAAAATTAAAGTGGTGGTTAAGTCAACATGTCCCTAAATCATACACTTTTACTTAACCAATGGATAAACGTGCGGTTGTGCTCTTCTTCAAGCCACTTCTTATTTTCCCCTTTTCAAGGATGGGTTTCTTTCAAGTACTGTTCATGCTCCCTAACAAGGTATTAATGAGTAAGGCAACATTAGTTATTAATATATGAGATAAGTATGTTAGTAACTAACTCATATTAATGGGAAGTTAAGAAAGCCATACTCTATATAAGGTTGAACATCATTCGTGTTATGTAACACATGAAGATGTGCCTACTCCAAGGACATGCGATCAACTTCAACAACATCCGAACCTCCTTTCGGTTTATCATCATCCTTCCTCGCCGGAATTCCAATTGAATCTAATTCCGATAAGAACTCGGAACAAAACTCAATAGCTTCTTCTGCTATGTAACATTGAGCAATACAACCTTCTGGGCGACTACAATTTCTCACATAACCCTTTAATACTTTCATGTACCTAACACATTAAAAAGAAAACTAAATCAATACACTTATTTACTTATATTTATACATGATAGTAAAGTAAATTGTCCTAACCTTTCAATTGGGTATATCCATCGAAAGAAAACAGGACCGCAAAGTTCAACCTCCCTCACAAGATGCACCATTAAATGCACCATAATGTCCAAGAAGGATGGTGGAAAGTATTTTTCCAGCAAACACAACGTGATCACAATTTCATTCTGAATTTCTTTTAGTTTTTGCAAGTCCACTACTTTGGCACAAAGAGCATTGAAGAAAAAACATACTCTCATGATCGCATATCTCACATGTTTTGGCAACACCGATCGAATTGCAATTGGAAGAAGTTGTTGAATTAGAATATGGCAATCATGAGACTTCAAGCCATACAATTTGAAATCTTCCATAGAGACATGGCTTCTAAAATTAGAAGAGTACCCATTCGGGACCTTAAGGTCAAACAAAGTTTGGCAGAATATTTTTCTTTCCTCTCTCGATAACGTATAACATGCTGGCGGTAGGTATGTTCTTTTTTCATTAACCTGCAGTGCTAACTCACTTCTTAAGCCCATTTTTTTAAGGTCGAGTCGACACTTCACCCTGTCTTTTGTTTTTCCTAGAATATTAAGCAAGGTTCCAATGATACTATCACAGACATTTTTTTCAATGTGCATGACATCTAAGTTATGTCGAATAGGCAAATCCTTCCAATAAGGAAGTTCAAAAAATATCAATTTCTTCATCCAAAAATTTTCAACCCTATTGTTACTAGGGCCGCCTTTTTCAACCCCATTAGCTACCCTCCTCGGTCTCTTACGCTTTAATGATTTCTTCAAATTAACCGCCCTCACCTTTTTTGTCTTCTTTCCCCATGCAACCTTAAGTCTCCCAACTTTTATTAATATTCGTTCGTCGCTTAAAGGTTCAGGGGAGGCTTGGAACTCTTGCTCACCGTTAAAAGCCTTTTTCTGGCTTCGAAATGGATGGTTTTGTGGAAGGTATCTCTTATGTCCCATATAAATGCACTTGCCACAGTGTTGTAATCTGATGGAATATGTTTTTTCACTACATAATGGACAAGCATTATAGCCCTGAATAACACTTCCAGATAAATATCCATATGCTGGAAAATCATTAATTGTCCACAACAGTATTGCCCTCAAAGTAAAATATTCTTGTCGAAAGGCGTCGTAGGCTTTAACTCCTTCATGCCATAAGGTATTCAGATCTTCTATTAACGGATCCAAATAAACATCTATATTTTTTCCCGGTTGTTTTGGACCCGATATCAACATAGTCAACATTGTAAACTTTCTCTTCATACACAATTCCGGTTCAAAGTTATATGTGTTTAACATAACCGGCCAACAATTGTACCTACTACTAAGGGAACTATAAGGATTAATTCCGTCCGCTGATAGTGCTAACCGAAGATTTCTTGGTTCTGCTGCAAAATCGAGCCACTTTTCATCAACTAATTTTCAAGTTGGTGAGTCCGCTGGGTGATGCAACAAACCATCAACAATTCTATTATCTACATGCCATGTTAGAGACTTAGCGGTCTCTGCAGATTGAAACCACCTTTTAAATCTCAGAATGGGTGAAAAGTACCATAACACTTTCGCAGGAACACCTCGTTTCCCCTCATCCCTTTTCTGTTCTTCAAATTCTTATTTTGTTTGAACCTGGATGCTCCACAAGTAGGGCATTCAGCATCTTCTTTATACTCTTTTTTATAGTGTATACAGTCATTAGGATAAGCATGTATCTTCTGAAAGTCCATTCCAAATACCGATAAGCAACGTTTTGCCTCGTTATTGGATGAAGGCAATACATTGTCATCTGGAAGCATGTCGGCAATGATTGACAGCATATTTGAAAAGCATTTATCGGACATCCCACTCTTTGCTTTAAGATTGAATAGTTTGACGATAACGGATAACTTTGTAAACTTTTTACATCTTTCATACAATGACTTCTCCGCATCTACAAGCAACTTCTGAAAAATTTCTGCATTTCCTATGAAGTCTTCTTTTATAGGCTCCACCATGTCAATCAACTCTTGAACATCCTCCATGGTATCCATATTATGATCGTCACAGACAGGATCACCCATATTAACATCCGGCATTGTTTCACGATGATCCTCCTCTCCGTGCCATTTCCATACAGTATAATTCGGATCGATACCCGAACTATACAAATGTTGTCTGATTTCTTTAACACCCATTTTTAATATATTCTCACATTGATTACAAGGGCATCGTATGAAGTTCTCATCCAAGGAGGCATTTTGAGCAACCCCAAGAAAATTATCAACACCTTCTATGTATTCTTTTGATAATCTGTCCTTCTCATCCAAGACCTGTCCATTCTGGCCTAAGTCTGTAAACCACCACGAGTGAGATATAAGCAATAAAAGATATGTAATTGTTAAACATAATGCAATATCATACAACATAATACATTCACACCATTAGAAAATATTTTAGAAAGCATAATATCCCTTTAAAACTATCACAACAACTACCAAATACACCAACACCTAACAGTAATAAGACTCAATCAATTATAACTAACCAACTCAAGAACACTAACACAACACACAAACACTATACAACCAAAACCAATTCCAATCATTGAAGAACTTCAATTCACAAAATTATTATAAAAATTATACTATGATGTTATACATATTATACATACAAGCAACAACCATTAGCGATTATATACCTATAATATAATGAAAGCACATAGTATAAGCATGGGACAAGAACATATGAAGCAATGAGAAAAATTAATGAAAGCACACGAGTGAGGCATTAGCGAGTATATGATATACATACTAAAACCAAACTTCAAAACTGTAGCGAGTCACCTGAAATTTCAAAACCAAACTTTAACATATCGTAACACACCCTATGGTACAAAAAATTTCCTTATATTCATACGGACAAGAACACAACTGTAGTGAGTCACCTGAAATTATTATACCTAAACACCTTCTATTCATGGAGTAATGAAAATCTTCTCGTATCCAATGAATATCTGAGTTTAACGGGGATACTATAAAAACATGATTTTTGAATCTTATTTCAACTCTCTACTTAGTTATTATCACCTTGTCATCAATAGGCTTTGTACATTATTCCTTTTTCCAATACATCTTTTATCTAAATGTTTGTATACGCATTGCTACGTCAAAACAGTAGTGAGCAAATGTCGAATGACAGTGTAATTGGGGTTCAAAATTGCATGTACAAGCACCATAACTGGATTTTAATAAGATGTGTTATATTGTATTGGAATTTGGTATTGAGCATCTTTTAACACCTATAAAAGTAAACAAGGGCTCTAAAACTTCTTACAAGTGACGGCATAAAAATAAAAATATTGCGAATCTGTAATATTCATCAGTTAGTGTTAATGAGTTACAAATCATTGCTAATTTTAGTGCTCTCTCACTTCATCATTCGTAGCAATTAACGGTTCCCTAATGTGAATTATCTTATTTAGAATTTCAATATATGGTATTATTCACTTCATTTCAATAGCAATTCCATGCCCACAAATATATTGAATTGTGCTTTCTAAAACTAAGAATACGGCTTAACAAACAACTTTAATATACTTTACGCAATTTCCTAATTTCATTATCTTTTTTATATTTGTCAGTTGCCCAAAAACATCATAGAGAAATAGATATAGCGAAGTAATTTTGGAAGATACTACAAAACAGATCTCCTTTAATGGAGGATATGATTATCATCAGTAATCCAGGGGGTAAAAGTTAACTGGTACACGATTCTTAATAAAATATTAACATACATATTAAACATAGGTGATTAGTTAACCCCTCTCTCCACAAACATGACAACAATGCTAAAAAAAATGTACTTTCAAATTATCAGTGTTTGGGTGATTACAACTATGTATGAAACCCACATGATTGTTTATTATCATGCATTAAGTGCCAAAAATACAAAATCAACATAAACATTTTTTTTTTCTCATTTGATCTCAATGAAATTCTAAGGGTTGTATTTGGTATAAATTTCCATTATACTATCATAATACATAAAATCAACAACTCCAAATAAAAAATTTTGGGTACCAAATAACAATACTTAATTTAAATGAAAAATAACAAATCAACTTCAAGCCCTAAATAACAACATCCAACTAAATTTGGAAATGCAAAATAATAACCAATTAATATTAACAACACCCCACTAATTTTAACAATACCTAAACAAAAATAAGAATGTGCACCTAATCACCAACAAATCTAATCAAACTAAGACATGTAAAGGAAATTTTTAACAGAAATTGTTTTAAAGGGAAATTTTCAGATGTAAATGTTTGTTTTACAAATCTAATCAAACTACGACATGACAACAACCATTCAAATGATTGCCACTTCCATTAAAGAAAGAGCCAAATAACTTATCAAGACATCAAAACTTGAAATTTGTATTTGATAAACCACAAAAAGAAACATATAATTTAGCAATGGTGTGCACATAGGCTGCTACATTGGGTTTTTAAATGTTCGGGTTTTTCCTCTTTAAAATGAGAAGAGCCCAAATATCGCAAGGAGCTGTACAACTAAGTGGATTTTTCTAAAATATTTTAAAATAATTACAGAGGTCGCTTCTGAGTTATCTAACAGCATTTTTCAGCTACATTTTAGTTCAGAAAATTACACCAAGGCCCATATAATTTCAAAAGAACACTGTATATATAAAAAAAAATCCGAAAAATTATGTGGGTGTGCCCTCACCCACTCAGGACTTAATGGGGACGCCCCTGCACAAATCCAACACACACAAATCAAGAACAAATCCCGTATAAACAAATCAAGAACAAATCTTGTATAAACAAATCAAGCACACAAACACATATACACAAATCGCATACACAAAATCAAGAACAAATAATATATACACAAATTGCACACACACGAACACATATACACAAATCGAAGCAAGTAAATCAAGAGATTTTTTACCTACGATGGAGCTTGGCCGGCGCAAAGATGAGAGTCGTGCGAGACGTGCGGCCAGAGAGAGAGAGAGAGAGAGAGTCGTGCGGCCGAGAGAGAGTCGTGCTGTGTGTGTTGTATAAAGAGAGACTCCATCCGCCAAAGAGGAACAAAAATTTTGGAACGGGAGTGTGAAAAAAAAAACCGCTCCTTTTTCCATTTAACTCAGTTTTGACTTGAAGTCTAAAATAATTAACATTATATTTATGCTATTTATATATAAAAATGAGATAAATGGTTTATTTTTTTATCTCAATTTTACTTAAATTGAACGAAAAATATAACTTTAAAGTCAAATTGACATAAATAAATATCATTTATATCAGTTTACATTTGTCTGACATAACATCACTTTTTAAACTGACATAAATGTTGTTTTTTGTTGTAGTGATTCTGGGTTGGATAGCGTCGAGAACAAATTGGATCGAATATTACGTTCGATAACGTCCTAGCTTGAGTAATATTTTGGATTGTGGTTCTTATGATGTAATTCGCAATGCTAGTTTTTGGATATTGTGATGTATCATCACTATTTTTAGGATATTATCACGTAAATAACTAGACGTTAGCTAGTTTTTGGATATGATGTAACTTCACATCAATTTGATTCTAAATATCTTGATGTATATCAAGTTAGTGATATTTATGACCTTGGTTATTATTTATTTACAATGGTTGATTTGAGTTCAAATAATAGTTGTTTATTGATGGATTAATGATTTTTTTTTTTAATTTTTTATATTAACATTTATGTCAGTTTTGAAAAAACTCTCATAAAATTATTAAAACTGACATAAATGTGATTTTATTTATGTCAATTTTTTATGAAAATATGATTAAAAACATGTTGAATGTCGTAGTTTTTATGTGTGTTCTTAAAAAATGAGATAAATGTGGTCATATTTATGTCAGTTTTACGAACATTTATGTCAGGACTTTATATGTCAGTTTTGAAAATTTCTAAAACTGACATAAATGGTCATTTATGTCAGTTTTTGACTGACATAAATGACCATTTTTCTTGTAGTGTATTTATCTATATAAACTGCTGTTCATATTTTTTTTCATATATATATATATATATAACTGTATGAACTGACAGTATACATATATATATACTGATTATATATTTACTATATATAATAGTTTATATATAGTATATATATAACAGTATATATATACTGATTATATGTGTGTGTGTATATATATACATACATAATATATACTAACAGTACACCTGTCAGATATACACTGTTATGTATATATATATATACATACATACATACATAATATATACTAAATATATATGCATACATAATATATACTAATAGGACATATGTTAGTGTATATATATATATATACTAACAGGTGTATATACTGTTATGTATATATATGTATGTATATATATATACATAACAGTATATACACCTGTTAGTACATATATATATACATACATAATATATACTAACAGGACATATGTTAGTATATATATATATACATAACAGTATGGCAGTATGTATATATATATATATATATACTAACAGGGTATATATATACATACAGTATGGCAGTATGTATATATATATATACACCTGTTAGTATAACAGGTGTATACTGTGAGTATATATACCGAGTATAGTATGTATATATATACATACTGAGATATATATATACATACTGAGATAAATATGTATATATAACATATATATACATATATACACTTGTATACATATATATGTATATATGTATATATGAACAGTATATATGTATAAATGTAATATATGTATATATGTATATAATGTATGGGATGTTTAAACTAATGTGCACCCATTGATGGGATGTTTTTATACCTATGTAATTATTTGCAAATCTGCATTGTATAGTCAAACCGGAATTCCCATGACTCGAATCGGTTACTACGAGTTACATTGGTCCCGTTCGAGGTGTTCATGCCTCTTACGGGACAATTTTATGTCTGTTTTACGTTTTCACCCTTCAGTGTCACATTTTTATTCTTAAGTCTCACTTTTTGCAAATTTAAGTCGTACACTCAAATCGGGAGGGCAGTGACTACACGGTCGGTTTCTAAACTTACATTGGTCCCGTATGAGGGGTTCGTGACTCTTACGGGACCATTTTGTGGTTGTTTTACGTTTTCACCATTCGAATGCATGTTTTTATGCTTAAGTCTAATTTTTTACAAATTTACGTCTTACACTCAAACCGGGAGCCCGGTGACTATGCAGTCGGTTCTTAAGAGTCACATTGGTACCGTGCAAGTTGTTCGTGACTCTTACGAGACCGTTATGTGTTTATTTTACATTTTCACCCTTCGATGGCATGTTTTTATGCTTAAGTCTAATTTTTGACAAATTTACGTCGTACACTCAAACCGGGATCCCCGTGACTACGTGGTCTGTTCCAACGAATGACATTGGTACCGTGCTAGGTGTTCGCGACCTTTATGCAACCGTTCTGTGGTTGTTTTACTTTTTCACCCTTCGATGACATGTTTTTATGCTTAAGTCTAATTTTTGCAAATTTGCGTCGTACACTCAAACCGGGAGCCCCGGGACTACGCGGTCGATTCCTAGGGGTCACATTGGTCCCGTGCAAGGCGTTGGTGACTCTTACGGGGCCGTTATGTGTTTGTTTTATGCTTTAACCCTTCGATGTCATGTTTTTATTCAAAAGTCTCACTTTTGGCAAATTTACGTCGTACACTCAAACCGGGAGCTCTGTGACTACGCAGTCGGTTCCAATGAGTGACATTGGTCCCGTGCGAGCTGTTCGTGACTCTTCCGCGACTGTTCTGTGTTTGTTTTACATTTTCACCCTTCGATGGCATATTTTATGATTAAGTCTAATTTTTTTCAAATTTAGGTCGTACACTCAAACCGGGAGCCCCATGACTACGCGACCGATTCCTGTGAGTCACATTGGTCCCGTGCGAGGTGTTCATGACTCTCACGGGACCGTTTTGTTGTTGTTTTACGTTTTCACCCTTCGATGGCATGTTTTTATGGTTAAGTCTAATTTTTTGCAAATTTACGTTGTACACTCAAATCGAGAGCCCCGTGACTACGCGGTCGGTTCCGTCGAGTCACATTGGTCCCGTGCGAGGTGTTCGTTACTCTTACGGGACCGTATTGTGGCTGTTTTATGTTTTCACCCTTCGATGACATGTTTTTATGATTAAGTCTATTTTTTTGCAAATTTACGTCGTACACTAAACCCCAGAGCCCAGGGACTACGCGGTCGGTTCATAGTGATAACATTGGTCCCGTGCGAGGTGTTCGTGACTCAAACGAGACCATTGTGTGGCTGCTTTACGTTTTCACCCTTCGATGGCATGTTTTTATGCTTAAGTCTAATGTTTTACAAATTTACGTCTTACACTCAAATCGGGAGCCCCGTGACTACGCGGTCGGTTCCTATGAGTCACATTGGTCCCGTGCGAGGTGTTCGTGACTCTTACGGGACCGTTCTGTGTTTGTTTTACATTTTCACCCTTCGATGGCATGTTTTTATGCTTAAGTCTATTTTTTTGCAAATTTACGTCGTACACTCAAACCGGGATCCCCGTGACTACGCGGTCGGTTCCTACGAGTCACATTGGTCCCGTGCGAGGTGTTCGTGACTCTCACAGGACCGTTTTGTTGTTGTTTTATGTTTTCACCCTTCGATGGCATATTTTTATGGTTAAGTCTAATTTTTTGCAAATATACATCGTACACTCAAATCGAGAGCCCCGTGATTACGCGGTCGGTTCCGTCGAGTCACATTGGTCCCGTGCGAGGTGTTCGTTACTCTTAAGGGACCGTATTGTGACTGTTTTATGTTTTCACCCTTCGATGACATGTTTTTATGATTAAGTCTAATTTTTTGCAAATTTATGTCGTACACTAAAACCGAGAGCCCAGGGACTACGCAGTCGGTTCATAGTGATAACATTGGTCCCGTGCGAGGTGTTCGTGACTCTTACGGGACCATTGTGTGGCTGCTTTACGTTTTCACCCTTTGATGGCATTTTTTATGCTTAAGTCTAATGTTTTACAAATTTACGTCTTACACTCAAACCGGGAGCCCCGTGACTACGCGGTCGGTTCCTATGAGTCACATTGGTCCCGTGCGAGGTGTTCGTGACTCTTACGGGACCGTTCTGTGTTTGTTTTACATTTTCACCCTTCAATGGCATGTTTTTATGCTTAAGTCTATTTTTTTGCAAATTTACGTCGTACACTCAAACCGGGATCCCCGTGACTACGCGGTCGGTTCCTACGAGTCACATTGGTCCCGTGCGAGGTGTTCGTGACTCTCACAGGACCGTTTTGTTGCTGTTTTATGTTTTCACCCTTCGATGGCTTATTTTTATGGTTAAGTCTAATTTTTTGCAAATATACATCGTACACTCAAACCGGGATCCTCGTGACTACGAGGTCGGTTCCAACGAGTGACATTGGTCCCGTACGAGGTGTTCGTGACTCTTACGCGACCGTTCTCTAGCTGCTTTACGTTTTTACCCTTCGATGGCATGTTTTTATGCTCAAGTCTAATTTTTTGCAAATTTACGTCATACACTCAAACCGAGAGCTTCGTGACTGCGCGGTCGGTTCCGCCGAGTCCCATTGGTCCCGTGCGAGGTGTTCGTTACTCTTATGGGACCGTTTTGTGGTTGTTTTACTTTTTCACCCTTCGATGACATGTTTTTATGCTTAAGTCTAATTTTTGCAAATTTGCGTCGTACACTCAAACCGGGAGCCCCGGGACTACGCGGTCGATTCCTAGGGGTCACATTGGTCCCGTGCATGGCGTTGGTGACTCTTACGGGGCCGTTATGTGTTTGTTTTATGCTTTAACCCTTCGATGTCATGTTTTTATTCAAAAGTCTCACTTTTGGCAAATTTACGTCGTACACTCAAACCGGGAGCTCCGTGACTACGCGGTCGGTTCCAATGAGTGACATTGGTCCCGTGCGAGCTGTTCGTGACTCTTACGCGACTGTTCTGTGTTTGTTTTACGTTTTCACCCTTCGATGGCATATTTTATGATTAAGTCTAATTTTTTTCAAATTTAGGTCGTACACTCAAATCGGGAGCCCCGTGACTACGCGACCGATTCCTGTGAGTCACATTGGTCCCGTGCGAGGTGTTCGTGACTCTCACGGGACCGTTTTGTTGTTGTTTTACGTTTTCACCCTTCGATGGCATGTTTTTATGGTTAAGTCTAATTTTTTGCAAATTTATGTCGTACACTCAAATCGAGAGCCCCGTGACTACGCGGTCAGTTCCGTCGAGTCACATTGGTCCCGTGCGAGGTGTTCGTTACCCTTACGGGACCGTATTGTGGCTGTTTTATGTTTTCACCCTTCGATGACATGTTTTTATGATTAAGTCTATTTTTTTGCAAATTTACGTCGTACACTAAACCCCAGAGCCCAGGGACTACGCGGTCGGTTCATACTGATAACATTGGTCCCGTGCGAGGTGTTCGTGACTCTTACGAGACCATTGTGTGGCTGCTTTACGTTTTCACCCTTCGATGGCATGTTTTTATGCTTAAGTCTAATGTTTTACAAATTTACGTCTTACACTCAAACCGGGAGCCCCGTGACTACGCGGTCGGTTCCTATGAGTCACATTGGTCCCGTGCGAGGTGTTCGTGACTCTTACGGGACCGTTCTGTGTTTGTTTTACATTTTCACCCTTCGATGGCATGTTTTTATGCTTAAGTCTATTTTTTTGCAAATTTACGTCGTACACTCAAACCGGGATCCCCGTGACTACGCGGTCGGTTCCTACGAGTCACATTGGTCCCGTGCGAGGTGTTCGTGACTCTCACAGGACCGTTTTGTTGCTGTTTTATGTTTTCACCCTTCGATGGCATATTTTTATGGTTAAGTCTAATTTTTTTCAAATATACATCGTACACTCAAATCGAGAGCCCCGTGATTACGCGGTCGGTTCCGTCGAGTCACATTGGTCCCGTGCGAGGTGTTCGTTACTCTTACGGGACCGTATTGTGGCTGTTTTATGTTTTCACCCTTCGATGACATGTTTTTATGATTAAGTCTAATTTTTTGCAAATTTATGTCGTACACTAAAACCGAGAGCCCAGGGACTACGCGGTCGGTTCATAGTGATAACATTGGTCCCGTGCGAGGTGTTCGTGACTCTTACGGGACCATTGTGTGGCTGCTTTACATTTTCACCCTTCGATGGCATTTTCTATGCTTAATTCTAATGTTTTACAAATTTACGTCTTACACTCAAACTGGGAGCCCCGTGACTACGCGGTCGGTTCCTATTAGTCACATTGGTCCCGTGCGAGGTGTTCGTGACTCTTACGGGACCGTGCTGTGTTTGTTTTACATTTTCACCCTTCGATGGCATGTTTTTATGCTTAAGTCTATTTTTTTGCAAATTTACGTCCTACACTCAAACCGGGATCCCCGTGACTACGCGGTCGGTTCCTACGAGTCACATTGGTCCCGTGCGAGGTGTTCGTGACTCTCACAGGACCGTTTTGTTGCTGTTTTATGTTTTCACCCTTCGATGGCATATTTTTATGGTTAAGTCTAATTTTTTGCAAATATACATCGTACACTCAAACCGGGATCCTCGTGACTACGAGGTCGGTTCCAACGAGTGACATTGGTCCCATACGAGGTGTTCGTGACTCTTACGCGACCGTTCTCTAGCTGCTTTACGTTTTTACCCTTCGATGGCATGTTTTTATGCTCAAGTCTAATTTGTTGCAAATTTACGTCGTACACTCAAACCGAGAGCTTCGTGACTACGCGGTCGGTTCCGCCGAGTCCCATTGGTCCCGTGCGAGGTGTTCGTTACTCTTATGGGACCGTTTTGTGGCTGTTTTACGTTTTTACCCTTCGATGACATGTTTTTATGGTAAAGTCTAATTTTTTGGAAATTTACGTCGTACACTAAAACCGAGAGCCCCGGGACTACGCGGTCGGTTCATAGTGATAACATTGGTCCCGTGCGAGGTGTTCGTGACTCTTACTGGACCATTGTGTGGATGCTTTACGTTTTCACCCTTCGATGGCATGTTTTTATGCTTAAGTCTAATGTTTTATAAATTTACGTCTTACACTCAAACCGGGAGCCCCGTGACTACGCGGTCGGTTCCTATCAGTCACATTGGTCCCGTGCGAGGTGTTCGTGACTCTTACGGGACCGTTCTGTGTTTGTTTTACATTTTCACCCTTCAATGGCATGTTTTTATGCTTAAGTCTATTTTTTTGCAAATTTACGTCGTACACTCAAACCGGGATCCCCGTGACTACGCGGTCGGTTCCTACGAGTCACATTGGTCCCGTGCGAGGTGTTCGTGACTCTCACAGGACCGTTTTGTTGCTGTTTTATGTTTTCACCCTTCGATGGCATATTTTTATGGTTAAGTCTAATTTTTTGCAAATATACATCGTACACTCAAACCGGGATCCTCGTGACTACGAGGTCGGTTCCAACGAGTGACATTGGTCCCGTATGAGGTGTTCGTGACTCTTACGCGACCGTTCTCTAGCTGCTTTACGTTTTTACCCTTCGATGGCATGTTTTTATGCTCAAGTCTAATTTTTTGCAAATTTACGTCGTACACTCAAACCGAGAGCTTCGTGACTACGCGGTCGGTTCCGCCGAGTCCCATTGGTCCCGTGCGAGGTGTTCGTTACTCTTATGGGACCGTTTTGTGACTGTTTTACGTTTTCACCCTTCGATGACATGTTTTTATGGTTAAGTCTAATTTTTTGGAAATTTACGTCGTACACTAAAACCGAGAGCCCCGGGACTACGCGGTCGGTTCATAGTGATAACATTGGTCCCGTGCGAGGTGTTCGTAACTCTTACTGGACCATTGTGTGGATGCTTTACGTTTTCACCCTTCGATGGCATGTTTTTATGCTTAAGTCTAATGTTTTATAAATTTACGTCTTACACTCAAACCGGGAGCCCCGTGACTACGCGGTCGGTTCCTATGAGTCACATTGGTCCCGTGCGAGGTGTTCGTGACTCTTACGGGACCGTTCTGTGTTTGTTTTACATTTTCACCCTTCAATGGCATGTTTTTATGCTTAAGTCTAATTTTTTGCAAATTTACGTCGTACACTCAAACTGGAAGCCTCGTGACTACGTGGTCGGTTCCTACGAGTCACATTGGTCCCGTGCGAGGTGTTCGTGACTCTTACGGGACCGTGCTGTGTTTGTTTTACATTTTCACCCTTCGATGGCATGTTTTTATGCTTAAGTCTAATTTTTTGCAAATTTACATCGTACACTGAAACCGGGATCCCCGTGACTACGAGGTCAGTTCCAATGAGTGACATTGGTCCCGTGCGAGGTGTTCGTGACTCTTATGCGACCGTTCTATGGCTGCTTTATGTTTTCACCCTTCGATGGAATGTTTTTATGCTCAAGTCTAATTTTTTGCAAATTTACGTCTTACACTCAAATTGGGAGCCCCGTGACTATGCGGTCGGTTCCTACGAGTCACATTGGTCCCGTGCGAGGTGTTCGTGACTCTTACCCGACCGTTTTGTGGCTGCTTTACGTTTTCACCCTTCGATGGCATGTTTTTATGCTTAAGTCTAATTTTTTACAAATTTACGTCTTACACTCAAACCGGGAGCCCCGTGACCACGCGATCGGTTCCTATGAGTCACATTGGTCCGGTGCGAGGTGTTTGTGACTCTTACGGGACCGTTTTGTGTTTGTTTTACATTTTCACCCTACGATGGCATGTTTTTATGGTTAAGTCTAATTTTTTGCAAATTTACGTCGTACACTCAAACCGGGAGCCTCGTGACTACGCGGTCGGTTCTTACGAGTCACATTGATCCCGTGCGAGGTGTTAGTGACTCTTACGCGACCGTTCTGTGTTTGTTTTACATTTTTACTCTTCGATGGCATGTTTTTATGCTTAAGTCTAATTTTTTGCAAATTTACGTCTTACACTCAAACCGGGAGCCCCTTCATGACCATCACTACCTCATGTCAATTTTCACAGTGATGTATGGATATCTTTGTCCCTCTTCCTCAAGCACCAGGATGAGTCAAGTATCTAATAATGGTAGTGGATTTTTTTATGAGATGAGTAGAGACCAAACCACTGGTCTAGATCAACAATAAGAATTATTTGTAGTTCATGTGGTGAAACATCATGTGCAGGTATGGGATCCCTTATTCCTCCATCCCGATCATGAAAAGAAGTTTGATAACGATGTACTAGAGGCCTACTGTAAAAGAAAATTTATTCAGATCATAACCTTCCTCAGACCAATTTCCAAACAGAGGTTACGAACCGAAACGTACTTTCAAGAATCAAAGACATACTTGAAGAATCTAATGAAAAGTGTATGGAATAACTCTATAGTGCCATATGGGCATATCAGGCCATGCATGGGACCTCAATGGGTGAAACCCCATTTATGTTAGCATATGGGTCATATGTTATTACGCTAACTTAAATTGGCCTCCCAGGCCACAAAGTTCATTTTAATGAGCAAAACAACGATGAGAGAGTACGCTGGACCTAGACTTGGTTGTAGATATCAGGGAAGATGCATAAGTATGATAGGCAGTGCACTCGTAAAGAGCATCCATATACTAAAATAATAAGGTGAAGAACTAACCATTAAAAGTGGGGGATTACGCTCTTAAGAAATTTCTTCATAAGATGGACAAACTCCACCCCATCTGGCACGACCCCTATGTTGTTATATATATAACAGCATATATGTTATGCAAATATAACAACATATATGTTGTTATAACAGCATATATGTTGTTATATATATAACAGCATATATGTTATAATATGCTGTTATAACATATATGCTGCATATATGTTATAACAGCTGTTATAACATATATGTTGCTATATATATAACAACATATATGCTGTTATAACACCATATATGTTTTTATATATGCATAACAGCATATTATAACATATATGATGTTATATATATAACAACATATATGATGTTATAACAGCATATATGTTGTTATATATGCATATATGTTATAACAACTATATATATAACATATAAATATATATACTTACCAAATTGATTCGAATTTGGAGATCCTCCGGATACGCTCCCTCGTTCTTGATCCTTACGTATTTTTGCAAACATTTGCATCGTGTATTCCTGGAAATTCTCAAATTTTTTTATCTTGGGCCTCTATCTTCTGTTGTTGAGCATCTATCTTCTGTTGTTGGATATCATTTCTCTCATCGACTAAAGCCAGATTCTCTCTTAGTAGCCTCACCTCTTCATCACGCGCCATCAATTGTCCTATTGTACTTGAAGCTTTAGAGGGCTTCGGGCCTACCCCCATCCAACAATATGGCCCGATCTTTTTCCAAAAACTTCTATCGACATCTCCTCTTGTGACATGAAGGGTGCGTTTGGTTGCGAGGATCTCTCTTGAAGCTCCACAAACTTCTCCTGCCATATTTAAAATAGTATAAGCTCATGTTATAATTAGTTAACAAATTTTAAAATAACAATATAAAGAAGTCAACAATATGGGATCTCTCGCAATATAATTAATTAATCAAAGATGTACATACATATTTTTCCTTGCACTTTGGATCCACCCAGTCATTATTTTTCTCACTCCAATGATATGATTTAAAGAAGTTAGTAATATGTGGCCTCTCACCACCCTTTTCTTCAGCCTATTCATAAATGGAACCAATGAGAATATGATTTTACATTGATAAGTAATTAAATTCATAAATTACATAACGTATCACCTCGATTGACATGGCAGCTACAAATGATCGTGACCCACAAGTATGATTCCAAGGCAAACTAGCACGTGCTAATTGACCTTTTACTGACCTTGCCTAATTGAAAACATAAAAAAAATACTATATGGATCTCCAATAATGCAATTTTCAAGGAATAGCTAAATTACAAACATAATGAAATACGAATTAGTTACCTTGAACTTCTCACCACTCCAAACATCATCTATCATGTACTTCCAATCGCTTGGTGTAACCCCTCCATATGAATTCTTTTTAGGATCGACTCCATCCTTCAATAATTTCGTGTAATGTATGTACATTTTACTCCTCCAGTCACTGTACCTCCGTGCACACTTCCTATGAATAGCATGTCTGACAAACTCATCCTCATCATAGTTAACAATATCAAATTTATCCTGAAAATTTACTTTAATTAGAAATACACACAATAACATTGAAAGAATATCTAACTGAAAGAATCAAATATAACTACCTGAATCCTGGCGATTACTGCATCTTGTGTTCAAGAATCAATTTCCCCCCAACGAGTCACCCCTTGAAGTGGTGTCGTATTTCGAACCTCAATTCTGATTTGTTGTCCTAGAGAAGGAGCATTTACACCCATAGGTGCCCCATCACCTTCCAACACACACACTTCAAGTTTTCCATGTCTTTTTACCATTTTCTCAACCTTCATTCCACATGTTAATCCTCGAACTCGCTTTTTGGTTCTACTAGCTGTAGAAAAATAAAGTAATATAAATGTCATTGATTGATGTTAAGTATTACATAAAGTAATATAATAAATGCCAAGTATTACATAATAAACTACTAATAAAATAATCAAAATAACTTACATATCAAGGAAACATCCGGAATATCGGCCTGTATATCTTCAACAACATCATTGATTGATGTTCTTCGTTGGAGACGCATCGAGGAGTGACTCGAGCTTCCTATTTTAATAAAAAATAAAGACAATTATATATACAATAAGTAAATTTAAACAATCTAAACAAAAATGACTTACGCATCATGGAAACGTCAGGAACAGTAACTTGTATATCTTCTACGGCATTATCATTTGATTTCTCTGTTGAAAGTGCTCCGACGAGTGACTCGAACCTCCTGTTTTAATGCGAAAGTAAGATAATTATATATACAAGAAGTAGATTTAAACAATCTAAACAAGATTTCGAAGAAAAATAAATAAGTTTATATATAAACTGTTATATATATAACTGCTATATATAAGTTGTTATATATAAGCAGTTTATATATAAACTTGTTATATATAAACTGTTTTATATATAAACTATTATATATATAAGCTGTTATATATAAACTGCTTATATATAACAGCTTATATATAGCAGTTTATATATAAACAGTTATATATAAATTGTTATATATAATTGTTTCTATATAAACTGCTATATAGAAGTTGTTATATATATTATGTTATATATATATATATATATATATATATATATATAACTTTATATATATTATGTTACCTGCATTGTTGCTCACAGGTGGTACTCGTGACATATTGATTTGGGTGTTGAGTGTCTCCTCAAATGAGGCTTCTCTCGTCGGCGGGGAGGGAGAACGACAAAATAATCGTCGTACGGGCGCCATGTTCGAGACCTGCCAATACAAAATACAGTTTAATTAGTGATGCAAAAAATGTATAGAATCTATATATGTACTTTAAAGTATATTGACGTAATGAACATAAACTTAATTTCAATTACACTACCATGCATGCATTACCTTCTCCATTTGAGGATTAGAATACTCATTATTATCATCACTGACATCATCACCACTGGAAGAACTAAGATCCTCCTCACCATCGGGCAATCTGTACTCGTCATCATCTCGTACATTTATATTAAAATTTTGATTCTTACTGAATCTGATCTCGTTAGGCACCAAAGCATTCAGTCTCAATTGATTCTTCTTAATATTATTGAGCCTTTCTTTCTCATATGCTAACATCATACGACCCGTATGTCTAGGTTGAAGACATATTTTTTCCTTTGGAGGCATATTTTTCGACTAAACACAAAAATTAAATAAAATAAAATGAACATCACACTACATAACAAATTACGCTAGATGGAAACATATAACTTGATTGATAATATTTGATAAAAATAATTTGACACAACACGTAACGAAATAGGAACAAACATTTAACATTACATATCAGTATCAATATCATAATCATAATCCATTTTCTTCGTTATCTCCATTCTCTAATTTGATAAAACTAATTTGGCACAACACGTAACGAATTACACTAGATAGAAACATAAAAAGTTTTTCCACATACAAAACAAAATAGGAACAAAACATTTAACATTACATATCGATATCAATATCATAATCATAATCCATTTTCTCCCCATCTTCTTCGTTATCTCCATTCTCTAACATTGTTTCATCATCAACGACATCATCATCGTCATCATCATCATCAATGTTTTCCCCCATTGGATGCAGAACCCTATCACTAGGGATAACCTCAGGAATTGCATCATTCCTATGAAATTGAGTAGCAGTATCTTCAACGACGATTGGGATAACATTTGTTGTTTCGACTTGTTGGAACACGTCACCAGATCCATGCAATTCTGCTGCCCCGATATCATCGTCATCCAACTCCGGTACATCCCAGGTTCCCCGATGATGGACTTTTTGTACGATTTGGCATTGTGCACCTAACTTTGTATCATTGACATAGAAAACTTGTTGAACCTGACTAGGCAAAACAAATGGATCATCTTTATACCATTTACTCTTGACATCAATACTAATAAAATGTGAATCAGTGCTCACTGTCTTCCTACTACCGGTGTTGAACCATTCGCATTGGAACAAAATGACTTTATTCCCGTAAATATATGTCATCTCATAAATTTTTCTCAAGTAACCGTAAAAGTCTAGCTCACGACCCTCGTGTTCCCCTTTGGAGACCAACCCACTATTCTGACTCCTACGATGTATGTCTCGGTCCCTAGTATGGAATCGAACTCCATTGCAAATGTAACCCGAATACATATTCACTATCACGTTAGGTCCATTTGCTAATGACCAGAGCTCATCATTTACTTTGGGGGACCCTTGCGCTCGTAAAAGATTAATCTACATAAACAACATATGAAAGTCGTATTAAATTATTGTTAAAGTGATGCAAAGTAACTTTCTTTATATATCTTACCCGTTCTTTAAACCACTTCGGAAATTTTTGGCGTTGAATTTGAAGTATGTCACGTCCATTTGGAATTTGAAGTTGACTTTTGTGTTCCCTAATTAGAGAAATTTAATTTATTAATAAAATGGATAATCAAACAAAAAGATCATGAATATTATAAATTTGAAACACGTTTTCTAGATATGGCTCAACCTCACCAGTGTTATACAACACAAATCACTTAGCCATATTGAGCTCCTTTTCAAACACATCAGGAGCCCTTGAAATACATCTGAAAGGACGGACATTTTGGTTAAAGACAACTAGCCCCAAGCCACATTCGCCACCATCACAATTGCGTTCTTCTCTGTTAAATACGGTTTCAACATGGCTCAAGTACATTGAGAAAAAAGTCAAACACTCTTTCACGATGTACGTCTCCTCAATGGAACCTTCAGGCCTGGCTCGGTTAGATACAAATTCTTTCAAAGTTCCAAGAAACCTTGAAATTAATAATAGTTAGATGAATATTACACATTTTTCAAGATATTAAACTAAATTAACGTTATAATAGTTGCATTTACCTTTCAATTGGAAACATCCATCGATATTGTACTGGTCCAGCAAGTTTGGCCTCATGTGCCAAATGAACCGCCAAATGGACCATTACATCAAAGAATGCCGGGGGGGAAATCTTCTCCATTTTGCAAAGTATCAGAATTATGCATTCCTCTAATTTCTCCAAATCTGTCCGCACTAATGTTTTGGAGCACAACTCTTGAAACCATTCACCCAACTCAGCCAGTGTAATACAAATATCTTTAGGAAGGTATCCACGCATCCCAATGGCAAGAATTCATTGTAACAAGACATGACAATCATGGCTTTTAAGGCCCAATAATTTTCCAGCCTTTGTAGTCACAGATCTTGAGATGTTTGCAGCATAGCCATCTGGATACTTAACTGATTTCAAAAAATCATAAAAATACTCCTTCTCCTTTGGGGTTAATGTATATATTGCGGGAGGCTTGACATAAGACCCATCAGGACGCTTTTGTAAGTGCGATTCCGCCCTTATGCCCATATCTTCTAGATCAAGGCGTGCTTTTTCTGTGTCCTTATTCTTCCCATCCATGTTTAATATTGTTCCAAGTAAATTGTCACATATATTTTTCTCAATGTGCATCACATCAAGGTTGTGACGAAGCTTTAGTGTTTTCCAATACGGGAGCTCGTATAAAATGCTTTTCTTTGTCCAGTTCAATTCTGTTGGGTCACGAGGCCTTTTCTTGTTGCTCGGATGCTTTCCAAACTTGTCATTTGACAAGCAATTCAATTGATTTAGTACTTTTTCCACTGGTAACTCCAAGGATCAAGTTTGATTCTCAAATATACCATTAAATTCCTTACTCCTTCGCAAAGTATGGTCCTCGGGAAGGTAACGTCGATGTCCCAAGTAGCCAATCTTACTCCGCAGGCATTGAGATAATGCATCATCATTACATGGGGGATAAGCAAGATAACCTTTCGTACTCCACCCAGATAAGTTACCATAGGCAGGAAAGTCATTTATCGTCCACATTACAACTGCATGCATTCGAAACGTTTGTTGAGTAGAGGCATCATAAGTGAGTACACCATTTTCCCACAACTTGTTCAACTCATCAATCAATGGTCGCATATAAACATCAATTTCTTTACCGGGGGAATTAGGCCCATGAATAAGTAAAGTCATCATGAAAAATGGATTCTTTATGCAGTTCTAGGGTTCCATGTTATATGGCATCATTACCATTGGCCACATGCTATAAGAGGTGCTCATGTTCCCAAAAGGGTTGAACCCATCGGTGGCGAGGCCTAGCCTCGCATTACGGGGATCCTTAGCAAAAATCAGGATAACATCGATCAAAGTCCTTCCACTCCTCACTATCAGCTGGATGCCTCAATATCCCATCATCCACGCGCTTATCACTGTGCCATCTCATGCCTGTAGCTGTCTTCCTTGACATAAACAATCTTTACAACCTAGGTGTCAATGGAAAGTAGCGTAGTACCTTTTGAAGGATCTTCTTACCATTGCCAAAATTGGGCTTGTATCTAGACTCCCCACATATCGGACAATTATCAAGAGATGCATTCTCCTTCCAAAAGAGAGCGCAATCATGTTGGCATGCATGGATTGTCTCATATCCCAAGCCTAATTCACATAGCAGCTTTTTGGCTTCATAAATCGATTTCGGAACCAAATTCCCTGCAGGCAGAAGATCCACTAATACCTCCATCAACATGTCAAATGAATTATTACTCCATTTACCCACAACCTTCAAATGAAACATTGTAATCACAAATTTCAATAGCGTATATGTTTTGCAGCCCGGGTACACCTCACGTTGGGTAGCCTTTAGTATTTTTTTGATATTTTGCACATCTTTCGTTTTGGTGTTATCATACGCTTCGTCTGTCCCAAAATCCCCTGAATCACGCCCCGTATAAGTCCCCCTATAATAGTCTTCTACTAATTCAGGGAAATCGTCATTCTCGTCTTCATTATCACCAATTTCAACATCCGTGTCATCTTCAGATTCATCGATTTGGTGTTGTAAAATAGATTCTCCATGATGAACCCAAATCTTATAACTTTCCATTATGCCATGTCGTACTAAATGATACATCACAACATGGCCAATGTGCCAATAAAGATTACAACAATTATTACACGGGCATTGAATTGTACCATTTTGGCTCACTTTGGCCATTGCTCTGTCAACAAAAGACTTAGCGCCCTCACGATACCGCTCGCCTACTCTATGCTTAAGTGTCATCCAACTCTTGTCCACTTCTTCCATATCTGTTTATTGAGAGATTACATAAACAAAAATAGATGAATTAAATTTTACTTAAAATTTACCTTTTTTCCTCGTATATTTCATACAAAGCAATATAATTTAAACTTTTATTGACCCCCTACATATTCGCTAATTGAGAGAGTACATAAACAGCAAATGATGAATTAACTTTTACTTAGAAGTTACAATTTATTTCCTTGTGCATCTCGTATAAAACAATATAATTGTATCTCCTCTAAAAGGTGAGTGGTCCTATCCCATTCAAGACCGCATATTTCTGTAACACACTTAGCAGCTCATCCACATTGTTTCAATCTGAGAAAATTTCGACAGCATATCCCCATAGTTCTCCAAGTACACGACATAGATTCGCAAGTGTTCGCGTTATTTCAATTGATGTCGATTTATCAATTGAATTAACACTCAACACCGCATCAATCTAGTATGTACCCAGAGAACATTAAGAGACGGCAACAGAAGTTCCCCCAAAAGTAACAAGTGTACACCGCTAAGTACATTATTATACAGAATCTATGCAGTCCCAAACTGTCCAAACGGGACAATTCAAGAGATCTCATTACAGGGGTAATGACTCTCGAACGGGTCTAAGGGCTATTGAATGCGTACGCATAAGAACTAGATGGCTAGTATCTATGCGCACTATGTGTAACTTGAGAGGTTTATTACTATGTATAATTTACCCTACTTTTAATTGATGCTTTAAAAGTTATGTTGCTCACCACATTAAAACCACCAATCAGATAATAGTATTTATACTTTACTTTGAAATTCTTAGACCACAACTAACCCCTTGCAAAAATACTATTAAAACTATAATTAAAGAGCAATGCACATATCTTCTAAACATTAATTTGAATATTATAAACCGAAAAAATGGAAATAACATAAATTATAAGTTTAAAAAATTCTCGAATGGAAACATAAATCTAAACATCATTCAAATTTCAAACCAATTATGTCAAATTAAAAAAAAAAATGATGGATGAGTTAACAAGTTACCAACGAGTTGGAGCCGGAGAGAGGAAAAATGGAGATGGAGCCGGAGAGGTCAACCAGAAGCAGGTCTGAAGCTTGCACGCTTTTAAGTTATAACTGTTAACAAAAAAAATGACTCATTACTAATATATAACTGGATATTATAACGGATACTAACGCACTACCTCAAATGACGTAGTTTTGAGGTGAAGTGAGGGGTTTTCTTGTAATCTCACCCTCATTTTCACACCAAAACTAAGTCGTTTTGAGGTGGTCCGTTAGTAAACCCGTTATTTGGGTCCGCACCTGATCGTCTATGTGTGTATATTATATATATAAATTGACAAAAATAATAATAATAGATTTCGTTACACACAAAACGAATAAAGAACACTGTTTAAAGTATACTCAATCCTCAAACTAAGACCTATATATCCCATATCCGATCCATAAATTAGCTCTAGTCAAAAACCCACCAAAATCAAAGCTTAATTAACTGCAATCTATTTTCAAATACTAAAAACAAAACAAATCAAATAAATTTAAGCAACTACACATATAATGGAGTAGAGAACACCAAAATAAATAATCTCAATCATCAATGAATGGAACTACAGATTCAAACCCCAATCTCAAAAAAAAATATATCAATAAGCGTAATAATAATAATTAGAAACTTAATTACCTTCAATAAACAATGTAATAGCACCCCTTGTAATACCATGATTTAGATTTCTTGTTTATTTATTATTTTCCTAAACGGAAATTGCTGTCTCGGTGTACAAATTGCAGTACAAATTGTAGCTTCCAGCCATTTGATTGTTTTTCAGCAAACAAAAATAAATTTACAGTAGCTATAAAATAGGAATCACAATAATGTTTATCAATCAAAGTCAAGATAGCCCATTTAAAGCCATCATCAGATTTGTAAACAGATTCATGTCCATGACCAACTCTTCCAGAAGACCCAAATATGTAAAGTGAAGAAATAAACAAGGAGATGACCTAAATCAATCATTCTCATCAAAACTAAATCAGCATAAACACTAATTTTTACTATAAAACTAATATAATAAAATATAATATATTTATAAATAAACAAATGAGGTATAGAGTAAGGATTGTCAAACGAATGTACCTGAAAAGAAGTGAACAATCGAAAACCTATGAGCATTGATGGTTAAAATCGATTTCTGATAAATGTTTTAGAGAAGCATTGATGGTTACAATCTTGGGGATACTAGCCAAATCGTTTGAAATAGATTTGAAATCGATTTCTGATATGTGATAAGGTACACTATGAGCATACGTTTGAAATCGATTTCTGATAAATATAAAATCGAGTGTGCCGGAGATAGAGTAGAGGATTGAATGAGGGGAAGAGCAGGACGTAGGGATAGAAGAGGTGGTGGACGCGGGGAAGAGCAGGACGAAGGAGAGGGAGAGCAGGACGGAGGAGAGGGAGAGTAGGACAGAGGAGAGGATAGGGTTCGGTTTCGGTGAGCGGAGAGGGAGAGGGAGAGGGAGAGTTTTTTTTGGGGAGTCTTTTAGTTAACTTACCCGCCCAACAAAAATTAGTAACAAACAAATAAAATATTTTTGGCATCATAATTTTCTTTGTTGCCAAAAGTATGAGATTTTTCTCAACCCACTCCTATGTTGCCAAAAGTTAAGTCATGTTTGGCAACAAAAAAATATGATGCTAAAAGCTAAAAAATTTCCCTTTTTTATTTTTCTAGCTTCCCGCTTGAAATTTTAACTTTTGGCAACAAGTTTTATTTTATGTTGCCAAAAGTCCAATGTAAAATAGTCTTTTGGCAACATAATTCAAATTTTGTTGCCAAAAGGGTATCTTTGGCAACAAAAATATCTTGTGCTGCTAAATATTGTTGTTAATGGTGCAAATTCTTGTAGTGTATACCTCCCAAAATTCATTTAATTCAAAACTAGGGTTGTTCTGCATACAACCTACGCCAATAAAACCCAAAATCCACTCATGAATCCTACGTACCCAAGGATTATGAATATTATTCATATTAAAAGATTTTATAAAAACATCCCCAAGATTTAATGTCCACTTTCTCTAATTAGGTTACTGATTGATTTTAATAAAAAACACGTGATTAAGGGTTTAGGCAACACTTAAAACGTATAATACTAAAGTAAAAGAATAGAGTATTCAAGACCGAAATTAGTTGTATAAAAATCTGAGTAGAAGGTCGAACTCCTCTTGAGAAAACACCAATTGATTCTTCAAAACTTGTTAAAAGTTGGGGCTAGGGGTTGAAGATGAGAGAAAATATGTTTACAGAACCTTACTGGAGAAAGTTTGAGAGAAAAAGTATTTTTCGAAGTCCCAGCCCCGTAACAGTTGGTATTTAAAGGGTTTAAGAGTTAAAACTTAATTAGGAGTCTAATCAACCACCGCCTTACTGTCGCTCGAACGAGGATAGCTATCGTTCAAACGACATGCGACGTCGTTCGAACAACATACGTTGTTGTTTGAAAGACCCCAACATCCAAAATGCAACCTTTTAAAATTCGATTATATAATTCGATAAATATTCATAAAAATGCACCTGCTAGGTAAACGTTAAAAAAAATCCTTTTATAATAGACCCGAATTAATTCCCAATTGAAAATTTACTAACAAAACCAAGTTAAATTCTCAAAGGCAATCAAATCCAAAATTTTATTTTTCTTCAAATTAATTAAAGTCAATTAATTATAACACGGGGTATTACACCCGAGTTCTGTACATTTTTATTTTCCTCGTACACCCTTACACCGAATACATAATTGTTCAAACGACACTTTTTCTAGTCTTGTGCCATGAACAACGGTCCAATGGTTAGACAAGAAAGCCTTGATATCGCATTACCCATCTGTAAGAGCTGAGAATATAGATAAATTAATTAGCTTAGTTGTAAAGCTCTATTGTAATGTGACATTTACTAACAACCATTTTCATTATAATTACCTCGTGTGACAACCACAGTCTAAATTCGATGTCTGATTGTGCCATTGTTTTTCATTTTTTATTGTTCTCACAGGCTTCATATTTTCTGCATACATTGTGATGAACGTATTACAAAATTAATCATATAAAAATTAAAATAATGTAAAAGTTAAATTAATTTAAACTTACTTTTTCCATTCTTCGGCATCTTCATGTGTGTTAAATAGATAAGAACCTACTTGTTCATGTTGCAAACTCGTCAATTTCACTTGTTTGCCCATCACATGACCACCCTCATTGACGAACTCATCATTAACATCCACGCCGATCGAGTCAACCATATATTCCTAAGTGTAAATCGATGACTCCATGGTGATGTATTCCTCTATAAAATATCCTTGAATGTATCATATATTCTTGACGTAACCTTTACAAACTTTCATCAATCATTCAAATGGATACTGTAATACCTCGTGATTTTTAATGATTTTTAAAATGGATTATATTTTAAATTAATGGATTAATTGGATTTTATAATTAATTCATTCATTTGGGTTTTATCCGAATGGTGGATATTAAAATGTATTATTCTGAATATTACTTAAAGATATTTAGGTAATATATGAATGTGATGATTATTGATAATTGTTGTCTGATATAAATTCAGTAATTTGGATTTTTAATCGGACGCGATATGGGACGTGTCGGGACTAATTTGTTAAATTAAAAAGAAAATTTATTTTCTATCAACCTTGTAGTCATTTTAACTGCGTCGTTGCATCCGGGAGGTTTAAAATAGTCAGAAAAGTCTATTTGGATGTTGGATTTGGGTCTCGGGTCATTTGGAAATGAAAAGACAAACCAAAAGGGCATTTTGGTCATTTTAATCGAGGGGATGAATAGTGATTTCGGATTTTGTCCTATTATAAGTATTTGAAGATTAAGTGTACATGGGTTATTCATCTCCTCTACACAAAATAGAGAAGTCATCTTCCTAGAGAGAGTGAAAGGTTGTTGAGGAAGAGAAGAGTTTACTTGGGAAGGAGAAGAACTAAGAACCAAGGGTCACCACCACCAACCACCACCGGAGGTTGACCGGAGAAGGGAGAACCACCTGAGATATACTACACCAAAATATCAAACCTTCATTAGAGGAAAGTGTTTGATAATGACAATCTAAGTTTGTATATTGTCCATGTTAGAATAGTTATTAAAAGAGATGATTTTTCATGTTTGGAAGAAATAATGGAGTTGTTAAATGGATTTCTGGAAACTGAAAATATATAAGAATCAATCTCATGTTGTAGGTAGTTAGTAATCCATGAAATAATCATGAATCTGTTGAAGAAATTATGAAAACCATTGACGTGTTCTAGAAGATATTATGTTGATAATTTTCTGGAAAAAGTGGATATAAACATGCTTTTAATTCAATCTCTTGATGATTCTAGGATGTTTAGATGATTAGAAATCATTTATATATGTTGGTATATCATGTAGTAAGGATCATAAGTCATTTGGGATGTTAATATGAAGGTTTGAATGATCTAAAATGGCTAAACCCGTAGTTGCAGAAATGCAGAAAAACTAGGTTTTTACGTGAGTGATCGATCGATCGACCCCCTGCCTTCGATCGATCGACCTCCCCAGAATTTCTAAAGTTGTTTATTTTTAATGTTGATTCTTATCCCAAACCTTTGGTAGATATTTGGTGATTATTAATTGGAGATTATGGGACTTATATAAGATCAGTAAGCCCTAGATAAGATTTGAATTAATTTGATTGGGATTTAATTGATTAGAATAATGATAATTAAATTGGAAGAAATTTTGGTTGCTAGATTCATTTGTTGGATTCTAATTGGTATGCATGAGGATTAAATATAGGACCAGTAAAGGTTATTGAATATAACACCTGGGTATCCTTAAATTTACAAAAGGGTTTAATCCTAAGTGAAAGAAGATGTGTTTATAAGAGATTTGAAACTATCGCTTTTAACCTAATCAAAGGGAGAGTTTAATTCGTAGTACTTCAAGAAAGATGACGATATGGACCAGTAGGGTATTAGTGACTTCTTACTGAATATATGTCGAGGAAAAACCTATTTGAACCTTGAATATTGAGTGAGGCCCGGGGATAATTAAATTAAGAAGTAAAGATATGATATATTAATACGTGGGATGTAAAGAGATATACCGCTATGTACGGAAATAATCTAAGGGTAATATGAGTACCTTGTTGATAGTATATTATAGGTATAATAATGCCTATTTGATTGATTGATGATTATGTGTATGACATACCTAGCTTACTTGCTATCGACGGGAGGTTTGCGCGTGAGGGAAGTTATATCCTGATGAATCCATGGGATCTTTGATTGTCGCTCAAGAACATAGATCTATGAAAGACTTATCGGGGAGTTGATAAGTCCGCTGACTGTGGGAACGTAGGTATGTGCGTGACCCATGGATACGAGAACTATGTTCGCCTCCAACTTGTTTGTTCATGTTTGTGGTTCGAGGAACACTTACCGAACCCTTAGTCCCTTATTCGGCGACCAGCGATGATGGGATATGATAGCAGAGTAATGCATTGCACCGCAGTTGTGACTCGGAGTTCCGTATTATATATGAATATATATAATAAATTATATGAATGAATGTATATTGTGGTTAAATCTATCTACTGTGTGATAATTGTAGATAACGGGGATTTGAGAAAAGAATTAAAATAAATAAATGTATATTTATTGAAGAGATTAATTCATATTAATGAGAAATGATTCATGTTAATGGGAAATGATTCAAATAAATGAGAAATGTAAATGAATGATTATACGACGTATGGTATGGGACATACGGGTATTATAATCTGGAATGGAATCATATTATGGAATTGGTAAAGAGAAACCATTAACTAGGAGTGTTGATGTAAAAAATTAGATCACTCTAATAATTCAATCACAGATAAATAAATGAGACAAAAGATTTTAAAGTGGTTCAGCCTTATAAGAATAGCCTACGTCCACTGTTATTTTATTGCTGATTGTTTGGGAATTTTAGATTATAAGAAATTCCGTTCTAGATCCCAAAGTTTGGATTCAGGATCAGATCCCTACAATGAGGATTGGACAATGTATTTATAGCCCTGAGGCTGTAATGTGAAAGGGTAATACATTAAATGATATACATATGAAACGGTAATACATTTAATTCCCTCTTTGCGTGTGCGTCTGAATGATAAGCATTTAATGAACCAGTTGAACTGTTGGTTATCCAGCTATTACTACTCTGTTCGAGATGCAGCTCGAACCGCCTGAGTAGCTCGGACCGCCTAAGCTTTCTGGTATTCAAGAGTTCCTCGGAGAGGTCTGTTCCTCGGAGCATATGAGTTCCTCGGTGAGGTCTGTTCCTCAGAGCGTACGAGTTCCTCGAAATAACATGGTTCCTCGGAGCGTGTGATCATCTCGAAAGTGCTTGTTATTTCCATGTAGATAGCCACGTGTCTTCGTATGATTGATCCAAGTCAGCAGATTAAATTTGGTATCAACAGAAGCCCCCAATGTTTCATAGTTCGAAATTTGAGGAGTATGGAAGATTCTTTCTTGGAATACGGTAGCTTTAAATAGTTCTTCCTGATTTTTAGGATCATCTCCCTTGTATTTATTTCTCCTTCCCAATACGTAGAATCATGCTTTTTTGGACTTTTCCGCTCGCTTTGGTTCCCGCGTCACTTTTCAACTTTTTAGCCGCTGTTGTTCACTTTGATTCTCGCGTCAATATTTAATGCCTTTTTAGCCTTCGGTAACGTAATCATCCTTTTTGTAATCATTACTTCGCCAGTTCCCAAGGAAAGGTATTTAAACTTCACAGAGACTCCCATCGTCTTCTATCTTTTCAAATTTTCATCTTCGAGTTTTTCATTGTCTTCTACTCTCTTGTGCGTTCATCTCTTCCGTCGTTCATTGTCAAACAGCTTCAGTCTTTTTTCTGTAAGATCTTCTTTCTTGTTCTCCTTCATTTCTTTTAATTCATCATCATGGTTTACCCTGTTGAGTCTGTTGACAAATTTCGATCTGATTTTTCCATTCCTTCTTGGGTTGTATTGGAAGAGATTTCCGAGCCTTCTAATTATTTCAATTTGGCTGAGGGACATTGGTTCCCCAGTCTCTTTTTTGCTGAGTGTGGATTTTCTTTTCCACCAAATCCTCTGTGTCTAGAATTTTGTCAGTACTTTGATGTTGTTCCTGCACGAATATCCCCCAACACATGGAGAATAGTTAATGGGGTGCATAAATTAAATCAAGTGCATAGAACTCGTATAGGAATTTCAGAAATCATGTACTGCTATAGATGGGCAGTTAATGATAATATTTATTATTTAAAAACTAGGTTTATAAATAGAGATTTAGTAGTCAATCTCCCTGATGCCAACAGGGATTATTTTGAACATGGGGTTGTTGTAAAATATTGGCAACACCCTCCTTTAACTGGAGATGAGGTTTACCAGGGTCCCAGATGCCCTCCTTATGGCAATGGGATAGGTTATTTTTATTTTATTTTATTTATCTTGAAATCATGTTTGTTTTGTGTTTGATAAAATGTGTTACTGATAACAATGTTTGTTTATTTGCAGTTGATAGCAAGAGAAAGTGCCCAAAAGAAACAGATGTCAATATAAGGCATTTGGGACTTATCTGGGGTTTGCATCAAAGGGTTGCCGATGAGCACATCAGGTCGGCTTCGTATTTGCTCCAGTACAAGAGCTACACAACCTCCTTCACTGCTCGTCCAGTGATCATTGAAGCAGAGCCGGTACCAGCCTCTGCAAGTTCTTCACCAGAATCCAACATTCCTTTGAGCGAAAGGATGAAGAAAAGAAGACCTCCCACCTTGTTTGAGAAGACTTCCTCCGGTTATGGTGAGGCAAAGAGGAGCAGGATCAATGTCCCAAAGGAGGGGACAAAGAAAACTGGTGCAACTCCTCCAGCTGCTCTTGCAAAAATTACCGAGAAGCCCGCAGTGGCTCCGAGCAGGTCTGCTGCTCCGGGAGAGGTGATTGTGATATCATCGACCAAGGGTTCTTCCTTGGCTGTACCTGTTCCCCCGAGGAGGCTGAAGAAGAGATCCTCGGTCAATTTGGCTGATACCATCATTCAGCCCCCAGCTGTTGGGACTGAAGTTCCCGCTTTTGTTCCCCCGAGCTCTGACATGAGCTCGATAAAGTCCTTGACCATTCTCGAGGTCCAAGGTACTGAAGATAACCTTACTCGGGACATGGTTACTTCTTTGGCTGCTCGTCATCTTGCTTCAGTAAGTCTCTTTACTTTAAACTTTTTGTAGTTCCCTTTGTCATTTCTTGTTCCTAACTTGCTTTCTTTTTCCATTCACAGTTGACGAGCTGCTTTAACATAATCCAGAAAAAGGATGAAGCTATTAAAGCCTCATGCTCCTCATCCAGTGTGGAGGGAGCTATGGAAGAGGCTATCAAATCTTTCGAAGACTCCCGCCAGCAGTATGCCACTGATAAGGCTATCTGGGAGAGAAAGCTTGCCTCCTCCGAGAAAGAAAAATCTCGAGTTGTTGATGCCTCCAAAGAGTTGGAGAAGGAAAAGGCTGCCTTGGATAAGGCAAATAAAGAGCTCGGAGAGAAGCTCAGGGCTGAAGGGGAGCTTGAGAATAAGTTCAAAGTTGCTGAGGAGAGGTTGGTCCAGCTCCAGGAAGTAACTCGGCAGAAAGAGGAAGCTGAACAAAAACTGAAAGCTGCTGATGATTTGCTGTCCGAGAAGGTTGCCTTGGAGAAGGCCAAAAGGAAAGCTGTCGTGAAGAAGTCCTTCAGCTCTAGCTGGGACAAGGGGTGGGATAAGGGATGTGCTGCTATGGTCTCTCAAGTGGACTATGACAGTCTATAGTATTTTAGGGATGGATGAGTTGCTGCCCTTCAGGAAATGAAGGTCGACGAGTCATCTGAGCTATTCCAGAGACACATCCCTGGTCCCCCTCCTACTCCAGAAGAATTAGAAGAGGACGAAGCTACCTTTGAGGAGTCTTCAATGGTAGTGGGAGAACATGCCCTAACCAACCAGCCTGCTACCGAGCAAGTCGTTTCTTCTTCCGGGCAACAGCTGGTGCTTTCCGAACAACCCACAGTTCCCTCCGAGCAACCTGCTTCCTCCTCCCAACCTTCCGGGAAGGTTTTGGGAGATAAGGAAAAGGTGTAATATTGTTCGGGTTTACCTTTCTTTTTTTTCTTTCTTGTCAAATGTAACCCAAAATTTGTAACTCCAAATTTCATGATCTAATAAAACTTGAGTTGTTTCTTCCATACGGTTGTCTCTTTTCTATTTGTACTCTGTCTTGATCTTCTTTTTGATGATTGTATTTTCTTTCTCTGCTAGTTTCTGGCCAGGAGGGATCTGCTATCTGCCAATGATACAAAGCTGATGCAGCAATGTAATGAATATTATAAGGCTGGTCACACAGACCTGAATGCATCAGAAGTTTCCGACATCCTTGGTCATGATGCTTCAGAACAGGGAGTCGAAGAATATCAGTACCTGAAGTGTCTACTTGATCGAGCTGTAGCCAATAATGTGGCTTACTATGAAATGATCGAGGATCTCCAGTGTACCCTCGAAGACCTTCAGAATCAGTACAAGGAATCAACTGCCTTACTGCATGAGGGGTACGAGAAGAAGTATAAGTTGATCATTGCTGACAAGGGCTACGAGAAGCTTTTTGCTGGGTATGATCTGAGGGAGAGAACTTTGAAGGGTGAGGTTGAACAGTGCAGACAGATTACCGAGCTGCTGGAGCAAGAGAATAAAAATTTGCAAAAGGAGCTAGCGCAGTTGAAGTCTGCAGCTTCTTCTTCAACAACCCTAATCCCAGTGACTGACGAGGGATTTTCACTTTTAGAGGTTGAGAATGCCAAATTAAGGGAAGAGTTGGACACCTTGAGGAGGTCGGGCACTTCCACATCTTCTCGGGGACGAGAAAGAGCTCCTCGGGGATGAGGAAGAGCAGCTCGAGTGCTGGTCGAGGAACAGAGGATAGCATCTGCCTTAGAGAACCAAGCATTCCAATTAATGGCTAAGAACCAGGCTTTGTCTGACATGTCAAAGAAGATAAGGGACTTGGAGAAACAGCTATCTGCGCATAAATCAGTCTTGGAGAATAAAGAGCTTTTCGTCAAGAATCTCCACGAGCAGCTAGAAAGGCTAACATATCAGTTCCACAAACAGCCCAGGGAATTCTGGATGGCTGGATACAACAAAGCACTATTCCATTTCAATGATCCTATCCAGAATGCCAATAATGAGGGCTATAAGCAAGGCTGGCTGAATGCCTTAGGTGTGTTGAAGCTCGAACAAGGACACTATCTATGGGACTACCATGATCCCGGGTTGCTTGACCTGCCTGTGCCACCGTACAACTTGGAGATGGAGTGGATCCCTGCTCGGGCCATTCCTCGAAGATTAATTTCAAAATACCTCGGTGACTATAATCTTCACTCTCAGATCGAGGTATCTCGTCCCGAGCATCTATTAGATCGACATTCTGTGATGAACGTCAGGATGCTGAAGGATTTGAACTTCATCAATTCTCCTCAATCTTTCAAAGATCCGCCTGCTAGCGAGGAACCTGTATCGAAAGCTGATGGAAAAGGACCAATAGAATAGGAATTTTTAATGTAAAAGTTAGTATACATATCAATGTAACTTTCATTTTATCATCAATGTAATTTATTTCGAATTTAATGAAAAACTTTCATTTCTGTTTGCAAATCTTAATTGCTATTGTCTTGTAAATATCAACACTTTACATTTATGCATATCTGTTAAAAAGATAATAATATTGTGTTGTTCATCGACCAACTTAGTAATAAAAAAAGTTACAAGTATCAGTAATGTTACTCGATCACTTAATAATAAAGTAATGAGTATAAAAATGTTTAAAAAAAAATTCAACCAACCAAGGTTGTTAAATTGTGCTCGTCGACCAACTACAGTTAGTGGGTTTTTATCCCCGACCAGCCATACTTGGTAGATTTTTGTCTTTTTTATAAAATGTGTTTGACCAACCAAGGTCAATAAATTCTCCTCGTCGACCAACTGTAGTTATTGGGTTTTTATCCCCGACCAACTATATTGGTACAGTTTGGAATATTTTCTCCTCGTCGACCAACTATGTTGGTACAGTTTGGAATATTTTCTCCTCGTTGACCAACTACAGTGAGTGGGTTTTTATCCCCGACTAACCATACTTGGTACAATTTGGAATATTTTCTCCTCGTCGACCAACTATGTTGGTACAGTTTGGAATATTTCGTTTCCTAGTCAAACAGGTTGGCATTTTTAGGAATATTTCTCCTCGTCGACCAACTACAGTGAGTGGGTTTTTATCCCCGGCCAACCATACTTGGTACAGTTTGGAATATTTTCTCCTCGTCGACCAACTATGTTGGTACAGTTTGGAATATTTCGTTTCCTAGCCAAAAAGGTTGGCCTTTTTAGGAATATTTCTCCTCGTCGACCAACTACAGTGAGTGGGTTTTTATCCCCGACCTACCATACTTGGTACAGTTTGGAATATTTTCTTGAGTAGTCTGCCGAGCTGTGCCGAGCAGTGCATAGCACTAGTATTCCCCGAAAATTTTTTAATAAACAGAGAGACTTGCAGAATATTTTCATTTTATTCATACTGATGAAAACTGCGTTACATATACATCACTGATAATACTTGCGCAGGTGCTCTGCATTCCAGTCATTTTTAAACTCCTCGCCTTCTAAAGTTGATATTCGATAAATTCCTGGTCGAACAACTTCTGTAACTCGGTATGGTCTATGCCAGTTTGCCTCCAACTTATTATGTTTTTGAATTACTTTCTTCAGCACATAGTCTCCTTCTTTCAGGTCGCACTTCTTCACCCTCTTGTTGTAGAACAAAGATGTTCGCTGCTGGTAAGCAGCATTTCTAATGGTTGCTTCTTCTCTAACTTCCTCGAGCATGTTTAAATCCAGTCTTCTCATTAAGTCGCTGACAGGGGAATTGAAATTCAGTACCCTGTGTGTTGGGAGGCCCAACTCGGCAGGTATGACAGCTTCACTTCCAAACGCCAGCATATATGGTGATTCTCCAGTTGCTATTCGGGGAGTAGTTCGGTAAGCCCAAAGTACTGATTGTAGCTCGTTGATCCATTTTGCTTTCGCATCATCCAATCTTTTCTTCAAACCGTTCAGCAGCGTTCTGTTTATCACTTCAGTTTGACCATTGCTTTTAGGATGCCTGGTGCTGAGTGGACCTTTAAAATATTTGACTGATGACAATAGGCGGCAAACTCCTCGTTATCAAATTGTGTCCCATGGTCTGTGATGAAGGCATGAGGGAGACCATATCGGCAAATGATGTTCTTCCAAAAAAATTGGTACACCTTCTCGTATGTCATATCAATGAGTGGCTCAGCTTCTACCCACTTAGTAAAATAATCCACTGCGATGATGAGGTACTTGAACCTTCCTCGGGTCGTTGGCAGTGGTCCAACCAAATCGATTCCCCACATGGCAAATGGCCAAGGGGAAGTTATGGGTGACAACAATGCTTGTGGAGTTCTTCGGATGGAGGAAAAGCGTTGGCACTTGTCACATTTCTTGGCATAAGCTACACAATCTGCCCTCATAGTCGGCCAGTAGTATCCCTGCGTCATCACCCTTTGTAAAAGTGTCTGACCTGCTACATGTGCTCCACAAGACCCTTCATGGTTCTCTTCAATCAAATCTTTCACCTCGGTGGGATGTACACATCTCTGCAAACCTGGCATAATTTCTCGTCGATATAAAACACCATTAGTTAGTACATACCGAGCAGCTTTAAACTTTAATTTCTTGGCTTCAAGCTTGCCAATTGGCAATTCTCCCTCCTCGATATATACCCTGATGGGATCCATCCAAGATGGTCCTAAATCAAGGGTGATAAAGTTCATCTTCAGATCTTCATCTATACTCCGACCAGCTAACACTTCAATTGGGATTATACATCGTAGCTCGGTGCGAGTAGCTGATGCTAGTCGAGCTAGGGCGTCTGCTCTCGCATTCTCCATTCTTGGTATTCTGACCAGCTGAATAGCGGCAAATTCTGACAACAGTTCCTTTGCCTTTGCATGATATCTGATCATTAATTCTCCTCTAACTGCATATACTCCCATCATTTGGTTTACAATCAATTGAGAGTCACTGAAGATCACAACCTGCTGTGCCTCCATAATTTTTGCCAAATTAAGCCCTGCAATCATGGCCTCATATCCAGCCTCATTATTGGAAGCTTTGAATTGGAAACGCAAGGCGTATTCCATGTCGACCTCGTCCGGAGTGCTCAGAACTATCCCCGCACCACACCCTGCAGTGCAAGATGAGCCATCTACATATAGCCTCCATATAGGTAACTCGTCTTCAAATTTTTGATCAGTCAGAGTTCCTCGATGAAATATTTGCTACTTCCTTTCATCCTCCCCGGATTTTTCTTGCTCCTCGTCGATCATCTTTTCTTGCCCTTTTACCAACCGAGGTTGGTCTGAGCTCAAATTTAATGATCATGTAACATCCACTTGCCCTTTTACCAACCGGAGTTGGTTTGAGTCAGTGTTTGTTGATCTTGTAACATCCACAGGTTGATCAGCGAGCAACTTTTGCTCCTCGGGGGTATCAGGATAGGTGAACTCCGCTATGAAATCTGCTATAGCCTACCCTTTTAGTGATGACCTGGGTTCATAAATTATATCATATTCTTCGAGCTCTATTGCCCAGTACATCAATCTCCTTGATTTTTTTCGCTTGTGAAGGGCTTGTCTCATTGGCACATCGGTATATACTACTATCGTATGAGCCTGAAAGTATGGCCTCATTCTCCTACTCGCCTCAATCAGTGCCAGTGCCAATTTCTCCAGCCTTGGATATCTGATCTATGCTCCTCGAAAGGCCTTACTTGTGTAGTAAATTGGCTTTTGTACTCCATTCTCCGCTCTGATCAACGCCGAGCTAACTGCATTCTCGGACACTGTAAGGTACAAGTATAATTTTTCTCCCATCACTGGCCTGGACAACAATGGGGGTGCTCCCAAGTATCTCTTCAAGTCTTGAAAAGTCTTCTCGTATTCATCATTTCACTCAAAAGTCTTTCTGAGTGTCTTGAAGAATGGGAGACATCTATCAGTTGCTCGTGACACAAATCTGTTGAGTGCCGCTACTCGTCCTGTGAGACTCTGTACTTCCTTCTTCGTTGTTGGAGATCGCAGCTCTAATAGAGCTTTGATCTTTTCAGGATTTGCTTCAATGCCTCGTTGATTGACAATGTACCCGAGGAACATGCCTTCTCGTACTCCAAATATGCACTTCGTCGGGTTCAGCTTCATTTGATATTTATTTAGTTGATCAAAAGTTTGACTTAAGTCAACTAGATGATCGGCAGCTTTCTTTCTTTTCATCAGCATATCGTCAACATAGACTTCCATATTATCATTAATTTGTTCATCAAAGACCTTGTTAATCAGCCTCTGATATGTCGCACCTGCATTTTTCAAACCAAAAGGCATAACAATATAACAATAAGTTCCCTTAGGGGTAATGAAAGAAGTACTTTCCATGTTTTCAGGTTTCATTTTGATTTGATTATAACCAGAATAAGCATCCATGAAGCTCAGCAACTCGTGTCCCGAGGTAGAATCCACCAGTTGATCAATTCGGGGCAGTGGAAAGTGATCTTTTGGGCATGCTTTGTTGAGGTCGGTGAAGTCTACACACATCCTCCACTTGTTGTTTTTCTTATTTTCCATCACCACATTGGCTAACCAATCTGGATATTTAACATCTTCAATGAAACGAGCTTTCTGGAGCTTCTTGACTTCCTCCTGTATAGCTTGATTCTTCTCGGGACTGAATACTCTTCTTCTCTACTTCACAGGCTTGATCTCTTTATTCACATTGAGCTCATAACATAAGAAGTTCGGGTCTATCCCAGGCATAGCTTCATGACTCCACGCAAAAGTTTGTCTTCTGGTTCTAAGGAAAGTTATCAATTCCTGTTTTAATAAGGCCTCCAACGATGAACCTATTTCAGTAGTTCGCTCAGGGTGTTCGTCGTCCAGAATGATATTTTCAGTAGCTTCTACCACTTGACCTTTCACGAGTTGCGACTCATCTCGAGGATCCAATGTTTCGATTTCTGCACCTTCATCTACTTGATAGGTAGTAGTCTTTTTCTTTGATTCTTCCAATTCATCTTTCTCGGCGAATGAATAATAGCACTCCCGAGCTACTTTCTGATTACCTTTCACAACTCCTACTCCGAAGTTTGTTGGAAATTTTAGGCACTGATGCACTGTCGATGGTACAGCCTCGAACTTCTTCAATCGTACTCTTCCCATGATGATATTATACGATGACTGGACATTCTTATCCATCACGAAGAATCGTATTCTTACTTTCCGACAAGCAGGCCATGTACCAATGAATATATCCAACTTGATCGTCCCAAGTGGAAATACTTTCTCGCTAGCAAAACCGATGAGGGGTCTGTGGTAAGGCTCCAATTGAGATAGCTTTAAATTTAAACTATCGAAACATGAGTAGAACATGATGTCTGCCGAGCTACCTTTATCGATCAGCACTCTTGAAATCATTACCTCCTTCATTTTCATTTTGATCACTAGTGGGTCGTCATGAGGATACAGAACTCCTGCAAGATCATTCTTTGAAAACCCAATGACCAATTTTTCTTTGTTCACCTTTCTCGGGCGATCTTCCTCATCTAAATTTATTCGCTGAATGTACGAGCAAGCTTGAGCCTCTCCGAGGTAAGCTTTTCTTTCTGCAGTAAGGTCTCCTCCTCCTGCATCTCCTCCTGTAATAACATTATAATCAAATGACCCAAAGCGTATCGAAAATACCTCTCGTTCTAGCTGCCTTGGTTTCTTGGGAAGATCGGGGTCATCATCTTGATCATCTTCATGGTTTCTCTTCTTTTTTTCCTCTGCTCGACGAGGAGATCTAGACCTCTCTCTAGTTCGGTCGTTGTTTCTTCTTTTGCCTCCCCGATCAACATACTTTTCTAGCTTTCCTCATCGGATGAGTGTTTCAATCTCGTTCTGAAGAGCTATGCAATTTTTGGTCATATGGCCATGATCCTTATGGAACTCGCAATATTTCTCCCTATTCCTCGTGTCAGGGTCTGACTTTATTTTCTTTGGCCAGTTTAACTCCTCGCTGTTCTTAATTTCTTCCAGGACGTGGTTGATATTTTCCTTCAAAGGCGTGTAATTATCAAATTTCTTCAAGACCTCCCATGACGACCTACTTTTGGAATGTTTGTCACCACCATTGTTCTTATGCTCTTTCGTCTTAGCTTTATCACCTTCCACCTTGGTTTCTTTGGCATCCATATTCTTCTTCGCCGACATAGCCTCCTCGGCATTCATAATCTTGGATTCTTTTCCCATCAGGTCCGACATGGTTCGAGGTGGATCTTTGGCCAAAGTGTAGTACAACTTGTTCGGCAGTAGTCCACTCATCAAAGCAGTAATCGATGTCTTCTCCTCATAATCAATGACTTCGAGCTTCTCGTTATTAAAATGAGTTATATAGTCTCTAATACTCTCACTATCTTTTTGTCTAACACTTAATAAATGTGCTACTCGTTTAACTGGCTTTGCTCCGAAGTAGAAATTCCCAATGAATAACTCGGCCAGTTGAAGGAAAGTTGAAATCTTACCCCGAGGAAGATTATTATACCATATCTGAGCAGATACGGTAAGAGTTCCCGAGAATGTCCTGCATCTCATCTCATTTGGGACAGCATAGATGTCGACAGCAGCTTGATATTTTTCTATATGAAGGACGGGGTTAGTCTTCCCATCATACTTGGGAGTCACAATAGGTGCTTTGAACTTCGATGGTGTTGGGAAATCAACAATGTCCTGGACAAAAGGTGTTCCCCGAACAAAGGTTTGTTGTAGAGGGTTCTTCGCCTTAGCCGTTTCCCCTAATCTATCCTCCAGCCTATGAATAGATCCTTTCCAAGCATCATTTCCTTCCTCGGGCCTATTGGTTTGAGCAACAGATCGCGTTGAAATAGCTTCCTGGGATTTATCTTGACGAGCAGCTGGTCGGTCAATAGATCCATCTTGACGAGCAGCTGGTCGCGACTGGGCAGATCCTTCCCTTAAATCTGATGATCGTCGAAAGCTCCTCGACGCTGCATTAAGAGGACTTTTGTTCCTCCTAGGGCCTAATCGATCGAAAGGAGAGGCCCTACTTAATCTTTCCAAAGCGCTGGCCCTTTATGGAGAGAGGGTGACATGTTGTTCAGTATCTGTGCCTCGCACAGACGAAGTTCATCCAGGTTGATAAGAAAAATCTTCAGATTCCTCATTACTATATGAATTAGTACGCCTAGTATGCACAGAAGGCGCACGGATATTTCTTTGGATGCTTCGTGATCCGGAATGGGCTGGCGCACCGCCATGGAGGGTTTGGATGAGTTGTCGCATCGTTTCTTGCATAACGGTCTGGCCCTGAGCCAGATTCGCAATCATTCCAGTCAGATCTGGAATAATTGGTGGAGCAGATGGATTTGGAGGGGTTCCAGTGTTTCGATTGCTGGATTCAGGAATATCAGCCATTGGTAATGGATTGTTATTGGTGAGAGAACGATATTACCAGTCGTTCCCACAGACGGTGCCAATCTGTTGATGTAAAAAATTAGATCACTCTAATAATTCAATCACAGATAAATAAATGAGACAAAATATTTTAAAGTGGTTCATCCTTATAAGAATGGCCTACGTCCACTCTTATTTTATTGCTGATTGTTTGGGAATTTTAAATTACAAGAAATTCCGTTCTAGATCCCAAAGTGTGGATTCAGGATCAGATCCCTACAATGAGGATTGGACAATGTATTTATAGACCTGAGACTGTAATGTGAAAGGGTAATACATTAAATTATATACATATGAAAGGGTAATACATTTAATGCCCTCTTTGCGTGTGCATCTGAATGATAAGCATTTAATGAACCCGTTGAACTGTTGGTTATCCAGCTATTACTGCTCTGTTCGAGATGCAGCTCGAACCGCCTGAGTAGCTCGGACCGCATAAGCTTTCTGGTATTCAAGAGTTCCTCGAAGAGGTCTGTTCCTCGGAGCATATGAGTTCTTCGGTGAGGTCTGTTCCTCGGAGCGTATGAGTTCCTCGGAATAACATGGTTCCTCAGAGCGTGTGATCACCTTGGAAGTGCTTGTTATTTCCATGTAGATAGCCACGTGTCTTCGTATGATTGATCTAAGTCAGAAGATTAAATTTGGTATCAACAAGGAGTTTAATAGGAAACGTTAAGTGTGCACTCTAGTTGAGAGGTGAGAATAGCAAGTGAGACTTGGATACTAACATGTACATAATAAATGCTTTATTGCACTTGTTAAATACTTGTTGTTTTCAAAAATCATTTTCATAATCGGGCTCTGACCCGTTTCCTTGCATATTTTCTTTTTTATTGTACCTTCTATATCAGGTGTCCAGCAACAGGGACGCCAACCTTAGCGGATTATGACGAGTTATGGAGTATTGCTTAGACTCCTATCTTCATTTGATTCACATTACTCTTATAGTTAGGGCATGTCGCCCAAAGGATTCAGTTATCACTTTCCATCGGAGTCATATACTATTGTGTTCATGTCATTTTAATACATTTGTTATTGTTGGGATTACTTTAATGGATTATTATATGGGAATGTTTATTCCAATTGCATTTAAATTCTTTTGTGTTATTTGTTCGGTTATCAGTGTTGTAGAATAATATGTGCAGTGTTATTTGTAAACTAAAAATGGATTTTGTTGAAATTAAAATTTGGAAAGTTTTTTACACCAACTTAATTGGGTATTTGGTGAGTTGTAAATATTTTCGACAGTGATGCTAAGAATGAGCCAACTGTATATTCTATTTTAATTTGGTATGGGACTGTCCACCCGGTATTTAATTAGGCGGGGTGTTACAGGTGGTATCAGAGCATCAGGTTCTAGTGTCCTTTAGGGTCTGTACGGCTTATTGTGTTTTCAGCTTAGCGTTATTTGATGTAGAGCCCTATGAGTAGGATTATTGCTTTTCTATTTATGCCTACGTTCTTCAGCTATTTTGATATATCAAATATTGATAGTGTTCTCTCATTTCAGATTCCTCCTCGACGTGCACATCAGCCCGCCCCAGCTAAGGGTACGATGACTGCGGCCGAAGTTGCTGCAATTATCACACAGGTAGTCAATGCAACTCTAGCTGCTATTCAGCTGGCTCCAGCACAGGCACCAGTTGTGCCACCCGCACAAGGTCAAGTGTTTCCTACTGCATGGGAATGAGCGAGGGATGCCTTTCAAAAGGCGCACCCACCTGATTTTCAGGGAGGATAAGATATTGTGACTGCTAGCCAATAGAAGAAAGATATCCAACGACACTTGATAATTCTCGAATGCACTGAGGTTCAACGTCAAATACTAGCCACATTCAAGCTAGTAAGGGAAGGTTTGCAATGGTGGGAAGCTACGACCATTATGGAGGACAGAGACATAATGACTATCCAAGACTTTTGGATATGGTTTGATGGGAAGTATTTTCCTTCCTCCATCCAGACAGAGATGAGGTGGAATACGAGGAAGAATTTATGCGATTAACTAATTTGGTACCAGCAGAGGTACCCACTGAGGAGAGGAGAATTCTAATGTTCACTGATGGGTTGAACTATAAGATTCGCCAGCATTTATTGGGTAATCTTTCACTACGTACGTATGCAGATGTTCTTAACGCTGCAATGCTTCACTGCCAAGATAATCGCTTTCATGCTCAGGGTGTTAAGCGGGGGTTTGGATCAAACCTGCAAGGCAAGACTACTGGGGGCAATTCTAGTGGGACTCAGCCAGGGCAGAGTCATCAGCGTCAGGGTGAGCAGGGTTCCCAGACAGGGGATTATGCTAAGCGTTTGTGATCTGGTGATTCTAGATTTGAGGGTAGAGGTAATGGACAAGGACAGCAGGGCCAGAGACAGGCTCATCAGGGCCAAGGGAAAGGAGGTAATGACCAGTAGGGTCGGGATCAGCAGGGGCAAAGTGGTGGAAAGTTTGCGAGAAAATGTTTCGTGTGCGGCAAGTATGACCATAAACGACAAGATTGTCCTGATAAAGACAAATTCCCTCAGCAACAAAATGCTCGAAGGGAGACACAGGTACCAGTGTTTCCACCAGCTGCTCTTCCAGCTCCAGTGCTAGCTCTGCCTCCCATTCCAGCAGCACCCGTACAACAGGATCAGTACGGGCGTGTTTATAACGTCCGTCAGGCAGCGAATCAACAACCACCACCTGCGAATGAGGGTATGTTTTCAATCTAAGGAATTATGAGGCATATATTGATGTTTGTAGCGATTAATATTGTGTGGGCTAATGGGTTGCTAAACTTAGCCTATAGAATTGTTATTTATGTAGACTTACCAAGGGGTTGGGGACATCTATATCTTTTATGTCATCATGTGGATCTGATTTTATTCATGGGATTACTTACTTTAGGCATGTCCGAGCATGATGTGACTATCGGCGTGCATTGACTTATGGTATATGAGAGTGTATGTACTACTATTATCCTGCATCTCGTCTTCTATAAGAGAGTAGATGCGTAGACTCTATTTGAAATCAATAAAACCTAAAAAAAATTAAAAATCGATAAATCTGATTTTTACATACTATTGACTAAGGACCTGAGGAGTTTCAATGATCGACTACTTTAGGTAGTAGTGTATCGGGGGGTTCCTTGTTTGGATTTCTCTTGCGAGACACCCCACGCATGAAACTAATAACCGTTGGGAGTCGAAATAAGTTAGGTATTTAGGATATGAGTTTATAACCTTTACGATAAATCTTATAATGAAAGTGGTACGATAGGGCGTATGGGCGCTCTCGATGGTTGAATGGTAGTAGTTTCATAATTCTGAAACAGCGAGTAGTTGTGACTTCAGGATGTATTTACTTGGTGATTGAGGATCATTTGTTTTTCCAAAACTTTGTCACGAGGATGGTATAGGGAAGGTTGGGTAAAGTTTATATTCGATTCAGTTAAAACAATATGGTGAGGTTGGGCGTATAACATCAATAGGGATTTTTGATAATGTACTGTATGGGCGGTACGTCTTAGATTTCTTGCGATGTGAGATTTATACTAGGAGTTGACCTTACCGGTATGATTTATATTCCTGAATTTCGGGACGAAATTGTGTTATAAGGGGGGAAGTATGTAATACCCCGTGATTTTTAATGATTTTTAAAATGGATTATATTTTAAATTAATGGATTAATTGGATTTTATAATTAATTAATTCATTTGGGTTTTATCTGAATGGTGGATATTAAAATGTATGATTCTAGATATTACTTAAAGATATTTAGGTAATATATGAATGTGATGATTATTGATAATTGCTGTGAGATATAAATTCGGTAATTTGGATTTTTAGTCGGACGCAGTATGGGACGTGTCGGGACTAATTTGTTAAATTAAAAAGAAAATTTATTTTTTATCAACCTTATAGACATTTCGACAGTGTCGTTGCATCCAAAAGGTTTGAAATAGTCCAAAAAGTCTATTTGGATGTTGGATTTGGGTCTCGGGTCATTTGGAAATGAAAAGACAAACCAAAAGGGCATTTTGGTCATTTTTATCGACGAGATGAATAGTGATTTCGGATTTTGTCCTATTATAAGTATTTGAAGATTAAATGTACATGGGTTATTCATCTCCTCTACACAAAATAGAGAAGTTATCTTCCTAGAGAGAGTGAAAGGTTGCTGAGGAAGAGAAGAGTTTACTTGGGAAGGAGAAGAACTAAGAACCAAGGGTCACCACCACCAACCACCACCGGAGGTTGACCGGAGAAGGGAGAACCACCTGAGATATACTACACCAAAAGATCAAACCTTCATTAGAGGAAAGTGTTTGATAATGACAATCTAAGTTTGTATATTGTCCATGTTAGAATAGTTATTAAAAGAGATGATTTTTCATGTTTGGAAGAAATAATGGAGTTGTTAAATGGATTTCTAGAAACTGAAAATATATAAGAATCAAACTCATGTTGTAGGTAGTTAGTAATCCACAAAATAATCATGAATCTGTTGAAGAAATTATGAAAACCATTGATGTGTTCTAGAAGATATTATGTTGATAATTTTCTAGAAAAAGTGGATATAAACATGCTTTTAATTCGATCTTTTTATGATTCTAGGATGTTTAGATGATTAAAAATCATGTATATATGTTGGTATATCATGTAGTAAGGATCATAAGTCATTTGGGATGTTAATATGAATGTTTGAATGATCTAAAATGGCTACACCCGTAGTTGCAGAAATGCAGAAAAACTGGGTTGTTACCTGAGTGATCGATCGATCGACCCCCTACCTTCGACCGATCGACCTCCCCAGAATTTTTAAAGTTGTTTCTTTTTATTTTTATTCTTATCCCAAACCTTTGGTAGATCTTTGGTGATTATTAATTGGAGATTATGGGACTTATATAAGATCAGTAAGCCCTGGATTATATTTGAATTAATTTGATTGGGATTTAATTGATTAGAATGATGATAATTAAATTGGAAGAAATTTCGGTTGCTAGATTCATTTGTTGGATTCTAATTGGTAGGCATGAGGATTAAATATACGACCAGTAGGGGTGATTGAATATAACACCTGGGTATCCTTAAATTTACAAGAGGGTTTAATCCTAAGTGAAAGAAAATGTGTTTATAAGATATTTGAAACTATCGGTTTTAACCCTAATTAAAGGGAGAGTTTAATTCGTAGTACTTCGGGAAAGATGACGATATGGACCAGTAGGGTATTAGTGACTTCTTACTGAATATATGTTGAGGAAAAATCTATTTGAACCTTGAATATTGAGTGAGGCTCAGGGATAATTAAATTAAGAAGCAAAGTTATGATATATTAGTACGTGGGATGTAAAGAGATATACCTCTATGTATGGGAATAATCTAAGGGTAATATGAGTACCTTGTTGATAGTATATTATAGGTATGATAATGCCTATTTGATTGATTGATGATTATGTGTATGACATACCTAGCTTACTTGATATCGACAGGAGGTTTGCATGTGAGGGCAGTCATATCTTGATGAATCCATGGGATCTTTGATTGTCGCTCAAGAACATAGGTCTATGAAAGACTTATCGGGGAGTTGATAAGTCCGCTGACTGTGGGAACGTAGGTATGTGCATGACCCATGGATACGAGAACTATGTTGGCCTCCAACTTATTTATTGATGTTTGTGGTTCGAGGAATCCTTACCGAACCCTTAGTCCCCTATTCGGCGATTAGCGATGATGGGATATGATAGCAGAGTAATGCATTGCACCGCAGTTGTGACTCGGGGTTCCGTATTATATATGAATATATATAATAAATTAAATAAATGAATGTATATTGTAGTTAAATCTATCTACTGTGTGATAATTGTGGATAACGGGGAATTGAGAAAAGAATTGAAATAAGTAAATGAATATTTCTTGAAGAGATTAATTCATATTAATGAGAAATGATTCGTGTTAATGGGAAACGATTCACATAAATGAGAAATGTAAATGAATGATTATACGACGTATGGTATGGGACATACGGGGATTATAATCTGGAATGGAATCATATTATGGAATTGGTAAAGAGAAACCATTAACTAGGAGGTTAATAGGAAACGTTAAGTGTGCACTCTAGTTGAGAGGTGAGAATAGCAAGTGAGACTTGGATATTGACATGTACATAATAAATGCTTTATTGCACTTGTTAAATAATTGTTGTTTTCAAAAATCATTTTGACAATCGGGCTCTGACCCGTTTTCTTGCATATTTTCTTTTCTATTGTACCTTCTATATCAGGTGTCCAGCAACAAGGATGCCAACCTTAGCAGATTATGACGAGCTATGGAGCTATGGAGTATTTCTTAGACGCCTATCTTCATTTGATTCACAGTATTCTTATAGTTAGGGCATGTCACCCAAAGGATTTCAGTTATCACTTTCCATCGGAGTCATATACTATTGTGTTCATGTCATTTTAATACATTTGTTATTGTTGGGATTACTTTAATGGATTATTATGTGGGAATGCGTATTCCAATTTCATTTAAATTCTTTTGTGTTATTTTTTCGGTTATCAGTGTTGTAGAATAATATGTGTAGTGTTATTTGTAAACTAAAAATGGATTTTGTTGAAATTAAAATTTGGAAAGTTTTTCACACCAGCTTAATTAGGTATTTGGTGAGTTGTAAATGTTTTCGATAGTGATGCTAAGAATGAGCCAACTGTATATTCTGTTTTAATTTGGTATGGGACTGGCCACCCGGTATTTAATTAGGCGGGGTGTTACATATACTTCCACCAAAATCTAACTAGGTCGCAAAAAAGTGCCTCGTCGCATAGGTGTACCAACAAATAAACACTTATGTCAAAGAAAGGTGGGGGAAATTATTTCTCCAAGACACAAGTAGCTTCGTTCACCGCCAATTTTGTGGCTAGCATGTTATCTCAAATTGACTACCTTCTCACATAAAAGTGAGAAGCAGATACTAATTTGCATAATAGGCCTCCGCAAATCCTTGTGCATGGAGAAACAGTACTTAAACAATAGAGGAATCAATTACATGATCACATGCCAATAGTGGGACTTACACTTATGTAAATCATGGGTAGCATAATTCACAATCCTTTGCAAATTGGACGAAAACTTATAAGGAACTTTCAAATTATATATTGTGTCTAAAAGCACCTTCCTTTCCTCACTCGTAAAACTAAATGCACCAGGGGGAATTATTGTCCCTCCACTACTATATTCTTTCAACCATAGTTGTGGCTTAAGTTTCAATGCTTTAAGGTCTTTTCATGCATTTCTCCATCCTTCGAATGACTTCCCCCAAGGCATGTGCCCAAAGTATGTTCAGCATTGTTCTTCTCTATGTGCATCACATCCAATACATGGCGTACAGGGTTATTCTTCTATTAAGGCAAGTCAAATATTATTGACCTCCTAGACCCTGCTTTTTTTGTCTCGGTTTTATTCCCATATGGGTCTTCTTATGCATAACATTCTTAAATTTAGGATTCTTACCTGGCATATTAGGGACATAATCAGAAAATTTACTTTCAATTTCTGAGCCTGAGAGTTTTCTTGGCAGTAGCCTGTGTTCAACCCCACCCAGTAAAAAATCGGAACCTTTCTCAAATCTAAAACTATGAGTGGGGGATAAAACCTCATGTGGCAATGGTATACATTTTTTGAGCTAGCGGGGAGATGAAGAGATTAAAAATTCTCTCCACAAATAGGACACCCTAAATAACCATGTACTACACAACCGGATAATGTCCCATAAGCTAGAAAATCATGAATTGCCCACATCAACATATATTTTAGCGTAAAATCTTCTTTTCTAAAAGAGCTAAATGCTTGCACACCCTCTTCCCACAACTCATTTAATTATTCTACCAAAGGAGACAGGTAAACATCGAATTCCTCATTTAGTGCTTTTGGCCTAGATATCAATAAAGACAACATCAAAAATTCAGGTCTTATACACTTTTGAGGAGGGAGGTTGAGTGGGGCTAAGATCACTGGGCATACACTCTGATTGGTGCTTAGATTTCCTAATGGATTGAAATCATCTGTTGATATTGACAAATGAATGTTACACTATTCTCGCGCAAAATTGGGATACTCAAAACTCAACCTCTTCCAAGTTGTATAATCAATAAGATGACGCATGAGATTATTCCGTGCTTCTGCCCTAGCATGTCAAGTCATTGCCTCCACTATCTATGGTACTGTGAAAGACCTATTTAATCTATACCCAACGGGAAAATATTTCAATACTTATGAGGCACTTTTGAACGTGTGCCTTCCTTGCTAGTAGATTGCACATATCTAGGTTCATTGCATATCGAACACCGATCGAGATTTTCATACTCCTTTCGGTATAGTATGAAGTCATACACACAAATGTGAATTGATTTAAACTTTATTTCCAAACCTTTCAAACTGTTTTTCATAGTAGGATAACTGTTTAGAATCGTATTCTACTTGGATAGCAACCCTTTCACCAAATTCATGTTATGCTATTTTCAGACAACCCATATTGGGTCTTCAAATTATGCAAATCAACCATGGCATGTAAAGTTGTTTGATATTTCTCACAGACAGAGTATAAGTAATGGTTCACCTTAAATTTTAAACTTTGGTAGTCATTTTCAAGGTTTATCCCAATATCTTCATGAGCACCTGAACTTTATACATCGTCAGTGACCTCATTCTCTTCCACTTCATGAGCTCCATACGCATCATCAATTAAATCCTCTATAATATTATGATCTACATTATCATCCTCCCCTTGTACATATATCCTACTTGTTGAAGGTTGCTCGAGGACAAAAGGAACTTTCGGTTAACCCAAATTCAATAACTATCTTGCATACCCCATATTAACAAATGTAGTTCAATTGTTTTCCACTCAAACACCTTACCATTATTACACCTAGAAAATGGACACGAAAACTCTTCATCATTATGACATCTCTTTGTGTACTTCAAAAATTCATTAGCACCTCTGCGAAACACATCCCCTAATCTATTTGTCTCACCCATCCACTCTTTGTATTTAGGATATCCCATCACAGCTATTACAAACAATGACCTATTATGGCTAAGAAGCGTATAAAAAAAGTGTGAATATTTAGTTTCCATTAGTATAAATAAGCACCTATTGAATGCGCACGCATAAGAACTAGAAGGCTAGTTTCCATGCGTCAATTTATTCGTGTATTCAAATTCAAATTCAAATTCAATTTTAATTTGAAATTAAAATTCAATTTATAATATTAATTCCTATTTCCTCCATCTCATCTAAAGGGTGAGTGCTCCTATCCCATTCAAGACTGCATATTTTTGTTATATACTTAACAGCTCATCCACATTATTCCAATTTTAGGAAAATTCGACAGCATATCCCTATAGTTCTCCAAGTATACGACATAGATTCGCAAGTGTGAGTGTTATTTCAATTTATCAATTGAAATAACACTTAACATCGCATCATCTAGTATGTACCAAGAAAACATTAAGATACGGCTACAGAACTTCCCCCAAGAGTAACAAGTTTAAGCCATTAAAAATATTATTATACATAAACTATGCCATCCCAAACTGTCCAAATGGGACAATTCGAGAGATCTCCTTACAGGGGTAATGACTCTCGAACGAGTCTAAGGATTATTGAATGAGTAAGCATAAAAACTAGAAGGGTAGTATCTATGCTCACTATATGTAATTTAAAGTATGTTTCATTTATTTATGTCTTATCACAATTCGAGAGATTTCATTTGATTGTGTAATTTAAAGTACGCATAAGAAATAAACTTATACCAATGTCAATACCAATTCAAATTCAATTTTAATTTATACCAATTTATACTAATATCAATCCCAATTCAAATTCAATTTCAATTTATACCAATATCAATACCAATTATTGGTACTCAGGGCCTCTAAAAGTTAAGGTGTCACACAAATTATTGGTACTCAAGGCCTCCAGAAGAAAAGTTGTAGTTTAGTCATTGATATCTTTATCGAATATGTATAATAAATTCAATTTTAATACTTTTACACACATCCAGTAACAAATGAAACCTTTTTCATTAGAGAAACGGGTCTTATAGAATTACAATGTATACAAATTACAAGCATATATACTCGTCTACTTAACGATGAAAAGATTTTAAAAAAAACTCTGTATTGAAACCCCACACACACACACACACACCTCCACACACACTTCCCTCCCCCCCCCCCCCCCCACACACACACACCCACCCACCCTACCCCCACTACCCCCCTCTGTGCTCCCCCACCCCCACACACCCTACCCCCAATGCCCCCCCCCCCAACCCCAACACACCCCCTACCTCCACCCCCATTGTTGCCCCATAGTTCTTATACACTTCCACCCACCACCACTACGCCCCCCCCCCCACACACACACACACATATATATATACAAAGGGGGGGGAGAGAGAGAGAGAGAGAGAGAGAGAATACCTGAAATGTAAAGAGAGAACCGTCGCACTAGAGAAAGAGCGAGAGAGAAATGATGGGAACTGAAAATGGTGGAAAAAAAAGGCGGTAAGGTTTTTAGTTAACAGAGTTGTCACGGACCTGTCAAGGTCTTTGACCGTGACAACTTTCTAAAGTTGTCACAGTCAATGACCGTGACAAGTCCATGACAACTGTACTTGCCACGGTTATTGATCGTGACAAGGTTGGTCGGCTCAAAGGTGACTGTTTAGCCTTTTTGGTGTAGTGATAGTTTTATATATGTACATAGATTAGGGGGTCCATCGGGTTTTCTAAAGGTCGATATTCTTTTCATGAAAAAATCTTTGAAATTTCCAAGAACCAAATGGGTAATGGGCAAAAGGGAAATAAGGAAGATGAGGTAGAACTCATCTAGAGGAAAAAAAAACATAACTAATAGGTAAATCATTGAATCCATCCCTAGACTTTACACCAAGGATAAGGGCGATGCCACAATGTGACCGAGGAGATAAGGTCATCATAGACCTGAGGTATGAGTTGTGAACACATCAAAGGGCCTAAAGAGAAAAACATATAAGAATTAAAAGTACTAAAAAAATCAAATTAAGGTGTTAGATGTAGTCATGGTACCCAAGCTGAGTAAAAGGTTATGGCCTTTATTAGTTAAAAAGTTAGGCATCATCGATCCAATGATAGTATAAAAGAAGAATTTATAACATTGTCACTCTCCCGACATTTCCAAATTAATGATGTTGAAATTGGTCGAAGGAATAATTTCATTCCATCTCCTTATTATGATCAATTAAAGTACTTAAATACGGAGAAATAGTAAAATAAAGCGGGAGAAGAGTGATCTTTTAATATTTTAAATTATTTTCAGGATTTTTTAAATATTTGTTTACAAATTTTCAAATTTTTTAAGTATATTTTTTATCATTTCCAAAACACTGAAAATATTTTTTGTAATTTTCATATTTTTTAAAAGTTTTTCTAGATTTTTTATATAGTTGTTTCCTAATTTTTAAATCAATTTCTATAATTTTTAAAAAATGTTTTTGTTAGGAAAAAAAAGAACATTAGTTTCCATCATATGCCTTAATTGACCACTAACACTTTTATGTTCAAAAAATTAATGGTGCTAGTGTTAGGGGTTAATTAAGGGATAAACTTAAAAATATGAAAGTAATGAATACCTAATTAAAATATGAGCATATAACACATAATGTGAGTGTAAGAAATCTCAATTAATAATTTCGAAAAGTAAATTAATTAAGCTAGTAAAAGTTGATCACAACACAGAAGATTTATGTTGTTCGACAACTACGTACGTCCACAGAGGTTTTCTTAGTTTTTTATTAATTCTTCAGAGGTTCAAAATTACATGGCCCCTTGCCCTGGGGTGAGGGATTTATTTACAACAATAAAAGTAATTGAGTTGTGAACAAACTCTTCTAGCTTCTTATTGGCTGATTGTTGATTCATATTTATCTCCTTATTGGCTCTTTGGTGATTCTTATTCAAGATGGGCTCGGATGTTGCCTTGGTAAGGCCCAATGTCCCCATTGACTCTGAGTTTTTTATTGAGAATAACTCTAGTTCCCCGTAAAAATTTGATGAGGAGGCTACCATAGACGCTCCATCCGACGAAACTTCTTCTACAGCTACCAAGGGCAAAGTCCCGGAGACCCAGGACCAGGTGAAGAGCAAGGAAACTTAGTTAGGAATGATTATCTTATATGCCCTTGTATTTTTCCCATTGGTATTTGTTTGTAAGGGCTTCACCCATTTTGATTACCAACGAAAGACTTTTATAAATGTAGGCTCCTTTTTCAAAGAGTGCTTTAGGTGAAAATAACTTATCTTTCAAAACCCTTTCCAAATTTTAATTACGCACCAAGTTTGTGAACCAATTTTTCTTAATCCCAATTTTATCTTTCTTAATCCTAAACATGCATGTAGGTGATTAAAGCAATTAAAATAAGCAAGTCAATAAAAAAAATGTCCGATGTACGAGAAAATCACTAAGGGAAAACACCTCAGACGGCCCACGATAGATAATCACTATGATACGAAATTTACAAAGGAAGATAGACAGACTTACACAACGACTCAATACCCACAAACCTTGATGCCCTTGTTCTCTTTAACCATTCCTCCACAGTGCCCATGAAGAAGTCCTTCTACGATACTTGTCCACAACACACGCGTCCACGAATGCCTCGGTACCCAACAATGCATCCTTGGTAACCCTCTACAATTAGGAACATGACCTTCACCGTTTCTTCACCACAAAACTCCAGCGAAAAAACTTGTTCAATGTGAAAGAACAAACCAATGGTGAAAATAAGATCTCTATAACATATATATGATAGTTCGAATCTCTTAAAACAATAAGGATGGTTTTATCTTTGAAATCCTTAGAAAACAAGTGTAAAAAATCTAACTGTTTTATTTAATTTTTTGGTTCTGCACACTTCAAAATTCTGAGAGAAAAAAGCCATAAATAAAAAAGTTAAGTTGGCAGCTCATTAGAACGATATCCCTATGTCGTTTGAACAGTGTGGCCTTATCGTTAGAATGACTTGTCCATCTCGTTTGAACAATAGTGAGATGTCATTTTAATGACTATTCATGTCATCTGAAGTCTCTAAACCTAAGGAGAGAATTCATAGACTCTAAACAATACTTATCTCAGAATAAACGAAGATAAAACCTTCTAAAATCATAATTGACACTTTAAAATCATTCATAAACAAAATATCATTCTTAAAACATTTTTCGAGTCCCATAAACATTATGTGTTCATACTTGAGAGTATCTCAGAATGCAATGTGATATGAAGATGTCAAACGTGCACAAATAAACATAGCATGATCTATCTTTGAAGCTTGGTCGCTACTTCTTCAAACAACACGTCATAGACTATGTGGGTATCGTGACAAGATAAAAATATATCTATGACTCAAACAATTTTGGTCAATTACATACAAATTAACTCAATTGGAAATTTTATCCTTATAGTAAATTTCAATTATGTTTTGAATTATTATTGAATACTCTGTTTTTATTCTTAGTTTCTGTAGTCTACCAATATTACCAACGATAATCCCTCTTTCGCTGGCAATCTCGACGTCGTCCTTAGTCGGGATGCAAGCACTCAAGGTCGTCGTGCCTTTATTTCTATTTGTAAGGACCTAAAGAATATTACTGATGCCTACAAAGACCAGTCTACCTTAATGGCCAAGCTGAAAGATGATGTAAAAGACTTGGGAGATGTGGGCAATCTCTTGGAGGAGGAAGTGAATTCCTTTAAAGCGCATCTTACGTGGGCGAAAGATGTTGGGGATGTTGGGGCCCGTCTCCAAGATGAAAATAACTAAACTTAAGAAGAAACTTGTTGAGATAGAGGATGGTAGCTGAAAGGATCACGTTATGATAATAGGTCTCAGTCGCAACATCATTATATTGTACTATCTTTTAAGGATGGATCCTCGAGCAACATGGTCTCACTACACCAAAATGGGTGATTTGTGACTGTTGTTAGTAGTCACAAATGACCTTTATAACTTCTACTTACTGTCATAATTTAGGGGGTGACAAAAGAAATACTGTGACTCCTAATAGCAGTCACAAATTTTTATAACCCCTGTGAGAGTTATGACTAGTTACCGCAATTTGTAACTGCTATTTGTAACTGCTATCAGCAGTTATGAATATAATATTTATAACTATTGTTAGCAGTTACGAATCTAATATTTATAATTGTTGTCAGCAGTTATGAATCTTATATTTGTAACTGCTACTAGCTGTTACAAAATTAACAGTAGTGATCAATTTGCGAGTACTATTAGCAGTTACAAAAATTTAATTTGTTAAATGTGGTAAGAGCTGTTACAAATATACTCTCTATGTAATTACAAACATGACCTATTAAAAATAATATATAACATATTTGTCATTCCATTTCAACATATATAACATACGATTTTTCATTCAACTATAATTAGAGTTCATATAAAGAAAAAAAATACAATTTCAACATCGTGTCCACCAACCTAAGTATCTCTACACAATTTCACTCATCTCATTAGAAAAAATACATAAAAACCCATCTACTCCTAACATGAAATGAAGTAAGCAAAGTAAACTCACAGTCTCCAACAAAACGATTTCAATGTCTTGCCCAGTCCACAAAAATTTTTAATAGTTCCTATAAATTATAATCTTTAAAAACCTTATTAAATTTGTATATATTCATATTGTTTACTTTTAAAAACACTTAATGTTTTTAAAAAAATTCGGCAGAATCTCCTTTGTTTATTCATGAAAACCAACCTATTTAAACATAAAAAGTAACTTAAAAATGACAAAAATTATCACAACGTTGCAAAAAAATAAGGGCAGAATAGCCACAACATATATCTTACCTAGCACTCCATCAAATACATATATATAATCAAAATAAAGATTTGTTATTACCTAGTCGGTATAAGCCGTTGAGGTAATGGAAGCGTGATGAAGGATTATACTCTGAAACAAACTCTGCATTTCAATTCTCATGTCAAACCTTATCTGTAGTAGCATTTGTTGGTGGTGAATCTCTAATTATTCAAGCTCGTGTCGATGTTGAGCGTCTCAATCTTCAGCATCTTGTCGATGTTAAGCATTTCGATCTTCATCGTCTTTCTATAACCACGCCCTTCTTGTCATATATGAGATAGGTAAGTGTGTAACAATCAATCATATGCAATTTTCCAAAGATATTGACACATACAATATATTGGCATACAAAACTGAAGTCATCTATGAGATAGGTAAGTGTGTTTTGGTACTCACATTGTTAAAAATTAGTGCTTGCCACAGTAGGTTTGAGATGTTTCTTAATGATATCGAGTCATGAAATTGGTTCTTGCCACATCATCCGCTGCACGAAAGAGAAAAAAATATTCATGAACCAGTTACAACTCATAATCATCTACTAAAATGATTACAATATAGATATGCATAACAGGGAGAAGTACAGATATCTATGCATATCTATACATAGATATCTATACACGTGGCATGCTAACTTATATTGAATAATAGAGTGAGAACATAAATATATAAAGAATACATTGAAATTAGCATGCCATGTGTGCCATTGATTATCGTGAATACTATAGATATGCATAGCAGACTATTGGCTATCAACACTGTATTGAAGTTGGACTTGATTGATCAAAAAGCTAGTAAAGAAGATTCTGATGATGGCCAGTGGATTTCCAGCTTCAATTTGGAGGATTCCCCAATGTATAACATTCAATTTGCTAAAAAGAAAGAAGAAACAGAGGGAAAAGACACTAGCACTGACCTCATTTAATCTGCGCAAAATTATCCAGAGTTGATTCCCTCTCATCCTTTGATAAGAAATATGTTGTTGAACCACTTTATTCCACTGATATAGAAATAGATTACTGTAACATCCCAATGATTGAAGAGCTTATAAATTTCTCTAAAATTTTAAAAAAGAAAAGGAAAAGAAATAAGCATAACAAAGAAGTAGCAAATGAAGCCTTGAAGAACTAATGTAAGGGGAATGTTATATCTGAAGGCAGGTTGTCCACCTTCCATGACTTTTATTGAGCTATTTCATCATTGTCAAACAATATATTCCATTAAAATAAAATTGAAAGAGGTTTGTTAACCCATTTTTGAGGTGGATAATAAATGTCGAATACATGATCTCCCTAAGTCTTAATTTAGTCTATAAAGAAAATAATTTACTATAGATTGAGGGTATCCTTCTCGAAGAGTGTATTCTATCCAAGCCTTTGATCTACCTAGAGATCTACATACATTAAGTTGATTAGCACTTTCTCTACACATCCTTTATGAGCATTACAGGTCCCCCCACCCCCCAACCCCAACACACACACACACACACCACCAAAAACAAATCTTAGGCCTGCCACCAATATGAGGTAAAGGGACTATGAATAACAACTGGGTTGAATTAAACCTTTTAAATCTCTTGCATTTGATTTAGTTTTTATGTTTCTTGTTCAGGTAACATGTAGTTTGAGTTCAAAGGCATTCAACCCCCAGCACAAAACAATAAGGGCTAAGTGCAGTGAGAGATAACCACATAAAGAATATAAAAACTGAAAGAATAAGACGTTTAGGATATTGATGCATCCAAGGAAGCCATGATGATCTCTTGTTACTATCACCACGAGAATTAGAGAAAATAAACACTCAAGATCAATTTGATGGAATAATATAGATCAAGGCTTTTCTACTAACTCGAAAAATATTTAGTTTCCATGCTCTAACTAATCCAACTAATACATCGTAAGTGTAGAGATCTGACACAACAAAGAAAATTCTACAGGCTACATGACATATTCTAAAAGTGTAGAGGATATGTCAATAAAAATATAGTACATCTCTCTCTGTGTGTGTGTGTGTGTGTGTGTGTGTGTATGTGTGTGTGTGTGTGTATTTAAAGTATAAATAACAAGTATTTGTTTATGAAAAGTATATTACTTGTAGGTAGTTGAAAAGACAACCGGATTACCTTTAATTCAAAAAATAACATCTTAACCTGCCAAACTTCAATCTTATACCTGGTATTATTATCATCTCAGTGCCTTGAAACTTCATCATGAGACATTTTTATACTCTATCATTCAATCACACCATCTGCGTCTTTGTAGTCAGTCGATGCAACCTTCTATTGGCGATGGTGTGTTGAACATAGGCCTATATGGCCTAGCTTTAATAAAACACCACTTCCTCTATTGATGGGATACAAAACTTATGTCTTCAATTGAGTTACAAAAGCCTTATATCTAGATAAAAACTTTCCATGTTCTCAAACTTTCCCTATTCTCAAAAGTGTGAGGTATGATTAGTTTGTCAATTAAGGTAATATAATTGATGTGTTTTAATAGACAAAAAATAAAAACAAAATAAAATTGAATCTTTATTGCTTCTCGGGTCGGGCTAAATTATATGAAGTTATCGACTTCATTCATGGTAAATATAAAACTATATGTTAATTTATCTTGATTCTTGTCTATCCATTGATAAATTCCCACGGATGTAATATTTGAACAGTTGTAATTCATTATCTGATGCAACTTCTAGGGACCCATTCTACGTAGATGGTAGCTTGATACAACTATGCAAGGGCCGCTCTCAAATAATCGAATATGGATCTGTTCATGTAATAAGGATGTTTGAACAATGGTAATTCACGATTTGTACGCCTCGAGTGATTTTTATATTTAAATATGTTTCCTGTCACAAAACTTCAACATTTAGTATTTTTATGACACTAAAGGATATAAAGGTACTATTGACATTAAATTGTCCAATTTCTATTTTAAAATGTGAAATTTATTTGGAGACCATGCAAAAGTGACAAGAAACTTGGGTGTCTCTTGCGATAAATAAATAGTTAGATATACGAGCTAGAAAAATGAACCATTATAAGTCCAATTAACTCTACATATCGAATAATGTATCAGCTCAAATGCCTAACTTGGATATAATAACCATGGGGTTACAAAAGTTGTCATATTGCAGGCACACCACACTCAAGCGTAAACTTAACTTGGTTCTCGTGTGTATCTTTGGGAGCTATAGACATAGTGGGAACATTTCTTGATAATAAATAGGCACCAAAACTTGCCACGCCACATCCAACATCTAATACAACACGAGTACGATGACCAGATGCAATTTCTATTATCGTCTATACATACAAATGCATAAATTGAGAATCAGATATTAAAGAAAATACTCCATTCTAGAATAAGTGTTATAAACAACCTTTGAAATATGTAGCAACCATCTAGCAACTGCACAAGGGATGGAGTAAATATGTTTTCACTAATACTAATATATATGTGCCATATTGGGCCCTATAATACCTTATCGACTACTACGTAGTAGAAAAGGTAAACCACCTTTGCATTGGTGGTTATGGAAGTCTTGAACTCCTCATTGGAATTGAGTTTAATGCATGTAGTTGTTAAATCAAGTTCCTCCTCCGGCTTCTTCTGGTCAAATAAAACGGGTTTTTTCAGGCACCAAAATGGTGTTACCATGTCATCACAGCTACTATCATCCCCCATTTTCCTCGTCCGATTAATCATCCACACTGAGCCGATCAACCTCCTACTCCTTCAAGTTTGATGATGCCTCAACAGGAGGTTCAAGCTCATTGGATTCCTTTTGATATATCATAGTTTTAGGAGTGCAGTTTCTCGATCTACAATGCTTTCCTCAACTAAGAACCACGTAGGGATGATTAGGTTTCGATTGAGGATCCATGAAAATCGCCTCAGGCTACTAGTTCTGCTCCAAAGAACAATGGAAAAAGTGGAAAAAATGAAAGAATGTTAAGAATTGAATTATAACTTTTTATTATGTACGCTGAAATCGGAAGGAATCGAATTTATGGAAAAATTATCATGTACATTGAAACTATGTTACATATCCTTCTAACATAAACAAACAAAAAATATCACAGTGATTTTGATCAGGATTCCAATATTCGACTAAATGGGTTTTGGGTGAGACAATGATAAATTATTATGAGGATTTCGAAAAGGGACATGAAGATATGGGAATACCTAATACTAAAAAACTAATGTATGCGTTCTCCCTTGATAAGCATCCCTTAAATCAACCATCCAATCTATTGGATACTTTTTCACAAAGTGATCCTAAAACGACGAACTATTAGGATTACCTTGGATCCAAAAGGCATCCCAAAATCATTCATTAGCCAACAACCCATGTTACTAGAAAGCCTCTCAAGATCCTCTTTATTCTTATTAATACTCAATATCAATCTTTCGAACATATTGATGCATCCATACGTCTGAGTGAGTGTGGTCATACATGTTTATTTATACAATTATAAATAAAACCTTTATCATTCTGGCCGCGTGCATCTCCATCATGAAAGATTCTTATGACTTTCGTATTGGTGGATCATTTACCTACAATATGCATAATATGGTCAGGTAGATATGATGTTAAACCATTATATTCTCCATAAAAAATAACCTTTATTTTCAATCTTTGAAGAAATCCTTAAGGGATGTCTTTAAGAAATTTATCTTAAAAAAATACAAACACAACATGAAAGAGAGTGAATTTCTAGACATTAAAAATGATAAAGTTTGCATGATAATTTGACAACTTCAGGATCCACATATCGTTTTAGACCAGAAGCTTAAAAATAAAGGAAAATAATCAAAATTTTAAGTAATTAGTCATATATGTGACATCAATGTGTAATTATTCAAGATTTGTCACTTCTCAAAGACCTACTTTACATTTTGATAATTTGTTGACTTCAAAATTCCACAAATTTGCTAACAGCATATGCTTAAAATATTAGGGGGGAAATTAAAAACATCAAGTAGTTAGTAGTATATGTAGCATATATTTAATGGTCTTTAATGTGTAAAATTAATGACATAATTTCTACAAGATCCAATTTCAATAATACGGTCCTAGATTTTTCAATTCAAAACTACATCAGCATCGTTTTGAGTTGCTATATTACAAATCTACCTGGTAAAGAAGTGGATTTGGTACATGTGTAGGACATTCCTTGGGTGGCAACATAGATAAGATCACATTGTAACTACTGAAATTTAATTCATGTCATTTTGATATAATCAGGTACTAGTGACATAATTTATGAATTATCTAACTAATCCTTAAATAACATTGAGAACAAATTTTTATATAGGATTTAGAACTGAATAATGGTGAAACAATTTATTAACAGAAACCACAAACTCCAAATGAAAAAATAGATTACTTATAGAAATAAAAAAGAAACACCAAAACAAGTTACAGCCAACACATAGTTTCACAAATGAAACATTTTATCATACAAAACCCAAGCAACTAAACTAAAAAAAGAACACCTCAAGAACCATTATTTCAATCATCAGACCTCAAAAATTAAAACCTAAATTAAACCTACAACAGTTGATTGGTTTCAACAGTGAAGAGAAACTTACAAAAACTTACATTAATTGAAGAGGAGAAACCCGAGAGAGAGAGAGAGAGAGAGAGAGAGAAGTTTAACAGTGAGAGAGGAACGGGAGTTGAAGAGGAGGGGAAAAAGGGAAATTAAAGCTAAATCAAAATTTTTGGTCACAAATGAAGTAGTAGGCCAAAATTTGTGACTTCTAGCACTAGTTACAAATTTGCGACAGCTAATAGCAATCACAAATTAAGTTTTGGGTCAAAATTTGTGAATGTTAGGAGCAGTTATAAATTTGTGATTGCTGATGGAGGTCACAAATTAAGTCCTATGCTAAAATTTATGACTCCTTATAGCAGTTATAATTTTATGACTTTTTATAAGGGTCATAACTTAGGCCTACTGATAAATTTATGACTCTTTGTGACAGTTATAAATTTGTGACTGCTTATAGGAGTCACAAATTAATTATATGATAATATTTGTGACACTCATTAGCGGTGACAAACTAATTGAATCAAATTTTTTATTACCCATTCATTTTATCACCCCTAATGGGAGTTACAAATAATTTTGTAACTTCTCCCGGGGGTGATAAGTTTGTCACCCCCATTAGCAGTCATAAAAATGTAGTCACAAAATGAGCATTTTGGTGTAGTGTTTGCTGGTAATGAGGAAGGGTGGATGGATGACCCATCAAATTAGACGAGGCAAAGAAACTAGCTTATAAGTATGGTTGACTAAATGCCTTGGGTGTATTAAAAGTCCCTAAGGACACTCAGCTTTGGTATATTTACCATATTGATTGTCCGATTTATAGGCATCCACCCTTTGGCAACAAAGAAATTTAGGTTCCATTAGATGATGTTCTTCTCCAGTTGGCCAATAACTACTTGTCTTCTCATGAGAATGACGATGAGTTTCGACCCAACCCTGATGACATATAAATAAGATCCATCGTTACTGCTCTCGCCAGCAGATAATAATTTTTATCTCTTTTTTGTACCTTTGTTGTTGTAAATGAGATTTTTGAAACTTATAACTTTTTGTAACAAGTTGTTTGCTTAATATCATTATTTTATACTTTTCCATTCCATTATGCTGAGCACGTATTTTATTGTCTTGTCTTACCTTTTAGGTTGTGTCGTCACACTAACTTAGGCCTAAAACATACTACGTTGAAAATTCACCTGGTTATAGGGCCATCCAACCGTTTAGGATTTTTATCCATTCAATGTTGGGTACACTCAGTGCCTAGGGATTCCCCATCGATTTTTTGTTTTTCTAGGCAATTCATGAGGTCATTGTGTTTTTTGTGACGAAGATCTGGAGACTTTAGGTTTAATTGTAAATAAACAATTCATAATTGTAATTAAGCTAAGGTAATGTTGAATAATACTATTATTGCTAATTTCAAATGTAAGCATGTCATTTTGAAATAATATTAAGTAACTAACTGAACCACTTAGGCTTTTATTAAAAATGCTAGGTCAAACTGCGAGCATCATATGTTATGAAATAAAAATTTCTAAAAATAAATTAACTTAGAAATAACTTAAGCAAGTGTGAACTCAAAAGAAAAACTTCTTGAGATTAGTTACATTCCAAAACCCAAGTACCTCCCTTCCCTCCATTGTCTCCAAATGATAGTCTCCTTGCAGATCGTCTCTGATGACCTTGAATAGTCCCTCCTAATTAGGTCCCAATTTGTCGTCTGAAGACTTTTTATCACTTCTGAGGACGTTTCTAAGGATATAATTTTTGGCATGGAATAATGCCCTTGCTGTACTACTTGGTTAAGTGTTATTGGTGGGAGGCCAGTTTTATCATGGCTTGTTCCCTTAGTTATTCCGCTGGGTCAAGTTAAGCAGTCATGGATCCGTCATTCGAACCTTTGTCGGCGATGATAGACCTCATAGTTGACAGACCAGCTTTCTAGGAGATTACAAACTCCATCCCATATATTAGAGCAAAGGACGATTCCCCAGCAGTCCTCCTAGGTGTAGTACAATATGCACACATAACATGGGGAAGCTTGTCCACCCAAGATCCCTTTTCCTTCTCCAATCTCCTTTTCATGTTCTCAAGCATCATTTTATTAGAAGCCTCTTCTTTTCCATTCCTTTGGGGGTATGCCACAAAACTGAAATAGTGTTTGATTCCATAGTTATCAGAGAAACCTTAGAAGGTTCCACTTCCAAATTGTGTCTCGTTGTCCGTGATGATGGTCCTGGGTACCCTAAAGCATGTTACAATGTTTTTCCAAATGAATCGAATCATCTTCGTATCTCTGATCTTCGTTGGTGGTTCTACTTCAATCCACTTTGTGAAGTAATTAGTGCCAACCAGTGGATACTTTCAATTTCTTGGTACTATTAGCAATGGTTCTATAATATCCAACCCCCCTGGGCAAACAGCCATGTACTAGTTAGTGACTTCAAGTTTTTGGCTGGTTGATGAAGTATGGATGAGAACTTTTGGCAGTTATCACACTTTTGGACGTAAGTTCTTGCATCTTTCTGCGTGTATGACCACCAGTACCCTTCCTTGAATGCTCAAAAATAAAAAGACCTTCCTCCTGTATGGCTTTTGTTCTTTCTATCGTATAGTTCATAAAGAACTTGATTGACGTCACTTGGATGCACGCATTAGAGGTAAGTGCCGGTGAATAACCTTATGTATAGTTTTCCCTAGGGCCCTAGATTAAATCGCACAGCATTTATCCTAACTTGATGGGCATATTTTTTCGGTTGGTATGATATTTTTATGCATATAAGTAATTATCGGGTCCATCCAGCTCGAACTTTTTTCCATAGTGACAACGTGTTGGGAGACTACTAGCTTCATAATGCTAGGTCTGTAAAGGAATGCCACTTCAATTGTTCTCCTTATATTGGAGTCCACTGATGATCTTAGGGCATCTAAGGTATCGGTATGGCTATTATCCCTCCGGATGAACTATTAAACGTTCACCTCCTAAAATTTTGATATCAAATCATGAGCCACCTATAGGTACGCTGCCATCTATTTATCCTTGGCGTTAAAATCTCCAATTACTTATTTGAACACGAGCTTTAAATCTTAATATACACAAAGGTAACTTTCCCCAAACAAGTGAGCCTTATGCAGTCCGACTATGAGGTCTTCATACTCAGATTCGTTATTAAATGCTTCAAAGCCTAGCTTGATTCCATGCTCGACCATGGCATTTTTTGGTGTGATGAGCACGATCCCTACTCTAGCCCCTTTAGAGTTAGAAGCACCACCAATGTATCAGATCCATTTTTGAATTAGTCAATCTTATGGAATTTGAATTGATCAATAATCTATTGGTCGCTAGGTGCTTCTTGCCCCATAAATTCTATGATAAAATCAACCAACACTTGTCCTTTAAATTGTTTTTTTTATCGGTGGTGTATATCGAACCTCCTAAGTTCGATTGACCGATTGGAAATACGTTTAGATAGGTCGACCTTGCAAAGAATAACTTTGAGGGGGAAATAAAGTGATTACTACCATTGCTCTTTCGTACCACCACCGAGTTTGAGAGGCATTGTTGGAATTGAACATCTTTGATGGACCTTGCCTTCAAAAGTTTACCTACTTCCTTTTCCACTTCCTTGACCTTTTCTGGGGTAGTGTGGTGAGCCTTTTGTGTAATCGACAAGAATGTTAAGTGAACGTGAAGTTGATGATAGGTGATATTAGGATCGATCCTTATCATGTCATAGGTTTCCCATGCAAATACATCTACATTTTTCTATAACAAAAGTAGTCAATTCCTTTCTCTATTGGTCGGATAGTGTGGTGATGATTAGAAATTTCCTTACTAGTTGGCTTTCATCAAAAGATACTTCCTCCAGTCTTTTCATAACTCTGTTTACTGGGTTAACTCTTATCCCTTCTACCCTTGGCATGTCCTACTTTAGTTCCTATTTGGATAGAGTGGCTCCATCCTGAAATGTTTCGAGGATGACTTCCTTCTCTTTTTTCTTTTCTTGCTTAGTCCTAATGGCGGAAATGTAACACTTCTTAACAATAGCCTGATTTTCCTTGATCTCCATTATTCCCCGCTATATAATATACTTGACTTTTTTATGGTAGGTTGAGGGCACTGTCCTCATGGCGTGAAGCCACCATCTTTAAAGGATGGAGTGGTAGGGTGAGTCAATTTCCACCATCGAAAACTCAATAAGTTTATAGATGTTTCTTATCCTTACTAGTAAAACTACCTTTCCCAACGGCAGCATCATCTTTCCAGCAAAGTCGACCGGTGGGACGGATGCTTCCTTCAGGTCTGTCATCTTTAGTTTGAGCTTATGAAAAAGATCTAAGTATATTACCTCAAAAGATATAACTTAATCCACTAGTGGCTTATCCACGTCCCAGTCTACAATCCTAAGAGTGATTACCAGTGCATCTTAGTGTGGGGTTCTTACCCCGATCAAATCAACTTTAATGAAGACTTTGTGCTTACTATAGTCCACATCCTCTTGTCGCCATCATTTACCAACTTAGCTTTTTGCAGGGTCAATCTGGATGGCCTTCATAACTGTCATGACCTTCTTGAGTTCCATCCAGTATGTGTTACCCTAGATTTTCTTGGGGTCTGATGCCCCGTGAATAACGGTAAACTCATGCACTACTTTAACTTTCAGGATATTATTTAGTTTTGGATCACCGTTGGTGGCGACCTGATCAACCTTCTTTTCAATATACTCATTCAAATACCCCACTTGGTCTAACTCCTACAGATGGGATTTTAGGGCTTTACAATTATCTAACATATGCATGTTCTCCTTCTGGTAGGCGTATCTGAGTGCATTGTTCCTCTTGCTCGGATCACCTGCCATTTTCTTCAGCCGCTAGAGGAATGTTTGGTCCTTAATTTTCCTCAGGATTTTGTAAATCGATTACTTGAAGATCTTATTTATGGCCTAAAATGCCTTACATAAGTCTGCTTTGTTCAAATTTTTGGCTCCCCCATTATGCTTTTTATTCCATCTCTTTGGGGTATTTTCCTTGTCGTTTGTTTTAGTCTCCTTTGTGTAACCATTTTTTCATTAGTTGTCATTAACCACATCTTACACTTTGGGGACATGATATTGTTGATGGTGCCTATATCCTTCTTGGTGAGATACTGGTGCAACATGGAGTTAAAGGGAAGGTAAATCTTGAACGATGCTACAACAACCTACTCCGAGTAATCTTCAACCTCGTTGAAGGTTTTCTAGTAGCATTTGGCATTTTCTCATAGTTTCTCCTGTGGCTTCTTTTTATAATGAGGAGAGAGTCCATCATCTTCGGATGTGACCTGTTGGTTATGAAGCGAGTTATGAAAGCTTCTGCAAAGGACTTGAAGCTTTTGATAGACTTATGACGTAGCCTTTCGAACAACTTTTGTGCAACGTCTCAAAGGTTAGACTGGAATATTTGACATAAAAGAGAATCATTGTGGTTCTATGAAGTCATCACTTGCTTATACTAGAGAACATAATCTACAGTTTCAGTCTTTCCATCATATATCTTGAAACTTTGGGATGTGAACTTCTATGGAGGCTCCTCCTCCTTAATTTCCCTTGAGAAGGAGGACTACATCTGTGTTATGAGTGCCCTTCTCACCATCTCTTTTGTGGATCTAAACCCATGATGAGTTGGGTGTTAGTCCATCTCTCATAGATCCAAGCTTCGTATATATAGTTTGTGACGTTCTTCATCCTAGTTTCATCTTGTTAGATGACTCTCGTGATCTGAACGATCCTGCTCACGGCCAGTACTCCTCCCTTGGTTACGAGTTTTGCTCGCCTGAGGACTAGGCATCCCACCACGTCGCTTACAGTTTTCCTTACAGAGTTCTTTCCCCATTTTCTCTAATAGTAGTTAGAGACATGAATTCTCTTCCATTTGTAGGCGTGTTACCTCCTCTTGCTATTGGAGTCATTCCTTATAAGCGTCGACCAATCATGAGATCTATGTTGGTTTGGGATGCTCATTTCTCTGCTCATAAAGTTTCTCCTCTGGGAGAAATCTGGTATTTCTATCTCGATGAACCTCTAATATGACTTTGAGTAGAGATAGGCCAGCTCGTAAGTCACCAAAAATGGTTGAATGTGTGGGTGATGAGACATTGTTTTCATTCTTTAGTTCAAGTTTCTCTTTAGGAAAGAGAATCGATTCCTACAAGGAGTGCCAATTGTGAGTGCAAGAAATAACAATTAATAATTCCAAAAAGCAAAGGGATTAAGAGAGTAAGAAATGGTTACAACACACAAGATTTACGTACTTCGACAATCGTCTACGTCCATGGAGCATTTCTCAATTTTTATTAATTCTTCAGAGGTTTAGAATTACATGTCCCCTTGCCCGAGGTGAGGATTTCATTTACAGCAATAAAAGTAGTTAAGTTGTGAACAAACACTTCTAGCTCCTTATTGGCTCGTTGGTGATTCTTTATTCAATAGCTCTTAGGTTGATGTTTTTATCATAGACGTGGGGTTGATCATTAGAGGATTAGCTCCAGTGACATTCCATTTCTCATTCGTAGGATGTAGAAGTCGAGTAGTGTATCTCTCTTACTTCTTTGTATTTATTTGTATTTTCGTATAGGCAATTGTATTTATTTCACTTTATCTTCAGTCAGTGATTGTACATGTTGTACTTATATTTAGAATGGATGTTGTATAGTTGAGATTTTAAATTCTAGAGTTGGATTTTTTTCTTATGGCAGTTGGCGATTATTGGTATCGAAGATGTTGTATTTGATTTCGTAGTTGTTATCTTGTTATACATTTAATTATTTTATTTCATTTATTTTTCATTACGTTGAGAATTGTATTAGACCTGATCAATCAATTTATGGATTCTATGAGTTATCATAGTATCGCACATACGTATTGGAGCTAAACTAGGCCATATTTTTAATTTTGATCCGAAAAATTTACTTGCACTTGTTTTCACTCAATCGGATCATATTTTCTTCGCTAGATGATTTAGATGGGTATGTGAGAACCAATGCTTATGAGTTTATGATAACAGGGATAAGAGAAACATTGGTAAGATCTAACTAAAGAGGGTGATAGGTACCATTGGCAAAAAACTTATACTTATGTGTTAATTAGAGGAAAAATAGATTATCAAAGTAAATTCATACTCTCGAGAAATAAAAATGAATTATTTAAAAAGCACATATTTGAAGGAGTTATAAGTTAAAGACCAGTGGGTTTGCAGATATTCTTCTAGTATTTAATTTTTTTGCCTTATTGAATTATTAAAGTAAGAAGTTTATTTTAGGTCTTAATCGGAATGAACCTATACATACTCAATATTTTTCAGTATCGTTAGCTTGTGATTATCTTAAACTATGGGTTGCATTAAAGGGAATGTACATAACATAAGTTGGGTATATTAAACTTTTCGGGCTTCGAATTCATTCTCACTCCCGTTAGATACCTTGTGAAAGGTTTCATAGATTTGACGTTCTCTTACCCTTGTCATCCACTTGTGTTTGGTTTTATTTATTATTATTTATTTTGCGTCATGTTGAGATATGGATATTTATATTTACTGATATATGTTTGTGATATTCATATTTTCATATTTATATATATTACTTATTCTGTTGAGCACATGTAATTATTAGTCGATTCTTTGTTTGCTTGATTTGAATTATTCGTGAAATATTGTCGAGTTCTTTTCCTTGTATACCCCATATAAAAGTGAGGAGAGATTTTGGATTCAAGGGGAGTAGTTTATTTCATTCATTGCATATTTCAATTAATATTAATATATTATTCTCTTTTGTATCCTTTGTACGTTATGAGGTATTTATTTAAGTTTGTTAGACTTACATGACTCGTGATGTTTATTTTCTATAGATCAGAAAGTCATATATCAATATCGAGTCTGTCTGACGTAGATTGGGGACACGTAGATTGATATATAGGTATTTGATCCATTACCAAAGGGGTTGTCACGATCAAAAACCTTGGCAAACAAATACGGAGATATTGTCACGATCCTTGACCGTGACACAATCGTGATAACAACTTATCACAATCGTATCATGAGTTTTGATCATGACAACATCTATATGTTGTCACACTAAAAAACCATGACATGGCCATGACAACATAAAAATAAAAAACCTACTCGATAGTAGCAGTCGATTTCCTCCAAATCAAAACACATTTTCTCTTTCTTTCTCAAGCTCTCAGGTGATATATCTCTCCCCCCCCCCCCCCCCCTTTACTCTCTCAAGCAATCTATCTCCCTTAATCCCTCTCTATCGCCCCTCCACGACGCGCCTTACCCCTGCCACCACCCCCTCTCTCCATTATTACTATTGTCGGAACCACCTCCTCTATCCTCCGATTCAGTCAGCCACCTCTCTCTCTCTCTCTCTATTTATCTATATATATTATGTGTGACTATATCTTTAAATATATGTAAACATTTGTGGAATATGCAGTTGTTTGTGTTAATTTCATTGTCTAAAAGTTACAAATTTGCACTTTATTTTTCATTGTGCGCTACCTTATAAAAGCAAACACAGTTAATTATATGTATTTTTTATCCGCATGCCCCTTGGATAATTACATAATTACACATAGCCATTTGGAATTTTAAATATTCTTGTAAGGTATAAGTGGGTTAATGGAGGGTAGGTGAGGTATATGATATTCTAAAGGGGTTATATGTAATTAGCCAATTATCTCAGGGTGGGTGGGTATGTGATATTCAAGAGGGGTTATGTGTAATTAAGATTAGATGCAACAAGGTTATTTCTTAAATTTAACAAGATTTTAAACTTTAAGTGAAACGTTTCTAATATATAAATTTTTTATATATTAAATATCCTCCCTCTCTCTCCTCTAAAGGAGGGGTGTGTGTGTGTGTGTGTGTGTGTGTGTACGTGTGTGCGCGCGCGCGCATTGCTAATTATTATTTCATTTTATTTTACTAATGGATATTTTGAATTTTTGGTTGGATTAAAGGTAGCTATTTGCTTCTCTCCAATCGTGAAATTTCTCTCTCTCTCTCTCTCTCTCTCTTCATTTGAAGGTAAGTCTCCTCTCATTTGCTTTTCAGATTTATTAATTTATTAGTTTGCACAGTTCATAAACGATATAAATGTTTGGACTGAATTCACATATTTTCTGTTGATTGTTGAAGTTGACTTGTGTTGCTAAAACAAATAATTGGGTTAACTTCAAATCAATTGAACTATCAAAAGAATCTTTTATTATTCAAGTCAACGGTTTATTGTTGAAGTTGACTTGTATAATTCCTTTTCGTGAACCTTTATCATTCAAGATCTGTTTTTATTATTTAAGATATGTATATATATTCGTGTAGGTGTATGTATAAATATAAACACATGAATCTCAATTTATATATGCTTTCATATTGTTATTTGGGGTTCTTGAATTATTATTGACTGGTGAATTTGAACATCTAGATGGCCATTGAGTTGGTTGAACCTAGGCATTTCTAACATTTAGGGTTGTAATTTTGTCGAATAGTGACATGTGATGTGGGTTGGCCCTAGGCACAGATTTAGACATGGAAATGTAAATAAAACAGAAATGAAACATACTTACTCTGAAAATATAAATAAGACAAAAATGAAACATAATTACCATGGAAATATAAATAAAATGTGGTGAGCAATATTAATCAAATCATACACTTAATAAGTACTTACCATGGAAACACAAATCATACACTCATTGTACAGATGTACAGAACTCGGGCATTTCATACAAGACTCTTACTTATTTTTAAGCGAGCGCAAAAGATAAAAATCTCGTTAAAGCTAAAATGACTTTTTATGGTGTCATTCAGAATATATTTGAATTGGACTATATAAGCTTCAAAGAGGGGCTAAGATTTGAGGATAAAAATACTTGTAAAGTTGATCCTAGTACCAATTTTATCATGGTTGACTTGCCCAAGTTGAAGAGCAAGAAGCATGTGAGTGATGAGTCTTCATTTGTTCTTTTCAAAAGGTCAAGTAAGTGTTTTACTGGAAGTATATTAACAACGAGTCATGGTCAATCGTCCTACATGCGCCAAAACGTCTAACCAATAACGTGGATGACTTGGTTGCTCCTACCGAATATCAATCCATTTTAGATGATAACCCAAATTTGAAATAATTTTTAGATTTGTAATAAGTATTCCAATTATTTGAAACAATGCTTAGTTTGGTTTATGATATGGATTTTGTATTCTTCTAATATCGTTAATTTGTATTCTTCTAGTGCTTTGTTATTATTGAATGATAATTTGATGCTTTTATTCATTTCAATTTGATCAGTTTTTGTGGATTTGAATCAAATTTGGTTAGTTGGTTACTGAATATATTAATTTTGATTTAATCAGTTTAAGCATTATTTCAAAGTTCGTGACATAACTCGAATTTGAAACAATTTTTATATTTGTTATAAGTATTCCAATTATTTGAAATAATGCTTAGTTTGGTTTATGACATGGATTTGTATTCTTCTAGTGATTTGATATAATCAGATGATAGTTTAATGCGTTTATTCATTTGGATTTGATCATTTCTCATATATATGTTTCTACTAATAATATTTTTTACCGGAAAAGTCTACATCAAGGCGTCAGGGAAGCGGGGGAAATGAAGGCTCGCCTAGCACTAGGCCCCCAAAGTGGGGCAAGTTGGGAATAGTAGTTGAGAACAAGACAACCTTACAAGCTAAGGCCCTAGAGTTACTGAAGATAATTATTGGCACCTGGTACACAGATTGGAGGAAGGTTCCCTACGAGCTTAAGATGGTCTTCTGGGGGGGGGGGGGGGGGGCATTACAGGTACTTGCTCATTTTTTTTTTGGATCAAATACCAAAAATTTCCTCAAATATTTTTTAATACACAATTAGTCCAAGCCTTTTATTTTGTAGCAAAAAGTCTCTTATTCTCTTATCTTTTAAGGTCCGCGCCAGTGGTATGGTAAAGCATTTTTGGCATGGTGAAGGACTTTTTGGTGCAAAATAAAAACGCTTGGACTAAACGTGTATGAAAAAAAAATTGAGGGACTATTTGGTATATGCCCCTTTTTTTTTGTATTTACATTTATAGTTTATTATATTTTATAATTTAAATACTACTAGATCACTTTCTTTTTGTTGTGTATTTGTTTGACAAGAACAATTTAACTTTCCCCCACATTTACACGACTCCACGTTGGAACAATTAAGAGATCAATATAAAACGTGGAAGAAAAACATGCGCGTACGGTACTTTGGCTAGGACCCGGAGTCCATCTTACAACTTAGGGACACGGTACCCTCGAAGGATCCAATCTCATTGGCAAGCTAGCAATAGTTTGTCGATAATGAGGTTTAAGAAAGATAATTATCCTCTCATCAATCGGGGAGGAAAAATCGGGCCAAGAAGGTTGACGTGCACTACTCCGGGCATACATCTATGCCAAGGTGGAGCATAGAATCGCAAGTTTTGAATGTTCTTGCATTTTAGTTTTACTTTATTTTATTTAATGATAATTATATATTAATTTACTAATTTTGCATTATTTTATGTCAGGAAATGGGGAGTGGCCGTGGGGGTAAGCCACATAGGATCGATGCCTATGTGGCAATTCGAACAAAGAAGGGGAAGTATGCGGAGATCAATTCGAACGTGACATCCACTATTGTAAGTTAAAATTTTAATTATGTTATAAAAATAATAATTTATAATCACATATTTTTTTATCAATTTATCTAATCGTGTACTTTTTGTTGTTTCAGGAAAAGATTAAAGAGGTGCACAACTCATAGAGTGAGGCCGACAAGGCATCTCTGGCTATGAACGCACTAAGCCAAGTGCTCGAACGGTGTCATAAAGGCCATACTTGGGGGTTGAGCTCTCAAAATGGGTAAGTTGAGGCTCACTAAGATTGCATCGAGCAATACTGGACTAGTACGCAAGGTGGACATGTTGACGACCAACAACGCCGAGATGTTTGACAACTTGGAGAGAACAAAACAAAAAATGTTTGCATATGTTAAGCGTGCTCTTAAACGCCAGGTTGAGTCTAGTTCAGGCAAGGGCAAGGAAAAAGTGGTCAATGAGGGGACCACTGCTCCGTCTTTCACACCCTCACCCCCACCGATAGCCCCCTCATCTCCATAGGACATATTCGCCACCCCTACCCATACCCCCTCATCCCAAGGCCATTTTCAATAATTGGTTAGTTTGCTTGGCATATAGTAGACACACAGGGTGATAATAAAATAGCTAAGGGGTTGAAGGACTCGAATACATGCCCAGGTACTATGGTGCATAACCGTTCGTTGCAACTGCACGAGGTACGGGTTTGCATCACGGATGTGTACATGGAAAAAAAGAATGAACCTGTGTGGTTGAACGAACAGTGCGTCGTTCATACTATTGAGGGTTGTTTCAATTCTTATGTAGTATGACCTACCTTCCTCCTTCAAAGTGATAACGAATGAACAATTATTTATAATAATTTGATTAGTATTTGTTTATTATGAATATGAAACTTAAATATTGAATGTTGTTTATTGTTATTGTTTGATAATTATTGAATGAATGTTGAATGGATTACATCTTATGAATGAATGAATGAATGAATGAATGAATGAATGAATGTTGGTTAAGAAAATATATCATATGTGTGCTGTAACAAGTTATAAAATATTGTTGGGCAGTGGAAGTGGCCATACTTCCCAGCAAATTATTTTTTACTGGTGCCCAGTATTGTCACAGACTTTGACCGTGACAAGTCCGAGAAAAAGGAAACTTATCGTAAACTTTAATCGTGACACGTCCGTGACAACTAGAATTTGTCATGAATGTGTCACGATCAAAGTCCGTGATAAGTTCCCTTTGCCACGGTCAAAGTCCGTGATAAGTTATCAATTATCACGACGTTTGACCGTGATAAGTTATCAATTATCACGAACTTGTTACGATCAAAGTTCGTGATAATTGATAACTTATCACAGACTTTGACCGTGACAAAGGGAACGTGTTACGGACATTGACTGTTGTCATCTCCCCAATAGAGACAATATCTTTAATTGAAAATGCTCCTGCTCCTTTGAGGAGATTAAAAAGAAGTTCTTCTGAGAAACCTGCTGAACCTATCTCTCAACCTTCAAATGTTGAAGGTAGTGTTCCAGCTCTTGTTGCCCCGAGCTCCACTGTGAGCTTAGTAAGATCCTGGACTGTTCCAGAATCCCAAGGTGTTGAAGACACCTTTTCTCGCGAGAAACTTACTACACTGGTTGCTCAACACATTACTTCAGTAAGTATCTTTAGCTTGACCCCTTTATTTTTTTAATAATAGGTTCATATATTGACTTAAAGTTCTTTCTTTTTTTAGCTTGTGATGTGTTTTAACATCATTTTGAAGAAGGATGAAGCTATCAGGGCTTCAAGCTCCTCGGGTGGAGTAGAGGAAGCTTTTGTTGGACTAACCCAGTCTTTGAAGGAATCTCGTCAGAAGTACGAGGATGATACAGATACTTGGGAGAAGCAATTGAAATCTATTGAAGCGGATCAAGATCAGGCTGAAATTGCCTCCAAAGAGCTAGAGAAGAAGTTGAAGGAGGTCGAGAAACATAATAGCGAGCTCGAGGTCAAAATTAAATCTGTCGAGCAACATACGATAGAGGCAGAAGAAAAATAAAAGTCTACCGAGGAGCTTCTAAGAGAAAGGGCCTCCACTGAGAGAGTAAAGAGGAAACTTGCAGTTAAAAAATCTTTCAGTGCTGGTTGGGACAAAGGTTGGAACAAAGGCTTGGTTGTCATGTCTTCTCAGATGGAGTACGCCAGTGTTAAATATTTTAGGGATGGATGGGTAGCATCCTTGAGGGCGTTGAAGGTTGCTGAGAATTTTGAATTATTCCAGCAATACACTCATGGCCCTCCTCCCTCTCCTGGAGAAGAAGAAGAGGATGAAGCATCTTCAGACGAGTCTTCCATGATGACAGGAGAGAAGATCCATGTTCTTGATGTTGCCCAACCCTTAAAGCAAGTCCAACCAGCCAGCACTTCTACCGAGCAGCTGCCTTTGCTTTCTGAGTAACCTACCCCTTCATCCAAACCATCTGAGGAAGTCATGGGGAATAAGGAGAAGGTATAGAGTTGTTCGGGTCTTTTGTTTTTCTTTCTTTTTTTCTTGAATGTGACCTTGAACTATGTTTTTCTTTATCATGATGAATAAAATTTGAACTTTTGTTATTCGTCTCTTACTTGCTCTGTTGTTCGTTCCTTACTTGCTCTGTTATTCGTCTCTTACTTGCTCTGTTATTCGTCTCTTACTTGTTCTGTTAATTTTCATTTTTTTCCTTTGCTAGTTTTTGGCCAGGATGGAGCTCTTATCAGCTCATGATATAGAGTTAATGAATAAATGTAATGACTACTTCCAAGCTAGTCATGCAGACCTTAATGAAGCCCAGATAACTAACATTCTCGAATCAGGCGCTTCTGACCGAGCAGTTGAAGCTTACCAATACTTGAAGTGCTTACTTGATCGTGTTGTGGCCAACAATGTGGCCTACTACGAGATGATTGAAGATCTTCAAGGAATGATCGAGGAACTTCAGCAGCAATATAAAGAATCTACTAAACTTCTCCATCAAGGCTATGAGCAAAAATACCGATAATTGAGTGCTGACAAGGGATATGATAAATTAATTTTTGCTCATGAGAAAAAGGAGAGCGTGCTGAAGCTTAAAATTAAATAGCACAAACATATCGTCAAGCTGTTGGAGTAGGAGAACATTGCTTTGCAGGAAGAAATAAAACAACTCAAATTCGTTGCCTCTTCCTCGGGAGCCTTGGTCCCAGTTAATAAAGATGATTTTTCTTTCTTGGAGGTAAAAAATGCTAACTTACGAGACGAGTTAGAAACTTTGAAATGAGCAGGATCTTCCACACCTGCTCGTGGTAGAGTAAGATCTTCTTCTCGGGGATGAGCAAGGGATGCTCAGATTTCTATTGAAGAAGCGAGAACTTAGTCGACCTTAGAGAATCAAGTCGTTCATTTGATGGCGAAGAACCAAGCCTTGGTAGAAATGTCTAAGAAGATTCAGAGTTTCAACGAACAACTCTCTAATCAAAGTTCTGCTCTGGAAAGTAAAGACATTCTTGTAAAAACACTCCACGAAAAACTAGAGAGATTAACTTATAAATTCCACAAGTTGCCCAAGAAATTTTGGATGGATGGGTATAATGAAGCTCTGTATCACCTTGATGCTCGTCTGCAACAGTCAAACAACGAAGGATACAAACAGGGATGGTTGAATGCCTTATGTGTCTTGAAGCTAGAGAAAGGTCATTTCCTATGGGATTATTATGAACCCGGAGTTCTTAACTTATATGTGCCTCCCTTCAACCTTGACCTTAATTGGATTCCAGCCCGTGCTATTCCTTGAATTTTGATGTCAAAGTATCTTGGTGATTACAGTCTTCATTCAGACTTTGAAATAGCTCGTCCATAACACTTTCTCGATCGTCCATCCATAATGAATGTTAGAATGCTGCGAGATCTAAACTTTATAAACTCCCCTTATGCATTAGATGATCCTCCAGTTGGGGTAGACCCTGTGTCAAAAGCAGAGGGAAAGAAACCCCTAGAATAGGATATGTTTATGTAATGAATAAAACTCCATATCATATGTAATATATTTGATTTTAATGAAGAAATTTTTAGTCTTTGACAATTTCATTTTTCTTCAAAATAATTTGTAAAATGTCTTTACTTGTTGATTTGCTGGAATTTTTAGTCTTTGACAATTTTATTTTTCTTCGAAATAATTTGTAGAATGTCTTTGTTTGTTGGTTTGCTGGTTGGTGAATATGTATATATATATCATACTTATCCCATTTGCTATTTGATTACAGTAACTTGTCACTCTTTGGGCCTAAGCAATGGAATGATTTTCATCCCATGTTCCTGCTTAGTTGTAGTAATCTCGTATGGATTACCTGGTTGCCTAGACAGTGGACGCGCCGGGAGGATGTCCAGCTTCTTACCTAGTTTGGTACTAACCAATCGGAGTTGGTGGTTATTGATCTACCGACCAACTGGAATTGGTAGTAATGAGATGTCGACCAACCGGAGTTGGTGGTTATGAGTTACCGACCAACCGGAGTTGGGGGTAATTGAATTGCTGACCAATCAGAGTTGGTGGTTATTGATCTACCGACCAATCGGAGTTGGTGGTAATTAGATTCTGACCAACCGGAGTTGGTGGTTACAAGTTATCGACCAACTGGAGTTAGGGGTAATTGAATTACCGACCAACCGGAGTTGGTGGTAATTGAATTGCCGACCAACCGGAGTTGGGGGTAATTGAATTTCCGACCAACCAGAGTTGGTGGTAATTGAATTGCCGACCAACCAAAGTTGCTGGTAATTAAATTACCGATCAACTGGAGTTGGTGGTAATTGGATGCCGACCAACCAGAGTTGGTGTTTATGAGTTACCAACCAATCAGAGTTGGGGGTAATTTAATTACTGACCAACCGGAGTTGGTGGTTATGAGTTATCGACCAACCAAAGTTGGGGGTAATTGCCGACCAACCGGAGTTGGGGGTAATTTGATTTGATTTTGGGTTTGTGTTGTGTGTAGCACTAATATTCTGAAAACTTTAAACGAAGAAAGAAAAAATGGGTGAAACATCACTTTATTCATATTGAAGAAACTGTATTACATAGGAATTTCAATTACTGATAGTACTTGCGCAAGTGTTCTGCATTCCATGCATTCTTGAATACTTCTCCTTCCAAAGTTTCAATTCTATATGTCCCAGGACGAACAACTTCAGTTACTCTGTAGGGTCCATGCCAGTTGGCCTCCAATTTGTTATGCTTTTGGATCACTTTCTTCAGCACATAATCCCCCTCTTACAAATCACACTTCTTCACCCTTTTATGTAGAACAAAGTGGTTCGTTGTTGATATGTTGCATTCCTGATTGTTGCTTCCTCCCAAACTTCTTCTAGCATATCCAGATCTAATCATCTCATCAAGTCACTGACAGGAGAATTGAAGTTAAGCACCCTATGTGCGGGTAGACCCAATTCAGCAGGTATAACAGTCTCACTACCAAATGTCAACATATACGGAGACTCCTCAGTTGCTGTTCGCGGTGTAGTGCGATAAGCCCACAACACAGAGTGTATCCCGTTGATCCAATTTCCCTTTGCATCATCCAGCCATTTTTTCAAACCATTCAGTAGGGTTCTATTCGTTACTTCAGTTTGCCCATTGCTCTAAGGATGACCTGGCACGAAGGGGATCTTCAATACATTGGATTGACGACAATATGTAGTAAATTCTTCGTTGTCAAGTTGAGTTCCATGGTCAGTGACGAATGCATAGGGAAGACCATATCTACAAATAATATTCTTCCAAATAAACTGATAGACCTTGTCATATGTCATATCAATAAGAGGCTCAGCTTCCACTCATTTAGTAAAATAATCCATAACAACCACGAGGTATTTGAATCTTCCCCTGGTTGTTGTAAGTGGTCCGACCAAGTCTATCCCCCATATGGAGAATGGCCAAGGGGATGTTATGGGTGTTAACAATGCTTGGGGGTTCTTCAGATGGAAGAGAAACGTTGACATTTATCGCATTTCTTAGGATAAACTGCGCAATCAGATCTCATCGTTGGCCAGTAATACCCCTGCATTGTTATTCTTTGTAAAAGTGTTCGACCTACTACATGGGCTGCACAAGATCCTTCGTGAACCTCTTCGATCAAGTCTTTCACTTCTGAGGGATGGACACATCTTTGTAACCCCGCTATAACTCCTCGTCAGTATAAAATGCCACTGGTTAATACGTAATGAGCAACTTTAAACTTCAGTCTCTTAGCTGCGAGTTTATCAGGTGGCAGAATCCCTTCTTCGATATAGTCCCTGATGGGATCCATACAGGATGGTCCGAAGTCGAAGGCAATGAAATACATCATCAAATCTTCGTCTATGCTCCGACCAGCCAGGATTTCTATTGAAATTATTCTTCGTAGCTCGGTGCGTGTGGCTGATGCTAGTCGAGCAAGAGCGTCTTCTCTTGCATTCTCCAATCTCCGTATTCTAATAAATTGAACAGCAGTAAAACTCGATAGACCTCCATTGCTTTTGCATGATATCTGACCATTAATTCTCCCTTTGCTGCATACATCCCCAGAATTTTAATTTATGATTAACTATGAATTATTGAATACAACGACCTGCTCTGCCTTCATAGTTTTGGCCAAACTTAGACCCACAATCATAGCCTTATATTCAACTTCATTATTGGAGGCTTTAAACTGAAAACGTAGAGAATATTCTATATCAATCTCATCAGGACTGTTTAAAATAATTCCTGCTCCACTACCTGTGGCACACGAAGAACCATCCATATACAGATTCCATACAGGTACTTCATTATCAAATTCTTGATCAGACAGAGTTCCTCGGTAGAATATTTGATGCTTCCTTTTGTCTTCCTCCAGCACTTCTCGCTGCTCGTGGATTATCTTCTCTTGATCCTCTCCAGATGGAAGTTGGTCGGGGGTTAAATTTGATGATCCCGTAACATCCACGGATTGGTCTGTATTAAACTCTTGTTCTTCGAGAGTATCAGAATGAGTAAATTCTGCGATAAAATCAGCTACTTACTTCCCTTTGAGCGACGATCTAGGCTCATAAACTATGTCATATTCCCCAAGTTATATTGCCCAGTACATCAATATTCCTCACTTCTACGGTTTATGCAGATCTTGTCTTCATGGCATATCAGTATACACCACTATAGTATGGGCTTGGAAGTATGGCCTCATCCTTCTGCTAGCTTCGATTAGTGCCAATGCCAACTTCTCCAACTTCGTATATCTGATCTCTGCTCCTCGGAAAGCCTTGATGGTGTAATAGACCAGTTTTTGCACTCCATCCTCCACTCTTATCAACGCCGAGCTGACTGCATTCTCTGAAACTGCCAGATACAAGTATAGTCTTTCTCCCATCACTGGTCTAGATAATAATGGAGTTGTCCCCAAATATTTCTTCAACTCCTAAAAGGCTTTCTCGCATTCATCATTCCACTCAAAAGTTTTTCGTAGTGTTTTGAAGAATGGGAGACATATGTCTGTTGCTCGTGACACAAATTTGTTAAGTGATGCAACTCGCCCTATGAGGCCTTGCACTTCCTTCTTCGTAGTTGGAGATCGCAGCTCTAATAGGGCCTTGATCTTTTCAGGTTTCTCCTCGATACCTCATTGGATAATAATATATCCGAGAAACATACCTTCTCGTACTCTAAATATGCATTTGGTGGGGTTCAACTTCATTTGATATTTTTCTAGTTGATCAAAGGTCTGACCTAGATCAACTAGATGATCAGCATCTTTCTTGCTCTTCGTCGGCATATCGTTGACATAAACCTCCATATTATGACTTATTTGCTCTGCGAACACCTTATTCATCAGCCGCTGATATGTTGCTCCTACATTTTTAAGTCCAAAAGGCATAACATTATAGCAATAAGTTCCCCTTGGGGTGATAAAAGAGGTACTTTCTCTTCCTCGGCTTTCATTTTAATCTGGTTGTAACCCGAGTAATCATCCATGAAACTCAATAATTCATGCCCCGAAGTAGCATCCACCAATTGATCGATTCGAGGTAAAGGAAATTGATCCTTTGGGCAGGCTTTATTAAGATCAGTAAAATCCACACACATTCTCCACTTATTATTTTTCTGTTTCGCCATCACCACATTTGCTAGCCAGTCAGGATATTTGACGTCTTCAATAAAGAAGGCTTTTTACAGTTTCTCCACTTCTTCATGTATAGCTTGATTCTTTTCAGGGCTAAACACCCTTCTTCGCTGCTTCACTAGCTTGACCTCATTGTTCACGTTGAGCTCGTGGCACAGGAAACTCGGGTCTATTCCTGGCATGTCTTCATGATTCCATGCGAAATTCTATTTTTTGCGCCTTAGAAATGCTATCAATTCCTGTTTTATCGATACATCGAACGACGCACCAATTTGGGTTGTTCGTTCTGGGTGCTCGTCGTCCAAAATGATACTTTCGGTAGCTTTCATGACTTGGCCCTTCACGAGCTGAGACTCGTCGCTAGGGTCTAACGTTTCAATCTCTGCATCTTCTATTTCATCCACTTGATAGGTAATGGTCTTCTTCCTGGATTCTTCTCGTTCTTCCTGTTCGGTAGATGAGTAATAGCATTCCCGAGCTACTTTCTGGTCGCCTTTCACTATTCCCACTCCAAAATTGGTTGGGAACTTTAGACATTGATGCACAGTGGATGGTACTGCCTCTAATTTCTTCAAACCTACCCTGCCCATGATGATGTTATAGGCTGATTGGACATTTTTATCCATTACGAAAAAGCGTACCCTTTCTATTCGACAAGCAGGCCATGTACCAATAAGCATATCCAACTTGATTGTCCCAAATGGAAAAACCTTTTTGCCAATAAAACTGAGGAGGGGCCTATGATAGGGCTCCAACTGGGCTAACTTCAAATTTAAGTTTTCGAAGCATAGATAGAACATGATGTTTGCAGAGCTTCCATTGTCCACCAATACCCGTGAAATCACCACTTCCTTCGTTCTCATCTTGATCACCAATGGGTCATCATGAGGATATAGTACACCTGCCAGGTCATTTTTAGAGAAACCAATGACCAGTTTGTCTTTATTCACCTTCCTCGATCGATCATCTTCAGCCAGATTTATTCGTTGTATGTACGAGCAAGCTTGAGCCTCATTGAGGTAAGCCTTCCTCTCCGCAATAAGATCTTCACCTCCTGCATCTCCACCTGTAATAACATTACATTCAAATGATCCAAAATGGATTAAAAATACCTCACGATCTGGCTGTCTTGGTCTTTTAGGAAGGTCGGGATCGTCTTCTGGATCATCTTTGTGATCTCTCTTCTTGTCTTCCTTTGCTCGACGAGGAGATTTAGATCTTTGCCTTCCTCGGTCACTGGTATTTCCACCATTTTGGCGATCAACATACTTTGTCAATTTTCCTCGCCTGATGAGTGTTTCAATTTCATTCTAGAGGGTTATGCAATGTTTGGTCGTATGACCATGGTCTTTGTGGAATTCGCAATACTTGGACTTGTCCCTTTTGTCAGGATCTTCTCTAATTTTTCCTGGCCAGGCTAACTCCTCGTTGTTCTTGATTTCTTCCAGAATGTGATTTATATCTACCTTCAAAGGAGTATAGTTTCCAAATTTCTTCATTTGCTCCAGTGCTTGTTTTCCTTTTGACGGCCTGTTGCCACCATTGTTCTTCTGATCCTTCTTCTCAGTTTTACCAGCTTCAACCTTGGTCTCCTTTGTATTTGTATTCTTCTTCGCAGCCATAGCTTCCTCAGCGTTCATGATTTTGGCTTCTTTTGCCTTTAATTCTTCCATGGTCCTAGGCGGATCCTTGGCCAGGGTATAGTACAACTTATTTGGTAACAATTCACTCATCAGAGCAGTAATTGTTGTTTTCTCCTCATAATCTATTACCTCGAGTTTCTCGTTATTGAAACGAGTAATGTAGTCCCTGGTGCTTTCTTTCGGCTTCTGTCTAACACTCAGTAAGTTTGCTACTCGTTTAACTGGTTTTGTGCCAAAACAGAAATTCCCTATGAACAGCTCTTCCAGTTGAAGGAAAGTCTCAATTTTCCCCCGAGGAAGGTTGTTGTACCATATCTGGGTCGACCCGGTGAGAGTTCCTGAAAACGCCCTGCATCTCATCTCATCGGCAACCGCATAGATATCGGCAGCAGCTTGGTATTGTTCTATATGAAGGACGGGGTCAGTTTTTCCATCATATTTAGGTGTCACGATAGGAGCTTTGAACTTTGATGGTGTGGGAAAGTCCACAATTGCCTGTACGAATGGTGTCCCTTGAACAAAAGTTCTTTGTAGAGGATTTTTGGCCTTAGCCATTTCCCCTAATCTATCCTCTAACCTCTGAATATAGCCTTTCCATGCATCGTCTCCCACCTCGGGCTTACTTGTTCGAGCAACTGATCGTGCTGAGTTTTCCTCCTGGGATCTTTCTTTACGAGCTGCTGGGAGTGATTGGGCGGTCGGATGGTCGTTGAGAGCTCCTCGACTCCATCCTAGGAGGACTTCTATTCCTCCTAGGGCCCAAACGATCAAAAGGAGAGACCCTACTCAACCTTTCTAGAGCACTAGTCCTTTCTGGAGTTAGAGTGACGTTTCGTTGAGAATTTATAGCTCGTACTGACGAAGTTCGGCCAGGTTGATACGAAGGATCACAAGATCTGTTAATACGATATGACTCAGTACGTCTGGATTGAGAGACCTCTAGGAACAACGTTTGTCTTATTCTTGAAGATGATATATAGGTATTTTTCTGAACACTTCGTTGTCCAGATTGGGCCGGAATTCCACCTTGAATAGTTTGTATAAGTTGACGCATGGTTTCTGGCATGGTTGTTTGCCCTTGGGCCAAATTAGCCATTATGCTTGCCAGATCTTGAACGTTTGGGGGTGTAGAAAGGTTTGGAGGGGCCCCAGTGTTTCAATTACTGGATTCTAGAATCTCAGCCATAGATGATGAGTTTATTGGTAAAAAACGCTAACCACAGCCGTTTCCCACAGACGGCGCCAATCTGTTGATGTAAAAAACTAGATTATATTTAATTAATCAATCACAGATAAATAAATAATAAGACAAAGGATTTTTAAAGTGGTTCAGACTGATGAGAATGGCCTACGTCCACTGTTTTTGTATTGCGGATTGTTTATTTGGAATCTCGATAATAAGATTACCAAGAAATCCCCCGTCCTCTACTTATGAGGAGTTTACAATGTATTTATAGCCTTGAGGTTATAGATGCGAGAGGATAATGCGTTGTTATCTAGTAGACATATTCATCTGTATGATATTAATGCGCATTTAATGCGTAGTCGTCTTTTGATTCTCCTGATTTGGATGATTTGCACGCTAAGTAGCTCGAACCGCTTAAGTTGCTCGGTACGCTTAAGTTGCTCGGTGCACCTGAGTAGCTCGGGGCGCCTGAGTTGCTCGTCTAAAGTATTTGTATTTGCTATGTAGGTTGACACGTGTCTTCAAGTGATTGGTCCACGTTAGCAGACTAAATTTGGTATCAACAACGAGCTTCGTTTAAAATAATTTGCAATGCACCCCCATTCATTATATTCACATTTGAAGTTATAAGTAGCCTTGCTAAAAATTTGGACTAAGCTTTTCAGACTCCCATTTTTAGATTTATTTATACCCCTAAATTTAAGTTGTCTACAACATACATATTCAACCACTATGGCTAGCTTACTGACTAAAATTCTCAAAAAGTACAACATAAAAACTTTAGCCACAAATTGCAAATCCAAATGGTAGAAATCAAAAGCAAAGGAATATATTTCGTCCACAAAACTCCAATATTCATTTCTTTATGTACTGAAAGATCGAAATGAACCCCACCTCTCCCATAGAGGAATGTGAATGCATTTAGTGAGAAATCAAATATATAAGTATATATGGGGGTATGTAACAAAGTTTAGAAATGACTAAAAGAGATGATATTAAAAGTTAATATTACTTTGTTTTAAATTCAAATCATACTCCCTTCATGAAAAAGAATTTGGATGGGTTAGGAAAAATTGTCAAAATTAATAGACGTTAGACTCTTCATGTATAGGGGTAAAGCCAGCTGACATCTGATGCATCTCTCAAACCCTACAGTTAAGTGAGAGTTTTGTTCACTAGGTACAACTTTTTTTTAAGTAGAAATTAACAAATTGAGGCGCCTAAATAGAAAAAATTGAAATTTTCTGTTTAACACCCAAAACGCCTAAATTTAAAAGAGAGGTGGCTTCATTTGAAAATAAGACGCCTTAATGTATGTGAAAACCAAAAACTCTCAAGGCATTCATAATTATTTTTCCTACCATTCCTAAACACGTGGCATTTTAAAATGAGATGTTGGATGATGCACACAACAGGATGAATGATGAGGCTGCAAATAAAGGACTTGGACAATCGTGATATTATTTCACCACCTCACAGAACACTTGGGCCACTAAACAAAAATGAGTGACGCCATTCATTTACCAAACCCCAACTAGCATAGATAATCATCCTCTTCCTTTGGCCTAAAAATCCCAGAAATGTGGAATTGAGTCGCTCCATTGGTGAAGGAAGCTTCAGCTAATCATCCCAACCGGGTTGCACCCCTTTCTTTTTAAAGCTTATGACGTTTTAGTCTCGTTTATGTATATACAGTCCATGCATAAAAGTTCCTTATTTTTGAGTTGCAAACGATATCTTTATCTTAAGAAATTCGTTTTGTAAAATTTGATTCGAATGATTACTTTCCAATGTGACTTGATATTCACTTCCCAAAAAGTGTTTTTATAGGACCGAAGCTTTAGGATGGAAAAAAAAAAATAATCATTAAAAGAGATCTTTGGGGACGAATGAAATTAGCGGTCCTAAATATTTAGCACTAATTAAATGCCCTTTTAATCCGTCTTAAAAAGAGGGATAAAAGGAATATTATTGGGGATGGTCTGTTAGAGCTGTCCTAAATACTTTTACTTAAGAACACTTCAGAGATGGCTCAAAAAAGTGTTACCGTCTTTCATTTTTACTTCCCGCTTTTACTTCATTTTTATTAATATTATTTTTTTCCTTGTTACTTGACGCATCATCATTTTGCATTGATTCCAACCAGTGGCGGATCCAGGATTTTCGGGCTGTGGGTGTGGGATTGTTTTAGCAATTTCTGGGGTTCGAGAGCGAGAAGGCCGGAGGTGAATTTTTTTGGATTAGTTTTACTTGTTTTGCAATTTTGAACCCTAAAAAACTTGTGATTAATACTCACTCATTTTCAACCATACGTAATAAACCATCATCTTTTAACAACTACTAATTAAAATTAAAGTTTAATATAAATTTTAGCAACAATAACTAATTTTGGGGACAAATTATTTTTTAGCAACAACTCCAACAACAACAATTTCAAATATTTAAAAAATTCAGCATACTATACTAACAATTCAACTAATTAAAAGGGGTGAACTTGTGTTGTGCTAATATCAGATATTGAAAAGATTCAGCATACTAAGTAATATCAGATATTGAAAAAATAACATACTCAAGGAATGAATGTGTTGCTCCCTCTGCTAGACTGCTACTGCTTCGTTCGTGAATCGTGGTCATGGATGAAATGAAAAGGGGTTGTTGTCTTGCCTTGCCTTGCCTTGCCTTGCCGGGGGATAGGAGAGAAGAGAGGGCGGACGGGGCAGAGGCGGGAGAGGGAGAGAAGAGGAGAGGGGATGGATTTTTTGACAAAGACGGGAGAGAAGAGAATGAGAAAAGAGGCGGATGGATCAATCTATACGGTTCTTTTTTTTTTAAGTTTTTCAACTTTAGCTTATTTAGACAATTTACCCCATAGTTTTAAAATTTTATAAATTGATCTAAAAAAAAATTTACAAAAACTCAGCGCAGATTTTTTGAAAACCTGTCGATGCGGCCGCCCCCATTCAGGATGGGTAAGGTTCGCCCCTGACTCAAATCCTCCGAATTGTTGACTGTCACTCTCCCTATCATCGACCCTTTTCGCTAATCGGAGCTCTTCCTTATTTTTTTCATGCGAACAATATATGGTTTCTTCCCCCCCCCCTCCTCCCCTGCCTCCCCCCACATCCCACTCCCACCCCATATGTATGTATGTATGTATGTATGTATATAAACAATTTTTTAGTGACAGTTTTGAAAAGCATCTCAAGTAGTATTTAAAATTTGAATTAAATACTTGGGACATATGTGTCCATCCCTAATATTTTGGCGCAAAAATTTTGGCATCTTGCAATTTATTTTTGGGATGGCTAATAATTGTCCTAAAAAAATTTGCTCAAGACGGCATCCTGTAACACCCCATGATTTTTTAACCATAAAAATCTTTGTTAAATTAAAATTTTCGGAAAAGTAATTTTTGGAATCTATTTAATTTTGGTATGTAAAGATGTTGGTTAATATATATGAATAAGTTTATGAGTAAAATTTAAATCGCCATTAAAATTTGGAAATTATAACTTTTTGTATAAAAATCGGGGGAGGATTCGACCTAAGAAGAAAAAAAATATTCAACCGTCCAATCGAGCTGAAGTTTTTTAAGAAACTACGTCTCACCTCCAGCTACAATATATCAAAATTTCAACCAATTCCGACGATTCGATCGTCCGGAATATTTTTTTTAGTGTTTGTATTTGATTAACACTCAAATTCTTTTTGGTATGTAAACATAGAGTGACAGGTTTAGGACTTTTAAAACACAGTTTAACCTTCTCAAAAATCAGTATCTTCCTATAATTTCATTCTCTCTCACTTACAAAACATAAACCACCATTGAACATAACTTTCACCCCAAGTTTGAAGGCTCAACCGTATTTTCACAACATCATTCAAGAACTTGTCTTTATTGGTTTTTCGATAGGAACGCAACCATCCAATCAGAATTTTCAACTGACTTGTCTATAGACATGAATACTTCTAGTCTTTTTCTTTAGTATTATGCGTTTTAAATAGGGATGTGTATCAATCGGTTTGATCGATAAATAGGGAATACTAATACCATACCGATTCTAATAAGCTAAAATCAATTTTATTATATGCACCACTCAGTATAACCTTACTTAAACCCAAATCGTACCGCACATTTTGCGGTAAACCGTGATAAAATTGGTAATTTCGGTAATATTTCTATTTACAGCTTGCCCAACTCAAATTATTAGGTTTAAAAAATAATTAGATTATATCATTTTTTATTTAGTCAAAAAATATTTTGATCAAAATAATGATCACCAAAATAGCATAATTTTTCGATAAAAAATAACTAAAAAAGATAAGGCTTAACATCATTTTATATTTAGTCAAATTATTTTGACCAAACAAATCATGTCCACTAAAAATCATGGCTCGAATCTGTCAAACTCACAACATTTGGAATTCTCCGTATAAAGGCAATAGCTTTATACAAAGCTATTAGGTATAGGAGTTACACTCATTTCTGATGTGGGACAAGCATAATAAGGTTTTGAAGTGATAATGCAATTTTATACCAATTTTATGCAATTTCACCTCTTTCAATACTTTTTCAACCCTATCTTTATATATATATATATATATATATATATATATAGGTCATGCTTTAGGCTCTTATTTTTTGACAGGAACTAATATGGGTATGCTTTGGGATCATAATAGATTAAAAAAAATTACATAACAGTTCATGACCATTAAGTTATGTATATTATATCAAAATATAATTGGTATATTTATGTTATAATTTTGGTACATTATTACAATAAATTTGGTAATTTATGTTTTGGTACTTCAAAAGCAAAAATTTCGGTAAATCGATTTTTAAATGTGTAAACCAAAAAAAAAATTTAACAGCTTTGTCTCGCCTTCAGCTACAACATTTAAAAATTTCAGTAAATTCAAACGGGTCGATCGTCCGAAATATTTTTTTTTAGTGTTTGTATTTGATTAGGACTCAAATTATTTTTGGTATATAAACATAAAGTGACGGGTTTAGGACTTTTAAAACATATTTTAGCCTTCTCAAAAATCAGTAGCCTCCCATAATTTCACTCTCTCTCCCTTACAAAATCTAAACCCCATTTAACACAACTTTCAACCCAAGTTTTGAAAGTTCAAATCGTGTTTTCTCAATTCAATCAGAATTTTAAACCGACTTTTCTACAGGCATGAATATTTCTATTCTTTCTCTTTAGTATTATGCATTTTAAATATTGCCTAAACATCAAATTATATGTTTTTCATAAAATAAACTTGAAACCTTAATTAGAGAAAGTAAAATCTATATTGGGACTGTTTTTATGAAAAATCTTAATATGAAGTAAGACTTATAACCCTTGTGTGCATAAGGTAGAGGTTGGATTTTGTTAATATGGATGTAGATTTCATGTAGAAAATCATATTAGATTTATTAATTAATAGTGACTTGTGAAATCACAAAAAATTACGTAGAGGTGATAAAAGATAAATTAATGTTATGTGCACCATAAATATGCATGATGATGAAATTATATTAGTTGCATAAAATAAGTCGGTAATTATGAAGATTGATTGAATGTGCGAAATTCGTTTTATTTGTGATCTTATGAGAAGTTGGTAGAATTGTTGATAAAATATCTCATGCGACTAATTATTTTAATTATATTTGACGCAGCGGGAACGACAGGATTTTTGGGGAGTAATGCCCTCACCTTAATTTTAGGAGTGCTTGTTAGGTGTGGAACTAGTAAATATGTCTTAGTTGTGATAAAAACTTTCTAGGTATGGAACTATTTAGTCTATTTTTTTATGGATGAGATATTCCGAGATGGGGCTGATTTTTTGTGTCGTTCCGTTGATTCGATAGTCTAGGCGCGAGACTAGGAGGAAATTAATGGTATAGATTCATCTTATATGATAGGGTAGGACGTACTTATGTTTTGGAGACCTCTAGGTATGTACTAGGGGTAGATTTGAGGATTTATGCTCTATAGATGGGTAGGGGTAAATAATGAGAAACTGAGAAATTAAGAATCAATGCCTAAGATAATAAATGGGTATTAAAATGAATTTGCGTTGCGAGTATGTGCAAAACTAACGATAATTGATTCGACTGACTATAGTGACGTGCCGTGCGTGGAACTTCATGAGTATGTGTAAAACTGATAGAAATCGGGCTGACTGAATAGAGTGAAGGGAATGGGTGTAATGTGTAGAATTTTAATCGAACCAAGAATATGTGCAGGACCGATAAGGGGTCGAATGGCCATAATGGTATCGCATGAATAAAAATAATTGAATAATTAAATTTAGTAAGGATAAGAGCTAATTTTTTTAAATTATAGTGCTAATGGAATAATTGGACTTACATTTTAAGGTGGATGAGTTATATGGGTAGATAACGACACCTTACTTTTACTCGCACGTTTATATATATGTTGTTTAATTTAAAATACTATATCGTGATATTTATTATATATAATGGTATTGTCTAGGTTCACGGGCCCTAATTGAAAATAGTAGCTAGTATTCATGCGGTGGACTCTGACCCATTGCGTTGACTAACATTTCAGGTATAGCGTTGGAGTAGTTGCATAGGAATGATTGGAGATATTTTTGGAGATGAAGGTGGAGATTTATTTTAGACGCTTTAGTAGTTTATGATTGTTTTCTATTTTCATCGCTTTTATTATGAGACTTTTATTTATGCATTTGGAGGGTCAATCGGTTCCACGGTTATTTATGGATTCATAACTGGATTATTTTGTTGGGAGTTATATTTATTTGGAGCTGAATTTATTCTGGAGATCAGCATGGTGATGGATTTAATATTGCTTGAATGTTTATATTTATTGGATCAATTTGATTATTATATTATGGAAAAAAATTAATATGTCTCATATATCTGTCACATTCTAAGAATAATAATTTATTTAGTGACCCCGGAGTAGTTTGGGGACGGCGATTGGCCATGTCACTTTCCAGAATGCACGGAATGATGACACCCTCTACATATGAACACTCCCAATCGTGATATTCCACAGCCACATTTGTCTATGTTGATTTTCCCATGGATTAAGTTCACACCATTTTATTCCATTTTCATGATTCAGATATTTTCGTGTTATTCCATGGTGTGTATTGTTTGTACTTATATGTATATGTTTATACTGAAAATTTTTTAAAAGTTTCAAAAATAATTTGTCAGTTGTTGAATTTTCCATCACTATTGCTTTATTATAATTACTTTGTGATGATATTTCAAATTTGAATTCTCGTGGGGCTAACATTTCAGCATTAGTTTCTAACCTTTTGTCTATTATGCCCAAAAATAGGGAGAACATATTCAAGGGGAGAATATATTGAGGGGGCGTTTCCTTTGTTTTAAACTTAACAGGTCATGGTAGTTTCCTTTACTTCATGTGTGTAGGTCATTTTTCGCATTGATGATATCATGGATTACGCGATGAAGACTTTCAGCTGAGAAAAAAGTTACGAGTGTCTTTTTCTTTTTCGTGTTTCGGATGAACATTAGTATAACTTATCTTAGGGGTTATTTTATTCGATTTTGTGTTTTGTATTGGAATAGCCAGAGGGGGGAGATTTGTAAGATTAAGGTTTATAATTTCTTCTTGTGTTTTTAAGTCTAACATATTATCTTACACCTTTAGTTCATCGTGTACATTCTCAAGATCTTCAAGTGAAGACAAGTTAGTCACCGAAAGCAGTAATCAAAGATCAAAAGAGTTGAGATCGTCACTACAATCATCGGAGAAGATATATGGTTTTGTTATGTGTAATCAATTTATTCTGGGGTATTTTAAAAGTGTTTGAAAACAAAAAATATTTTTTGAAAATATTTTTAAATTTTTTGAAAAATTATCAAAGCCATTAGAACGGAATTGGATGTCGTTAGAACTAGTACACGGTTCTCGTTAGAACGGCTTTAAATGAGACTTCAAACGAGATAGATTTTGGCAAACGTTGATCGCCTTGGAATCCTGTTGGAAAGTTCATTTTATGGGTGTTCGAAAGAAATAGGTTACTTCGAATGTACCTCGTTCAAATAAGCCTGCAAAAAAAATTTATCTGATTTCAAATGCAATCTTTCAAGTTTATCTCTGGGAGATTTTTCTCCTTTTATATAGAGATACGAGCTTGCTTTTCTAATCAAGACTTTTAGATATCTTTTCATGATCAAACACTTTTATTTTTCAAATTCGAACCCTTTGGATGATTTGAGATCACTTTATCAAAATTTTAAGAACACAATCCATGTTCATATCTTAATGGAGCTAGATCTTAACTGCTGGAGATAGGAATACAGTTTTTTTTGCTAATCGGTGGATACCGAGGCAAGTGAATCTTGTTGTAGAGAATTAATGGATTTGCATTTATGTCTATTAATAACAAGAAAGGAAGACATAACTACATTACATAGTGGAGTCTAAGTTTTTGTAAGTCTGTTTGTGCTATTAGGTAATACCTAGTTATAAGAATGCTAAAAAATAGGTATCGCTCGAAAGGAATTTTTCCTCATATATTATCTTTTGTAATTTGTGACTTGTGGTTTGTTTATCTCTATTTAAATTCATATGTCTTGCATGTTTAGTTTCGCCTAATTAATGAAGATCAAATTGGATTAAATATAATTTAGCTTGCCTAATCTACAATTTTTACATATAACTGGACCACTCAGTAATCCACATTTTCACCCCTATCCTCCGTCTCAAGGTTTCCCCACCTAAATCCCACCTCTTACAACATTTCCCTCCCCCATTACTCTTCCTACCACATTCCCCTCCCAAATTTCTCCTGTCTAGATCCCAAAATCATCGCCATCCACTCATGGTGACTATGGCGAACAGTAGTATATAATGGACTTGACCAATGCCAAGATTATTGACATGTGCACACTCATTTCCTTGAATGTTAGATTCCTATTCATAATCACATTTTGAAGATAGGTGAGGCTCAGATACTGGTTGATAACATATATATCGGTTACGGAGAATATCGTGTACACATTGACAGCGAAGAAGGGACCTTGATGAAATAATATCATAATTTTTTTATCACTTGGCCAGTTTATTTGTTTCTCAAGATTAGGTGATGAATAATGTTTAATTTGAGAGCAAGTTGCAATATTTTGTTTATTTAAGTTATTTTAAGTTTGTGGGTCATTTTTTGACAGTTTTAGTGTAAGCAGCATGAATTTAAGTTTTACTTATTTAATTTGAGTTATTTTAATTTTATCACACTTGTGCTGAATAATTTGAATGAATTATAAATTGTGCGCTCTTATATTATACGTGACCTTTGTTTCAACCTATTAATATAGGTTAATTGAATTTTAAAGATTATTTAATGAATTTTCCATAATACGAAGAGTAGATGGGGGAGAGTAATCGAAAAACTGATAATCATGTAAAGAGAATTCAAGAATTTGTTATATAGGCAGATGGAAATATTAAAAGCGATAAGATTTCGAGTCTGTGCACCTATTGTATGAATGAAAAATATAATTATTTAAAAGACATTGAGTTGCATTTTGCTAAAGTGGTAAATTTTGTAAGACTACAAGATTTGAACATACTATGGTGAAAATAATGTACCTTACGTTTCGAAAGAATTACCGGTACCCGATCGCGTGACGCAACCCCACTGAGTGGAAATGGTACATGATTCGCAAACACATTGTCCTTTAACTGGCCAAATTAAGGATGCTTACGGAGTCTACCACCATCAAAACCACCAACCTATGGAAACAGATAATGTGAATTATGACCAAGTCCATGAATAAGTTAATGCTGAATTACCAGAAGATCGGGAATACAAAAGGTTGAAAGTTGACACAGCTAGGTCATTGTATAAACATTGCAATGATGTATTATATAAAATTATTGTTTTGCATAACTTGAAGAGACAATTTATTTTATCGGGCAATAGCGTAACTAAAATTCTTAAGTGGGTTAATGACATTATCCCAAAAGATAACACGTTACCAGTCAATTATCCATGCATGAAGAAAAGCTTGAAGTGTTTGGGTTTTAAGTGAAAATATATTCATGCATGCAAGTATGATTGCATATTTTATCTCAACGAACACGAAGAGAAGGATGAGTAACATGTATGCAATGAAAGAGCTAATATATATGGCTTGTGAGAATAGAAAGGATAAGATTGTAAAATATCACAAGTGCTCACAAGTTCCACAAAAGGTTTTGAAATATTTTCCCCTCGGGCCACGGTTAAAATGATCTTTCACTATACCGTAGATAGTAGTGGCCATGACATGGAAGCTCGAAGCGAGGTGGGTGAGAATATCATGTGTCATCCGGGTGATTTACTCATTTGTCGTATTTCAAATGCAAGACACCTTAAATTTACAAAGGAACCGAACAATGTTCGTCTTGCATTATCAACCGATAGGTTTAACCCTTTTTGTTATTTAAGCACTAATCAGAGTTATTCTCCAGTTCTCATGGATCCTTTAAGTCTTCTTCCAATACTAAGCATAAGAAAGGAGTTCTCGTTATTATCATTATTGATACCCGAGCCGAAGTCTCCCGATGATGATATGGATATTTTCTTATCCCCATTCATTGAAAGACTTAAAGAGTTATGGGATAAAGGCATGAGGGAGTTTGACACTCATAAGGGTGAAGAGTTCACACTTAAAAGTAATGGTGATGTAGTCGGTCCACGATCGTCCTGCTTATGGGACCTTGTCCAGGTACACTTTTCATGGTAATTCTGGATGTCCAATGTGTGGGGTGGAAATTGGAGCCACTTGGTTACATCATAGTGGTAAGATGATTTATACGGGTCATCGTAGATTTCTTTCCACCATTCACCCTTTTATGAATGACAAGTCAAACTTCTTACCTATCGATCACAAGCATAGGACGGAACCTACTCGACCTTCTATTCAACAGATCGAGGAGAAGGAGAAGGAGAAGGTTCTGACTGCAAGAAATATGTATGTAGGCGAACACCCTCAGTTTGTAAACCTAAAGCATAAAGCAAGGGAGGATCCGAATGACCCTAGTAAAATTAAGGCATGGTTTAGACGATCAATAGTTTTTTACTTGTTGTATTGGAAAGATTATTGTGTAAGGCATGTAATTGATAAGATAAACATAGAGAAGAATGTTGCGAAACTTCTTATAGGAATATGTCTCGGTGGATCTCATTCAAAAGGTGGAGAGAGATGAAAAAAAATGAAATTATGTTTGAAAAATAATCTTACCAGATAAAGAATTTTTATCCCACCCAAGGGCTTTCACTTTTACTACTAGTGAGAAAAAGATCCTCCTAGACACGTTGTTCAGTTTGAAGGCTCCGACTGGCTATTCCATTAATTATCATAGTGTATTAAACAACCAAACAAATGTCCTAAAATAGTGCCAATCTCACGATTAGGACGTCATCATTCAATTAACCCCTTATTGTTTTGGCATTTCTTCTCCGAGCACAATGACCTCTGTAGATAAATTATCCAAATAAGTTTGTGATTTACCCTACTTTGTGTAAATATGGTGTTGATGTAAAAAACTATACTATGTCTAATTATTTAATCACATATAATATTTGTAACTCAAAGAAAGAGACAAAAAGAGTGTTACAGTGGTTCGGCTTATGGAGAAAAGCCTACGTCCACTGTGCTTATTATTTCCTTGTATTTGCCTTTCAATCACTTACCCTTGACGAAGGGATTACAACGTATTTATAGCCGAGTAAGAAGACAAAGAGATGGAATGTTAAAGGATGGAATGCCTTTATAAATTAGGCATTTACATCATTACAGAATGTCCAAAATGCTTCTGGCTGTTGGCATTTTATTGATACTGTTGGTCGGGCTTTCTGGTGTTGGTCGGCATTCTAGTATGAAGGTCGGCATTCCAGTATGAAGGTCGGCATTCCAGGCTTAGGTCGGTGGCTATACCTTGTTGACTAGGATTATTACCATAGTCAATAACCAATGTAGATTTCTGATTGGTCCGGGTAAGTGGGTAATTTTTGGTATCAACAAAAGCCTCCAATGTTCCATGCTTAATGCTTACTTAAAAGTATGGAGCATTTAGTTTTGGTAGTAGCTCGAGATATATTTCTGATGCTTGGTCGATTGTTGACTTCCCACACTTGTAAATTATTAACTTTGTTGTTCACGTGTACTGTTGATGGCATTTGGTAAATATCCATAATTAAAATGAATCATTTTAGGGCAAATACGTCTTTTTTTGCTTGGCCGCCAAAATTTCAATCATCATTTCACTTTACTCATTACGTTCGCCGATTTTCGAGGCAATCTATAAAAGGCGGTAAAATCTCGATCATCTCTTACCTCAAACCCTCTAAGTTTCTGCTGTAATTTCTTAAGCTTTCATGTGATCGTTCTTCCTATCTTATAGTTCTTGTTGAATCCTTAAGTCTTTATAAGAATTCTTTCTCTTTCTTCTTTTATTCATATTGAATCATGGTTTACGTTGTTGTCTCTCTAGATGAGTTTAGAAAGGAATTGAATATACCAGACTATGTAGACTTAGAGTTTTCCAATCCCCTTGTTGATATTTTTCTTTGTCTGAAGGTCATTCGATCCCTTCCTTACTCATTATTGAATGCAGCTTTAATTTTCCCCCAAATCATTTTTGTCTGGAATTTTGTCAATACTTTGACATTGTATCTGTTAGAGTAGCCCCCAATACTTGGGGGTTATCAATGGTGTGCATATGCTCAATCAACACCTGGGACCCACATAGGCATTCCCTAAATCATGTTTTGTTATAAGTGGGTCACTAGTGACAGTACTTACTATTTAAAAACTAGGACTGTAAATAGAGCTTTAGTTGTTAACCTTCCTGACTCCAATAGGAATTACTTTGGGCATGGAGTGATTGCTAAAAATTGGCAATATGTACCCCTAATAGGGGGTGAAGTGTACAATGGGCCAAAATGCCCTCAGGAGGGTAATGGGATAGGTTGTTTTAAATTCTTATGTGACTTTATTAATAATTTTTCTTCTGAAATGTTAATTAATCAAAGTTTGTTTATTTTCTTGCAGTTGATAGGAATAGGAAGTGTCCCAAGGAGGTTGACATTACGCTTGACGAGCTTAACTTTTTTTGTGGTCTTTATTAAAAAATTGGTAAAGAGCATACTAGGTCGGCATCATACTTACTAAATACAGGAGTTATGTCACCTTCTTTATTTCCCGAACTTCTATTATTATTCCTGCCATTATGTTGACTTGGACCAAAACTAGTGTCCACTTCATCAGGTAGTGTGGAACTTGCTTCAGATCCTTCTTCATCCTTGGACTCTGGCCTTCCTCTTATTGTTGATATGGGAAAGATGAAATTCCCTAATATAATGGGAGATGTTATTTCTCCTGGCTCCACCAAATTTGTTGATGGTAGAGCCACTAATAAAGAAGATGCTGCGAAGAAGCCCTAGGCTAAGAAGGGTGAGGAATCCCTTCTCAAATGCATAAAAAATAGTCTTCCTTCCAGACTTGCTGAAGGAATTACTGCTACTGTCGACCAATAGAACTTGGTTAATTTTCTTGTTAATGTTATTAGCTCTCCTATAGCCATAGGTCCTAGCTTAGCCAGACAATTGATAAGGTCTGGTACTTTTCCAGATCATCGGGGTGTTACCTCTGCCATGCCCTTTTTAAAAATTTCTGAAAGGACTGATCTGAACCTTGCCTTGGTAAAAATTCTTGATTTTTCATACTTATGCTTTTTCATTGATTTCTTGTACTAATTTGGCCTCTATTTTTATAGCTACTGGTTAATTTTAATTAGATGTTGGAGAAGGACAAAGCACTTCGTTCTTCTTCAAATGACATAGAAGAGGCTTTTGAATGCATGAAGAAGCCCTTATTTGACTCCCAATAAGCAATAGAAAATGAGAAGCAATATTAGGAGAACAAAATAAAAGTTGCGAGGAAGCTCAGAAAAAGGTTGATAATGAGGTTGTTACAGCTCAAGGACAAGTCTCTGAGTTGAAGAAGAACTTGGCTGATAAGAAAGCTAAAAGGGTAAAGGCTAGAGAAGCCTCTTTCAATAAGGGATGGGAGAAGGCCATATTATCTGCTTCTATCCAGATTGAGTATGTGAAGAAAAAATATTACAAGAGGATGGTTGGTCGGCAGCACTTACTGAGGTCAACACTCCTCCAGAGTCAAAGCTCTTCCTTAGACATAATCCTGGTTCCACCAAACTTAGACGAGCAAGTTAAAGATGATGTGGGGTCAGGGTATTCCTTCCTTGTTTTGGATCCTGCAACTGACCAGCTACAGACAGTTATTGAGTCTTCTCTCCCAACCACTTCCGAGAAAATCACTCCACCCATTTATGTCAGTTGAAGCTACTACTGATAGGGAGAAGGTGTAGACTTTCTCGACAATCAGCCTTTTTTTTCTTTTTTGTCTTTATCACTCCTTTATTATAATGTATTTGTAACTTTACTTCATATCAATAAAAATGATTATTTTCTTCCTCTACATTTGTCATCTTTTGATAGTTGCTTTATGCTCTTTATTCTGTTGTTGATTTGATATTTCGTAACTCTTATAGTTCATGGCCAAAATGGATCAACTTTCCTCCACTGACTCCGAGCTACTCAAGAGATGTAATGATCTATTCAAGGTTGGTCATATAACTTTGTTCGATGAAGATCTGTCAAATTTGCTCGGGGATGATGTTTCATATTAAGCCAAGGAAGCTTACTTATACTTAAAGTGTCTTATTGATCGGGCAGTGGCTAACAATGTATCTTACCTCGAAATGATTGCAGAGATTCAAGACGATCATAAAAAAACCAAGGCTATCCTGCATGTTGATTATGAGGAGAAGTACAAAGCTCTAAATAAAGCTTGGGGTTTTGAGGAGAAATTAGAGAAATACGCCTCTTCTTTTAGGAAGAAAGAGATTTTAGTCAAGTGTGAAGTGGATGATGCTATGGCCATTGCCAAGCTATTGGAGGAAGAAAATAACAGTTTGAGAGACGAGCTGAACGCTTTGAAGGTTCCATCAACTACTGCTGCTGTTGATAATGGAGTTTCATTTTTGGAGACCGAAAATGCTAATCTGAGGGAACAACTAGAGGCTTTGAAAAATCAAAATCTTATTCATCTTCCAGATCAAGAGCAAGATCTGGGTAAGCTACGATTGATGAAAGCAGGACTCAATAGACGCTTGCAAATTAGGTTGCACAGATAAAGGCAAAGAATTTATCCATTATTGAGATGTCTCAAAAGATCCAAACTCAGGGCGAGCAACTTTCAACCCAGTCTTCTCAACTGTAGGCTAAAAAGGGAGTATTAAAGAAGCTGCAACATCAAGTTAAGAGATTAACTTTCCAATTTCACAAACAGCCCTAGGAGATCTAGATGGAAGGATATAATGACGCTCTTGGTCATTTTGATGATCGCTTTATTTAGGCTTAGCGCGAAGGCTATAAATAGGGTTGGACCAATTGCCTAATAGTTATGAAGGTTGACCAGGACAGTAAACTTTTGTATTGGGTTGATCCGAGACTTTTTGAGTGTTATGACCCTCCCTTTAAACTGAATGTCAGCTGGATCCCTATAAAAACCATTCATCAATGCCTGATTTCCAAATACTTAGGGGGTTACGGCCTGCATGACGAGCTAGAAATAGTTCAACCCCCTCATCTATTAAATGCTCCGAGAAGCAGCAATAGGAGAATGCTTTAAGATTTCAACTTTATTAACTCTCCATACACATTGGATGATCCTCCAGCAGGCATGGAACCAGCACCGAGCTCCTTTAGAGCTAAATCAAAGCGTCCAATGGATAAACTTGAGAATAATTTGTTCCTGTATTTCATTTGTACACAATATTTTCATGTAATCATCTTATATATAAATAAAAGGCATTTAATTGACTTATCTTGTTAATTTCTGGATGCTTAAATGACTTTGTTGTTTCATTAGTTCTACTGATACATTTACTTATTTGCCTAAATTTAGTATCAATTACCAATGAGATTATCATAAGTTCTAATAATATAATTAGATTTCTAAGTTTAATATCAGTTACGATTGATGTGGCCACAGTTTCTACTAGTACAACTAGATTTAAATCCAAGTTTAGTATCAGTTACCCGTGGTATTGCCATATGTTCTACTAATGTACCAAAATTTGTAGGTTTAGCATTTATTACCAGTGGTGACCAAGCGTATGTAGAATATATGTCTACATTCCTATTTAGGAATCTTCACAACGTTCTTCCTCTATTTTTCTTAGTTCGGATAAAACTTTTAATTTTTATACAGAGTTTTATCCCTTGGTTTTTTCGACCAAGTACTGAGGACTAAAATCTTGTTTTGACTTGGGTTTGATTGCTTTGCCGATCAAGTAATTACTTTGCCAATCAAGTATCGCTCTTTCGAATAAAATTTGACTAATTACCAAACTCTTGCCGATCAAGTATTGGGGAATGAGGATGGGGATACATATCACCAGTATGCCCACAAAAATTAAAAAAAAGGAAAAAAACCAATTTTTTATTGATACTAAAGAAAATTGATTACAAAAGATATTTCTTGCTACATTACTGGTAGTACTTCCTAAGATGTTCAACATTCCAAGGATTTTTTAATTCTTCCCCCTTCAAAGTTTCAATTCCATAAGTTTCTGGTCGAATAACTGTTGAAACATGATAAGGGACATGCCAATTGGCTTCAAGCTTGTTTGTCTTCTGAATCCCCGTTTTAAGTATATAATCCCCCTCTTTTAAGTTGGTCAGCTTCACCCTTTTATTATAAAAGCATGTTGTTTATTGTTGCTAGACAGTGTTCCTTAAAGCAACATCTTCACACACCTCTTCCAGCATGTCCAGGTCTAGCCTTCGCATGAAATCAATCACAGGAGAATCAATGTTCAACACTCTATGAGTTAGCAAACCTATTTTAACTGGTCTGATCGATTCCGTTCCAAATGCCAGCATGTATGGTGTTTCTCCAGTAACAGCTCTTAGAGTTGTTCGGTATGCCCACAAAATTGAGTGCAATTAATTTATCCAATTCCCTTTACCATCATCAAGTCTTTTCTTCAACCCATTAAGTAAAGTTTTGTTCGTTACCTCATTTTTCCCATTGCTTTGAGGATGACCTCGAGTAGAGTGTAACTTTTAAATCTTGGATTGGGCACAATATGCTGCAAACTCCTCATTATCGTATTGTGTGCCATGGTCGGTAATGAAGGCATATGATAAACTATATCTACAAATGATGTTTTTAGAGAAGAACTAGTATACCTTATCATAAGGCATATCTGCTTCAATCCATTTTGTGAAATAGTCAACAGATACGAACAAATACTTAAATCTTCCTCGGGTGGGCGACAATGGCCCAACCAAGTCTATTCCCAAAATAGCAAATGGCCAAGGTGAAGTAATGGGGGTCAAAGATGCATGTGAAGTTTTGCGAATATTAGAGAACCTCCATCACTTGTCACACTTTTTTGTTGAGGTTGTACAATCTTCCCTCATGGTCGGCCAGTAATATCCTGGAGTATTCATTCGCTCTAGTAATGATCTTCCTGCTACATGAGCTCCACAAGATCATTCGTGAACTTCTTCTATTAGTTTTTTAACCTCTGTTAGGTGAACATAGCGCTACAGAGTAGCTGTTAACCCTCTCATGTATAGCACTCCTTTATCTAACACATATCTTGTTGCTTGGTACTTAAGATTTTTGGCTTTAATCGGATCGACTGGCAGGATTCCTTCATTAATATAATCTTTAATGGGATCCATCCAGGAGGGTCCCATGTCTACCGTAAGGAAATTAATCATCAAGTCCTAATTAATGCTTTGATTGGCCAAAATTTCAATGGGAATGGTACTCCTGAGCCCAATTCTGGTTGTTGATGCCAGCCGAGCAAGTGCATCAGCTCGTGCATTTTCCAGTCTTGGAATTCTTCTCATTCGAACAGTAGGTAATTTGTCTATAACCTTTAATGCCATGGCTAAGTATCTTGCCATTAGTTCTCCTTTGGCTCCATTTAAACTCAAATTTTTCTTCACCACTAAGTGAGAATCACTGTGTGCCAAAACTTTCTCAGTGTTCAGTGATTGGGACAAACTTAAGCCCACAATGAGAGCTTCATACTCTGCTTCGTTATTTAAGGCCTGAAATTATAATCACAATGCATATTCAATAGTTATCCCCTCAAGGGTGTTGAGTATTAGACCTACTCCACTTCCTATTGCACATGAGGATCGATCTACATACAAGTTCCATATGGCAATGTTAATGTCAAACACTTGGTCTATTAATATCCCATGATGGAATACTTTTCTTCTTGCCTCCTTATATATTTTTTCCATTTATTACTTCCTGATTGACGTCTCCGGTAGGTCGTCAACAACTTCTTCTAAGCTTGTCTCTAATGGGGTTTTCTTAGGCTATTGGTCAATGATGACTTCGATTGGGCTTTCCCATATTTGGGTTTGCTCTGCCTGAGTGTTCTGTTGCTCGCGAACCTCCAAATAAGTGAATTCAGTAATGAAGTCTACCACAACTTGTCCCTTTAATTAGGACCTTGGCTCATATACAATATCGTACTCCCCCAGTTCTTCTGCCCATCACATTAACCTCCCAGACTTCTCTAGTTTATGCAAAGCTTACCGAAGAGGCATATCAGTGTACACCACAATAGTATGTACTTGGAAGTAAGGTTTCATCCATCTGGATGCCTCAATCAAAGCCAAAGCTAACTTCTCCAAGCATGGATATCTAATTTTTGCTCTTTGGAAGGCTTTGCTAGTGTAGTAGACAGGATTTTGAACTCCGTTATCTTCTCATATCAAGGAAAAATTTATAGCTGACTCAGAGATGACTAAGTATAACTATAACTTTTCTCCCAACATTAGTCGGAAGAGAAATGAGGGTGATACCAAATACTTTTTCAACTCCAAAAAAGATTTCTCACATTCATTATTACATTCAAAACTCTTCCTCGGCACTTTAAAGAATGGTAAACACTTGTTTGTAGCTTGGGACATAAATCTGTTCTACTCTGCTACTCGATCGGTGAGCCTTTGCACCTCCTTTTTATAGGTCAGGGACTGCATTTCAATCAACGCCTTGATTTTGTCAGGGTTAGCCTTAATTCCCCTCAGATTCACTATGTACCTGAGGAACATGCCTTCTTGGATACCGAATACGCAGTTGATCGGATTCAACTTCATCGGGTGCTTCTCCAATTGATCAAAGGTTTGGCTGAGGTCGGAAATGTGATCAGATGATTTTTTTTTTATCTTTGTTAGCATGTCATCTACGTATACCTCCATGTTTTTGCCTATCTGTTACTCAAAGACTTTGTTCACCAACCTCTGGTAAGAAGCACATGCATTTTTTAAACCAAATGGCATAACATTATAGCAATATGTTCCTCGAGGAGTAATGAAAGAAGTTATTTCCCTATCTTAGGGCTTCATCTTAATATGATTATAACCAGAATATGCATCCATAAAACTCAATAGTTCGTACCCTGACGTAGCATCGACAAGTTGATTAATCCTGGGTAAAGGAAAGTGGTCCTTTGGGCAGGCTTTATTCAAATCTGTGAAGTCCACACACATTCTCTATTTGTTGTTTTTCTTTTTAACCATAACAACATTGGCCAACCAATCTGGATATTCCACGTCTTCAATGAATGAGGCTTTCTGAAGTTTCTCCTCCTCCTCCTGGATAGCTTGGTTCTTATAGGGGCTAAGTACTATACGCCTTTGCTTCACTAGCTTGGCATTCTTATTGACATTGAGCTCAAGACAGAGGAAATTGGGATCAATACCAAGCATGTCCTCATGACTCCAAGTGAATACATGCTTTCTCTATTTCAAGAACGTCACTAGCTCTTATTTAAGATCAGGGTCTAGTGTTGATCCCACCTATGTAATTCACTCTGGCTTATCTTCATCTAAGATGATATTCTCCGTTTCTTCTACAATTTGGCCTTTTACCAACTCTATCTCCTCTCTTGGATCTAAAGTTTCTACCTCAGAGTCGCTATTGGACTCGGTAATATCCACTTGGTAAGTGGTGGACTTCTTTATCTCTTCCAGATTTTCTTTCTCGGCAGAGGAGTAATAATATTCTCGAGCTACACTCTGATCACACCTACACCAAAGTTGGTTGGGAACTTTAAGCATTGATGGACTGTAGATGGCACAACTTCAAATTTATTCAATCCTACCCTTCCCATGATCATATTCACTATAAGAAAAAACACATTTTGCAACACAGATACTATGTCGCGAAATGTATTCATTATGTCGCAAAAGACAATTTGTGACATAAGACTGCCTGTCGCCCCCGTATCGCAGTAGCCCCATCCGGGAATGTATTTCGCGACATACATATCTATGTAGCGGAATGTATATACCAATCGCGACAGGATACATGTCGTGAAATGTATATATTTATTAAAATATATGTTAATATTTATTTTTTATATTAAATAATACCTTACCTTTCGCGACATAATGACATGTCGTGGAATTTCGTTCTTTACGCGACATGCGAAACATGTCGCGGAATGTCGTTCTTTGCGTGACATGCCATACTTGTAGCAGAATGTCATTCTTTAGGCGATATGCCATACATGTCGCGAAATGTCATATTTTAGGTGACATACATAGCATGTCGCGGAATGTCTCCTTTTAGGCGACATGATAAACATGTTGCAAAATGTCATCTAATTAGGTGACAGTCTATGTCGCTAAGTGTCATTTATTGTGCCACTAAAAGTCATTATTCAGAATATGATTTGATTTTTAGCAACTCTCACGTTATGTCGCTAAAAGAGATTTTTTTCAATAAATAATTCCAAAACAAAATTGATAAATGCATATATATAATTTTTTGTCAAGACATAACCTGTATAAATGTGCATCCAAACTATCACATAAAATGACACCATATTCAATTCTACAATTCTTCGTTAAAAGAAAATTCCTTCCATTCAAATGAATATGATTACAACAAATGTTCAAAATAACACCAACTAAAAAAATAACACACATTTCGCGAGAAACTTTGAGTCATCCAATCAACTAGCCCAATGAAATCCATCATCAATCTGTGACAAGAAACAAATAAACACGTGTTAACCATAATTGGATTACATAGTATGGAAAAAATCTACTTTTATCATAAGTGTGCTTCTTTTTGGTATTTTTGATAATCGTTTTAAATTTTCGTGCCTCGACGCTCAATTTTCAAATTCGGGTATGTTTGAATTAATCAATTTCGAGGGCTTCATAATTTTAAAAAATTTCGATAGAGTTTCCTGTGTATATTCATGAAATCCAACCTGTTTTAACATTTAAAATTAACTCGGAGACATCAACAAAATCCATAAAATAAATAATCAATAAATTTCTTCCAACAATGCTCTTACTTTAGTTACACTCTCCACCCCCAGTTCTCAACATGTTTCCTAAACTTATGTTTGATTTGATCAAATTAAAACACTCGATAATTTAAAAAAAATTCGGCAGAGTTTCCTTTGTTTATTCAAGAAATCCGACATGTTTAACATTTAAATAAACTCAACGACATCAACAAAAGCCATAAATAAATAAGCAACAAATCCTTTCCAATGATTAAATATAAATAAGCTCATAAATAACTCAATCGATATAAAGGTTCACCCATTGGAATCTATTTTGGTTTTCACCCATTAACGACATGTTTTAAGCCTAAATTTAGATTTTTACAAATTATCATCCCATTGTCAAATCGGGAGTCCCGTGCCTACGCTGTAAATTCCTACTTGTTATATTGGTCTCACGTGGGGTGTTCGTCCCTCTTACGGGATCTTTTGGGCATTGTTTTTATTTTCACCCTCTAAAGTCATGTTTTAAGTCTAAGTCAAAATTTTGCAAATTATACTCGTATTCTCAACCCAAGAGTCTAGTGGCTACGAGGCAAGTGTCTACATGTTACGTTGGTCCGTGAGAGGTGTCCGTGCCTCTTACGGGACCGTTTAGAGGCTGTTTTGAGTTTTCACCGGCTAACGGCATATTTTTAAGCATAAGACTAGATTTTTGCAAATTATCGTCGTATTCTCAAAACGTGAGTCTCGTGACTACGTGGTAAGTTCCTACGTGTTACATTGGTCTCGTGTGAGATGTTTGTGCCTCTTACGGGGTCGCTTGGGCGTTGTTTTGGATTTTCACCCTCTAAAGTCATGTTTTATGCCTAAGTATACATTTTTACAAATTATCATCGTATTCTCAAATTGGAAGTCCCGTGACTACGTGGTAAGTCCCTACGTGTTGAGTTTGTCCCGTGAGAGGTGTATGTGCCTCTTACGGGGTCGTTTAGGGGTTGTTTGGGTTATCACCCGCTAACGGCATATTTTTAGGCCTCAGTTTAGATTTTTGCAAATTATCGTCGTATTCTCAAAATGAGAGTTTTGTTACAATGCGGTAAGTTCCTACGTGCTACATTGGTCTCGTGTGAGCTGTTCGTGCCTCTTACAGGGTTGTTTGGGTGTTGTTTTGGATTCTTACCCTCTAAAGTAATGTTTTATGCCTAAGTCTAAATTTTGCAAATTATCATCGTATTCTCAAATCGAAAGTCCCGTGACTACGTGGTAAGTCCCTATGTGTTAAGTTTGTCCGGTGGGAGGTGTATGTGGCTCTTACGGGGTCGTTTAGGGGTTATTTTGGATTTTCACCCGCTAATAGCATATTTTTAAGTCTAAGTCTAGATTTTTGCAAATTATCATTCGATTCTCAAAACGAGAGTCTCGTGACTACATGGTAAGCTCCTACGTCTTACATTGGTCTCGTGTGAGTTGTACGTGCCACATACGGGGTCGTTTGGGCGTTGTTTTGGATTTTCACCCTCTAAAGTCATGTTTTAAGCCTAAGTCTGAATTTTGCAAATTATGCTCGTATTCTCAACGCGAGAGTCCAGTGACTACGTGATAAGTCCCAACGTGTTAAGTTTGTCCCGTCGGAGGTGTATGTGCCTCTTACGGGGCCGTTTAGGGGCAGTTTTCGATTATCACCCGCTAACGGCATATTTTTAAGCCTAAGTCTAAATTTTTACAAATTATCATCGTATTCTCAAAACGAGAGTCTCGTGACTACGCTGTAAGTTCCTACATGTTACATTGGTCTCGTGTGAGCTGTTCGTGACTCTTATGGGATCGTTTGGGCGTTGTTTTGGATTTTCACCCTCTAAAGTTATGTTTTAAGCCAAAGTCTAAATTTTACAAATTATTATCGTATTCTCAAATCGGAAGTCCCATGACTACGAGGCAAGTTCCTACGTGTCACTTTGGACCCGTGGGAGGTGTTCGTGCCGCTTAAGGGGCCGTTTAGGGGCTATTTTGGTTTATCCCCCGCTAACGGCGTATTTTTAAGTCAAAGTCTAGATTTTTATAAATTATCATCATATTCTCGAAACGAGAGTCTCGTGACTATGCTGTAAGTTCCTACGTTATATTGATCTCGTGTGAGGTGTTCGTCCCCTTACGGGGTCGTTTGGGCGTTGTTTTAGATTTTCACCCTCTAAAGTCCTTTTTATGCCTAACTCTAAGTTTTGCAAATTATCCTCGTATTCTCATATCGAAAGTCCCGTGACTACATGGTAAGTCCCTAAGAGATAAGTTTGTCCTGTGGGAGGTGTATGTGCCTTACGGGGCCGTTTAGGGACTGTTTGGATTATCACCCGCTAATGGCATATTTTTAAGCCTAAGTCTAGATTTTTGCAAATTATCGTCGTATTATCAAAACAAGAGTCTCGTTATAATGTGGTTAGTTCCTACGTGTTACATTGCTCTCGTGTGAGCTGTCCGTGCCTCTCACGGGCTCGTTTGGGCGTTGTTTTGGATTTTCACCCTCTAAAGTAATGCTTTATGCCTAAGCCTAAATTTTACAAATTATTATCGTATTCTCAAATAAAAAGCCCCATGACTACGTGGTAAGTCCGTACGTGTTAAGTTTGTCCCATGGGAGGTGTATGTGCCTCTTACGGGGCCGTTTATGGGCTATTTTGGATTTTCACCCGCTAACGGCATATTTTTAAGGCTAAGTCTAAATTTTTGCAAATTATCGTTCGATTCTCAAAACGAGAGTCTCATGACAACGCGGTAAGTTCCTACATGTTACATTGGTCTCGTGTGAGCGGTCCGTGCCTCTTACGGGGTCGTTTGGGAGTTGTTTTGGATTTTTACCCTCTAATGTAATGTTTTATGCCAAACTCTAAATTTTGCAAATTATCATCGTATTCTCAAATCGAAAGTCCCGTGACTACGTGGTAAGTTCGTACGTGTTAAATTTGTCCCGTGAGAGGTGTATGTGCCTATTACAGGGCCGTTTAGTGGCAATTTTGGATTTTCACCCGCTAACAGCATATTTTTAGGTCTAAGTCTAGATTTTTGCAAATTATCATCCGATTCTCAAAACGAGAGTCTCGTGACTACGTGGAAAGTTCCTACGTCTTACATTGGTCTCGTGTGAGCTGTTCGTGCCTCTTACGTGGTCGTTTCGGCGTTGTTTTGGATTTTTACCCTCTAAAGTCATATTTTAAGCCTAAAACTGAATTTTACAAATTATCCTCGTATTCTCAATCCGAGAGTTCAGTTACTATGTTGTAAGTCCCAACATGTTAAGTTTGTCCCATGGGAGGTGTATGTGCCTCTTACAGGGCTGTTTAGGGGATGTTTTCGGTTATCACCCGCTAACGGCATATTTTAAGCCTTATCTAGATTTTTACAAATTATCATCGTATTCTCAAAACGAGAGTCTCGTGACTACGCGGTAATTTCTTATGTGTTACATTGGTCTCATGTGAGTTATTCGTGCCTCTTATGGGGTCGTTTGGACGTTGTTTTGGATTTTCACCCTCTAAAGCCATGTTTTAAGCCTAAGTCTAAATTTTACGAATTATCATCGTATTCTCAAATCGGAAATCTCGTGACTACGAGGCAAGTTCCTGCGTCTTACGTTGGACCCGTGGAAGGTGTTCGTGCCTCTTACGGGGCCGTTTAAGGGCAATTCAGGGTTATCACCCGCTAACAGCATATTTTTAATCCCAATCTAGATTTTTACAAATTATCGTCGTATTCTCTGAACGAGAGTCCCGTGACTATGCTGTAAGTTCCTATGTGTAACATTGATCTCGTGTGAGGTGTTCATCCCTCTTACGGGGTCGTTTGGGTGTTGTTTTAGATTTTCACCCTCTAAAGTCATGTTTTATGCCTAACTCTAAGTTTTGCAAATTATCCTCGTATTCTCATACCGGAAGTCCCATAACTAGGTGATAAGTGCCTAAGTGTTAAGTTTGTCCCTGTGGGAGGTGTATGTGCCTCTTACGGAGCCGTTTAGGGACTTTTTGGGTTCTCACTCGCTAACGACATATTTTTTAGCCTAATTTGAGATTTTTTCAAATTATCATCGTATTCTCAAAACGACAGTCTCGTTATAACGCGATAAGTTCCTACGTGTTACATTGGTCTCATGTGAGCTATTCGTGCCTCTTGCGGAGTCATTTGGGCATTGTTTTGGATTTCACCCTCTAAAGTCATGTTTTAAGACTAAGTCTAAATTTTGCAAATTATGGTTGTATTCTCAACCCGAGAGTCTAGTGGCTACGAGGCAAGTTTCTACATGTTACGTTGGTCTCTTGGGAGGTGTTCGTGCCTCTTATGGGACCGTTCTGGGGCTGTTTTGGGTTTTCACCCGCTAACGGCATATTTTTAAGCCTAAGTCTAGATTTTTTCAAATTATCGTCGTATTCTCAAAACGAGAGTCTTGTGGCTACGCGGTAAGTTCCTACATTTTACATTAGTCTCGTGTGAGTTATTCGTGCGTATTACGGGGTCACTTGGGCGTTGTTTTGGATTTTCACCCCCTAAAGTCATGTTTTAATCCTATGTCTAAATTTTGCAAATTATCCTCGTAATCTCAACCCGAGAGTTTAGTGACTATGTAGTAAGTCCCTATGTGTTAAGTTTGTCCCGTGGGAGGTGTATGTGCCTCTTAAGGGGCCGTTTTGGGTGACCACCCGCTAACAGCATATTTTTAAGCCTAAGTCTAGAGTTTTGCAAATTATCGTCGTATTCTCGAAATGAGAGTCTCATGACTAGACTATAAGTTCCTACGTCTTGCATTGGTCTCATGTGAGGTGTTCGTGCCTCTTACGGGGTCACTTGGGCGTTATTTTGGATTTTCACCTTCTAAAGTCACATTTTAAGCCTAAGTCTAAATTTTGCAAATGATCCTAGTATTCTCAACCCGAGAGTCTAGTGGCTACGAGGCAAGTTTCTACATGTTACGTTGGTCCCGTGGGAGGTGTTTGTACCTCTTAAGGGACCGTTTAGGGACTATTTTTTTTATTTTCACCCGCTAACGGCATATTTTTAAGCCTAAGTCTAAATTTTACAAATTATCCTCGTATTCTTAACCCGAGAGTCTAGTGGTTATCAGGCAAGTTTTTACATGTTACGTTGGTCCCTTGTAAGGTGTTCGTGCCTCTTACGGGACTGTTTAGGGGCTATTTTAGGTTTTCACCCTCTAATGGCATATTTTTAATCCTAAGTATAGATTTTTGCATATTATCGTCGTATTCTCAAAACGAGAGTCTTGTGGCTACGCGGTAAGTTCCTACGTGTTACATTAGTCTCATGTGAGATGTTCGTGCCTCTTACGGGGTTAATTGTGCGTTGTTTTGGATTTTCACCCTCTAAAGTCATGTTTTAATCCTAAGACTAAATTTTGCAAAATATCCTCATAATCTCAACCCTAGAGTTTATTGACTACGTGTTAAGTTAGTACCGTGGGAGGTGTATGTGCCTCTTACGGGGACATTTAGGGGCTATTTTGGGTAATCACCCGCTAACGGCATATTTTTAAGGCTAAGTTTAGAGTTTTGCAATTTATCATCATATTCTCGAAAAGTGAGTCTCGTGACAACGCTGTAAGTTCCTACGTGTTGCATTGGTCTCGTGTAAGGTGTCCGTTCCTCTTATGGGGTCGCTTGGGCGTTGTTTTAGATTGTCACCCTCTAAAGTCATGTTTTAAGCCTAGGTCTAAATTTTGAAAATTATCCTCGTATTCTCTACCCGAGAGTGTAATGGCTTCGAGCCAAGTTTCTACATGTTATGTTGGTATCGTGGAAGGTGTTCGTGCCTCTTACGGGATCGTTTAGGGGCAGTTTTGGATTTTCATTCGCTAACGGCATATTTTTAAGCCTAAGTTTAGATTTTGCAAATTATCATTGTATTCTCAAAACAAGAGTCTCGTCACTATGCCTTAAGTTCCTACGTGTTACATTGGTCTCGTGTGAGGTGTTCGTGCCTCTTACGGGGTCGTTTGGGCATTGTTTTTGGATTTTTGCCCTCTAAAGTCACGTTTTATCCCTAAGTCTAAATATTGCAAATTATGGTCATATTCTCAACCCGAGAGTCTAGTGGCTACGAGGCAAGTTTCTACATGTTACGTTGGTCCCTTGGGAGGTGTTCGTGGCTCTTAAGGGACCGTTTTGGGGATGTTTGTGGTTTTCACCCGCTAACGGTATATTTTTTAGCCTAAGTCTAGATTTTTGCAAATTATCATTGTATTCTCAAAACGAGAGTCTTGTGACTACGCGGTAAGTTCCTACGTTTTACATTAGACTCGTGTGAGTTGTTCATGCGTATTACGGGGTCACTTGGGCGTTATTTTGGATTTTGACCCTCTAAAGTCATGTTTTAATCCAATGTCTAAATTTTGCAAATTATCCTCATAAACTCAACCCGAGAGTTTAGTGACTACGTGGTAAGTCCCTACGTGTTAAGTTTGTCCCGTGGGAGGTGTATGTGCCTCTTACGGGGCGGTTTCGGGGTTGTTTTGGGTTATCACCCACTAACGGCATATTTTTAAGCCTAAGTCTAGAGTTCTGCAAATTATCGTCGTATTCTCGAAACAAGAGTCTTGTTGCTACGCGGTAAGTTCCTACGTGTTACATTCGTCTCGTGGGAGGTGTTCGTACCTCTTGTGGGGTCGTTTGGGCGCTGTTTTGGATTTTCACCCTCTAAAGTCATATTTTAAGCCTAAGTCCAAATTTTGCAAATTATCCTCGTATTCCTAACCCAACAGTATAGTGGCTACGAGCCAAGTTTTGACATGTTACGTTGATCCCGTAGAAGGTGTTCGTGCCTCTTACGTGACCGTTTAGGGATTGTTTTAGATTTTCATCCGCTAACTGCATATTTTTAATCCTAAGTCTAGATTTTTGAAAATTATCATCATATTCTCAAAATGAGAGTCTCGTTACTACACGTGAAGTTCCTACGTGTTACATTGGTCTCGTGTGAGGTGTTCGTGCCTCTTATAGGGTCATTTGGGCATTATTTTTTATTTTCACCTTCTAAAGTCATGTTTTAAGCCTAAGTCTAAATTTTGCAAATTATTCTCGTATTATCAAACCGAGAGTCTAGTGGCTACGGGGCAAGTTTCTACATGTTACGTTGGTCCCGTGGGAGGTGTTCGTGCATCTTACGGAACCGTTTAGGGGTTGTTTTGGGTTTTCACCCACTAACGGCATATTTTTAAGCCTAAGCCAAGAGTTTTGCAAATTATCATCATAATATCAAAACGAGAGCCTCGCTACTATGCGGTAAGTTTCTACGTGTTACATTGGTCTCGTGTGAGGTGTTCATGCCTCTTACAGGGTCATTTGGGCGTTATTTGGGATTTTCACCCTCTAAAGTCATGTTTTAATCCTAAGTCTAAAATTTTCAAATTATCCTCGTATACTCAACCCGAGAGTTTAGTGACTACATGGTATGTCCCTACGTGTTAAGTTTGTCCCGTGGGAGGTGTACGTGCCTCTTACAGGGCTGTTTTGGGTTATCACCCGCTAACGGCATATTTTTAAGCCTAAGTCTAGAGTTTTGCAAATTATCTTTATATTATCAAAATGCGAGTCTCGTGACTACGTGATAAGTTCCTATGTGTTACATTAGTCTAGTGTGAGTTGTTCGTGCATCTCACAGGGTCATTTGGCATTTTTTTTGGATTTTCACCCTCTAAAGTCATGTTTTAAGCCTATGTCTAACTTTTGCAAATTATCATCATATTCTCAAACCGAAAGTCCAGTGACTACGAGGCAAGTTCCGACGTGTTACGTTTGTCCAGTGTTCATGCTTCTTACGGGACCATTTAGGGGCTATTTTGGGTTACCACCTGCTAACGGCATATTTTTAAGCCTAAGTCTAGAGTTTTGCAAATTATCACCACGTAGCCCCTGCGATTTATGTTTGTCCCGTGGGAGGTGTCTGTGCCTCTTATGGGGTTATTTAGGGTTTTCACACTCTAACGGCATATTTTTAAGCCTAAGTCTAGATTTCTGAAAATTATTATCGTAGTCTGGAAATGAGAGTCTCGTGACTACGCTTACATGTTGCATTGGTCTCGTGTGAGGTGTCCATGGCTGTTTTGGATTTTTACCCTCTAAAGCCATGTTTTAAGCCTAAGTCTAAATTTTGCAAATTATCCTCATATTCTCAACCCGAGAATGTAATGGCTATGAGCCAAGTTTTTACACGTTATGTTGGTCCCGTGAAAAGTGTTCATGCCTCTTATGGGACAGTTTAAAAGCTGTTTTGAGTTTTCATCCACTAACGGCAGATTTTTAAGCCTAAATCTAGATTTTTGCAAATTATCATCGTATTCTCCAAACGAGAGTCTCGTTACTACGCGGTAAGTTTCTACGTGTTACATTAGTCTCGTGTTAGGTGTCCATGCCTCTTATGGGATCGTTTGGGCATTGTTTTGGATTTTCACCCTCTAAAGTCATGTTTTAAGCCTAAGTCTAAATTTTGCAAATTATCCTCCTATTCTCAACCCGAGAGTCTAGTGGCTACGAGGCAAGTGTCTACATGTTACGTTGGTCCCATGGGAGGTGTTCGTGCCTCTTACGGGACCGTTTGGTGGTTGTTTTGGGTTTTCACCCGCTAACGGCATATTTTTAAGCCTAAGCCTTGAATTTTACAAATTATCATCGTATTCTCAAAATGAGAGCCTCGTTACTATGCGGTAAGTTCCTACGTGTTACATTGGTCTCGTGTGAGGTGTTCATGCCTCTTACAGGGTCATTTGGGCGTTTTTTTGGATTTTCACCCTCTAAAGTCATGTTTTAATCCTAAGTCTAAATTTTGCAAATTATCCTCGTATACTCAACTCGGGAGTTTAGTGACTACGTGGTATGTCCCTATGTGTTAAGTTTGTCCCGTGGGAGGTGTATGTGCCTCTTACGGGACTGTTTAGGGGTTGTTTGGGGTTATCACCCGCTAACGACATATTTTTAAGCATAAGTCAAATTTTTTGTAAATTATGATCGTATTCTCAAAACGAGAGTCTCGTGACTACGTGGTAAGTTCCTATGTGTTACATGTGTCTAGTGTGAGCTGTCTGTGCCTCTTACGGGGTCGTTTGGCATTGTTTTGGATTTTCACCCTCTAAAGTCATGTTTTAAGTCTAAGTTTAAATTTTGCAAATTATCATCTTATTCTCAAACCGGAAGTCCCGTGACTACGAGGAAAGTTACTACGTTTTACGTTGATCGAGGGTGGTGTTCGTGCCTCTTACGGGACCATTTAGGGCCTATTTTGGGTTATCACCCGCTAACGACATATTTTTAAACCTAAGTATAGAGTTTTACAAATTATCATCATATTATCGCAACGAGAGTCTCGTGCCTGTGCGGTAAGTTCCTACGTGTTACATTGGTCTTTTGGGCATTATTTTTTACTTTCATCCTCTAAAGTCATGTTTTATGCCTAAGTCTAAATTTTGCAAATTATCACCACGTAGTCCCTACATGTTAAGTTTGTCCCATAGGAGGTGTTTGTGCCTCCTACGGGGCTGTTTTGGGTTTTCACCCTATAACGACATATTTTTAAGTCTAAGTCTAGCTTTTTGCAAATTATCGTCCTATTCTCGAAAAGAGAGTCTCGTAACTACGCTTAAGTTCCTACGTGTTGCATTGGTCTCGTGTGAGGTATTTGTGTTTCTTACGGGGTCACTTGGACGCTGTTTTGGATTTTCACCCACTAAAGTCATGTTTTAAGCCTAAGTCTAAATTTTACAAACTATCCTCGTATTCTCAACCCGAGAGTCTAGTGGCTACGAGCTAAGTTTCTACATGTTACGTTGTTCCCGTGGAAGGTGTTTGTGCCTCTTGCAGGACCGTTTAAATGCTATTTTGGGTTTTTTATTCCGCTAACGGTATATTTTTTAGCCTAAGTATAGATTTTTACAAATGTTCGTCGTATTATCAAAAATGAGAGTCTTGTTACTACGCGGTAATTCCCTACGTGTTAAATTGGTATCGTGTGAGGTGTTCGTGCCTCTTACGGGGTCGTTTGGGCATTATTTTGGATTTTCACCCTCTAAAGTCATGTTTTAAGCCTAAGTCTAAATTTTGCAAATTGTCCTCATATTCTCATCTCGAGAGTCTAGTGGCTATGAGGAAAGCTTCTACATGTTACATTGGTCCCGTGGGAGGTGTTCATGGCTCTTACGGGACCGTTTAGGGGTTGTTTTGGGTTTTCACCCACTAATGGCATATTTTTAAGCCTAAGTCTAGATTTTTACAAATTATCATCGTATTCTCAGAATGAGAGTCTCGTTACTACGCGGTAAGTTCCTACGTATTACATTGGTCTCGTGTGAGGTGTTCGTGCCTGTTACGGGGTCGCTTGAGCGTTGTTTTGGATTTTCACCCTCTAATGTCATGTTTTAAGCCTAAGTCCAAATCTTGCAAATTGTCCTCATATTCTTAACCCGAGAGTCTAGTGACTACGAGGCAAGTTTCTACATGTTACGTTGGCCTCATGGGAGGTATTCGCGCCTCTGACGGGACGTTTTAGGGGCTGTTTTGGGTTTTCACCTGCTAACGGCATATTTTTAAGCCTAAGTCTATATTTTTACAAATTATTGTTGTATTCTCAAAACGAGAGTCTTGTGACTACGCGATACGTTCCTACATGTTACGTTGGTCTCGTGTGAGCTGTTCGTGCCTCTTACGGGGTTGCTTGGGCGTTGTTTTGGATTTTCTCCCTCTAAAGTCATGTTTTAATCCTAAGTCTAAATTTTACAAGTTATCCTTGTATTCTCAACCCGAGAGTCTAGTGACTATGTGGTAAGTCCCTACGTGTTGAGTTTGTCCCGTGGGAGGTGAATGTGCCTCTTACGGGGATAGGCCATTAAGGTGATGTTTTGGGTTATGACCCGCAAACGATACATTTTTAAGCCTAAGTCTAGATTTTTGCAAATTATCATCGTATTCTCAAAACGAGGGTCTCGTGACTACACGGTAAGCTCCTATGTGTTACATTGGTCTTGTGTGAGCTGTCCGTGCCTCTCACGGGGTCGTTTGGGCGTTGTTTTGGATTTTCACCCTCTAAAGTCATATTTTAAGCCTAAGTCTAAATTTTGCAAATTATCATCGTATTCCAAACCGAAAGTCCCGTGACTACGAGGCAAGTTCTTACGTATTACATTGGTCCTGTGGAAGGTGTTCATGCCTCTTACGGGACCGTTTAGGGGCTGTTTTAGATTATCACCTGCCAACGACATATCTTTAAGCCTAAGTCTAGATTTTTGCGAATTATCGTTGTATTTTCGAAACGAGAGTCTCATGACTGCACTGTAAGTTCCTACGTGTTATATATTTATCTCGTGTGAGGTGTCCGTGACTCTTATGGGGTCGTTTGGACATTGTTTTAGATTTTCACCCTCTAAAGTCACGTTTTATGCTTAAGTCTAAATTTTGCAAATTACCATCGTATTCTCAAACCGTAAGTCCCGTGACTACGTGGTAAGTCCCTACGTGTTAAGTTTGTCCTATGGCAGGTGTTCATGCCTCTTACGGGTCCGTTTAGCGTTATTTTGGACTTTATCCCTTTAAATTCGTGTTCTTAATTCCAACTCAAGATTTTTGCAAATTACCATCATATTCTCAAACCGGGACTCTCATGACTATGCGGTCAGTTCCTACGAGTTACATTGGGCTCATGCGAGGTGTTCATATCTCTTACGGGTCCATTTGGAGCTATTTTGGATTTTATCCCTTTAAATTCGTGTTCTTAAGTCCAACTCAAGATTTTTACAAATTATTGTCATATCCTCAAACCGGGACTCTCATGACTACGCGGTCAATTCCTACGAGTTATAATAGTCCCGTGAAAAATGTTCGCATCTTTTACGAAGCCGTTTGGGGCTATTTGGGGTTTTCTCCCTTTAAATGAGTGTTTTTAAGCCTAAGTTTAGATTTTTGCAAATTATCGTCGTATTTTCAAACTAGAACTCCCGTGACTACACGGTCAGTTTATACGAGTTATATTGGTCCTCTGCGGGGTGCTCGCGCCTCTTACAGAACCCTTTGGGGGATGATTTGAGTTTTCACCAACTAACGGAAATTTGAAGCCTAAGTCTAGATTTTTACAAATTGTCATCATATTCTCAAACCGAGACTCTAGTGATTAAGTGGCTCGTTCCTACGAGTTACAATGGTCCCTTGCGAGGCGCTTGTGCCTCTTACAGGGCCGTTTAGGACTGTTTTGGGTTTTCACACTTTAAATGCATGTTTTTAAGACTAAGTCTAATTTTTTGCAAATTATCATCGTGTTCTCAAACAATAACTTCCAGGACTATGCGGTCAGTACCTACGAGTTATATTGGTCTCATGCGAGACGTTTGCTCCCCTTATAGGGTTGTTTTGGGTTTTTAACCTTTAAATGCATATTTTTAAGCATAAATCTAAAATATGTAAATTATCGTTATATTATCGAACTGGAACTCCCATGAATAAGCGGCCCATTCTTAGGATTTACAATGGTCCCGTGCGAGGTGTTCGCGCATCTTATGGAGCCTTTTGGGGCTATTTGGGATATTCTCCCATTAAATGCATGATCTCAAACCTAAGTCGGGATTTTTGTAAATTATCGTTGTATTCTCAAATCGGGACTACGCGGTTAGTTCCTACAAGTTACATTGGTCCCGTGCGAGGTGTTCATGCGTCTTACGAGGCCATTTGGGGCTGTTTTTTGTTTTATCCCTTTATATGCGTGTTTTTATTAATTTTAGAAAATTTCGACAGAATCTCCTTTGTTTATTCATTGAATCCAACATGTTTTAACATCTAAAATAAACTTAACGACAGTAGCAAATTCCACAACCAAACCACCAGCAAATCCCTTCCACCAATTTAACTAGATAAGCTCATAAACTAAGCCATTTTACGTTTGGCTACTTTTTACCGCTCTTTCGGGCCATTTTTCAATTTAATTTTGTAATTTTTAAAGAGAAGTTGAGACTTTGAGACTAACCATCTTTCATTTGCATTTTGATAGGCACCTAATGAACTCTCCCCGCCATGACTTCTCGTCAGCCTCTTCCTCATCTCTATCCGCTGCAATAATTTCATCATCGTCATCATTATACTCTCTGATTAGTTCCATAATTCTGTCACTTGAGATAGTATCAGGATTAGCATCAAATAACATATTTACACAAACTAAACCTACATATTGTTCTTAAATGTCAAGAGTTGTAATTAATTATTGTAATGCTAATGGGAACAAGTATGTCTTGATTTTTTTTTAAATAACTCTTACCTAAGATTATATTGTGTATATTATGCCAAACTAAGGTTACCTAAGATTGTACTGAACAAACCAATGCCCATTGGTTGTGATAACATTACACACTCAATTTTAAACGAAAAATCAATTTTTAATGGACTCGCTAATTTAGATAAATTAAACAGTTCCAATAAAAAGATACATTTTATTTTATGATTTTAATTGAAACAAATAGCAAAAAAAATTGAAATCCAAAAACACCATGCATTTACAGCTATCTAACAATTTCAAAACTAAAATGAAACTCCAACAAAAATTCGGGACGTGAATGTGTTGGGGGAGATTACATTAAAATAATTTAGACGGCTTCTTACAAAAACTGCATAGTTTAGGGGATTTTCGCACTTTTTCCTTATTTTTATATTAAATGATTCATAATTTCAAAAAGATATGCATAACATGAATATGGAAATTCTAAGTTCAACTAGTGACCAGAAAATAAAATCTCAAATTGAGCAGATAAAGTCCTCACAGTAATCTAATCGAAAAAGAACTCAAGTACATCCATAAATATTCACACATTCATGGCAAGCCTCTAAAATATTCTAATGTAAGCCTCCAACAAAAATCTGAAGATGACATATTCACACTAAAAATACCTTGATTCAGGAGTTTGTGCTAATTTCACTTATGTCCAATGAGGGGGAGGGGAATTTGGACGGAGTTGGTCGAAATTTGGCAGCGAGTTGGTTCGAAGTTGGTGGGTTTTCTCGGGTATGGGATAAATTCAAGTGGACTGGGCTGGTCTCATGTAGAACTCGTCTTAAAATCAAAAATCAAACCTTAATTTCATATCCTATGTACGTGAAAACAAAACTACCAAAAATAGTGTTGAACTTGAAAAAAAATAGAAGGCATAGATAATGGAATCAAATTGTAAACAGAAAGCATAAATGATCGAACCAAGCCTATGTATATTTAAAATTTTGAAATCAAATCAAATTGTAAACCCACACATAGATTTTGAAACCCAGAAAAGCCAAATACACTTCACATACTGAGAAAATTATAAAATCGAAGGTATAGAAGATGAAATGATTAGAAAGTACCACCTATCATTTTGTAAACTCCACCATCCCAAATTTGCAATCTGTAAAAAGATAAGAAGAATATAAATACTTGAACGTTTTTTAATGAAAAAATAATTCAAATATAAAGTTCAAACTCAGATCACATTATCATATTGCAAAAAATCATCATTCCACAACTTTCAATCAACCCTGAAACAAAAATGAAAAAAGTTATTTAGAGACAAAATACAAAAAGTTTATGATAAAAAAGCATATTGTAACAGAGGCATGAAATCATCTAAATCATCTAAAAAACAATAACATAAAATACTCAAGATATTTACATACTATAAGCTCTTAGACACAAAAATAGTATGTCTCCCCAGAACAAATAACACCAGGGCATTGATAAGATTATTGCTTGCAATTAGGATGAAATCACATATATAGCTAACATGGAAATTGACACTATAAATTATGATTCACATGTATGCATATTTAATTTACACAAAGAGATAGATAGCGTTGATATGCAAAAGTCATTGAACTTTGTCCATAATATTCCATACATGAGGAAATGTTTACTCAATCCATAATTCGTGAAGCAAATATGAAGATTAATGATTTTATATACACTAAAACCTTGAAAAAATCATAAAATAATTGATTAAATTCTCAAAACTTCTTATCTAATCCCACCAGCAAAAAATACACTCATAGATGCTTAGAACAACTAAAATCCCTAAAAACATTTTCAACCCAATTCCTGATATGTTTAGAACAGTTAAAATCCAAACCCAAATAAAAAATGAGAAACCAAATCAGTACACGTAAAATAAAAGTAAACAAAAACAAAACCCCAAACATAAACACAAACACAAACATGTAACGATGGCACAAAATTAGATCGTAAGCGATAGAGGAGATACGAATGGGAGCATGAAATGAGAGGCAAATCAAACGAAAAAAGTAATTATTTTAATGTAAGCCCCCATCAAAAATCTGAAGATTAACATATTCAAACTAAAAATACCTTGATTCGGGAGTTTGTGTTGATTTTATTTCTGTCCAAAGAGGGGGAGGGGAATTTGGTCGGAATTTGGCAACGGGTTGGTTGGTGGGTTTTCTCGGGTATGGGATAGCTCTAGGTGTATTGGGGTTGGTCTCGGGTAGAACTAGTGTCAACGGGGTTCATCGGTGTTTGGGTATAGGCAAGCCGGAGGTGAACTCCGGCGAGTTAGTGGTTATCATGTCCAAGGTAGGGGACTGCCCGGTTCGTGGCTGGACAGAGATCGGTGAGCGGGTGAGGGGAGAGAGAACAAATCTTGGGAGAGGAGAGAGTGAGAAGTGTTTTGGGTTTTTTTAGAGCTTTGTTTGTTAAGAGGGAGTTTTAGGAGGTTTTAGTTTTTGTGGAGGAAAATAGTATTTTGGCTGGAAAAAAAGCGGGAAATAAATTTCGAGTTTTTTTTAATTAAATTAAAATACATATCGCGACATGTATATGATGAAGCCGAAAGTGTATAGCATTTCGTGACATGAAACCCATGTCGCTAAATGTGAGTGATATTTTCGCGACATAAAACACGTGTCGCCGAAAGTAGGGGACCAAATCTACGACATCAATTGGATGTCGCTGAATGTAAATGACATTTGGGGGGAAATGTTAGTAGGGAGCCCACCAAAATAACAACTTTTCACGGCACAAAAATTATATATGTCGCCAAAAGTATACCTTTTGGCAACACGGAAACAGTGATGTCGCCGAAAGATGTCGCGAATTATGTTTTTTCTTGTAGTGATTGTAGGCAAAATGAACATTCTTGTCCATTACAAAGAAACGTATCTTCTCAGTCCGACTTGCTGGTCAGGTGCCGATCAACACTTCCAGCTTGATTGTACCAAATGGAAATACTTTTTCTCCAGAAAAACCTTTTAGGGGCCTATGGTAAGTTTCCAATTGGCTAAGCTTCAAGTCCGGACTGTCAAATCATGGATAAAACATGATGTCTGTCGAGCTACCATTATCAATCAATACCCTAAAAACAATTATATCTTGCATCCAAACCTTGACTACTAGGGATCATCATGAGGAAAAAGTACCCCTGAAAGGTTGTCTTTGGAAAACACAATCACCAACTTTTCTTTGTTAACTTTCCTCGGCCTGTCCTCCTCTACCAGATTGATCCTTTGGATATAAGAGCAAGCTTGAGCCTCATTGAGGTAAGCTTTTCTTTCAGCAGTATGATCTCCTCCCCATGCATCCTCCACTTGTAATCATCTGGCAATCAAAATATCTAAAACTAATCATGAATACCTCACATTTCGGTTGCATAGACCTTTTGGGCAGGTCGAGTTCATCTTCTTGATCGTCTTCATGAGTTCTATTTTTCTCATCCCTAAGATTGCATGGAGATTTTGACCTTCGTCAAGCTTCATTGTTATCGTGTCGGTCAACAAATATATTCATCTTTCCTCTTTAGATGAGGGTCTCAATCTCATTCTGCAAAGCAATACAGCGATCCGTCGTATGCCCATGGTCCCTGTGAAATTCACAATATTTGAACCTCTCCCCCTTTCCATCAGGTGCTCTCAACTTTTCAGGCCAACGTACCTCTTTGTTGTGCTTTATTTCTTCCAAAACATGGTGAATACCCATTTTTAATGGAGTGTAATTATTGTATTTTTTGAACCTATCAGTATTCACTTTTTTCTACAATTATTTATGTTCCTTGTTCTCTTTCTGCTCCTTTTTCTCGGTTTTGCCTTCAGACTTTATACCAGTGTTTTATTTGGCTGACATGGTTTCCTCGGCATTCATTATCTTGGCTGCTTTAGCCATCAATTTTGTCATTGCCTTTGGAGGATATTTATAAAGTGTGTAGTAAAGCTTATCGGGAAGCAGTCCACTCATGAGGGTTGTGATAGTTATTTTCTCCCCGTAATCCATGACTTCCAACTTCTCATTATTGAAACGAGTAATATAATCTTTGGTACTCTATCCTACCCTTTTCTTCACACTTAGCAGATGAGCTACTCTTTTCATCGATTTGGCTCCAAATTAGAAGTTACCAATAAATAGCTCGGTGAGCTAGTTGAAACTAGAAATTTATCCCCGAGGAAGGCTATTGTACCAAATCTGAGCAGGTCCTGTAATTATACTTGAAAATGACATGCATCTCATTTCATCAGAAATAACATAAATATCATTTGTTGCTTGGTACTGCTCTATATGAAGAATAGGATTTATCTTTCCATCATACTTGTGAGTAACCACAGGAGCTTTAAACTTTGAAGGAGTAGGAAAGTCTATAATAGCATACATAAAAGGAGATCCTTTCATAACATTTCATTGCAAAGTTTTTTTTGCCTTCGCCATTTTTCCCAACCTATCTTCTAATCATTGAATAGAGCCCTTCCATGCATTATTGCCAGCATCAAATCTATGTTTTGTATCTCGATTGCTATGACCAACTATTTATACTGAACTCTCCTCGTGTGAGGTCTGCTCGGAATGGACAGATCATCGAGCATCTGATCTGGATTGGGTTGAACCCTCACATTAATTGGCTGGTCGTCGAATATTCCTCAACAATACCCAGGGAACATTTTTATTCCCCCTGGGTCCCAAATGATCAAAGGGAGATACTCGACTTAATCTTTTTAAAGAACTCAATCTTTCAAGAGTAAAAGATTGTTCATTATATGGTTCTGCAGTTCTAAGTGAAGAACTTTCTCTCATACGATAAAAAGTATCTCTAGTAGTCCGGGATTAGCTGTTCCTGTGGTTTCTTAGAGGTGGTGGTGGCATATTTCCACGAGCAGACAAAGTAGGAGATCCAGTCGGCAGTGTTTGGGCTAACTACCTAATGGAATCTTTCATAGCCTCCTGTTCTCTAGCAAGGAAACTCAGGATTCCAGGAAAATCGTTATTTGTTGGTGGAGAAGATGGAACAGGAGGAATGTCATCATTCCTGGTGCTTGATTCAGGAATATCAGTCATGTTAGGTAAATAAATGAGTGAAAACGTTTACAAATATGTTCTCACAGATGGCGTCAATCTGTTGATATAAAAAATTATACTAGGTCTAATTATTTAATCACAGATAATATTTATAAGTAAAAGAAAGAGACAAAAAAGTTTTTAAAGTGGTTCGGCTTATTGAGAAAAGCCTGTGTCCACTCTGCTTATTATTTCATTGTGTTTACCTTTCAATAACTTGCCCTTGATGAAGGGATTACAACATATTTATAGCCCGGTAGGAAGACAAAGAGAAGGAATGTTAAAGGATGGAATGCCTTTATAAATTAGGCATTTACATCAGTACATAATGTCCATAATGGTTCTGGCTGTTTGCGTTTTTCTAATACTATTGGTCGGGCTTCCTGGTGTTGGTCAGCATTCTAGTATGATGGTCGGCATTCTAGGCCTTGGTCAGTGGCTATACCTTGCTGATTAGGATTATTGCCATAATGGATGACACACGTATATTTCTGATTGGTCCTGGTAAGTGAGTAGTTTTTTGTATCAACATATGGTAAACATAATGCACATTAAAGTTGCAAAATTAAGTTTAGCCGAGGCAATTTATGCATTAGAGAAATATTTTCCTTCGTCATTCTTCGATATCAGCATCCACCTTCTTGCGCATTTATGTGACAGGACTTTATTATGTGGTCCCGTTATGTATCACTGAATGTATCCTTTAGAGCGCTTGATGAAAACCTTCAAAGATTACATTAAGAATACACTGTATATTGGAAGGTCAATTGCTGAAGAATTCATAAATGTGTAATCATTATTATCTACTCGGGAACATATGCCATAACGAAAACTAGGGAGGTTCAATAATCGTGGAGAACGAGTGATTGAGGTACCTGGTGAGTTTGAGGATTAATTTCCTTTTGGGAACGCTAAAGAGGTGATACTCACTAATCTACAATATGAGCAAGCAGCTCGTTATGTCTTCAAATCGTAAGATGAAGTTGAAGACTGGGGAGAGTAAGATAAATAATTAACTGGATTATTCTTCTTTTATTATACGTATTCTATATATTATGATCTAATCTTCACAATTTAGATTTAATAAGTACTAAAACGAAACTTTCCCTAAATCAAAGGAGAAATTACACAACGTGTGATTTTAGGGCATTGGAATCAAAAGAGGCAATTTCCACTTATTATTTGTGCGGTTATTTATTCATTTATTGTAAAAACATGCCCTAATACAAATTCATTAATAAATGTAGCTTCTAAAAAGAGGTTATGTCTATTAAAATCTTACATGCCTATCAAAAGGTCCCACATTTCGTGCAAAAAAGTTTAAGAAATTTCGCACCAACGATTTTAATTTCATCTTATACCTAAGTGAGGAAACTATTTTAACGCAAAATAATATAATTTCAATTTTTGCCTTGACTACTTGTGTCACTAGAAAAAGAGATAAAAAAATTAAAAGATACGGTGCTAACCTATTATGGGATTGTCCAATAAATCTTGGAACTCGATTGTTTATATTTCACAGAAATCATATTCAATTGTGATTGGGTGAGGTGGAGGGTAGTACGAATGCTTGTAAAGTTGATACAAACATAAAACTTATCATGGTAGATTTATCTAAGATGAAGAGTAAAGATTTTACAGTCGACGATCCTTTTATTCGTGACTTCAAGAATGTAAAGAAGGTATATACTCAAAATGCATAAATAATGGAAATTAGACTATTGTTATACATGCACCAAAGGGTGTGACTACTCAATAAGACGCATTAAAGGCTCCTAAAGAGTTCCAGTTTGCTCTAGATGACAATCCTGATTTGAAGAATCTTTTAGTTGATTTAGAGGAAGATTTTGTATACAAACATAATTTTACCCTTGATAATTCTTTTTGTATCCTATTATTATATTGGCCCTTGACATTCCGATTTATATCTAAATTGTATCATATTAAAATATTTGTGTGATATTGGGGCTTTTGTTTTATTTATGAATATTTAGTTTGATTTATGATTATTTAGTTTAAATTATGAATGTTTAGTATGATTCATAAATTAACTAGGGCAGCACGGTGCTTTACATAGAATTGTCAACTGTGCGATGTCAAATTGGTTTGTCCTTCTTATCAAACATTATACATAACGGGTATCCATGTCTCTACATTAATTTTTCAAATTTTTTTAGTTTGCAGGTTAGGCAACTGCGGTTGGTTCTCACATGTGAGTGGTATTCTAGTCTTAATCAACTGATCACAAGCCATCCTCACATGTAAGACAATTAGTGAAGTGGCCAATGGTGATTATAGTTTTCTTTGTTACTTACAAAAATTATAAATAATGATGGCATTTCTCGCATTTCATTGTTTTAAAATAATACGCTCGGATAACAAGTCGATGTGAGGTGAATATTATAAAGTAATTACAATATTGTTAAATTTTATATGAATTGGTTATTGAATAGATGGTTTTTTTGGTGGATGCATAAAAATAACTTGTTTATTAAATGGATATGGTCACAGCCCTAATCGATTAGGCCCAAAAAAAAATTTAAAATAAATAATTGGTTAGGGTCCAAGAACGTGACTAGTTATTTATTTATTTTTAAAAAAAGTTAGGGGTCACAGATTAGGATTGTGACCAAATTTAAACATTGTCCCATGCTGGTCTCGAATCTGAGTTGTGACCATGGGATCACGAATTATGTTCATGACCATGGAGCCAATATTATCCCTCATTGGTCACGGATATAGGTCGTAACCACGGGGTCGGGAGTTAAGACCCTGAAAATGGAGCCAATATTATGTCACGGGAGAGACCATGACCCCCATTTAGGATCGTGGATGAGGTTTGCGACTACTATATTTGGTCACGAAGAAAATGGTCAAGATCGAGGTCCGTGACCTATGATCGTGCTCTGTGACCATCTCTGGTAATAGTGTAGTGTCATTGCTTTCATCCACATGCTTTAGCCTAGTCCCATCCACCCTTGTATGCTCCTTATTACTATATAAGGAAGTCCACCTGAAGGTAGTAAGCACATCAAAACTAAGCAATGAGATTTTGGTGTGAGAGACCCATTTGACTGTGGAAAATTAAGTGTTCCACCATTTGTGTAGATAAAGAATTTTTAGTGAGGTGAAAATCAAATGTTCATTGTGACACCCCGCCTAATTAAATACCGGGCGATCACTCCTTTATTAAATTAAAATCAAGGTGAACAGTTGGTTCATTCTTAGCATCACTGTCGTAAAAATAAACTTTTCCAAATTAACACCCCAATTAATTAAGCTAAGTGTCAAAACCATTTTTAACCTTTCTAACCAAATTGTATTTTTAAAGAAAAACTTATTTATTTCATTAGTAACAACATTTTCAATAAGTAAGAATCATACAAGAATAATCCTGGAACATAATCCAATTACTTTAAACATTCAACATCCAAAATCCCAACCTTTAAAACTTAATGTAAAACATACATGCTGAATAAATCCCAAAGTAACAGTACGAGAACTAACTGAAATATAAATGTCCCAACAAAACAGATAAATAGTGGAAAGGGCGACACATGCCCAATGAGGAGAATGATAGCAGTGGAATCAAGTAAATGAAATCGTCTAAGCAAGTAGCATGCAACTCCCACCCAAGCTGCAGCTCGTTTCTTCCAAGGGATCCTAAGCAAGTCGCCCCTGTGGCTGGGCACCTGTAGTACATACATATATATACGAGAGAGAGAGAGAGAGAGAGGGAGAGAGAGAGAGAGAGAGAGAAACGGGTCAGAGCCCGATAGTGTATATGATTTAAAAATTGTTTAGCAAGTATTTAAATTGATACAGGCCAATGCAACAACATATTAGTGCGACACTCTATTGAGAAATTCTCACCTCTCTTCTAATGTGCACACCTATCGCACTAACCCTCCCAGTGGTCTAACTCATCATATATCACGCTATCCTTTCCCAATGGTTTAACTTATCTTAGGTCATTCGCAAGATTCAAAATTTAACGATTCAATTGTTTGAAAAGAATATTTTAATTAGTAACTAAAGTTCTCATTTTAACTTTATTAATCAATAAAGTTTTCCAGTGTCATGTTATACTTTCTCAAAACAAGTATTTACAATTTGAGTCATCAACCATGTCCTACATATCAAATCACAGTAGGCAGTTCCAGATTTCAGAATTTCATATATATATTAACTACTCGTAAAATATATATATATATATATATATATATATATCATAACAGCACCCCAAATAAAAACTATGGTGCGGGCATACTCTACTATCCAAACCCCGTATCACTCATATTAAGGGGAATACAAATTCGGAATCACTCTCGAATTGTATTAACACATACACAAACAATATTGAGGCCAAGAATAGATTCCAAGTCTCTAAGAGGATGGCACATACCCGCGTCTCTTAGGACCGTCTGAACTATCGATTCGATAGCCTGTACCAAGGATATCTAGCTTCTAGGGTACAAGTCAATATCCCCCATAAAGGTCCCATCGAGATAAGACTGTCCCAGCGCGGTAACCTCAGGGATAGAAAGTAGTGTGGGCATGTTTTCACACATAGATAGCATATGCATACACAATCATATAACTATACTAATATTACCAGGTCAATATTGGGTATATTCCCAAATCCCATAGTTACGACTTTTATCCATATTATCATTTTTTAGTAAACACTTATAACGGTTCGTTTCTAACCTTGATTCGGTATTATTCCAACGTACCACACAACTCTCATGACTTTATTCTCCAAATTATAAAATTCAGCAGGTATACACATTTGTTCCAAAGTAACTCTCTTACGTGTCTCTCTCTTTAAATCATAAATTCACCGACCCTTATGTAATTATCCCAAAATACAATCTTTTCCCGACATCAAGGGTCCCAAACTTTATTCACATGTCCTACTGGTCTTCCCTATCCCCCAAAACATTTTATTAAGGATGCCCAAGCATTATTTCACAATAACTTGAACTTAACTAATTTAGAAAGGGAAATAGGAGTCTGCCAGGAGGGGTCGATCTATCGAGGTCTGGGGCTCGATCGATCGAAGCTCTGGGCTCGATCGATCGATCAAGCAGGTATTGCGATTTCTGCAGAATTGCAGTTACGGGTTCTAACACATTTCTTCATCTAAATCCATATTTTTCAATCCCAAACGTCTCAAAAATTGTACTACCAACATTATATCATCCTACTAGGTATTTCCAACGTGAAGCATGAGGAATTCTATCATTATAAATGGATTAACCAACCAAAAATTATTATAATTATCAAGAACCCTAGAATTCTCTTAAACATGGTTCTAACAAGTATTTCCAGAAATTTCCTTCTTGTAAACATCAAAATTTCGTGGGTAATTCCTCTACATGGCAAGGGTTTCCAGAACTATCAATTTATTCATCACTACATGCAATTTCCTAACTCATATCTTAGGTTTCTTCCATAAAAACTCATTCTAGTTACTCCTACACTAATATGAAAGATGCACCAATGAAATAAGCAAGATAAACACTTGCCTGGGATTTTTGGTGTTCTGATTTGCAGATGATTTTCGCGTGGTTGCGTAGCCCGTCGCGCGATCTATGCGTTGGTAGTGGCGGTGCAAACGGATGGATTTTTGGGCCTTGAATTTGCCTTGGGAACTCTCTCCTTCCTCTCCTATGGCCGTTCTTGTGTTTGTGTTTTCTAACCCTAGCTGACTAACCTAAATGGCTGATATAGGTTACTGATTTTTGTGGGTTTAATTACCCATAATTGCGAAATGTCCAAAACGCCCTCCCGGGGTACTAATTAGGCCTAAAAATGCCCCGAGACCCAAACCAAATCCCCGGGTACACTTTTCTGACTATTTCGACCCTTCCAGACGCGTTGGCGCACTCAAAATGACCATACGAACGACTTATAAATTATTCACTTTTATTTATCAATATTTAGTCCTGACGCGACACGGGCGCGTCCCGACTCAAATTTCCAAAATTGTCATTTTATTCACTCGTGACATTCAATATAACCAATATTACATATTACTTTGCTCATTAGTAATATTCAACAAATTTTCCATAATTACTAACTCTCGTCACGTTAATAATTATAACATAATTAATTTCCGATAATTACTAACTCTCGTCACGTTAATAATTATAACATAATTAATTTCCGGATTTTTATTAAATAATTAACTCACATTAAATTTAATAAATCCCCAAATTAATATAGCATAAAAATACGGAGTATTACATTCATCTCTTTTGTGAAAATTGATCATTTTTTGGGGACCAATTTTGGGTATTCTTTATGGAGGATTTTGGGTTGAATTTATTAGCCTTTTTTTTTAGATTAATATTTGATAGTGCCTTCCAGTAAATGTGAGAGGGTTATTTTTTTTTAGAATAGAGATTATGTGTGTGTGTGAGGAAGGAACAGATTTTCCTTCGATTTGTAATCTTCTTATATTAGTGACACGGATCGCCTGTGGACGTAGCTAAATTGGTGAACCACATAAATATTGTATATTCCCATGCGTGTGTTCTCAATCCCATTTTTCTTGTGTGTGCGCCACTTTATTTTTGGGATCACGTTTATAGTTAATATCATTTGCTGAGACATCTCCGCACAACAAATTGGTATCAGAGTCTAGGCTCCACGATCTAGGTGCTTTGAATTTTGGTGAAGAAATTTTCATATGTATTGTTCATACATACGGTATACGTACAAGTATTGTTCATACTTATGATTACTATTCATAACCCGAAAAAGGATTAATTTTGAATTTTTTCATTTTTTTTTACTTTGATCATTTTGGTTATGGCATCCAAGATGAGGTATGATGTAGATGAATTTGATAGGAGGAACAATTTTGGCCTGTGGCAATTGGAGGTGACGAGATGGCTCGATCCAAGCTTTAGAGGGAAAACCCGACACAATGAAGGATGACGAGCAGAGGAAGATAGATGGGGATGCTTGTTCCACGACTCGATTGTATTTGTCTAAGCATGTTAAACACAACATTATCACATAAACTTTCGCTAAGTGGATTTAGGTAACGTTTGAGAAGTTTTATTTAGAGTTCTCTTTAATAAATCATATTAATCTCAAAAAGAAATTCTACCGATTTAGTATGGGCCTGAGTACTTCATTGCAATATCACCTAAATCATTTAAATACGCTTCTCTCAGGACTATTAAACATGGAAGTGAAAATGGGTGAAGAGCACAAGTTTGCAGTTTTGTTGGCTTATCTTCCCAAGAGGTACGATCATTTGGTAACTACAATAATGTACGGGAAGAAGAATATCATTTTAGATGAGTTCACATCAACATTTCTCTCCAACGAAGATAGGAGGAAATTGGTAGAAGGTGATGGTGATGTCGTGGGCCTAATCATTCGAGGAAAAGTGAAGAATCGAGGTTTTAAAAGCTCAAGGTCCAAGTCAAGACGCACAAGTATCAGGAGTGTTACTACTGTCACGAAGTTGGGCACATCATTGCCTCTTATCTGAATATTAAAGTGAAGAATGGGAAAGGAAAGAAGAAGGTTCAAAAGGCATCAACAGCAGTGGAAGATGCAAGTGCTTCAGAGGATATCGATGATTATTCTCTAGTGGAAACCTAAATTGGTGAGTCATTTAATGATGTTTGGGTTCTTGATTCTGCTTATTCAATTCATATGAGTCCCAATCAGGATTATTTCTCCTCCTATAAAGTGGTGAAAGTTAGTGCTATTTTAATGAACGGTGGGAGTGCCATCAAAATTTTGGGAATTGGTCAAAATCAAGACATATGATGGGTTTATGAGAACTTTGTGTGGTGTGCAACATATTTTGTATATTTAGGTAAACCTTATGCCGGTGGATGTGCAAGATTCCACGCGTTATAAGGTGGTAACACCAGGTGGAGGAATGAGGGTCATGGAAGGTTCTCTTTTGGTGTATAGGGTCACTAAGGCGAAGAACTTGTATGTTCTCTAAGAGAATACAATAATAGGTGGAGCTTTTGTGGGTCCTTCCATTATAGAGAGTGAAAATTCGCATTTGAAGCTTGTAAATAGAGGAGTAGGCAAGTTGGTCTTAAATTTTTAGAAGACTGATGATCTTTACTCTCATTCGAGTTGTGAGAGGACTATACAACACACTGGGAGAGTGAAATCCATTTTTAGGTGACAATGGAAATTGCAACAGTCTTTAAAGGGAGGCAGACCTATGGGGGAGAAAATGGCATTAGCTTGTGATATTACTAGTGGTTATATGATAGTCCCTTTGAGTGTCATTAACATTCATAGGAAGCAAGAAGTTGTCCTTGATAGAGATTGGAGGGAAAGTAGGGAAAGTCTTATTCTCCAAAGGTAGGAGAAGATGACTTTTAGTTACCAATCAGTGGTTAGGGGCGATTGGCATTGGTTGCTAGATGTAATATCAAACCAAGGGTTTTCGAGGGTGCCATGGATCATTGTGGGTTTGATAGATATGGTAGAGGCATTCTTATGGTTGCGCGAGATATGCATCGGTTGAAAAGTAAGCCTAGGGTTAGGTTGGGGGAGGCATTAATAGTCATAAATCTTCACCGGTGTTTTGTGGTGGCAATCGTGTATTTTGGTGATATCCCTCACTTTATTTGTGTTTTGTGGAAGACTAGTTTTTGGTGTGGTGGTTGAGAAAGATAATACGCCCTAGGATTTGTAGAGAAACACCACCATTTTTTAATTTTCACTGTTTTAAAAAACTTTGCTGAGTAAAAAACACAAGTGTTGTATGAAATAGTTTCACTAATTTTAGTCTTGACCTAAGCATGCATCTAAGTGAGTATAAGTAAGAATAAAATAAGCAAACCACAACACGGTGATGTACGAAGAAAACCCGTAGCAAGAAAAATCTTGCACGGCCCAGCCAAACAAACCCAATACGATATCGGTAGTTTACAAGAATAACTTAGGCTTACTTATAGAATCGATTCCATCAAGCCTTGATGTATTTTCTTGTTCCTTGTAACCTTCCTCTAAGCCATTAGTGGATGACTTCCAACATCCACACAACGTAAGTGATTTTGCATGTCTCGGTATCCCACCGATCTTACTTGTCTCATGACCAGACCAGTAACCGCTCAACATAAACATGGTATCCACCACTTGAAATGCCCACAGTCTGAAGAGAAAGACGACGTGATGCAACACAGAAGATATCCTAAACATAAATTTTGATGCAGGATTCTTGGATCTCAAACTTGGGTGTAAACTAGGGTTCGGGAGGCACGAGATATAACTTGGCAAATTATTTTTGTAAAAAATCTCACTGAAAACTGATGCCATACCTGAGTATTTATAGAAAACATAAATTTTGAGGTGGCATGTTTTTTGAGAAAACTTGTTTAAACGAAAATATATGGTTCGCTCGAATGAAAATGTTATCTCGTTCAAACGAATATGCCAATCTCATCCAAACTAGCTTTGAACGAGCTTTAAACAATATATTTATGATCAACATAAATGTCTCATTTGATGGTCATTTGAAGGTCATTCTAACGACATTCACATCTCGTTCGAACGAACTGTATAAACTCGTTCGAAGGACTGAAAACCAAAAAAATGTTTTTCTTTCAAAATCAATTTTATGAAAAAGGCCTCAAAAATTTTTATAAAATAACACCAAAACTATATCCAGGGATCAAACATAAATACATATTCATACCTTCATTGAGATCCCTCGGATGTTGAAGATGAAACTCGGCACGTAACCCAATATATCCTCGATATCTCTTTATATTTGTTGTATAGTCTTTAATCACACATCATAGGCTTGAAGGTCACAAAACTCAAGTCATAACCAATGACTCAAACAAGTTTTGTCCAAACACGAAATTAAGCCAATATATACAAATTGACTCGATTGGGAAATTTTTCATTACAAATCTCCCCCTTTGGAAATTTAGGAACAAAACTCAAAATGAAAAACTATTAGACAGTCAAGCTCACTAAGACTCAATTCCCAGCCCTAAAAGGAAAAAAAAGTTACAGATGCTTGATCGAAACTTGAGTAGCTTCGATCTTGTGCAAACTTTTGTCGCACCACATCGATGTTAACCTTCACACATAAACACACCTTTAAATTAAAAGAGAATATAACAATATATAAACTACATCTGAAAAACCATCCACTTTGTCTAACCATCTCTACCTAACAAAGTGCGTCTCCCCCTAAGTTAAAGATTTGTCCCACATGAAAAGAGTTAGATATCATCCCCCCCGCCCCTCGTTTTGTTTAGTGATAGACAAAGAATAAGGTGCACAATAATAAAATATTTCTCCTTAATAAAACCAAATATTCCCATTAGTGTAGCATGGGAATCATAAAGGAAAAATAAATATATCATGCAATGATGTGAAGCAAACATGCAACGACAAACAATTCAGGAACACAATAAAAAATAATCCAAACTACGAACAAAAAATATCAACTATGATTCAATCATTTAAGTATAATATACCAAGATGATCATACCGCGTGCCAATTTAAATCAAAGATTAAGCAAAAGAAAATCATGGATTAAGCGAAAATGCAAAGACTATTAACACTAAATATGCCATATATATAACCACACATATACCAATGATGCACAACTATATATAGGTATAACAGATCACAAAGACACCAACACATAAGCTTTACACACTTGCATAGTATTAATGTGTCTAAACAAGGTAGTACTAAGTGAAGAGCATAAATTAAAAACAAGAAAAATTGGCCTAATCACTTAAAAATGCCCAGGTAGACCGATTTTATCGCAATCATTTACTAACATTTGAATTAGCCTCACATGTCAAATAAAGAACTCAAAAGGACAAATAAACACAATTTACACTTACTTAGAAATTATGATGCTTCTCGAATCAATAGCATCAAAACAATTAACCTCAACTAGGACTCATTATGCAGACCCAAAGATCTTCAACTAATCACCCTCAAAAATATATCATTTTTATCTATCTTTTTCTCTTGAAGATATTTAATTTTTGAATCATCGTTGTAAACAAAATTTGGCCTTGGAAATTTTTATGTTTTTATTATCTCTCAATCTTTTAGGCTCTGGCCAATGGTAGCCTTTCACGCAAAGGACACTCATCGTTTTGTAACCCTTTCTCGTGCACACGCATATTTTCAATAAAGCATTAAACTCGTGAACAATGGCACTTACACAAATAATGGTTCTTACATGCACAAATCCCCCGTAACACCTCGCTTATCTCATATGACATATGAAGTTAAAATCCAAAAGAGCCTGTGCAAAGTATGTGCAAAGGCATGTCAATCATGCAAATCAATTTCAAACTACTTAATTTATTAAGAAAAATCCAAGCATTGAAAATCAAAATGAAATGTCCTAGTCGCATGGATACATAAAAGGAATGAGATTCAAATACAGTGATATGCCACACAATGTGTCTAAAACTAAACTACACAAAATAAAAAATCTTTTTGAGTTTTTAAATATTTTTCAAATGATACCAATTTAATAAAAAAATGGACTCAAAAGACAAATAAAATCTTTTTTTATTTTTCTCATTAAGACCTGAAAATGGAAAAATAAAATACAAAAGATAAACACGGCATAACACTAATAATAACATATAGCAAGAAGTACAACACTGGTGTATAACAAACATGCAATTACAATTACTCATAAGATATAGCATGGAAAGAATCATGTGAAAGCAAACCAATAAGACAAACATTTAGTGCCACCAAATCGAATCTCTTAACCCAGATAGGTGTAACATAACGGACTTAGTCCTTGGGAACTTTGGTAACACTAGTCTTAGCCTTCTTAGGACCTTTTCTAATATCATAACAAAAATGACTAAGGTGACATTTCCTATCGCAATGTATGCAAGTGTAGATACGAGTAATGTTACCTTTAGGTTGACATTTTCTAATGCCCTTAGCTTTGGTTGGCTCTCTTAAAAGCATGGTCTTGGCTTTAGTAGCGAAATTATTAGTATCATCGAAGCTAATCCCAGACTTGACACTTTTAATTCTGACGGTGCCTATCATTTTATCTAACGTCTCCGACCTAGATTACAAATCAAACTTGACATTAGTCGAGTCTCTCAATTTCAACTCTAACTCCAAAATCCTTCTTTAAAACCTCCATCAAACCATTAAGGCTATCTCTCTCACACTCAACATACTCGAGCTTATCCTAAAGATTCCTCTCACATGCCCTATGATCCTCAATCAATTTAGGATCATCATCACCTATGTCACGTTCCTTGACCTTAACTTTTAAATACAAGTTGGCCTTTTTTAACTTCAATGATTGTGCGTATAACTCCCAAAAGGCCACTTAAAGCTCATTCCCCTCCTCATATTCTTCTTCTTCTTCGCTCCTCTCCTCACTAGCTTGGAAACCTAAAGACTGGACCTCATAACCATATTATCTTCAACAGGGGAAAATACTTCATTTAAGCTCACATGACTGGCCATGAAAGCGGTGTAGTTGTGATCAGTGGGGGAATTAACATCCCCTTCCGAATCACTATCACTAAGGGTGGTATTATATACCTTTGGTTTCTTACCCTCCTTCCTTAGTCTAGTGGACACTCATGATAATAACGCCCTAAACCTTGGTATTCAAAACACTTGTCCCACCATCCATATTCTTCCCATCATGGTTATTAAAGTTCTTAGGTTACTTTTCAAAACTCTTTGCAAGAATCTTGTCACCTCTAAGCTTTAGCAACTTCTTGAACTTCCTGAAAAACCTAGATATCTCATCAGCATCAAGCTCATCGTCACTATCAGAATCCGGCACATCCTACTTTTGGGATTTCAAAGCAATATCCTTCTACTTTTTCTTTGGAGGACACATGTTCATCTCATAGGTTTGAAGGTCACTTACAAGATCTTGGACTCTTATAGTGTTGACACCACCTAGGGAATCTAGGACCACGACTTTAGTGTTAAATCTTTCAGACAATGACCTTAAGATTTTTCGCGCCACTCTAGACTCGGGGATTGACTCACCTAAGTTAAAAGAGGAGTTGACAATATCCTACAACTTGGCATAGAATTCATCAAAAAATTCATTCTCTAACATCTTAAACTTAGTCATTGGATTTTAACTTGGAAACCCTAACAGTATATGTTCTTTTGTGTGTGGATCGTAAAATATCCCAAGCTTACTTAACGCTCTTGCAAGTCATAATGCATCTAAACTCTTCAGCGGTAATGGCATAAAAAATAGTGTTCACACCCCTGGAATTAAAAGTCGAGGATTCTTTTCATCTGTTGTCTAAGAGGCATACGCTTTAAGAGCACCACCATTAGTGGGAGGAGTCCACCCATACTCAACCGAGTTTCAAATGTTCTCATCAATCGATTTCAAAAAAAAAATGCATCCACACCTTCTAATAGGGATAGTTTGACCCATCAAATAATGGAGGTCGACCAACGAAACTACCCGCTCGGTTAAAATCTATATAAGCAAAAAAGAAGGGGTTCAACATAGCATAATAGCAACCCGATCTGATACTAATCTGAGAAAGATAATGCGCCCTAATATTTGTATAGATCACCACCAATTTTTAATTTTCATAGTTTTGTTAAACTTTGCACTGAATAAAAATCACAAGTGTCGTGTGAAATTGTTTTATCAATTTTAGTCTTTACCAAAGCATGCATCTAAGTGAGTATAAGCTAGAATAAAATAAGAAAACCACAACACAACGATGTACGAGAAAAACCAATAACGAGAAAAATATCGAACAGCGCAGCCACAAAAGTCCACTATGATATAGGCAGTTTATAAGAATAACTTAGACTTACTCAAAGACTCGACGCCTTCAAGCCTTGATGCGCTTTCTTGTTCCTTACAACATTCTTCGTAACCGATGTTGAACGCCTTCCAACATTCACACAACGTAGGCTCTTTCTCATGTCTCGGTATCCCACCTATCTTACTTGTCTCATGACCAGTCTAATCGTCGCTTAACATAAACGTGGTCTCCACCGCTCGAAACGCTCGCAGTATGAAGAGCAAACCAGTATGGTGCAATACAAAAGAGATCTCAAACAGACATATAGATGTAGGATTCTTAGATCTCAAACTTGGGTGTAAACTAGGGTTTGGGACACACAAGATATAACTTGGAAAATTATATTCGCAAAAATGCCAGACCTGATTATTTATAGAAAAAGCAAATTTTGAGGCAGCACATTTTTCGAGAAAATTCGTTCGAACGAAAGCATTGCCTCATTTGAACGAACTAAAACTCGTTCGAAGGAGCTTCAAACTATATATTTATGATCAAAAGAAATTTCTCATTTGATGTTCATTTGAAGGTTGTTCTAATGACTTTCACATCTCGTTCGAACGAACTGTATAAACCCGTTCGAAGGACTGAAAATCAAAAAATATTTTTATTTCAAAATCCATTTTATAAAAGGCCTCAAATAAATTTATAAAACAGCACCCAAACTAAATCCAGGGATCAAACATAAATAGGTATCCATACCTTCATTAAGATCCCTCGGATGTTGAAGATGAAATTCGGCATACAACCCAATTTATCCTCGATATCGCTTTAGCTTTGTCGCATGGTCTTCAATCACACATCATAGGCTTGAAGGACATGGAACTTAAGTCTTAACATATGACTCAAATAAGTTTTGTCCAAATACAGAATTAAGCCAATACTTATAAATTGACTCGATTCGGAAATTTTTCCTTGGAGTGGTTGTGTTTGCCAAGATGGAGTGACTTGTAAATTTTTTGTCAAGGTGGAGATTGTAGCATAAGCTGTAAAGCAAAGGCTATCACCTTTTGCTTTTTTTTTCATTGGTTTCGGCCACATGCTCCAGCCTAGTCCCATCTACCCTTCTCTCCTCTTTATTGTTATATAAGGAGGTCCATTTGAAGGTAGTGAACACATCAAAACTAAGCAGTGAGCTTTTGGTGTGAGAGCCATTTGATTATGGTAATTAAGTATTCCGCCATTTGTGTAGATAGAGAATTTTCGGTGAGGTGAAAATTAAGGGTTCATCTCTTTTGAGAAAATTAGTCATTCTTTGAGGATCAATTTTGGGTATTCTCTGTTGAGGATTTTAGCCTTTTTGTAATGAGATTAATATTTGAGAGTGTCTTCCAATATTTGTGAAAGAGTTATTTTGTTTGTGAGAAGAAAGATTATTTGTGTACAAGGAAGGAACATATTGTCCTTTCATTTGCAATCTTCTTCTATTAGTCACACATATCGCCTGTGAACGTAGTCAAATTGATGAATCACGTAAATATTATGTCTTCTCATGTGTGTGTTCTCTACTCCATATTTATTGTGTGTGTGTGTGTGTGTGTGTGTGTGTCACTTTATTTTTGGAATTTTAGTTAGAGTCAATATCATTTGGTGACATTCTTCTGCACAACATTAACCCCTTGTATTAGGGGCATTGTAAAATAATTATGAAAACGAGTAATTTAAATTAGACATTAAAATTTGAGGTTAAATAAAATGACCCTATGAAAAAATATTGTCTCAAACTAGTAGGATCTAGGTGATAAATAATTTATTTATTTTAAATATTGATGAATGATTTTTACCAAATAATGCATGATTATTTACAATGGCGTATATGCAATCAATTTTCAAGGAAGCAAAGTTTGCTATATATTATAGGAAGTACTGTTTGGTCGCTTAACTTTGATTTCCTCATGCCCCGCTCATTAATGTGTGCATGCACACACGTGAAAGAGGGATTTTAGATCTTAACCAACCCAACAAATAGTAATTGTAGCAGCCGCCAAACGCCATGTCCATGTGCAAAGAAAAAGTATGTGCTGGTTGGTCAATGATGAAATACCTCATGATTCATCAGGAGTTAGGGCCAACCTGTCCTTCAACTTTCCTCTCCAGCAGTTTCATAGATACCTGCCAAGTGTTTTCCGTCCGTGACTGACAGAACAAATATGCACATCAATATGGTTTCTAACAAAAACATTTTGACCATTCTCTTTCTAATATGTAATTTTAAATGAGTAGTCCAACTATTGTTGGGTAGGAATCGTTTTGTTGCATCAGGTACTTGTGCGGTCTGCTAAAAATTCCGAAATAAAAGATTTTCCTATACAATATATGAAGGGTTTTTAAAATTGATTAATTTGATTCCCTTAATTAATACATACTCCACCCCCACCACTACAGGTCACAGTGGGATCTCAATCTTTCTAATTGCTTCATTGTTGCAATAAGGTGCATATCTTGAAGATATTACTGTCAGACCTCACTCAAAATTAAAAGTGTCACATCACTTATGGTACCAGTAATGATATGATCGTAACTTGATTTTTTTTTTTTTTTTGTGAAAACAGGAAAGAACAACAAAAGCAGAAACAGAAAGACCTAGCCAAAGGAAAATCCTTCCTCTTCCATCTCAGCATCCACCAACTTCATCAGCTCTTCTGGTGCAGCCTCGTATTCCTTGTACACACTATCCGCCTCTCTAGCAACCTTCATCATACAGTCCGCCATGAAATTACTTGCTCTTGGGATATGCACTATGTTAACTTCAAGGTCTCTAACAAGTGTCTTGCAATCTTCAATGATATTGGCCAATGGGTGGTTGAAGGTATTCTCCTGTTTGATAACGTTGATGGCTTCAAGGCAGTCATTTTTTAAGCAGATCCTCTTCCATTTTCTTTTGAGAGCTAAATTTAATCCATGAAAAATTCCTTCCAATTCCGCGCGAAGAGGGCTCCCGGAGCCTTGGATTTTCCCAGTGAACCCAACAATCCAATCACCATCTTCATTCCTGATTATTCCTCCGAATGAGCCTATCCCACTTCTATGGTCGAATCCTCCGTCTGTGTGTATTATGTACTTTCCTGCAATAGATAACGGGTCAATACTTATTAAAGCAGAGTTTACTCCACAAACTTTTGCTCGTTTATTATTTTGGGCTTCAATCACGTAATTTACATAACTTCTAACCAAGTGAGCAACTGTTTGTGGAGTATCATCCATATTCTTAAATATAAAATTGTTCCTTGATTTCCAAATGTGCCATAAAGTAAAAATAAAACTTATATACCTTGTATCTTTGGAGTCACCCCAAATATTACGGATGATCCACTCATTAACATTACCCGTGGTGTTTCTTTCAAAAGCTTGGTCGAAACCGAGGATGCTCCATATCTCCCTAGCATGCCTGCATTCCTTTAAAAGATGGATGGTATCCTCCAAAAATCCACACCGTGGGCAGTCTCCAATGGATGTGAGTCCTCTATGCAGACGATGCTCATTTGTGAGGAGTTTTCCATGGAGAATGGTCCATAAAAAGGTGATGATTTTTGTGGGAATATTGAGTTTCCACAACTTTTCCCAAATATCCCAAGTTTGGAGTTCAACATGTTTCCCCACAAGATATTTATAACATGAACTTATGGTAAATTTCCCATTTTTACTCAAAGACCAAGAGGGATTGTCCCCATGATAGCTAGTACGGGAAAGGGGAAGATTCATAATATCATTTTTGGTGATCGAATTGAAAGCATTATCAATTAAAGTAGTATCCCAATTTCCATTTTCCCCAATCAACGCGTCAACATTAAGGTTGTTTAAGTCTCTCAATTGCTCTGCGGGATTGATAATTTTATTCCCAACCCACCAATCTTTAAGAATATTGATTTTTTTGCCATTCCCGACATTCCATTCGACATTACTAGACATGGTCTCACGACATTTAATGATACTTCTCCAAATGTGGGAGGAAACATTTCTTTTTTCCCAAAGTCTCGGGTTTTGATTAACTTTATATTCATTTCTTAATACCTTAGCCCAAATGGAGTTATCGTTATTAACAATTTTCCAACCAAGTTTAGCGACACAGGCATGGTTATTAATGTGGCTCTTTCTCAGTCCCAGGCCACCATTAATTTTTGGCGTGCAAACTTTATCCCAGTTAATCAGGTGGATTTTTTTCTTCTCTCTATCCTCACCCCAGAGAAAGTTTCTATTTAATCTATCAATTTCATTGCAAACCTTAATCGGGAGAATGATGATTTGCATGTTATAATTGGGTATGGTGGAGGTCACAGCTTTTATTAGAGTTTTCCTACCCGCAAATTTTCCATCGCATTCATGTAGGACTTCTATCATTATTATTCCTTATTATATATTATAAATTAGGGTATGTTTAATAAATAAGATGAAAAATAATCGTTAAGAGTTAATTTTCATGAAATTAAAAATTTGAAAATATTTTTCATGGAAAAAGTTTGTTTATGTTGTTTGATTGCAATTATTTTTCAGGTGGAAAATGTTCTATTTTTCATCTTTTATGTATTTGATTTCCAATATTTTTTACAAAAAAAAAAAGTATAAATATATTTTTAAAAAATCTGAAAATTAATAAAAATATCAGAAAATTATTGAAAATAACCACAAAATTTAAAATAAATAAAAATAAATAAAAAAATACACAAAACGAATAAAAAAACTTGAAAATATATATTAACCCCAGAATGAATTTTAAAAAAACAAATAGAAAAAAAAAATGTATTACGATTATTATGAAAAAATAAAAAATGAATAAAAACAAAATCCACCCCACCCCCACCCCAACTGTTCCGTCCCCCTGTCGCCAAGCGTGTTCTGTTTTTTAATTCTCTTATTTTTTTAATTTTTTTCAAATATTTGCATTTTTATTAGTTTTCTAGGGTATTTATTCATTTCCATTTCTTTAATTTTTTGATGCGCTTTTATATATTCTTTTATTTTTTTCTGAATCAATGAATTTCTGACTTTTAAATAAAATTTTGGGTTTTTTTAAAATTAATTCAGGGGTTAATATTTATTTTCTATATTTTACTCATTTTCTATATTTTTTTCATTATGTTTTTTTATTGATTTTTTTCTGTTCTATTTTTATTTTCTGGTGTTTTTTAAAATTAATTTGGGGACTAATATTTATTTTATGTATTTCTTTTCATTTTCTATATTTTTAAAATTTTCAAAGAGATTTTTTTTAATTTTATGTTATTTGTTTTCTTAATTATTAAGTTTTTAACTTTTTAATAAATTTTTGGGTGTTTTGTAAATTAATTCCGGGGTTAATATTTTTTTTACCCACTTTCTATACTTTTTATTATTATTTTTGGAGTTTTATTCATTTTCTGGATTTTTTTCATTATTTTCGGTGTTTTATTCACTTTTTGAATTTTAATCATTATTTTTGGGTTTTTATTCACTTTCTGTATTTTTTTCAATATTTTTGGGTTTTATTCACTTCTCGATTTTTTTCATTATTTTTGTTTTTTTCTTCATTTTTGTGTGTTTTTCATTATTTTTGGGGTTTTATTCAGTTTCTGTATTTTTTTCATTATTTTGGGGTCTTTATTCACTTTCTGAATTTTTTTCATTATTTTGGGGGGTTTATTCACTTTTTGTATTTTTTTCATGATTTTTGGATTTTTATTCACTTTCTGGATTTTTTTTATTACTATTTTGGGGGTTTTATACATTTTCTGGATTTTTTCATTTTTTGGGAGTTTTATTCACTTTCTGGATTTTTTTTTCATTTTTTGGGGGGTTTTATTCACTTTCTGGATTTTTTTTTCATTTTTGGGGGGTTTTTATTCACTTTCACGATTTTTTTTTTTGGGGGGCGGGGGGGGGGGGGAGGGGGGTATTCACTTTTTTTATTTTTTTCGTTATTTTTGGGTTATTATTCACTTTCTGGATTTTTTTCATTATTCTTGGGTTTTTATTAATTTTCTGGATTTTTTTCATTTTTGGGGGGGTTTATTCACTTTCTGTATTTTTTTTCATTATTTTTGGATTTTTATTCAATTTCTGAATTTTTTTTCATTATTTTGGGTTTTATTCACTTTCTAGATTTTTTTCAATATTTTTGGGTTTTATTAATTTTCAAGATTTTTTCAATATTTTTGGGGTTTTATTCACTTTATGTATTTTTGTCATTATTTTTGGGGTTTTATTCACTTTCTGTATTCTTTTATTATTATTTTTGGGTTTTGATTCATTTTCTGTATTTTTTTTCATTATTTTTGGGTTTTGATTCATTTTCTTAATTTTTTTTTTATTATTTTTGAGTTTTATTCACTTTCTGTATTTTTTCATTATTTTTGGGTTTTTATTCAATTTTAGATTTTTTTTCAGTATATTTTTGTTTTTATTCATTTTCGAATTTTTTTCCTTATTTTTGGGGTATTATTGACTTTCTGTATTTTTTTCATTTTTTTGTTTTTATTCATTTTTTGAATTTTTTCCTATTATTTTTGGGTTTTATTCATTTTCTGAATTTTTTATCAATTTTTTTGGTGTGGCAATTCTTTTTCTTAGAAAATGAATAACAAAGTGGGAGTAGGTTTTTTAATTCCATATTTTTGTAGAAAAAGTGATTATGTGACTTGTTTTAAGGAAATTAATTCCATGAAAAATTTTATTTATTAAATATCTAAAAACTAAAAAACAACTTTATATATTATATTTTTTATAAAAAATTAGTATTATCAAATACATACTTAACTGAATTCATTTTACATATATTAATGAGTAGGTATGGTGCATGTTGAAAATTGTGTAATGCAAAAGAGGAAGGGGCTTACGAACGTATCTTCAAATTTAAACTATCGACAAAACAAATCCATCATTGGTGGATCTAATCTTATGTTACTTGCACATGGTGGTGCCCACACGACTTGCTATTTATAAAGCCCACACGACTTGCTATTTATAAGGCAAGTAAGCAACAGGACCGCTTTGTTGAAATCGAAGATGCCCCGGAGAAAATCCTGCAGTTCCTCAAGGAAGACGCGTCGGGTTTGATATTTGAAAGGAGTCGTTGATCGTTTTATTGTTTTTCCTTTTCCTAGCAACCAAAAAAAAAAGATGTACACCAACCCACCTCCCTTACATTTTCTTTTATTACCTAACTTTTCATTCCTAGCATCCATTTCCAGGTCTACTATATACTGATTGTTCTTGAACAAAATGGATTCTTTCGTACCTGAAAACTGGGCATTCATTAAAAATGAAAACGATGATAACTTGGATGAATTTTTGGAAATCGACAGTGATGTTCTCATGTCATTACTAGAAGAGTCGCAAGTTGTGGATGGTGATGATGAAAGATTGAAAAGTTTTATCAAATCACTACAAGAAGAGATTAATCCCAAATTCATGGATTATCAAATTTCATTTTTAAAACTGAGGTGGGACAGTGTTTCTCAACCGTCTGATGACGGGCAAATGGAGGGTGAGGATTGTTCAATATCATCTGTTGATGGTATGGACTTTAGTTGGATTGATATGGAGATGGATTCTTCCTCAGCAAGTGATGGCATGGGCATTTGTTGGAATATTAAATAAAATTTATCAACATATTAGATTATCGAAATTATCTAATAAAGAAATTGTAGAAACTGTGTACCTGAATTCATAGTGATGATTGAGACTGAATTCATAGTGGTGATTGAGACTTGGGGGTTGAAAGTCTTCCATACACTACTCCCTCTCTCTCTATGAGTTCTCTCTCATTGATGGGAATGAGGAGGAGAGTGTTTGAGTGCATTAGCCTTGAGGATCAGAACCTTTTATTATATAGACATATAATTAGAACCCCATAGATTCTAATTTGGTGACTCGTGAGTAACAGGTGACTCTTGAGTAACCAGTAGGTGACTTTTAGGTAACCACACATTTCGAATTCCATACTTACTCTTGATGTCTTTTGAGCTTACCTAATTAGATCACTTCATTTGCCCAATTTAAATTGAAGCTCAAATATAATTACCATTTTAATATGTGAGCCCACATTAAATTATTTGAAATATATAAAATATTCCAACAATCTCCCACTTAGGCTACATAATAATTCCGAAGGTAATTATATTCAATAACCTTATGTGCGCACCAAATTTGTTTCTATTCTTAAGACATCTCCCGAATCAATCTCGTCCATATCCTATACCTGTATGAGACCCAACCGACATTTGTTACATATATGTGGCAACTCGATCCATCAATAATCATCACACCAAATATATTCAACAGCGTAGATCAAGTATGGATGTGTGGCTGGAAATTACATGCAATGTGATCTCAAACATGACTATTTCCAATTGATCCTAATTTTATTCTGTAGTGAGATCAAAACTTAGTCTTTTAAATCTTATGTTATACCACAATTAAAAGACAATACATTCAGAGTAAACAACAAAATAAAAATACCATCAACTTTATTCTGTAGAAAACTAAAACATACATAAAGTATCTGAGTAGTGTCGAATGAATGAACATTAAACCGAATACAATCTCCCACTAAAACTGAATATCCTTAAACTGAACAACACCCATATGAGCAGTGTGCTCATGAAAGACCTTGGGTGGTAAGCCTTTAGTAAGCGAATCCGCGAGCATGGCGTTTGTTCTTATATGTTCAATAGACACTATATTACCCTGAACTCTTTCCTTAATAACAAGAAACTTAATGTATTTATTCTTAGACTTCAATAAGCTTTCATTGTTATTCGAATATAGAACTGCTTAATTATTATCACAATATATCTGTAGTGGTTTTCAATGCTATCCAAAATATACAGCCCAGTGACAAAATTTTGCAGATATATCGCATGATTTGTTGCCTCATAACAGGCTATGAATTCTGCTGCCAGAGTGGAAGGTGCAATGAGTGACTGCTTAGCAGTCCTCCAGAAAATAACACCTTCAAACAACATGTATACATAGCCAGAAGTGGATCTCTTAGTGTCTTGGCACCCACAAGATCAACATCAAAATACCCAATGATCTCCAAATTATCTGACTTCTGATGAGTATGTAATATTTTGTTCTCTATAAATACCTCATAACCCATTTGGCTGCTTTCTAGTGATCCATTTTAAGGTCACTCAAATATCTGCCTAACATACCTATTTATGTATACAAATTCCAAATGCATACATACTTGAGCATGCAAAAGACTCCCTATAGCTGAAGCATAAGGAACCATTTTCATTTATTTTCTTTCAATCTCATTCCATGGTAATAGGAGTATCTTCTTGTGCACAATCTTTCATGCCAAATCTAGCGAGTACCTCCTCGATATAGCTCTTTTGTGATAACCCAAGGACACCCGAGAATGATCTCGGTGTATATTAATTCCTAATACAAAAGAGGCATCCCCAAGATCTTTCATTTTAAAATTCTTAGTTAGAAATATCTTAGGTTCCTGCAATAAGCCTATATTGATGCTAGATATAGAGCACAAGGAAGATAATTTTACTCCCACTGAACTTATGATATACACGGTCATATACTTCATTAACCTCAAAATCATATGAGATAATGACTTAATAATCATATGAGATAATGACTTGATAAAACTTATGATATCATTTACGGGAAGCTTGTTTGAGACCATATATGGATTTCTTGAGTTTGCAGATCATAGACTTTGGATCAACTGGGTCAAAGTTTTCTGGTTGCACCATATATATGGTTTCCTCAATATTACCATTGAGAAAATCCATCTTAACATCCATTTGAGGCAGCTCTAAATCAAAATGATCTACAAGTACTCATGAGGTTGTTGAGTTTGCTCTTCTAGAACAACTCTTAGATTTTGAGTAGGGAAGTCCTCATTCGCTACACCAAAATGGGTAAATTGGCACCCTTTCAGCAGCTAGCCTTGTCACGGTCATTGACCGTAACAAAAAAACACGCATTTTTTGTCATGGTCATTGACCGTGACAATCCTTATAATGTTGTCACGGTCAATGACCGTGACATGACTGTGACGAATGTCGCAGTAAAAAAAAACCTTTCCCCTTCTTTTTCCCCTGGCGTTCTTCCCTCCTTTTTTCTCTCTCTCTGCATTGCTCTCTCTCTCTCTTCTTTCAGGTTACTTTCTCTCTCTCTCTTCCATATATATATATACATATATATATATATATGTGTGTGTATATGTGTGTGTGTGTGTATATATATGTGCATGTGTGTGTGTGTGTGTGTGTGCGTGGGTGGGGGTGGGGAGGGGGAGGGGATGGGGCAGGGTGGGGCAAGGTGGGGGGATGTGCGTGTGTGTATATATGTGTGTGCGTGTGTGGTTGGTGGGGTGGGGTGGTGGGGGTGGGGTGGGGAGGGGGTAGGGGTGGGGCAGGGTGGGGGTTGTTTGTGTGTGTGCGTGGTGTGTGTGAGTGTGCGTGTGTGTGTGTGTGGTGGGGGGTAGGGGGCAGGGTGGGGGGAGGCGGCAGGGATGGGTGGGTGGGTGGGTGGGTGGTGGGGTAGGGGTGGGGGTTGCGTGTGTGTGTGTGTGTGTATGTGCACATGTGTATATATGTGTGTGTAGTGTGCATGTTTGTGCGTAATGTCCCTTGTAAACGAATTGATTGATTGTCCCTCATTGTAAAATAGTAAATTAATATATGATTAATTATGAAAGTTGTATTGCCCCTCATTGTAAATTAGTAAATTAATAATCGTATACTTTAATTGTTAGTTTAATTGATGAAAATCATTAATTGAGTAGATGAATTAGAAGGAGTACGGGATACACATTTGTTGTTGACATTACTGTTGGATTATAGTGGATCGATGTTGGGTTTCTTAATTTTAAAAGTGGCATGACCACTGGATTATTGTCCATATGGGGGTGGGATTTTTCAATTTTTTTTTTAAAATTACTTTGTTTATACGCTTCGTACCTTTAATATACGCTTCGTACTTTGAAAATTATTTTTTCATGAATATACGATTCGTACCTTTAATAGGTAATAAATATTCCAATTTATACCAAAACATCCATTTTTAATTCTTTTAATTGATTTGCACTTTATCATTTTCACTCTTGTGTAGTGTGCGTGTGTGTGGGCAGTAGGGGTGGGGGTGGGGATGTTTCACTCTTGTACATATTATGAGCTAGATGATGTTGTTTGGAATTCATAATTGAGGTGTTTAACAGTAACAATTCATTTTTATTTGTAGTAATTGTACATATTTACATGTCTTCTTTTAATTCATTTTGATATGTACTAATAATATTTTTTTACAGCAACTGTCTCTTTCAGGTATTAAGGCGAGGATGATGATACTAGTTATGATGATATCGTCTGGGCTCGATGGTAGCGGAGGAGACGAGGGCTCCTCGGCCCATAGTGTCCCCAAATATGGCAAATTAGGGGTGCCCATCGAGAACAAGTCGGGGCTATTAGTGAGATCCCTCAAGCTGGTAAAGATGATCATCAGCCCGGGGTACATTAGTTGGAAGGAGGTGCCATATGAGCTCAAGTTAGCTGTTTGGGTGGCACTACAGGTAATATATTTATATTTACATATATATGAATATTTATATGAATATTCAATTTCAATTTCGATTTCAATTTCATTTTATATTTATATTTATATTTATTTGCAACTAATATTGTATTTGTTGGACAGGAACAATTCAACCTGGATCCAAAGCTACGCGATTTCGTCTTGGAGAAGTTGAGGAACCAACACAAGACGTGGAAGAAAAATATGCGAACTCGGTACTTTGAAAAGACACAAGAGTCCATTATCCAAAGGCGTGAATCTGTCCCACCAAAGGAGCCGATCTCATTAGCACAATGGCAAACGTTCATTGACAATGAGATCGGGGAGCGACAATTGGCATCTCTCCAATCGGGAAGGGAAAACTAGGCAAAAAAGACGAACGTGCACTACTCTGACCGGACGTCTTACGCCGAGGTGGAGCATAGGATGATGGTAAGATTTAATTTTTCTATAACTACATAAAATATATTATTTTGTATTATTTTACTTCGCGGGGCCGATACTAATTTTATTTTATTTTATTTCAGGGGACAGGGAGTGGCCTTGGGGGTAGGCCACATAGGCTCGATACTTATGTGGCTCTTCGAACGAATAAGGGGAAGGACAAGGAGGTGTCCCCAAGCGTCGCGTCCACGAATGTAAGTAATCCGACAGTTTACTTTTTTTAATTACGTTATAATTTTTTTATTTACTTGTTTTACTAATCATGTGCTTTTTTTCGTTTCAGGCAAAGCTTAAGGAAGTGCATGAGTCGTAGTCTGATGCCGACAAGGAATCTTTGTCCACAGATGCACTCATCCAAGTGTTTGGCTCTGATCGCAAGGGGAGGACAAGGGGGGTGAGCTTGCGGGTGTCCAAATCTAGGATCATCGGATTAGAGACGAACGACACCAGGTTGGCTTGAACGATGGATTCACATGACGCAAAGTTGTCCCGTTTGAAGGTGACGGTCCAGGATATGTACTCATTTATGAAGCATTCGTTGGGAGAAAATCGTAAGGGTAAAGGGAAGGAGAAGGCGGTGTGGGAGGAAGAGGTGTGGGAGGATGAGGACGAGGATGTGGACCTCACTGCTTCATCGCCGACACGTGCGGACTTTGATGATCCACTTACCTATTTGGCTCCCTTTAACAGACCGATATCGACACTTGGTTGGCCGAGCGTGTTTATAATGGACATATTTGATGGCCAGCGGATAGGGCGGGGGTTGAGGGACCCAAATATCGTCTAGGTTGCGCTAGTTCATGGACGTGAGCTTCAAGACATCGAGTATAGGGTGCTCGTCACGCATGTGATTCCCGGGAAGGAGAACTCCAAATTGTGGTTGCGCGAACAATGCGGCATAACGTATATTAGTGCATGTGTTAATTCGTATATCGTGCAGCCTACTCACCTCCTCGGCGTTAACCATACCCCAGACATTTAGGGACATTGAGTTAAGTTTTAATTGAATTGTTTTAAATTATTACTTTTGAATTATATTTGGATTATATGGTGATGCATATTCTCTCTATTTTGAATGTATATTTGCACTATCTTTATTTTATCTGGATATATAATGTTTGAACAAGTACAACGTTGTTATAACAGGTACATATATACTGTTGGGCAGTGGCAGTGGCCATACTGGCCAGCAAAAAAAATTTCAATTCCGCCAGAATTGTCACGGTCATTGACCGTGACAAGCTCTTGACAAAGGAAGTTGTCACGAACTTGTCACTATCAATGACCGTGACAATTTTTTTAAACAGTGGCACGGTTTTGTCACGGGCCTTAATCGTGACAAAACTTATCACGGTCAAGGCTCGTGACATGACCGTGATAATTCTAACGAACTTGTCACGTTCAATAACCGTCACGAGTTCGTGACAAAAAAATTATCACCCCCAGAATGTCACGGTCATTGACCTTGACAAGTCCAACTTGTCAAGATCAATGACCGCGACAATTCGGCAGATTTGGTGTAGTGATTGTTATCTTCTTGAACACTGTCAGCAGGCTAAACAATGTTTGGAAGAGGAATTGATTCCTTTTCAAAGACAACATTCTTATTCTTAACCGCATCTTCCCCCTCAAACTCAACATCCTCAAGAAATCTCGCATTTTCCATCTTAAAAAAAATGACTTAGTTGAGTAATGGCTTATAAGGCCTTGCCTCAGCTGGACACCCTCAAATGTGAGAAGTTTTTAGCCTAACCTTAGTTCATAAGGGGTTTTAGCTAGCATTGTACAAAGTACTCTATTTAGAATATATACTGCAGTCTTAAGTGTGTCTTCCTAGAGTAAATCTGGAAAAGAAGAATGATGAATCATACTTCTTACCATGTCCTTAGACTTTCTGTTTCATCTCTAGGAATTTGGCAAAAGATTCTAGACGTTGTTCACCTGATCTATCATATCTGCCATAGTATGCACCACCACGATTAGATTTGACAACTTTAATCTTCTTGCCTAGTTGATTTTCAACTTTGGCTTTAAAGGCCTTAACACGTCCAGAGCTTGAAACTTCTCATGAATTAAATATAAGTGCCCATAAGGAGAATAAGTGTCTATAAAAGTGATAAAATACTGTTGGTCATTCCATGAAGCCGTAGGGAATGGACCGCAAATTCCATAATGTATCAATTCTAAGACATCGTAACTCCTTTTGGCACTTAATTTCCTTATCTTTGTTTGTTTCCCCTTTATACGCTCAATACAAATATCAAAGTCTGTGAAATTAAGGGGTTGAAGTATTCCATCTGACACAAGTCTCTCTATTCTCCTTTTGGAGATATGACCTAAACACTTGTGCCACATAGCAACGGAATTCTCATCAGTTAATTTTAATTTTGTAAGGTTTCAATAATGAAGCATTGGTATTTAATAAATATAATTTATCAATTAAAGAACTAGTCGAAACCCAAGTAGAATTTAGAGAGAGTAACTTTATTATTTCCAAATGAACAAGAATAACTGTATTTGTCCAAAACAAAAATGGAAACCAAGTTCTGTCTAAAAAAACGGTACTACATAAGTCATTATTAATTCAATAAAATGACTAGTTTCAAAAGATAACAAAAAAAAGCTCCCAATTGCTTCAATTCCAATTATTTTGCCATCGCCCAGATAGATGAATCTTTCAGCATCATTTGGCGGTCGACTCCACAAGCAACCATGCATAGATATACTTACATGAGTAGTAGCACCCGAATCTACCCGCCATGGCTAGGTACAAAAGTCAAATTAACTTCAGAACAAACCAAAATGAGAAGTGTACCTTTCTTTACACGCCATGTGGCGTAATTAGAACAATCCTTCTTCACATGCTCACCTTTCTGGAAAAGAAACAAGCAAATTTTGAATTCTGAACTTGTTTCTTTTGTTGAACTTTAGGCTTGGGTTGTGATGTTACAACTGCAATACCTTTATCATTAGTCCTTGTCTTCTTTATATTCCTTAAGGTAGATGCAATATGAGCAATTTCAGTTGTCTTTTCTCGCTTCAACCTTTCCTCTTCTTGCAACAATGTGGAATGAGCTCATTAAGAGTACATTTATCCTTTTGAGTATTATAACTCACTATAAACTATCCATAGTGTGCAGGAAGAGATATCAATAACAGATGCACGAGCAAGTTACCATACAATTCTAACTTTAGTACTTTAAGTTTTGAAGCGATGTTAGACATCTCCATTATGTACTCCCGTATATTTCCTTTACCGTTATACTTTATTTGGATAAGGTTAGCTAAAAGCGTACTTGTCTTGTCCTTTTTTTTCATTCTTTGCAAAACGTAATTCAATATCTTGAAGGAAACTTTTGACGGTTACCTCATTGAACATACCGTCCCTGAAATCTTTTAGGACGCTGCGCTTTAGCATTATTAGACTTAAGCAATTAGAATAATCCCACTACTCAAAGTTCATTTTACCCCATAGGAACTTTTATCCTTAAGAGGAGCGGGTTGTTCCTTCCTCATCGCATAGTCTAAATTTACGCAACTGAGAACTATCAAAATATCCTTTTTCCACTTCTTAAAGTTTGTGTCGTTAAGCACATGAAGTGAGGTCATGTTGGCAGTAATATTAACAGAATAATCAATAACTTAATCCAAAAGAATAAATAATTTACAAAAGCTCCAAATTAAGATTTATGTCATGGCATATTATAATAAAATAAACTGATAAATGCAGGACATAAATTTTATATATATATCTGTAATGGTGGAATGGTGGTCCCATCAATGAGAAACCTGGAACAACATTAACATTTAGTCTTTTGACATAAATATTAACTTGTAAGTGGTACTCTCAGTCCAGAAAAAAATATTGATAATAAATTCGGTCAACTAACCCTCCTTTTGGGTTGATTAATTGTATATTAAACAATTCGGTCAAACAACTAACCTTCCTTTGGGTCGATTAATTATCCACATGAAAACTATAGAATCATCACATATTTAATTCTGCATGTATATTTATTATTCAGCCAAATAATAATCTTCCTTTGGGTCGATTATTACCCGCAGGAATAATAAATATATTAACATCATTTTTATATCTCAAAATAAATTAATCTATGCAATAGAGGTTACTTTGGTAACGTATTACTTTAATTAATTCATTTCAAGATATAATAAAATTTTGGTATTTTTTTTTAAGAAGATACCCCTAATGAGAATCAAACTTTATTAAAAATCTGAAACCAAATGATTTTTAAATATGCAAGTATTTGGTACAACTAATTTTATACTTGCCTTAGTTCCCCAAAACAATATGCATTTGGAAATAATTCTCACAAAAAAAACTGATTTGGAAAGAATTCCGTAAACATTGAATTAGAATTAATTCCCCTCAAAAAAACTGAATTGAGTGCTCATTTATTTTTCCAAAAATGGAAAATTTTGAGTTATCAGTACAGTGACGTAAACAATCTCTCCAAGATCACTCTCCAATTCGCGGAATCTCAAAATCAATTTTTAAGCGAGAGTTATTAGCATTGACATTATTACTAAAAGGGGGAAAACGTGTTTTTAGAGGGTCTAAACGATGTCAAATCGTCGAGATAGGGTGGTGCCCATTGTTTAAAATGGGTTTTGTTTATTTCGACGTTTTCAGGTGACTACCGAAAATTCATAAAATTCTGAATAAGAAAATGAAATATGTCGTTGAAAACGTTCCTCAAAATTCTAAATCAAGATTTCAACAATTCTCATATTAATCTTGAAAAAAACTGAATTAATCCATCCAAATTCATTATGAATTAAACCCTTTTGAGGAAAATCAAAAATCACCTTGGATTAATAATCCTTAATCAATTTGGGACTGTGATTATGAAAATTATCACAAATTATACATAAATTCTATATAGAATCCTAAAAGTCATATGGGTTCTAACTAGATCATATGTATGATAAATCAAATAAAATCACTTCTAAATTACAATCACAGTACCAATCCCAATAATCTAATATAAAGAGGCTTTGATACCACTTGTTGGAATATTAAATAAAATTCATCAATATATTAGATTATCGAAATTACCTAATAAAGGAATTGTAAAAACTGTGTACCTGAATCCATAGTGATGATTGAGTTGAGACTGAATCCATAGTGGTGATTGAGACATGGGGGTTGAAGGTCTTCGACGGACTAATACCTCTCTCTCTATGAGTTCTCTCTCATTGATGGGAATGAGGAGGAGAGTGTTTGAGTGCATTAGCCTTAGCGACCAGAACCCTTCATTATATATACATATAATTAGAACCCCAAAAACTCTAATTAGGTGACTCCTGAGTAACCAAATAGGTGACTCTTGAGTAACCAGTAGGTGACTTTTGGGTAACCACACATTTTGAATTCCATACTTGTTGATGTCTTTTGAGCTTACCTAGTTATATCTCTTCATTTTCCCAATTTAAATTAAATCTCAAATATAATTACGATTTTAATATGTGAACCGACATTAAATTATTTGGAATAAAATATTCCAACAGTTGGTACATGGAGACTTGCAGTGATGACATTGAGGGTAATGGTATGGTAGAATTTGGACATTATTCTCATCAACTTTATTATGGGGTTTCCTTTGAGGATAATGAATACATTTCTTCGTGGAAATAAACCTATGAGTCAGTGATTTCTGGCCAAGGTCATTTTTATGATTTTTTTTAAGGTGATTCATATGTGAAATTTACATGTAAAGCCTTCGATTGACTAATATAATACATCTTTTGGTAAATTCTTGCTAGTTTACTGGTTGTCCCTTGCACATTTGAAATTTAAAAAAAAACAGCTTTAAGCCCTCTCAACTTTAGTTCGTTAATATACATTTAACTACAAACAGTAAAAAAATCGTCACAAGATGTAACAAAACTATTCCTTTTATTACCAGTTTTGAGTTGCACCCCTGGATCCAAAATAATTTCTAATACTTTATTTTCACTTAGATTCACATTCAGAACCTTAACTAACCTTGTTAAAACATTGGACTAAGGTTTCCAATAATCTGCAATACTCCCATAACTAAATTTATTTATAACCCCCCTCCCCCCCCCCCCCCCCCCCCCCCCCACACACACACACACCAACCACAACCACAACCACCACCACCACCACAAATTGAAGTTGTGTACAATATAAAAAATCTAGCCACGAATTGCAAATTCATGCCATCCAAACAAGATGGCAAAGGTAATATTTCGTCAACAAAAAACTTTAATATTCATTTTTAATGTACTAATGGATCGTCTTACAACTTTGCATCTTCTTCCCTTTGAACAATGAGAATGGAGTTAGTGGGAACAAAGTTTAGAAATGACTAGGGGGAGATTATAAATTAATAATAGTATATTTTAAATGCAAGTAAAACTCACATTATAAAAAATAATTTCCATGGGCTAGGATTAATTGTAAAGATTAGTGACAATAAACAAATAGAGGCGCTTTAATTAAAAAAATATTTTTTTTAATTTAACTCCCAAAGAAAAAAGGGAGCTTGACATATAAGTCTCGTTCACATAAGATATTTCCTATATGTCCCACCAAAATAAATTATCCCCAATAAGTTGTATTAAATATTTTTCATAGGTAGTAAATATTACTACATTATATATTTACCACATATAGTAAATATTTATTATATATTTTGCACAAGTTGCATAGGCAGTAAATATTTATTATATGTTTACTAGTGGGACCTATTGGAGCAAAAATATTTTTTAATGGAAACAAATGAACAAAAAAAATTCATAGAACCTATTTTACTTATAAACTTAGTAAACAGAAACTATTGATAAAACCCCCAAGAAAAATGTCTAAATTTAAAAATGAGGCAGCTTAATTTGAAAATAAGGCACCATAATGTGAACGAAAACTAAACACTCTTGTAATTTTCAAATTTATTTTTCTCACCATTCCTCAAAAGATGACATATTAAAATGTGATGTCAAATGGTGATCATCGCAAGATGAATGCAAATGAGGCTGAAATCAACGACTTGGAAACTGGTAATAAACTCTCCACCTCATGGAACACTTGGACCACTAAACAAAAAGAAGTGCCACCATCCATTTACCAAACCCCAACCTTAATAGATAATTGTTCTCTTCCTCCGGCCAATATGTGGAGGTGAGTCGCCACAGTGGTGAAGGAAGCTCCAATTAACCACATCAATCATGTTGCACCCCCTTCCCTAAGCTTATGATGTTTTAGTCTCTTTTATGTCTATATACTGCGAAAAGTTAATATAATCTTGAGTTGTAATTTATATCTTTTTCAAAAATTCTTTCGATTTGAATAGTGTGAGGGATTCAAATCTACATATCTTAAATTGCTTAAATTAGCCTAGAGTACAATTCAGAAAATAAATGACACGTAATATACATGTTTCAACCTTAATCGGCCTACATCCACCGGGTAAAGGGGTTGGTTTCATTAGATAAAAAGAATATTGGGGTTGTCGATACCAAATTTAGTCTGCTGACGTGGATCAGTTAAGTGGAGACACGTGTCAATCTACATGGCACTTACAAACATTTCTGAACAACACCTTGACTTCGAGGAACTCAACCTCCCCGACCAACTCAGGCGCTCCAAGCAGCAAGTGTTCTCCGAGAAACTTTATTGTACCGAGCTACTTAGGCGGTCCGAGCTGCACCTCATACAGAGCATTTATAACCGAATAATTAAGAGGATTGAATGCGCATTAAATGCTGATTATTATCATACAGATGTATACACAGATTAGAAAGCTATGTAATATTCTCTCACATGTACAGCCCCAAGGCTATAAATACATTGTAACCTCCTCATTAGCAGGGGACTCGAAATTTCTTGGTAAAATCTGTTATCGAGAATTCCCAAACAGTCAACAATAACAAAACAGTGGACATAGGCCATTCCTTTAAGGCTGAATCACTTTAAAAATCTTTTATCTTGTTTATTTTCATCTTTGATTGATTAATTAGAGATAATCTAATTTTTTACATCAACAGATTGGCGCCGTCTGTGGGAAGCGATTGAAACTATCATTTTTCACCGAAACAATTCATTCTCAATGGCTGATAATCCTGAATCCAGTAGTCGAAACATTGGAAACCCCCCAAATCCATCCACTCCTCCAAGTGTCCAAGATCTGGCTGGAATAATGGTTAATTCAGCTCAGGGCCAGACCGCCATGCAAGAGACTATGCAATAACTCATGCAAACTATCCAGGGTGGAACGTCGACCCATTCAGGACAACGAAGTGTTCAAAGAAATACTCGTTTACTTTCTTCGCGTATTAGGCAGAGCGATTCATATCGCACTGAGAGATCTGATGATTTTTCTCATCAATCGGGTCGAACTTCGTCAGTACGAGCCACAGATACTAAACAACACATCACTCTCTCTCCAGAAAGGACTAGTGCATTGGAGATATTAAGTAGGGTCTCTCCTTTTGATCGATTGGGCCCTAGGAAGAATAAAAGTCCTCTTAAGGCTGTGTCGAGAAGCTTTCGACGACCATCTGATCTAAGAGAAGGTTCTGCCCAATCACAACCAGTTGCTCGACATGATAGATCCTAGGAAGCGACTTCAACACGATCAATTGCTCGAACCAATAGGCCCGAGGAGGGAAAGGATGCATGGAAAGGCTCTATTTAAAGGTTGGAGGATAGAATAGGGGAAATGGCTAAGACCAAGAATCCTCTACAAAGAACTTTTGTCCAAGGGACGCCTTTTATACAGGCAATTGTGGATTTTCCCACACCATCAAAGTTCAAAGCACCTGTTGTGACCCCTAAATATGATGGAAAAACTGACCCTGGCCTTCATATAGAACAATACCAAGCTGCTGCCGACATCTATGCTGTGCCAGACGAGATGAGATGCAGGGCATTTTCGAGAACTCTTACCGGATCTGCACAAATATGGTACAATAATCTTCCTCGGGGGAAGATTTCAACTTTCTTTCAACTGGCCGAGCTCTTCATTGGAAATTTCTGTTTTGGAGCAAAACCAGTTAAACGAGTGGCACATTTGTTAAGTGTTAGACAAAAAACAGGTAAGAGCACCAGGGATTACATAACTCGTTTCAATAATGAGAAGCTCGAAGTTATTGATTACAAGGAAAAGACAGCAATTACTGCTTTGATGAGTGGACTATTTCCCAATAAATTGTATTATACTTTGGCCAAAGATCCACCCAGAACCATGTCAGAACTAATGGCAAAAGCGGCCAAGATCATGAATGCCGAGGAGGCTATGGCTGCAAAGAAGATACATGGACACCAAAGAGACCAAGGTGGGGGTTGATAAGGCTAAAAAGAAATAACATAAGAACAATGGTGGTGACAAGCAGTCAAAAGCAAAGCCATCATGGGAAATATTAAAGAAATTTGAAAATTATACTCCTTTGAAAGTAGACATAAACCATGTCCTGGAAGAGATCAAGAACAGCGTGGAACTAAACTGGCCTGAGAAAATGAAGGCAGATCCTAACAAGAGGAATAAGGCCAAATATTGCGAGTTCCATAAAGACCATGGTCACACGACCAAAAACTGCATAGCTCTCCAGAATGAAATTGAAACACTCATCAGACGAGGAAAGCTGGCCAAGTATGTTGATCGAAGAAATGAAAGAAAAAGCAACGACAAAGAAAGACAGAGGTCTAGATCTCCTCATCCAGCAGAAGAAAATAAGAAAAGAGATCATGAAGATGATACAGATGACGACCCCGATCTCCCCAAGAGACCAAGACAGCTAGAGCGTGAGGTATTTTTGATTCGTTTTGGATCATCTGATTGTAATGTTATTACAGGTGCAGATGCAGGAGGTGGGGACCTTACCGCGGAAAGGAAAGCTTACCTCAATGAGGCTCAAGCTTGTTCATACATTCAACGAATAAATCTAGCTGAGGGTGATCGTCCGAGGAAGGTGAACAAAGAAAAACGGGTCATCGATTTCTCTAAGAACGACCTCGCAGGTGTACTATATCCTCATGATGATCCACTGGTGATCAAAATGAGGATTAAGGAAGTAATAATCTCAAGAGTACTGGTGGATAATGGTAGCTCGGCGGATATCATGTTCTACTCATGCTCCGATAGTTTAGATCTAAAGTTGTCTCAGTTGGAACCTTATCACAGGCCCCTCCTCGAGTTTGCTGGCGAGAAAGTCTTTCCACTTGGGACGATCAAGTTGGATATGTTCATCGGTACATGGCCTGCTTGTCGAACAGAAAGAGTACGTTTCTTGGTGATGGATAAGAATGTCCAGTCAGTTTACAATATCATCATGGGAATGGTAGGTTTGAATAAGTTCGAAGCAGTACCATCTACTGTACATCAATGCCTGAAATTTCTAACCAATTTTGGAGTGGGAGTTGTGAAGGGTGACCAAAAAGTAGCTCGAGAATGTTACTACTCATCTGCCGAGCAAGAAGAACTGGAGGATTATAGGAAAAAGACTACTACCTACCAAGTGGATGAAGGTGCAGAGATTGAAATATTGGATCCTAGAGACGAGTCGCAGCTCGTGAAAGGTCAGGTAGTGGAAGCTACTGAAAATATCATTTTGGACGACGAGCACCCAGAACGAACAACTCAAATAGGTTCGTCGTTAGATGCCTCACTAAAACAGGAATTGATAGTTTTCCTAAAAAGCAGAAAACAAACTTTTTCTTGGAGTCATGAGGATATGCCAGGAATAGACCCAAATTTCTTATGTCACGAGATCAATGTGAATAAGGAGATCAAGCCAGTGAAGTAGAGAAGAAGGGTGTTCAGCCCCGAGAAGAACCAAGCTATATAAGAGGAGGTTGAGAAGCTCCAGAAAGCCTTCTTTATTGAAGATGTCAAATATCCAAACTGGTTGGCTAATGTGGTGATGGTGAAGAAGAAAAATAACAAGTGGAGGATGTGTGTAGACTTCACCGACCTTAACAAGGCTTGCCCAAAGGATCATTTTCCTTTGCCTCGAATTGATTAATTAGTGGATTCTACCTCGGGACACGAGTTATTGAGCTTCATGGATGCTTATTCTGGTTACAACCAAATTAAAATGAAATCTGAAGACAGGGAGAGTACCTCTTTCATTACCCCAAGGGGAACTTATTGTTATAATGTTATGCCTTTTGGTTTGAAAAATGCAGGTGCAACATATCAGCGGCTGATGAACAAGGTGTTTGCAGAACAAATCAGTTGCAATATGGAAGTTTATGTTGATGATATGCTGACGCAAAGCAAGAGAGCTGTTGACCATCTAATTGACTTAGGTCAGACCTTTGATCAACTAGATAAATATCAAATGAAGTTGAATCCCACCAAGTGCATATTCGGAGTACGAAAAGGCATGTTCCTCGAGTATATTGTCAACCAACGAGGAATCGAAGAAAACCCAGAGAAGATCAAAGCTCTATTGGGACTACGATCTCCAACGACGAAGAAGGAAGTACAAAGTCTCACTGGGAGAGTTGCAGCACTTAATAGATTTATATCACGAGCAACAGATAGATGCCTCCCATTCTTTAAAATGCTCCGAAAAATGTTTGAATGGAATGACGAATGCGAGAAGGCTTTTCAAGAATTGAAGAAATATCTGGGAGCACCTCCACTGTTATCCAAGCCAGTGATGGGGGAAAGATTGTACTTGTATTTGGCAGTGTCGAAGAATGCAGTTAGCTCGGCATTGATAAGAATGGAGGATGGAGTGCAAAAACCAATCTATTACACTAGCAAAGCCTTCCAAGGAGCAGAGATCAGATATCCAAGACTGGAAAAGTTATCACTAGCATTAATCGAGGCGAGTAGGAGAATGAGGTCGTACTTCCAAGCTCATACAATAGTTGTGTATACTGATATGCCATTGAGGCAAGCTCTTCATAAACCAGAAAAATCAGGGAGATTGATCTACTAGGCAGTAGAACTTGGTGAATATGACATAGTTTATGAGCCTAGATCGTCGCTTAAAGGGCAAGCAGTAGCAGATTTTATAGCAGAATTCACCTATCCTAATACCTTCGAGGAGCAAAAACTGCACACCGACCAACCTGTGGATGTTACAGGATCATCAAATTTAACCCCCGATCACTTAAAGCGGTCGGCGAGCAAGAGAAGATGGTCGACGAGCAGCAAGAAGTGCTAGAGGAGGATAAAAGGAAGCAGCAAATATTCCACTGAGGAACTCTGTCCGATCAAAAATTTGAAGACGAGGTACCTATATGGAATCTATATGTGGATGGCTCATCTTGCACTACAGGCTGTGGGGCAGGGATTATTTTGAATAGCCCAAATGAGGTCGATGTGGAGTATGCTCTGCGCTTATAATTCAAGGCTTCTAATAATGAGGCTGAATATGAAGCTATGATTGCAGGTCTTAATTTGGCAAAAACCATGGGGGCAGGGTAAGTTATTGTATTCAGTGACTCGCAATTGATCGTCAATCAAATGCTGGGAGTATATGCAGCCAAAGGAGAATTAATGATCAAGTATCATACAAAAGCAATGGAAGTTTTATCAAGCCTGATTGCAGTACAGATAATTAGAATACCAAGATTAGAGAATGCAAGAGCAGATGCTTTAGCTCGGTTAGCTTCAGCCACATGCATCGAGCTACGAAGAATAATCCCAATAGAAGTCTTGGCTAGTCGGAGCATAGATGAAGATCTGATGATGAATTTTATTACCCTTGATTTAGAGCCATCTTGGATGGATCCCATCAGGGCATATATTGAGGAAGGAAAATTACCAACTGATAAACTTGCACCTAAGAAACTGAAGTTTAAAGTTGCTCATTATGTACTGACTAATGGTGTTCTATATAGACGAGAAATTATAGTTGGCTTGCAGAGATGTGTACATCCCACCGAGGTGAAAGACTTGATCGAAGAAGTCCATGAAGGATCTTGTGGAGCCCATGTAGCAGGTCGGACACTTCTGCAAAGGATAATGACGCAGGGATACTATTGGCCGACAATAAGGGCTGATTGCATAGCCTATGCCAAAAAATGTGACAAATGTCAACGCTTCTCCACTATCCGAAGAACTCCCCAAGCATTGTTGACACCCATTACTACCCCTTGAACATTTGCCATGTGGGGAATTGACTTGGTTAGTCCACTTCCAACGACCAGAGGAAGGTTTAAATATCTCGTCGTCGCAGTGGATTACTTTACTAAGTGGGTGGAAGCCGAGCCCCTTATCGATAAGACATATGACAAAGTGTATCAATTTATATGAAAGAACATCATTTGTAAATATGGTCTTCCTCATGCATTCATCACAGACCATGGAACACAATTCGACAATGAGGAGTTTGCTACGTATTGTCATCAGTCGAACATATTGAAAACCCACTCTGCACCAGGCCACCCTCAAAGCAATGGACAAACTGAAGTGACAAACAGAACTCTGATGAATGGCTTGAAGAAAAGATTAAATGATGCAAAGGAAAATTGGATCAACGAGCTGCATTCTGTACTATGGGCTTATCGTACTACTCCACGAGCAGCCACAGGAGAATCTCCATATATGCTGGCATTTGGAAGTGAAGCTGTTATACCTGTCGAGCTGGGTCTCCCCACACACACAGTGCTGAATTTCAACTCTCCTATCAGTGACTTGATGAGAAGGTTAGATTTGGATATGCTCGAGGAAGTTAGAGAAGAAGCAGCAATCAGAAATGCTGCATACCAGCAACGGACAGCTCTGTTCTACAACAAGAGAGTAAAGAAATGTGATTTGAAAGCAGGGGACTATGTGCTAAAGAAAGTAATTCAAAAGCACAACAAAATGGAAGCTAACTGGCATGGGCCCTACAGAGTAACAGAGGTTATTCGACCAGGGTTGTATAGAATCGAAACTTTAAAAGGAGATGAGTGTAAGAATGCATGGAACGCAGAGCATCTGCGCAAATATTATCAGTAATTTAATCTCTATGTAATGCAGTTTTCTTCGATATAAATAAATTTTTGGATATTTCGCCTAATTCTCTCCTTTTATTGAAATTTTTTCAGAGTACTAGTGCTACACACTACGCATCAATCCCAGAAACAAAAACTACGGTTGGTTGGGAAAAATCCACCAGCTAAGGCTGGTCGGAATAAGAAAATCCACCAACAATAGTTGGTCGGGAATGAAAAATTTCCCAGAAACACCAACTATGGTTGGTTGGGAAGAAAATCCACTAACTATAGTTGGTCGGGAATGAAAATTTTCCAGAAACACCAATTACGATTGGTTGGAAAGAAAATCCACCAACTATAGTTGGTCGGGAATGAAAATTTTCCCAGAAACACCAACTACGGCTGGTTGGGAAGAAAATCCACCAGCTAAGGCTGGTCGGGAATAAGAAAATCCACCAACTATAGTTGGTCGGGAATGAAAAATTTCCCAGAAACACCAACTACTGTTGGTTGGGAAGAAAATCCACCAGCTAAGGCTGGTCGGGAATAAGAAAATCCACCAACTATAGTTGGTCGGGAATGAAAATTTTCCAGAAACACCAACTACGGTTGGTTGAAAAGAAAATCCACCAGCTAAGGCTGGTCGGGAATGAAAATCCACCAGCTAAGGTTGGTCGGGAATGAAAATCCACCAGCTAAGGTTGGTCGGGAATAAAAATCTACCAACTAAGGTTGGTCGGGAATAAAAATCTACCAACTAAGGTTGGTCAGAAACAGTTGGTTAAACAAATAAAAGTCATTTCAGGGCTTAAAATTAAAAAGTGATAAATTTCTTGATACTTATGACATTTCAAACTACCACCATAGTTGGTCGAGAAATAAAATATCACCAACTCTGCTTGGTCGTCAGATAATTATCATCAATTCAGATAGCCAATAATAAATTTTCACCAACTCTAGTTGGTCGACAAATAGCTCAAAATATCTTTATCTTTTCAGCAGATTTTAGAAATGTCTTACAAAATATTTCCAAAGACAATGACAATTAAGATTGAAAAGAAAACTAGAAGTTTTTCATTAAAACCAGAACAAAATACATTGAGAAACGAAATACATATTATATAAAATATTATTACATCAAGAATCTTATTCTATTGGTTTTTTTCCTTCTGCCTTTGAAACATGTTCTTCACCAGCGGGAGGATCGTCTAAGGCATAGGGGAAGTGATGAAATTTAGATCTTTGAGCATCCTGACATTCATTACTGAGGGCCGATCAAGTAGGTGTTCAGGGCGAGATATCTCGAAATTGGAATGAAGACTGTAGTCACCGAGATACTTTGAAATCAGGCATCGAGGAATGGCCCGAGAAGGAATCCAGCTCATATCCAGTTTGAAAGGTGGCACTAGCAACTCGAGCAACCCAGGGTCATAGTAATCCCACAAATAGTGACCCTGTTCCAACTACAGCACACCCAAGGCATTCAGCCATCCTTGCTTGTAACCCTCATTATTTGAATTTTGGATTCGATCATTTAGATGGTAGAGGGCTTCATTATAACCATCCATCCAGAACTCTCTGGACTGCTTGTGGAATTGATAGGTTAACCTCTCCAGTTGCTCGTGGAGGTTCTTTGTTAAAAGTTATTTACTCTCCAAGGTAGACTTTTGTGCAGAGAGCTGCCCGTCCAGATTCAGAATCTTCTTGGACATCTCAGCTAATGCTTGATTCTTCATCACCAACTGGAATGCTTGATTCTCCAAGGCTGCCTGCATTCTAGCTTCTTTAATAGTAACCCGAGCATCCCTTGCTCGTCCCCAAGAAGCTCTTGCTCGTCTTCGAGCAGAGGTAGAAGGACCAGTTCTCTTCAAGGTTTCCAATTCGTCTCTCAGATTGACATTTTCGACCTCTAAGAAAGAAAAACCTTCATCATTGACAGGAACCAAGGCTCTCGAGGTAGAGGCTGTGGATTTCAGCTGAGATATCTCTCCTCGTAAATTATTATTTTCCTGCTCTAACAATTTGGCGATCTGCCTATGCTCTTCAACCTCGGTCTTCAAAGTCCTTTCCATTGTATCATAAGCAGTAAAAAACTTATCATATCCCTTATCAGCACTTAGTTGCTGATATTTCTTCTCATATCCCTGATGCAGAAGGATAGTAGACTCCTTATACTGTTGTTGAAGTTCCTCGAGGGTACCCTGGAGATCTTCAATCATTTCATAGTATGCCACATTATTAGCAACTGCACGGTCGAGCATGCATTTCAAATACTGGTAGGCTTCAACTGCTCGCTCTGAAGCATCTGGACCAAGGATATCGACGATTTGAGATTCATTCAAGTCAGCATGGCCAGCCTTGAAGTAGTCGTTACATTTTTTTCATCAGTTCTGTATCATGGGCTGACAAGAGTTCCATTCTAGCCATAAACTAGTAAAGAAAAGAGATAGAAAGAATCAATAAAATGCAGACAGAGCAAGAAGAATAAAAAAAGAGCAAGAAAAAAGGAGTTAAGTTGCACAACCAAAAACTTCAAATTTTATTACATCATAAAAGAAGTACATAGCCCAGAGTTACATTTAACAAAAAAATAAAGAGAAAAAATTCGAACAACTCTACACCTTCTCCTTGTCTCCTAAAACTTTCTCAGGAGGCTGGGACGAAGAGGTAGGTTGCTCGGATGGTGTTGGAAATTGCTCGGTTGAAATGTTGGTTGATTGAAGTTGCTTGCAGGAGGTCTGGACAACTGGGGGATGAGAAATCTTATCTCCGATCACCATAGAGGATTCCTCGGAAGCAGCTTCATCTTCTTCTTCTTCCCCGGGAGTAGGAGGGGGGCCAGGAATGTGTCGCTGAAATAGGTCTGAATTCTCATCGACATTCATCTCTCTCAGAGCAGCCACCCAACCATCCCTAAAATATTTAAGGCTGCCATACTCCATTTGTGAGATCATGGCAGCCAAACCCTTATTCCAACCCTTGTACTAGCTAGTTCTGAAGGACTTCTTAACAGCAAGTTTCCTCTTCGCCTTCTCTGAGGAAACCCTCTCAGTCATGAGTTCCTCGGCAGATTTTAATTTCTTTTCTGCCTCTTCCCTCTGGCGATCCGCTTCATGGAGTTTGCCTAACTCCTCTTCAATAATTTTGAGCTTGGTCTCAAGCTCTCCAGCATTTTTGAGCTTTTCCTCAAGCTCAGTATTCTTCTTCTCACATTCTTTCATTTTCCTCTCCAATTCCTAAGAGGCCTCTACAGCTTTCCATTTCTCTTGCTCAATGGTTTTTAATTGCTTTTCCCAAGCATTTTTATCTTCGTCATACTTCTGACGAGAATCCTTTAATGACTGTGTCAGACCTACAAGAGCTTCGTCCACACCTGACGAGGAGCTCGAAGCTTTAATAGCTTCATCCTTTTTCAAAATGGTGTTGAAACAAGTTACCAACTGGAAAAATAAAACAATTGTAAGTCAGTGCAAGTACATAATATTGAAAAGTGAAAGTTTAGATTAGTAATACTTACTGAGGCAATATGTTGAGCTGCCAAGGTGGTAACCCTATCCCAGGAAAGAGTGTCTTCAAGACCTTGGATTTTAGGATAATCCAAGACTTCACAGAGCTCATGGCAGAGCTCGGAGCAACGAAAGTGGGAACACCACTTCCAGCAGTTAGAGGCTGAGAAATGGATTCAGCCACTTTATCCGAGGAGCTTTTCTTCAACTTCCTCGTGGGAGCAGGAACATTCTCGACCAAGGATGTCATCTTGGTCGGTGATATAACTATAACCTCGCTAGGAGGGGAAACAGGTGCAATCTTTCTTGGAGCCACAGGGGGCTTCACGGCAACCTTCTTAGTGGCAGCTGGAGGAGGTGCATCAATTTATCTTGTCCCTTCTTCTGGGACATCCTGCTTACTTTTCTTTGCCTCTCCAGCAGTAGAGGTAGACTTATCGAAGAGGGCAGGTGTAATGACCCCACTTTTATGTGCTCATATGTATATAGTTTGTTTTTACACTCATGTGTTACTTACTATCTTATAAATGTTGTATTATTAGATATGTGATGTTATTGGCTATCAATATAACAAACTCCATTTTTAAATATAAAGAATCAATCGTAAATAGGATGAAATCGAAGTCTTATGACATATCTTAAGGTATATAATAAGTTTTGTGGTAGAAAATATAATTTTATGAAACTTTAGGGACTAAAATAAAAATACAAAAAGGGCCATTTTGTAAATAAAATATTTTCAAGGACCTCTAAGAAATATTGAAAATATATAGTGTGAAATTACCAAAATACCCTTCATGTGTGAAATGACCCTTATACCCTTATCATCTTTCCACCACGTGCTGGTCACCTCCACCTTACACATGTCATCTTCAGAGAGAAAGCTAAAACACTTGTCATCATTTGGTGATGTTAGACTGCAAGACCACCCCGGAATGCGACACCCAAACGATGACTTGCCACCGTAATGCTTGATCACCTAGACACATGTCAACACCGTAAGACTTTTGGAAACCTATAAATAGGGCCTTAGGGTTCATTTGAAACTCACACCAATTCCTTGAGAATTATAGTAAGAAAGAGTGATAGAAAGCTTGGGAAATATCTTAAGAAGGAGTTCTATAATTTCAAAGAAAGAATTCATTCCGTAGGTATGATTTTATTTAAATGTTATAATTCATTTTTGTAGTTTTAATTTCGTATTTTATAGCTTTACTTAGTAGTTATGCTGGTAAAATACACTAAAGACTTTACTAATCAAAACTTAAAATTTGGAAATAATCTAAATTGATTTTATTTTCAAAATATGTCAACTTGTTTGAAAAATATATATATACTCTTTTTAAAATGATTTTTGTAAGCAATTGCTCGTATTATGGAATCTCATTTAAGTAATTCCAAAGTCAGTCCCGGTGAAATTCTGTCTAGTTGAGATGGTATTTAAGTGGTGCCCCTGTGACCCTCCATCTCTACTGGGAATAAATTCGAAAATGTTCTGTCTAGATGAGATGGTATTTAAGTGGTGCCCCTGTGACCCTCCATCTCTACTGGGAACCGACTGATTAGGAAGAACTATGAATTGAAATTCTTTAAATGCGATGAATGAATATTAAAAATTGAGAAAATGGTTTTAGTAACCTTTTTCAGCAAGATATTTTAGGATTAAAACACAATATTTAGAATTGGGCTTTATTTAGAATACATAATTAAACCTTTATTGTATTTATTAGATTAACGTGTGATCCAAGACTCAATATCTATATTTTCGAGCCTCTATTTTAGGTGAGTACTCTATGTCATTTCTTGCACATTTAAATTATATGATATTATGCAAACTATGTATTTTGTGAAATGCTTTTATTCTCAAAATGCATCTGATACCGATGATAGATTCATTTGTGATATGTTTATATCTCTATATATAGACATACTGATTGAAATGAGTATTGAAAATGAGATTGAATATTGAAAATAAGATTCGGCCTAAGGGACCTCTTTACTGACTGACCTTCCCAGCTGGGTTATCGCTGGTGTGCCCTAAATAAGGCGTTGTGACGAACTAGTTCGATTGACCCTCAACTACCGGGGTATAACACGGTAGAAGAATACGGTATTAGAGTGTACTTGGACATTAAAATGATATGATTGAAAGAAAAAGATATCACATTTGAATTATCGCATTCTTCTTATTCTGAGCTATCCAATTGTGATATATATACTATCATTTGAAAATATATATCTATATACTGCAAGTTCCTATCCATATATGTATATGCCTTCTCTTTTGACTTGAATAGGTATCTATATTCTGAAAATCTTGGAATGTCGGGAGATTAAATCTTATTCAGCTTTTAGCTGACGTTGTATAAATCACGATTTTTCAGGAAATAATTAGACGGGAGGATGGAGTGTAGAATGACTATGTTGAAGATCTAGCTTGAGGAGCTCTTTTGTTAAAATTTTAAATATAACGTTTATTTTTAGGAGATAGAGCATGTTTGGCTCTTTAGTAATAAGTTTTTAATTTTGGCATAAGTTGTAATCCGTTCATACTTTAATATATACGAAGTTCCCTTTTAGAAAGCTCTGATGACGTAATTCCATTTTTCAAAAGTTTACGATTCATGACCATGTGAATGTATTTCCGTTGCATTTATTTTAAGAAATATTTTAAGTCCATAACATTGAATGCCTTGGTGGCATGTCAAGACACTCATTCCCTACTACTATTGGGTTGGGGTCGTGATAGCAGGAGCTCTTCTTCTCTTCATTCTGTCACTGAGAGGAATATGCGATTCAGGAGAAGAACCTTCCGAAACTGGTGTTGGTTCTATGTTACTTATCACTGGACGAGCAGTGAAAGACGAGGTGTAACTCTTGTACTGCAACAAGTATGGGGCTGATCTGATATGTTCGTCAGCAACAGTTTGATGCAAACCCCAGATAAGTTTCATATGCTTTAAGTTAACTTATGTCTCCTTTGGAGACCTTCTTTTGCTGTCAACTGCAAATAAATAAAAATCAAAATATCAGTGACGCATTTTATCGAATATAAATAAAACATGATTTCAAAAACTAAATAAAATAAAAACAACCTATCCCATTGCCATAGGGAGGGCGTCTAGGACCCTGATATACGTCATTTTCAGTTAATGGAGCATGTTTTCAATTTTTCATAACAACCCCATGCTCGAAGTAATCCCTATTGGCATCTGGGAGATTGACAACTTAAGCCCTATTTAAAAACCTAGTTTTCAAATAAAAAGTACTATCACTGATAGCCCATCTATAGCAAAACATAATCTTTGGAATTCCTAAACGGGTTCCATGAATCTGATTTAACCTATGGACTCCATTAACTATTCTCCATGTATTGGGGGCTATTTTTGCATGTACCACGTCAAAATGTTGACAGAATTCTAAACACAAGGGGTTTGGAGGAAAAGAAAAGCCACATTCAGCTACAAAGAGACTGGGGAACCAATGTCCCTCAGCCAAACGAAAATAGTCAGAAGGCTTAAAAAGCTCTTCCAAAATGACCTAGGACGGAATAGAAAAATCAGAACGAAATTTCTCGAGCGACTTAATAAGGGAAACCATGATGAACAAAGAAAATAAAAGAGAAGGAAGAATATCTTACAGAAGAAGGGTAGATCAGTTGATAACGAACGATGGAAGGAATGAACGCACAAGATGGAGAAGAAATGGAGAGATCAAAGATAAAGATTTGAAAAAGTAAGAGACGATAGGATTTTCTGCAACGCTTAAATACCTTACCTTGGGAAGGGGTAAAAATAATGATTACAAAGAAAGACGTTTGCGCTACTGGCGGCTAAAAGGACCAAAAAAGGCACGGAGACCAAAGCAGTGGGAAAAATTCAAAAAGTCTGATTCTATGAATTTGAAAGGAAAAATAAATACAAGGAAAACACTCCTGAAATTCAGGATGACTATTTAATCCCGCCATATTTCGAGAAGAATGTTCCACACTCCTCAACCTCGAACTGTGAAACATTGGGGCTTCTGTTGATACCAAATTTAGTCTGCTGACGTGAATCAGTTAAGTGGAGACACGTGTCAATCTACATGGCACTTACAAACATTTCTGAACAACACCTTGACTTCGAAGAACTCAACCTCCCCAACCAACTCAGGTGCTCCGAGCAGCAAGTGTTCTCCAAGGAACTTTATTGTACCAAGCTACTTAGGCGGTCCGCGATGCACCTCGTACAGAGCATTTATAACCGAATAATTAAGAGGATTGAATGCGCATTAAATGATGATTATTATCATACAGATGTATACAAAGATTAGAAAGCTATGTAATATTCTCTCACATGTACAGCCCCAAGGCTATAAATACATTGTAACCTCATCATTAGCAGGGGACTCGAAATTTTTTGGTAAAATCTGTTATCGAGAATTCCCAAACAGTCAACAATAACAAAACAGTGGACGTAGGTCATTCCTTTAAGGCTGAACCACTTTAAAAATCTTTTATCTTTTTTATTTTCATATGTGATTGATTAATTAGAGATAATCTAATTTTTCACATCAACAGGGGTGTTAGAGAATGCTAAATCAGAGTCCAACCTTCAAGTACAAAGTCTTATGTCAAAACATTTCTCACAATATCCCCTCCTTATAGCTGGGGAGGCTTATTTATATATACAAATAGTCTTGTCAAACTATCCTACGTTAGAGAATAAGTTGACCTCTAATCGTCTTGATTCGGGTTTATCTCGTATACACTTAATCGGGCATGATAAGGTGATTATGCTTCTTACGAAAGATTTGCAGTTATCTTATTTATTTAACATAGTCCAATCATAATCGGCATTTGCTTTATGCTTAACTGAATTTATCCAATGGTATTTAAGTCAACTTCTGCCACATGTCACCTTTTGGATAAAAGTCAATCTCATTTTCCCTTCAAATAGTATCCTTAAATTTGTCTTGAATGATTACTTTCAAATGTGACTTGATATTTATTTCCTTGTTCATCCTTATGAGACTTTACATAGCTTATGATGGATTTGGCTTTACAAATGTTGAAATATGGATGTGGGAACGATTATTTTCAATGGCCTGCATGGGGGTGTCCAATAGTCGTGAGACCCGCACATGCCAGTTCATACATGTCACTACAAATTTACACAAAACATATTCACAATATTCATGAACATTAAAGATATATTTATTTTTATTTTTTGGGGGGGGCGTTTAAGGGAGAGTAAATCTCAAATAAGCAACTTATATCATGTAGTTTAAATATTGTATGCCCCTCAATGTTGGAAATGTGAATTTGAGAGCTTATCAGACAAATTATACTCTGGCATACTTAATAAAACACTCCCTGTCCCCTGTAGGCGTAGGCAATTTAATGAACTATGTACATCTTGTTCCCCCTATGGTGTGTGTGTTTGGATGTTATTTTTTTTCAATTTGTTTCTTTCTTGGCTTGTATGATTGGATCTTTATCACTTGTGAGTTGTGTACATTTACAATTGGCACTGTCTTTGGGAAGCGAATTTCTTTCAATATCACTAGGCAAAAGTTGACCACAAGAGCTATTACATGGATAACAATTAGGAGGATCACAAAAAATCTATGTCGTGCAGGAGAACAAGCAAGTGATTCACCTCTACCATAACATATCATAGTTATTATTCGATACTTATGGAGATCGACTATGTGAATAGGAGAGATTTTATAGTAGAGGCAGGGGGAATGAACGTCACCAGTGCAGACCGGATAAAATGTAGCATGAGCTCTGGTGAGAAAAATGTGGCATCAGAATATCTCCGATACCACTATTCTGCAAGCGAGTGAGACTCAAAGTCAGGAAAGGAGCACGTTGTGCCATGGAGACCAACAGTCTCGAGGTAGGACTCCTAAAGGGTCCCCAAGACACAAAATAATGCATGAGAGAGAGAAGGAGAGAGAATATATACGAAGATTCATTTGTAAAGATTTGGGCGTATGAGTGAACCGATGTGGAAGCCATACCATGAAAGAGTTAGCACAATGAGCTCTCTTATATAAGATGAAATCTCCTTTCACACATGCTCTAATAGAGGTCAAAACCCCAAAAATTTTGGCACCAATTTTTAAGATATACGATGGAAAAACATATCCTAGTGAGCATGTTCGCCAGTATCCCCAACCCTTTGTCCCGTGGTTCAACAATGAGGAACTTATATGCAAAAAAAATCTTTCTAGATGGATGGCATTTACCAAAAATGGTTCTGGAAGCTCCATATGGGATCTATCACAAGCTTCAACCAGTTGACTTATGCCTTCACAACGAGGTTCATTACAATCATTCGCACCCCAAAAGGATGAACACTCTTCTCATGCAAAAAAAGATGCAATAAATTATTAGAGAATACTTTAAACTATATTGGTAAGTATACAACGAGGTAGTGTATTACTTTGAACAAGTCGGCATAGCTTCCTTTATGATAAGAATTCCTTACTATTATATATTGTACTTGTACTTGACCAAAAAGGAGGTAACCAAAATTCATAATATTATGTCTATAATTAAAAAGTATGCCCATGTGGAGGATATGGTCATCGAATGCAACTAAGTTAGAAATCGGTCAAATGGAAATGGCACCAAAGAGACCACTCTATATAAGGGATCCGATATAACCAAAGAATCTTGTGTGATTAACATTGTCTTCAAGGAATCGATCTACAAAATCCTCCCCAAGATCAAGGATAAGAAGTACTTCGAATGGACGTTAAGTATGATCAAATATTCCGTAAAAATAAACTTCGCCTTGATATATTCTTACCACAAAGATCTTGGCCACAAAACCTATAGTTGTAAATCTTTTAAATCCCATTTAATGTTACATGTGGAAGATTATGTTGAGAAGAATTAAAAACAAATATAAAGGTGTGGCTAATAAACAACCAGACGACATCATATACGATGTAGAGGAAGGGCACATGTTCACTGTGATCCATGGCATCTCCACTCTTGATCGAATCATAGGAAACAATGTTAAATAGAAATAAAGAAAATAATTATTGTCATAAAGGCTTTCAAAATCGATCCTTTCAAACCTGTAATTGGAAAGTGCTGCCAAATGGAAGTGGTGGACCATACCAATCATATCATCTTCATCATAGAAGCCTTTGTGGAAGTAAGAACCCCCCGCCATTATGCATTGACAATTTTACTCTGAATAGCTAACTAGGATATCGACAAACTTTTGGCCAATCAAGGAAGCTCGTATGGGGTTACGTATCTCCTGAGGGTGATAACGTTCATTAGGAGCGTCACGACTACTCTTGTAATAAATATCTAACCTTACCCTATGTGATGGAGGCTCGTTCTGATGATTATCATTCAACGGAGGATGTTCATTGTACGGGTGAGGCATGTTTGTTTGTTGGTTGTAATTGTCTTAGGAAAAGAAACTCGATTCCCACAGATAGCGCCAATTGTAAGGGTTAAAATCCTACGAAGAGTAATTACAAACAACCATAACCGAACAAGAATAAAAAATAACAAAATTGCACAGCACACGAATATATGTGGTTCGACAACATAACTACGTACACGGGGTGTTTCTATCTTTCTTATTAATAAGTTTGCAATAGCAAGAATTACATGTCCATTTTTCCAGGGTAAGGGTTGCATTTATAGGGAACAGAAGGTGAAGGATACGTGTAGAACTCTAGGATCTTTAGATGTAGTTGCAGCTAGGTCGAACTGATCTTGCCCTCGAGATTCTCGCTGATCGGACTCCCCATTATTCTCATCTTCCAATTGCAATCCTTAAATGCGATGTCGAGCAGGTGTCACCCAATCCGAATAACTCGAATTGTTTGGATAATTCCCCCCCCCCCCCCCCCCACACACACATACACACACAAATACATATATATATATATATGGCTTACCTCATAACTATTTATATCAATAATGTCTGGGTTTATTTGTTTATTTGTTAAATGCAGATCAAGATGTGATTCAACTCTACTTATATCTCTTTTAATATAAATTGAGGCTAATTAAAGCCTTATTACTTCAAATAGTTATTCATTGGTGGTGATTGCTTAAATACCAAATCTCAAGGTCAAAGTTGGGGGAGATATTGGGATTTTCTGTGTCATGTATATCAATATGTTGGTTACACTATAAAGGATCAAGGATAGAGAAATTCTTGAGTGTCATCGCGAGTGTGGATATAAGCGAGAACTATAAAGTACGAATTCTTCAAAACACTCTTTATACTCGCACCTGCACAAGCACTAAATCGATGTATCCATGCATTATTTTTTCGAAATCATTTGGCATGTACCCCGCACCCATATTCTCACTTTGTCGTACTTGTGATTCATAGGGTAGGAGAGTCAAACCATGTGGAAAACTTGATTTTCAATATCCTTACTCTTTTTTTCTCTTTTACATTCACTTTGCTTGATTTCTCTTCATCTTATTGAATTTTTTCTAACCCTATTGCATATTATAAGAAAGTTATGGAAACTCAATTTTCAATAGGAGGGGGGGAACATGGACACATCTAAACTTCTCTCTCACACACTCTAGAACTTTCCCAAGTTAAAAAAAAATAAAAATAAAAATACTTAACTATTGTTCATATCTAGATTAGAACAACATCAGTAGGGCCTTAACCTTCAAACTCTTTATATCCTAGTTATCTAGAATAGAGCAAAACTCCTAATGGCTAGCCCTATTATCTAATGATCAGACTAAGGGTGTTCGCTCGTAGGACAAATCTTATTAATCAATCCATTTATATTTTCCCATGCCCTCTACAAAGCAAGTTGCAACTAGAAAGCGGTGAATTCATCCATTTTGGGTATGTTATAACTTTCCTGATACCATCTCTGAGGAATTTAGAGAATATTTGATCCTTTAAAAATCCCCAATGCCATTTTATACCCTAATATCTTACTCAAAAGATTTTTGAATGCGTTGCATTCCCACGGTAGGCCAAATGATGCGGCACCAATGTTCGTACGACAAGTCAATTGGAGTAAAAATAGTTCGTACAAATAATCCAGTTTGATATTTATTTCAACAGACACTCAAACTTCCCTTTAGCCATTTTCTCTGTAGTTATCACTTGTATCCCTTCATACTCTGGATGTCGTGGAGTTTTGTCGATTGACAACGCACTGGCTTTCATAGTAAGACTTCATCACGCATTGCTCAGCGTGCCATCAATAATTTTGAATTTTGGGTGTGGATATTATGCAGACTCCCCCATCACATATTCTTTGAAAAAACATTGTTCCCAATGAGTTTTGAATAATGAGGTATGGACATTGATAATTGTTAACGAAAATGTTATTTATCCCTAATTAATTAAATTAGTTTAATTAATGTACATTTTAGTTTAATTTAATATATTGATTTTGATGATTCCAAACATAATTTTATTCTATAGATATTTCTTATTGTATAATATTTATAATATAATCTTGTTCATATACAATTATATACATATATTTATTATATTATATACTTGTTCATGTTAAGTTATATTTTGACGACTCTACATGCCTCGACTCTACTCAACAACATATCTGAGTAAAGGTATTCACGTATGGTTGTACATATTTACACTTGACACATTAGGTACTCATGCATTTATTGTTTCATATTATTAATTGTGTCAATGTGATTGGTTGTCTAAAATATTTTTTAAATAAAATTGGTGTATATTTTGTTTAAAATGAATTTCTTAGCTTTAAAATAATTTTCGGAATTTATTGAAAAAAATATTTTTTTTTTAAATTATATTACTTGATAAACAATTTTTTGTTTAATTAAAATTATATGAACTTTCGGATTAGGATATTATTTACAGGTTCATTATTTTAGAGTTGAAAGCCTTCTAGCTTTAGCGACTTGACCGCATAGTACTATTATAGCTGGTGGTTCTTTTTTTTGGTATATAGGAGGTGTACTTTGGCTTACCAGTTTTCGTCCTTATATCTTTGAGATATAGGATTGTAGCCTTAGCTTGATTTGACCTCATAAGTGCTTTAGCAGAATTGCCCATACGCTTTAACTGGTCTAAAGGCCTAGTTTCTTGGGATGCCTCCTTGTTAATTTTTTACCACAAAGGTTCCTATTCTTGACTTGCCCTTATCATGTAAAAGCCTATACCTGCCTTTGAGTTTACAGCAAGTTGACCGATTGGACCTTTCCAACCTCTTTTAGTTGGTCACATGTACTATATAAGTTGTAAGACATATTATGGATATGATTTTAACTTTATATTTCTTTTAGACCCTATGCAATTTGACCTTAGGAACCTATACCTGTTAATTTTCATCCTTAAACTTCCATAGGCTGTTTTGGTTCATTCCTTTTACCTGCTATATTATTTTTAATAGGAGCACTATTCACGACATCGGTTAATACACGAAACCTCTTTTATCCCATCAGTCTGTGCTTGACCACTTCATGATATCAATTAGAGTTGTAGCTGGAGGCTTGTAACCAATTTGGTTTTAGCTTAAAAAATTCAATATATGTTAGTTTCCGGTGTATTTTTTATTAAACCTTTGTCATTGATTTATCCGAAACATAGGACTGCCATGCCACAGGTGTAACTGTCCGATTTGGCCTTAGGTTATTTTGACATAGCCTATAACCTCTACAGTTGATAGTTTTGTACACTGTTAATAACCTTTGGCTTATTAGGATTAGCCATACCATAATAGTACCAGCTATTGTAACTTTCGGTCATAGATAGTACCATACATTTATAGATAGGTGTTTGGGACTCGTTATGTGGTATGCACCCATTTTAACTATTGGTTTATAGGTCAGAAGTTGTTGGGATATAGATTTTGTGCCTTATAATTTAATCTTTTGAGAAATGTCTTGCCAGGGAACTTAAATCAACCACAGTGGCTAGTGTCAATATATACTCCATCATTTTTTATATATCTCGAGCCATGCAAATCTTATACTTTGATCTATATATCCTTTTACACATTAGACATTTCTATTTGCCTGTGGACTAATATTTTGCAGATCCAAATATACACAAATGAGGATTCTCAAAGATATACTTTCAGTTTTCATCTTTTCAAGCTTCTATTTCCATATTTTCAAAAGCTATATTTTTATTGAAAATCCAAATGAAAATTAAGAAGATCATTTTTCAAGGCTACTTCATCTCAGCAAAAATTCAGGAGCATTTATTGCTCACAAGCAATGCGTCTAACAGCTAGTTTTTGGAAGACATCTTAAATATTCAAGTGCTACATTGAAGACACAATACTTGAATGAGAATATGATCAAGAGCTAGAGAATTTATTGAAAGCATTTATTTTACTACTCAGCTACCCATTCAAGAGAGCAATTAATTTTATTATCTGCTCAATCATTGAAGAAGAAGAAGAACTGTGTCTACACCAACATCATTTATTGAAGTCTCATTAAAGAAGAAGAAACTCAGATTACTAATTGTGGGTTTCATTATTATACATTGTACCAAAAAATTCAAATTTGTTTGAAGCTTTGTTGAAGCTTCGGTTTGTATCGGTGATTGGTTCCTACCCGCAAGTGGGCCACGGGGTTTGAAGCTCGGAGTTAGCTTGCAAACAGTTGTACGCGGTGGTTTGATCCTACCCACAAGTGGATCATGTTTAGTGAAGCGCAAAGGAGACTGCGGCTCTAGGCGCGTGGACGTAGGCCGGGATTTGGTCGAACCACGTTAAATTTCGATGTCATTTATTTTTTGCACTTTTATTTATTTATTTGCACATGCTTGCTTGAGATAATATTTTCAGCGCACTAACTTGCAAATAATTAATTCCAAAATTTGACTAAATTAATTTTAAGATTAAGATAATTATTTTTGAATTAAATATTTAATTTCAGATTATAACTTTATATTAAATACGAAAATTAATTTAATATATAGAGAGTGTTAAAATCTGCATATCTTATTGATTTAATTAGTTGGTTGCATTTATTTGACATTGTTGGATTCATTCATTAAAGATTTATTAATCTGAAATTTGTTAAAGTATTGTAAATCCAATATTTTTCTGAAATTTTAATTTGATTTAAAAGTTTGTAAAAACTCAATTCACCCCACCCACCCACCCACCCTCTTGAGTATAATTTGGGTAACAATTGGTATCAAAGATAATGCTCTTATTATTTTTAGATTTAACAATCTTAGAGTTAAAGATCAATGGCATATGTTATAACATCCCTTGGTGAATGCCAATCTATTTTTAAACCTCCTCTATTTTCTTGAATAGATTACAGTTTTTGAAAAAATAAAATAAAATATTTTATTCAGTCACATGATTATGAAGTTTGGAAAGTTTTTATGAATGGTCCCTTTATTCCTATTAAAATAAAAAATAATGCTTCTGTCCCTAAAGAAGAAAATGAATGGAATGAAGTTGATATTAAGAAAATTCAAATAAAGGCTAAAGCTATGAATATTCTGCATTATGCACCTAATGTAAATGAGTATAATAGAATTTGTTGTTATGAATCTGCAAAAGAAATTTGGGATAGACTAGAAGTCACATATGAAGAAACAAGTCAACTTAAAGAAGATAAAAGTTGCATGCTTGTTCATAGTTATGAATTATTTAAGATGAAATCTGATGAATCTATTGCTGATATGTTCACTAGGTTTACAAATATTATTAATGGTTTTAAATATCTTGGAAAAACACATACTAACAATGAGTTGGTGAGCAAAATTCTCAGGTCACTATCGACAAATTCGATGACCAAAAAGTTGGCTATCAAAGAAGCAATTAGATAAAGACCTATCTCTCTTGATGAGCTTTTGGGTTCTTTTATCACTCATGAGATGGAACTCAAGAAATTTGTTGAAAAAGAGTAACCTAAAGCAAACAAAATTATTGCTCTCAAATCTTCAAGCAAAAATGTAGAAAGTGAAGATGACAATGATGATATTTCCTTATTAGCTAAAGATTTCAAAAAATATCTTGCTTCCAACAAGAAAGTCAAGGAAAGAAGGAAAAATTATACAAAAGAGTTCAATGATGATAATCATTCCAAATCTGGACCAAGATGCTATCATTGTGATGAATTTGGATATATTAAGCCTAATTATCCAAAGTATAAGAAAGGGAATAAGGCATTGAAGGCCACAACATGGAGTGACTCCGACACTAGTTCTTCCGATGATGATTCAAACGAAAATGAAGTTGCTCATCTTTGTTTCATGGCTTTGAAAAATGGAGTACATTCTAACCCTAACTCTAGTGATAGTGATAATGATGATGTTGATGATTATGAAGCTTTACAAAATATTTATGATGAATTATGTGAAAGTTTTGAAGAACTTAAAAATAAATATATTAACCTTAAAAAGTCTCATTCATTACTTTCAACTAAATATGAATCTATGTCTAATGATTTTGATGATTTAAAATTAGAAAACAAATCTTTGAAAAATGACATAAATCTTTGAAAAAGAAAAAATCTGTTATTGTCACTACTCCTCTTGAACGTGAAAATAGTGTATTAAAAAGGGAGATTGAATATTTAAAGAAATCTCTAGATAATTTTACTAAAAGAAATAAAAATTTTCATAAATTTTGTGAAAAACAAAGAATTCGATTTAATAATAATGCTATAGGATATGATGAAGGAAATGAGAAAAAGGCTTATTCCAATTTATTCAAAAATGAAGCCTCATCTAGTCATTCTAACTATTTATGTACTTATTGTGGTAGACACGCACATTTTTCAGATTTGTGTCCATAAAAATATAGAAAAAGAAAATTAGCTTGGATTCCTAAAGGAACTAAGATGTATACTAACCCTTATGGACCTAAATCATTTTGGGTACCAAAAGAGAAAATTTTCAAAGTTGTGTAGGTTGCATTTTGTGATGGAATGTGGATTTTCAAGGCATATGATTTGGTCATATTATAAATCTCAAGTATCATTGCCTAATGTTAGAAATTCCACACTTGGAGAAAGTTTCATGAATATATCTTTGGTGTTGGTAAGGTGGTAAGGAACACCATTTTTGAATTTAATATCATATATTTATTGGTGATTAATTTTTATTATCTTAATTGATAATTATTGATATTGCATATGATTCTGTTGTTGATGATTTAGACTTCACATGTAAATTTGTATATTTATTATTCTTGATGTCTCTATGTTGTATGACACATTTGATTTTGATGATAATTATTTTTTTAAGAAAATTCATATTTTTGTGATTACATCTTGATATATTTTTGTGAATAATGATATTGGATCAATTCATGACTTTATTGAATATTAATTTGAAACGAAAATGTCTTTTTAAAATTTACTAGTCATATGTGCTACATGTTGATATTGTAATATGCACTCTTTAATATTGATAACATGAACATATTATGAGCTAGATTTATGTCATGCTACATGTTAAGTGTCCTTGTCTAAATATTACTGACATTCTTGAAAAAAATTATTTTTGAAAGAAAATGACACTTATGATATTTTGTGCTTAAATTGAAAAATCTTATGATTAATTGAAATTGTTATGACTTGTGAAAATTTTTAGATTTATTGAAATAATCTTATGGAAATAAATGCTGAAAATATTTTATCTCATGAAAATATGCATTTTAATTTTTATATGCATATATGCCTTCATTGTTATTACTTTGGGGGAGAAAAATATTTATTAAATATGACTATAATTTTTTTTGGGTATCGATAGTCCCGAGAATTTTTTTTAGCTCGTATCTCGAAAATGGCAAATTTATGAACTACGTGACAAAATTTTATGCCCTTAAATTCCTCTACCTTCTAGCCCATTTATGCACTTCATATTTTCTCTCTTATCTATCTCTTAAGATGTCAAAGAGTTTTTACGTTGTGTGGGTTGGAAAATTCCCCGGAATTTATACTACTTGTGTAGATTGTGAATCCCAAATAAAAGGAGTTAGCGGTTCTCAATATAAAAAATATGCTTCATTTGATGCCGCAAGGCATGCTATTCGCTCATCTCCGCCACATGCCCCTTGGGTGAAACCTCCTTTATAGTCATTTGTTTTACCTCCAAGTATGCACTCACATGCTCATACTCCTTCTAATGAAAATGTTGCTTGCTCGTCCTCTCAAAATAGTGCTGAAAATTCTATTAAAGTTGTTATTGAGAAAATCACGATTGAGGAAAATACTAAAAATGTGTGCCATCTTGTTAACAGTCTTAAGTTGTAATCTTTTATGAATATGTTTTTGCTTTTCAATTTGACGACTTCGCATTATTTGTTGTTATTCTTATCTATCTCTTAAATCAAATACATGCTATGTGAAAATATTATGTTGAATATGTGCTTAGTGAAAAATTCATGGTATTCACATATGTCCCTTATAATTTATGGTTATACCCCATGCTTGTATTATTTTTTATAGGGGGAGCTTCACACTTTTTTGCCCTTGACACTCACTTTATATAGAAATCTTTTTGATAATGTCAGAAGGGGGAGAAATATTTATGATTCACTAATTTGTGCTTAATTTATTAGTTTTATGGATTAGTGTGAATCATTGTTTGTCATCATCAAAAAGGGGGAGATTGTTAACGAAAAAGTTATTTATCCCTAATTAATTAAATTAGTTTAATTAATGTACATTTAAGTTTAATTTAATATATTGATTTTGATGATTCCAAACATAATTTTATTCTATATATATTTCTTATTGTATAATATTTATAATATAATCTTGTTCATATACCATTATATACATATATTTATTATATTATATACTTGTTCATGTTAAGTTTTATCTTTACAACTCTACATGCCTCGACTCTACTCAACAACATATCCGAGAAAAGGTATTCACGTATGGTTGTACATATTTACACTTGACACATTAGATACTCATGCATTTATTGGTTCATATTATTAATTGTGTCAATGTGATTGGTTGTCTAAAATATTTTTTAAATAAAATTGGTCTAAATTTTGTTTAAAATGAATTTCTTAGTTTTAAAATAATTCTCGAAATTTATTGATAAAAATATTTTTTTAAAATTATATTACTTGATAAATAATTTTTTGTTTAATTAAAATTATATGAACTTTCGGATTAGGATATTAATTACAGGTTATTATTTTAGAGTTGAAAGCCTTCTAGCTTTAGCGACTTGATCGCATAGTACTATTATAGCTGGTGGTTCTTTTTTTTTTGTTTATAGGAGGTGTACTTTGGCTTACCAGTTTTCGTCCTTATATCTTTAAGCTATAGGATTGTAGCCTTAGCTTGATTTGACCTCATAGGTGCATTAGTCGAATTGCCGATACGCTTTAACTCGTCTAAAGGCCTAGTTTGTTAGGATGCCTCCTTCTTAATTTTTTACCATAAAGGCTCCTATTCGTGACTTGCCCTTATCATGTAAAAGCCTATACCTGCCTTTGGGTTTAGAGTAATTTGATCGATTGGACCTTTGCAACCTCTTTTAGTTGGTAGCATGTACTATATAGGTTGTAAGACATATTATGGATATGACTTTAACTTTAGATTTCTTTTAGACCCTATGCGATTTGACCTTAGGAACCTATACCTGTTAATTTTCGTCCTTAAACTTCCATAGGTATAGCTGTTTCGGTTCATTCCTTTTACCTGCTATATTTTTTTAATATGTGTAAGCACTATTCATGACATCAGTTAATACACGAAACCTCTTTTGTTCCATCAGTCTGTGCTTGACCACTTCATGATATCAATTAGATTTGTAGCTAGAGGCTTGTAACCAATTTGATTTTAGCTTAAAAAATTCAATACATGTTAGTTTCAGGTTTATTTTTTATTAAACCTTTGTCATCAATTTATCCAAAGGATAGGACTGACATGCCTTAGGTGTAACTGTCCTATTTGACCCTAGGTCATTTTGACATAGCTTATAACCTCTACAGTTGATAGTTTTGTACACTTTTAACAACCTTTGGTTATTAGGATTATCCATACCATAATAGTACCAGCTATTGTAACTTTCGGTCATAGATAGTACCATACCTTTATAGATAGGTGTTTGGGATTGGTTCTATGGTATGCACCCATTTTAACTATTGGTTAATAGGTCAGAAGCTGTTGGGATATAGATTTTGTGCCTTATAATTTAATCTTTTGAGAGATGTCTTGCCAGGGCACTTAAATCAACCACAGTGACTAGTGTCAGTATATACTCCATCATTTTTTATATATCTCAAGACATGCAAATCTTATACTTTAATTTATATATCCTTTTACACATTAGATATTTCTATTTGCCTGTGGACTAATATTTTGCAGATCCAAATATACACAAATGAGGATTCTCAAAGATACACTTTCAGACTTCATCTTTTCAAGCTGTTATTTCCATATTTTCAACAGCTATATTTTTATTGAAAAGCGAAATGAAAATTAAGAAGATCATTTGTCAAGGCTACTTCATCTCAGCAAAAATTCAGGAGCATTTATTGCTCACAAGCAATGTGTCTAACAACTAGTTTTTGGAAGTCATCTTAAATATTCAAGTGTTGCATTGAAGACACAACACTTGAATGAGAATATGATCAAGAGCTAGAAAATTTATTGAAAGCATTTATTTTACTACTCAGCTACACATTCAAGAGAGCAATTAATTTTATTTTCTGCTCAATCATTGAAGAAGAAGAAGAAGAAGAAGAAGAAGAAGAAGAAGAAGAAGAAGAAGAAGAAGAAGAAGAAGAAGAAGAAGAAGAAGAAGAAGAAGAAGAAGACGTGTGCCTACACCAACATCATTTATTGAAGTCTCATTAAAGAAGAAGAAACTCACATTACTAATTGTATTTTAAGGAGTTTCATTATTCTACATTGTACCAAAAAATTCAGATTTGTTTGAAGCTTTGTTGAAGCTTCGGTTTGTACCGGTGATTGGTTCCTACCCGCAAGTGGGCCACGAGGTTTGAAGCTCGGAGTTAGCTTGTAAACGGTTGTACACGGTTGTTTGATCCTACCTGCAAGTGGATCAGGTTTAGTGAAGCGAAAAGGAGACGAGGGCTCTAGGCGAGTGGATGTAGGCCGGAATTTGGCCGAACCACGTTAAATTTAGGTGTCATTTATTTTTCGCACTTTTATTTATTTATTTGCACATGCTTGCTTGAAATAATATTTTTAGCACACTAACTTGCAAATAATTAATTCTGAAATTTGACTCAATTAATTTTAAGGTTAAGATAATTATTTTTGAATTAAATATTTAATTTCAGATTATCACTTTATATTAAATACGAAAATTAATTTAATATTCATAGAGTGTTAAAATCTGTATATCTTGTTGATTTGATTAATTAGTTGCATTTATTTGACATTGTTGGATTTATTCATTAAAGATTTATTAATCTGAAATTTGTTAAAGTATTGTAAATCAAATATTTTTTGAAATTTTAATTTGATTTAAAAGTTTGTAAAAACTCAATTCACCCCCCTCCCCATCTTGAATATAATCTGGGCAACAATAATGATATAGGATACATTCAGACGTTTATATTTTATAATATGGGTTGGTTGCTACTCACGAGTACAAATAGTGTCATTAGGGTTGGTTCATTAGTTGGTTAGTGCCGCTAATACACTTGGAGAATTTGGGTGATTTTATCTGGGACGGCACCATCATGGCTCATCTTTACAGTGGTTAGACATGGCTTATTGGTTGGTCGGCCTACATCATAATCCCTATTGGTCATCGCAGGTAAATGAATTGACTCAGATCCTTCAGGTTATTTTAATTAAATTAATTTCATTTACTTACTTTAATTTAGTTAATCATTGTTACAAATTTCTATTGTAGTTTTGGTGGTTTGAGTACTTACAATGTATGCACCGCTTGTTAAATGATGATAATTTCAAACATCGATGTATTTCCCGTGCATTCTATGATGGGTTGGGGAGAATAGAGTTGGACATGTGGGGAGCCACGATAGTGGTGTGGCAACCATGGGTGGGGAGTTAGCATATATACATGGACAAAGTGTTGCAGTCCCATATCGTTATAGACCAAAGAGTTATTTTATCTGCGTTGGATTGTATTCATGTGTAGTATTTAGGGGATCGTTCTCGACAACAGTAAATTGAATTTATACTGGTCACATTCCCCCGCCATGTGACATGGCAAGCCAACATGTGCAGTTGGAGAAAATCATATATCAATGAAACCCCAACAAACGGCTCGTGGCCTCTATTATTTGGATATGCAGTTGGACTACAAGACATGGTAGAGGGCATACGGACGGAGGTCATTAGTATCGTTGGTGTACAGTATGATCAGTGGCGATGTCATTCGCACCGATACCATACGGCCAGAGGTATAAATCCCGTATACCGAGGTGCCTTATTATGCCTCGAGAGAGTACCCAACAGCAATACCATTGCCACATCATGCTTACGAAGGTCCCTAGAGATCACGTGTTTTAAGTCTGCATGGTACAGCCAATCATTATTCGTTGACTCAAGTATTCTCGAGAGGTTCCCTTTGTATTATGTTGGATTTATACCACCTGCAAATATAAATTTTATGAATAATGTTTGGCTACCCGGGTGTTACCCCCGGGCTAGCACAGGGATGCCATTTTCCTCTTCTTCTTTTTTTCATATAAAATGAGTTAAAAACAATTATAAAAAATAATTTTTTATTAGAATAGTTTATTTGTTTTTTTCAATTATTTTTTTTAAAACTCATTTTATCCCTCAGACATCCATTTACTTAATATTCTTTTATTTTTAAAGGTCTGCGCTAACGGCACCCGTTATTTTTAAACTTTTTATTATTATTATTTTACAACATTTGAAATAATTTTTATATTTCTGCATTAAAAAACTAATCTAATAATTTTTTTTAACTCATTTAGTCCCTCAAACACCCATTTACCCAATATTCTCTTATTTTTAAAGGTCCGCGCCAGCGGCACTCGTTATTTTTAAACTTTTTTTTTAATTTTACAACATTTAAAATAATTGTTGTATTTTTGCATTAAAAATCTAATCTAATAAAAAATTATGTTTTTAATTATTTACAAACTATTTAGTCCCTCAAACACCCATTTACCCAATATTCTCTTATTTTTAAAGGTCCTCGCCAACGGCACTCGTTATTTTTAACCTTTTTTTTTTAATTTTACAACATTTAAAATAATTGTTGTATTTTTGCATTAAAAAACTAATCTAATAAAAAATTATGTTTTTAATTATTTACAAACTATTTAGTCCCTCAAACACCCATTTACCCAATATTCTTTTATTTTTAAAGGTCCGCGCCAGCGACACTCGTTATTTTTAAACTTTTTTTTTTAATTTTACAACATTTAAAATAATTGTCATATTTTTGCATTAAAAAACTAATCTAATAAAAAATTATGTTTTTAATTATTTTCAACCTATTTAGTCCCTCAAACACCCATTTACCAAATATTCTCTTATTTTTAAAGCTCCGCGCCACCGGCACTCATTATTTTTAACTTTTTTTTTAATTTTACAACATTTAAAATATTTTTTGTATTTTTGCATTAAAAAACTAATCTAATAAAAAGTTATGTTTTTAATTATTTTCAACTTATTTAGTCCCTCAAACACCCATTTATCCAATATTCTCTTATTTTTAAAGGTCCGCGCCAGCAGCACTCGTTATTTTTAACCTTTTTTTTTTAATTTTACAACATTTAAAATAATTTTTGTATTTTTGCATTAAAAAACTAAATTAATAAAAAATTATGTTTTTTATTATTTTCAACTTATTTAGTCCCTCAAACACCCATTTACCCAATATTCTCTTATTTTTAAAGGTCCGCGCCAGCGGCACTCGTTATTTTTGAACTTTTTTTTAATTTTACAACATTTAAAATAATTTTTGTATTTCTTAAAACTGTTTCAAAATGTAAAAAAAAAATATTTATATTAAACAACTTTTCTTTTTGGAAACAGTTTTTTTCAGAAAAAAAAATCTTTTTATATTAAAATAGTATTTTTAAACAATACATTTTTTTTTGTTTATAAAAAATATTATTTTTTAATAAAACAGTTTTTTTTAAATAATAAAAAAAAGGCAAATAATGCTAATAAATCGCATAAAAAATAAAAAAAAAAAGAAAAAAAGAAAAATTATCTCCATGTACTAACTCGGGGTTAACACCCGGGTAGTATATCATTACTCAAATTTTATATCTCCGATTGATCATATTATATTTCTAATAAATTACTATTTTGATATTTATTCACTTATATTGTAAATATAGGACGAACAGTAGAGAATTTTATGTCAAGAGGTACTAGAAATTATAGCTTGAGAGAAGTGTTATACCTCCAGACGCAGGATCGGCATTACCATCTATGACAAACATAGGGCAAACTGAATCAGGATATGTAAGATTCTGTTATCATGATGTGAGATGGATAGAGTGTGGCATCTCCAATAAATATTTTATCCGGCAAAATACCAATACCAACCGGAGCCATCATCCCACCCAAGACAGCATAAACCACACCATAGTAGCCAGGGCAGTAGGCCCTAGTTTTTTTATATATTTTTTCCTCTTAATGTTGTGACCCGAATAGTTGTTTTATATGATTTTTTATAAATAATTTGGTTTCAATGAAAATATGCATGTTTTCGTTTAATTTTATTTCCTTGTTTCATTTTTCTGAATTTTCTTATATTAAAGAAAAAAAATAAACTTGAGCAAAACTATATAAAGAAAAAATATGCTAGCTTCTCACAGCATTCCAACTATTGCTCATGCCTTCCATGTGTCATTTGACCTTTCACACCAAGGCCACCTATGTTGCTCCTCAATGATAAAATCATGAGTATTGGAATGTTGTTGGTACCGCTGGTGTACAGTATGGTCAATGTCGATGTCATGAGCACCAATACCATACGATAGAGGTACAAATCTCGTATGCCGAGGTACCTTATTAGAGCATCCGTAGTGATGTATATCGGTGAAAGGTAAGTTTAACAGCGTGTGAGGAGCGTGTGTGTGTTTTACCTATCGCCCAAATGGGCAGCAAGTAGTGGTGGAGTTCTTATGAACTTCTATAGTTCGTAAGAACTTCTTACAGACAAATGAAGTCCGTAGGAAGTTCTTACGAACTATAGAAGTTCGTAAGAACTTAACGGTCACATTCAAACGGTAACATTCTTCCGTTTATATATTCAGGAAACTTCTTCCTTCTTCTTCATTCTTCCCAATCCGTTTATTTATTCAGTTCCTCTTCTTCCTTCTTCATTTGTCTTCTGCATCTTTCATCTTCTCCATTTTCTTTTCTTATTTACTCAATATTTGTATGTATCAGTCTCATATAATTCAATCCAAATATTTTATATATTTTTCCTAAATTTATTCATATACTCTCAAAAATCATTCCATTTATTCCCAAATATAATTTCAAATCAGTCCCAATCTAGATATAGAAAATCCTCCAAATCAGATCTTGTCAACATGATGGAATTAGGTAGAAAATGGAAGAAATATATTAATATCGGGAAATCAAAAAAACACGGGTCGACTTCAACGACAATTCCCGATTCTTCCGCGCCGATTCAATCGTCGAATTCCGTAATTGACAACTATACCCGTATTTATGACGGAGTATCACACGCGTCGGACGGCAAAACTCCGATAATAAACGGAAACAAATTCGAATTTCGAGGGAATTGGGCGGGGCAATGAAATTGTACAAATTGATTCAAGAGAGAAAGTCCGATATCAAAACAATTATCGACAGTGTCGGTTTTATGTCGAATTTTTTTTCTATTGTGATGCCCAATTCCGATCAATGTATTGTGACAGCGATGATCGAACGTTGGTGGGACACGACGCATACCTTTCAACTACCATATGTCAAGCTTGCGTTCACTCCGCTGGACTTCACAATGCTTTTCGGTAATAATTTATGGCTTATTTCATTCTACTTATATTCATAATTGTTTCAAAATGTGAAAATAATATGTTGTACTTAAATTCATATTTAAATGTTTGAAATATATTTTTAGGTAATTATATTCATAATTATTTCAATATACGACAAAAAAATTGTAAAATGTACCCGCATTCCGATTGTGTCAATATATGAAAATAATTATTTATATTCACTTAATGTTTCAATATGTGAAAATAAATAGTTGTACTTAAATTCATAATTGATTGTTTGAAATATATATTATGGTTTTCATATTCATAGTTATTTAAATATATGACAAAATTTTAAATATATGTACCGGCATCATAATTGTTTCAAAATGTGAAAATAATATGTTGTACTTAAATTCATAATTAAATGTTTGAAATATATTTTTAGGTAATTATATTCATAATTATTTCAATATACGACAAAAAAATTATGAAAATGTACCCGCATTTCGATTGTGTCAATATATGAAAATAATTATTTATATTCACTTAATGTTTCAATATGTGAAAATAAATAGTTGTACTTAAATTCATAAATGATTGTTTGAAATATATATTTTGGTTTTCATATTCATAGTTATTTAAATATATGATAAAATTTTTAATATATGTATCGGCGTCATAATTGTTTCAAAATGTGAAAATAATATGTTGTACTTAAATTCATAATTAAATGTTTGAAATATATTGTTAGGTAATTATATTCATAATTATTTCAATAAAAGACAAAAAAATTATGAAAATGTACCCGCATTCCGATTGTGTCAATATATGAAAATAATTATTTACTTAATGTTTCAATATGTGAAAATAAATAGTTGTACTTAAATTCATAAATGATTATTTGAAAAATATATTATGGTTTTCATATTCATAGTTATTTAAATATATGACAAAATTTTAACCTTCGTGCAGGCATTCCAATTGGACAAGGACGACCGATTGAAAATCTACGAATTGAACAATATACAAATTTTGTTAATACCATAAATGAATTTTTCCCAGAAATTCATATACAGAGATTTACTGGTGCGGGAATTCCAGTTTCTGACCTAAAAAAATACATAGAAAATTTTGTCAAGGTTGAACCGTTACCAGATTATATGTCCCCAATCATAGCTCGGGCATTTTGGTTTTATGTATTGGGGAGTGTATTTTTTCCAAAGGCTCACTCCACTGCCGACCTCGATTATTTACATTATCTGGAGGATATTCCTGCCATTGGCACATACGACTGGGGTTCGGCTATTTATGCCCGTATTTTATGGTCTTTGGACAAAGTCAGTCGACGATCGTTGACTAGCGTTGAATGCATGTGGCAAATACTCGAGGTATATTATCGTTTCATCTTATTTATTAAAATTTATGTTTCATTACAATATACGTCAACTTATTCTAATGAATTAAATTTATTGGAAAATTTTGCAGTATTTACATCACGAGTACATGGCCACGGCATGTCCTATTCTCGTCGATCCGTCTATCGATGCGTGGCCCCGCATATTTCGTTGGTCGAGGGGGAACAGAAAGAAAGTAAAGGGAGCACAGCAGTTTAACATCTCAAGCAGTCAACATCAGCTTGAGATGCGGTCACCCGAGTCCATTATATTGCAACCATACGAGACTTCTGCCTACCGTGACTCTGATGTCATCTTATATGCTCGAGAGATATCGGGGTTACAGATGATTTTTTGGGATCCCCTATTTAAGGGTTTTTGGTACTTGGGTGATCAGGCCATCCGGCAATTGACTGGGAGGATGTGTATAGCAGACAACCCACCATCAAGTTTGTGTTGTGCCTCAGAACATGATTTCCAAGCAGCTGCCGCCCAAAATTGGCCTATCGCAAATCAATACGTAAGAGATGTGTCACAAGAAGAGTATAATGCATATTTGAAGGCAGTAGCACTCGGGCCAATACTACCGCCGATTGCTAGATATGTTAATGTAGATTTGATTGGAGTTGGTTTAGTGGCACCTTCGACGTTGCGAATCCCGCAAGCACTAGCATCGACAAATGATCCGCATGTGTATGAGACACAGTTCTCTGTGGGTGGTTCTACGCACATCCAACCACCGAGGCAGAATTGGACGGTTGACGTAGGCCTACCGGAGGAGGCTTCATATACTGTAGATGTGTCGAGACCTGAGTTTTCAACCAACGCACCTCCAGCTCAATCTTTGACGCAGTTAGAATGGCGTCAGTCCTACGTCGAGGCAGCAGATAACATTCGAGGTCTATGTCATTTAATATTACACGAGACACGTCAGCGAGAGGATCAACTCAAAGCACGTGATGATCGCATTGATGAGTTGGAGCGCAGACTAGCACGTTTTACTATGCCTAGTCGAGGGTTTGAGGAGGGTGGTACTAGTTCTAGTCGTCCGAGCGTTTACAGACCACACCTAGCCCCACCCTCTGACCCGATCCCGACATATGAGGCCCAACAAGGTTGGGGTAATTTATTTGGGTCTGACCCTTACACGGGTTCACATGCAGATTTAGGTGCTGATTTTGAGTTCGGCCCGGGGCGCCAGTGATGTATAATGTACAATTGAAAAATGTTGAGAATAAATTTTCTTATTGTTGTCTCAATGTAATTGTGATGATAAATGTTATGATGTATAATGTCTCATATTTATGAAAAATGTTATGATATAATGTCTCATATTTATTTTCATTTATTACACATAGAATTATTGCGATTGCTCTGAAAAATGTTATGATGACAAACAATTATTGCGATTGCTCTGATATGATATAATGACAAATAATTATTGCAATTGCTCTGATATCATTTTTTTATTATTGACTTAAGTAGTAAAAACAATAATACACGATCAAAATGATTATTAGGAGTATGTGTTCAAACGCTTAGGTCGAACCTAGTAGAAGTACAACAATATGATTTCCCATTGTGCACTAAACATTTAGGTAAGTAAGATCGTTGCGTATCTGAATCAACATATTCTTCGTTGTAGTTTGATATATTTGGTTCGTACTCTTCCCCATCATTTTCATATATGCATTCCGAAAAGTAATCATAACCGAAATTAGTGTAGTCTGAAATATCGTTATGTGATGCCAACGTAGAGTCGTTATATATGTTAATTAATTGTTCTTGAATGTGACAACCTGATAGCATCGCGTGTTGTGCTTTGTGATAACGTTGTAGGCGCCTCTCCATCTGCCATATCTCTTCCTCCAATAAATCAAGACAAAACATATCCGCTTCTTCGGGATACGATATTGGCCAAAGTACGGCAGCCCGATTTTTTGGCACAGATATGTGATGGTAATGGCAAAGCACCTCCAAATCACACCTTTCATCATATTTATCTGGCCATGTGAGGTGTTCCCAAGGATACACAACTCCATCTTCAGGTTCCGAATTGGGAGAGATTATGAATATATGACCAAAGTCATTGAGAAAACGTCGAGAAGTATCAATTGGATATGTTTGGAAAATTATTTTTTTTCCCATACCAATCGTTACCAACAATATCTGTGTAAAAGCCATTGTAAATGGATGAATAGTAGGGAGATGAAGCCATTTTTGAAATATAAGACAATGGTAGATAAAAAATTGTTGCAATCCTTCTAATTTATTTATAGGTAATTTTAATCCTTCGAATATATAATTTTAATTTACAATGATATAAAGGCACACATACCAATGTAAAAGATAAATTATACCAAGGCACACATAAAGCTGAAAAATTATCATGTAGTAATTTTATAAATTTATAAATTATAAAAAGGCACATATAAAGGCACAATAATAACATGCAGACGATTGAAGTTACCACATAGTAACTTTCTAAATTAACTATACAACATATAGATTGCTTGAAGAACCTGAACCCAAAATGAAGCACACTTACCAATAGCACTGATAATATCAGTAGCACACTTACCAAGATCATACAGTATATTTACATACGGAAAGGACACAGATATTATTGACGCTAAATGAGCGCACTAATCTAGATTAATTTGTATTGCACACTTACCAATAGGACACATAAATTAACATTTTACATATATTATCTGTAGCACACTTATCTGTAGCACAGTTACATGTAGCACACTTACATATATATAAGATTTACCTATAATTATAAATACATGTGTACCGTAAAACTATACAGGTAGAGTATAATATTTCATCTACATCAAAATTAATTTATTTATAGGTAATTTTAAACCTTCGAAGATATAATTTTATTTTACAATGATAAAAATATTTATAATAATACAAAGGCACACATACCAATGGAAAAGATAAATTATAGAAAGGCACACATACCAAGGCACACATAATGCTGAAAAATTATCATGTAGTAATTTTATAATTTTATAAATTATAAAAAGGCACATATAAAGGCACAATAATAACATGCAGACGATTGAAGTTCCCTATAGTAACTTTCTAAATTAACTATATAATATATTGATTGCCTGAAGAACCTGAACCCAAAATGAAGCACACTTACTAATAGCACTGATAATATTAGTAGCACACTTACCAATATCATACAGTATATTTACATACGGAAGGACAGAGATATTATTGACGCTGAACGAGCGCACTGATCTAGATAAATTTGTATTGCACACTTACCAATAGGACACATAAATTAACATTTTACCTATATTATCTGTAGCACACTTATCTGTAGCACACTTACCTATATAAGATTTTACCTAAAATTATAAATACCTGTGTATCGTAAAACTATACAGGTAGAGTATAATATTTCATCTACATCTAAATTAATTTGTAACCATATTATATCATAGACTCCTCTAGTTCTAGCGATAAGGGACGAAATATTTTGCTCCAATATGCACAATTTAATGAAGGTGGATCATCCGATGATTCAGACGAGGAAATGATTATTATGATGGAGATTACCCGGTGGTGTGCTGAAAAAAATATAATTCGCGATGGGAAAGAACTCGAAACGAGACGTCGAGTGAATCGCGGGAGAGAAAGGGGACATGCAACACTATGGGAAGATTACTTTGGGGAAGATAAGGTATACATCGAGTATTTTTTCCGAAGGAGATTCAGGATGCGGTATAGTGTTTTCAATCGCATCCTTGAATTTGTTTGCCTTTATGATAACTACTATAATCAGAAGAATGATGCTTGCGGTCATCAAGGTTTAAGCTCTCATCAGAAAGTGTTGGGGCAATTCGACTGTTAGCTAATGGGGGTTCCCATGACGTGTGGTCTGAGCAGTACGCTATGAGTGAAACCACTCTATTAGAAGCTGTTATTAGATTTACAGAGGCAATTGTATGAATTTTCGATCCCCAGTACGGCAGAAATCCGACACAAGGCGATGTTACAAGGTTACTCGAACAAAATGCAAATAGAGGTTTCCCAGGAATGCTAGGGAGCATAGATTGCATGCATTGGCGTTGGAAAAATTGTCCAACAGCATGGCACGCTCAATATAGTGGTCGTAAAGAGTCACCAACTATAATCCTTGAAGCGGTTGCCTCCTACGGTCTTTAGATTTGGAAATCATTCTTTGGGGTGCCTGGTTCTTGCAATGATTTGAATGTCTTGCACCGATCTAATGTCTTTCAAGAATTGCACAATGGGACGGAAGCTCCCATTAATTACAATGTTAACGGAAATTCTTACGACATAGGCTACTACTTTGGAGATGGCATTTACCCTCCGTACGCTTCAATAGTAAAAACATTTAGGAACCAAAATGGTATTACACAAAAACAGAAATTGAGAACGTATGTGCTTGCGTTCAAATGAGCAAATTATATATTAAACACCTTTTAACCCAAACAAACCCTAAACATGCAACAATATGTGATTGAATAAGATGATAATCTAAGCAAGAACATTCAAACACATGCAATTGAGGAAAAATCCCCCAAAGGGGTAAAACCATTTATTTTCATTATAATATTGTAAGCTATACAATTTCGGATTACAATGAAAATACAAGTGACTAAGAATTACCCTCAGGTGTCGGATTCTGTAGTCGCGGCTGGAACTATCCCTTTCCAGTAGGGCTGCAATGGAGAAGAAGAACGGTCTTCTCCACAAGGGTGTGAACAGCAAAAGTGCGTTCCTGGGTTGCAAAGTGATTCACAAAGGATTGGCAATTGTGTGAATCAAATACCTAGAGTCTAGATGCTCAATAGGTGAAGACTTAGGGCTTTCTGTACTTTGGAAATCGTGTGAATAAGTCTTAGAAAACCATTTCCCGTAGTGGGATTAAATAAGAGTACTTGAGCCACAAAAAACTGAACACGATCTGTTTGAGTTTATCCCAGGCGGACCGGTTCGGGTCTGAGGCGGATCGGTCCGATTGACTGGATCGGTTCTTTTATTTGAAGGCGGATCGGTTCGGTTGAGGCGGATCGGTTCGGTTATTCCTGCTTCATCGGTTTGCCTGCGGTCCGGGGTATACTGGCCTTCAGCATAACGGATCGGTCCGGGTCTGAGGAGGACCGGTCCGGTTCTGTCAGACTTGATTCCTCTTCTTCTTTTGATATCGGATCCGTTGATGAATGTATGAAACTTGAATTTCTGCAACGGTGTAATGGCGTACGACATATAAATTGTTAATGGACAAAAATGTCCTTAAAAATCTCCCCTATGTCTATGCCGGTACATACATAAAAACAAACATCCTAATTATCAAACTACTAAAAATGCCTATTCAAATCTACCCTTCCATGAACCCAAAACTGGAAAGATACAATTGAATAAGACTACAGCGTTTGCTCTTCAATTCTGCAGGAATCTCAACGCTTTTCTCATCAGGGTGTGCAATCCAATGATAATCCATGTAGTACCTACACACATGAGACAAAGGAAAATACCAAGTGACATATCGAGTTTGAAATGAGATAAACATATATACCAATTTATGAGCAAACTCAAACTTTCAAAACTCCCCCATAATAAGATAATTCATTCTCCCCCTTTTTATGATGTCCCCAAATAGACAAATGAGAGAAATAAATCAAATAAGCAAGTGCGGGGTGTCACTAGGATAAAATCACACCATGAATGAACACAAAGTAACCAAGACGATGATAGCGTAAATGAAGTGGTGTGATCAAATTCGATAGGAGAATCAATGCATACAAACATGGCATATGTGCACGATGAATATTGGATATTCCTAGAGAATGAACTCAAATGCTTCCTTTGGTGTAAAATAATGACAATATATGATATTGACTCAATCAAATCAACAAATCAAAGCTCAAAGTGATTTTCACACCAATAACGTCCAAAACGATTTTATGCTTTTCGGGACTTTCAAGCAAGTGCAATCCCGTTTAAAAATACTCCAACCAAACTCCCTCGGATATAATTTTGAATAGAGGCATTCTAAATTCTCAAACTTTGGAGAATTGATGGTGAAACCTAAGTGGCCCATATGTGGCATGAATTGCTTTTTATTGCCTTTAAATTTTTTGGGCTCTTTTAACCTCTTCGGACCTCGGATATTAAAATTCCTCCATTTTTTAGGTCCTTTTTAACGGTGGCTTTTGCGCAAAGGATAGATGATTACCTTTCGCAGCCCCTCCCCGTTATACAAAAACACACAGTCTCACCAAAATGGTTTTTTACATGCATTCCAATCTTGTCAAGTTTTATCGCATATTGTACATTGTATAGACAGAATTGAGATGGAAACACTCAAGCCAATATGAGATAGACAAGTGCAATAATAAAATATAGCCGTGCATGTGTGCAATAAAGGATATAGGAGTCAAACATGTAGGAAGATATCACTAATTACATCTCAAAGACTCCAGACAATGTAAAGCACATGGATGAAATGATGTAGCCTCTCAAATCTCTATGAAACAGTCACATGGATAAATGGAATGAAGTTGTGACTTGGCTATCTTAAATGCTCATCCATAAAAGAAGCAAAAACAGAAATCTTTTTGAATTTTTCAAAAATTTTATCAAAATAAAATCTTTTTGTGCTTTTCTTAAAATTTTTCTAAAAGGAAAATCTTTTTGTATTTTTTTTCAAAAGCAATATTAACAGCAAAAAGAATAAATAAAAGTTGTACAACTAAGCAATGGTACATATAAAACATACTAGCAATAGGCAGCATATGATATGAACATGAGAAAGCATCCTATTCTAGACATAGACCAACCCCTCAGTCAACTATGCAAATCCCCAAAGACTTCCTAAGACTCTCAAATCTAAGGGCATCTAAAGGTTTCGTGAAAATGTCGGCTAACTGACGGTCGGTGGGAACAAAACTCAGGGATACAGTGTTCTCCTCAACTAATTGACGAATAAAGTGCTCACGTATCCTGATGTGTTTTGTGTGCGAATGCTGGACGGGATTACGGGATATGTGTATCACGATCATGTTATCACAAGAAATGATCATGGTGTCTTGTGAAATCCCATAATCCTCCAACATTTGCTTCATCCACAAGAGTTGTGTGCAATAACTCCCGGCGGCTATGTACTCAGCCTCCGCAGTGGATAAAGAGATGGAGTTTTGCTTCTTGCTCAGCCAGGAGACAAGAGCAGAACCAAAATAAAAACACCCACCAGAAGTGCTCCTACAACCATCTACATCCCCAGCCCAATCGGCATCCGAATAGGCGGACAAACGGTCATCGGTATCAAAGGAATACCAAATACCGTATGATAGACTCCCACTTACGTATTTAAGAATACATTTTAGAGCAAGTAAGTGTGACTCTTTAGGGGACGCCTGATATCGCGCACAGACTCCAACACTAAAGGCGATGTCGGGACGACTGGCAGTCAAGTAGAGAAGACTACCTATCATACTCCGATATAAGGTTTGCTCTACGTCCTTGCCTGAAGTGTCCTTACTAAGCTTGGTAGTGGTACTCATAGGTGTACGTGCATGCTTAGCGGAGTCTAAACCAAATTTCTTCACTAGGTCTCTAGCATACTTGGATTGGGAGATGAACATCCCACCCTCTAGCTGACGAACCTGGAGACCAAGGAAGAATGTAAGCTCACCAACCATGCTCATCTCAAACTCACTTTTCATCTCCTCCTCAAAGTGTTGAGCATGCTGGGAGCATGTGGATCCAAAGACTATGTCGTCCACATAGACCTGGGCAACCAAAATAGCACCGTCATCTCTCCTGACGAACAACGTCATATCTACTCCCCCTCTCTTGAAGCCACGAGGTAAGAGATAGGAAGTAAGCCTCTCGTACCAAGCACGGGGTGCTTGCTTCAAACCATACAAGGCTTTTCTAAGATAGTAGATGTGCTCTGGGTGCTGAGGGTATTCAAACCCTTTTGGTTGTTCCACATAAACCTCCTCCTGTAGAATGCCATTCAGAAAGGCACTCTTGACATCCATCTGATATACCTTGAAGCGTAGATGACATGCGATGGCGAGCAGAAGACGGACGGACTCAAGCCTCGCAACAGGAGCAAATGTCTCCCCAAAGTATACACCCTCTATCTGAGTGTAGCCTTGAGCGACTAACCTAGCCTTATTTCTGATTATGGTACCATTTTCATCCATTTTGTTCTTGAAAATCCACCGGGTACCTATCATATTAGTCTCACTAGGCCGGGGGACTAGTTCCAAGACATTATTCTTTTTAAACTGAAGCAACTCATCCTGCATAGCAGATATCCAGTGTTCATCCTTGAGTGCTTCTTTATGATTCTTGGGCTTGACTTTGGACGTGTAACAAAGATGGCTAACAACGTTCTCTAGCTGACCACGAGTCTTGACCCCTAGAGTGGGATCACCAACGATGGCAGAAGGGTAATGACTCTTGCGAACCCAAGCAGGTGTGTCCCCTAACACAGGAGTAGGGTCCACAGAGTGTGAGAGAGGAACAGGTAAATCACTGTCAGAACAATCCTCATCCTCACACCGAAGGTTAGGATCAATATCCGTCAAAGGTTCGTCATCTTGCACGGTGACGTTTATTGATTCCATAACCTTAGAGCTCTTCAGGTTAAAAATCCGGTATGCTCTGCTATTCGATGAATATCCTAGAAATATTCCCTCGTCGCTTCGGGAGTCGAACTTTCCTAATTTCTCTCTATCCCGTAGGATGTAGCATTTACTCCCAAAAACACGGAAATATGCCAGGTTGGGCTTCTTGCCAGTCCACAACTCATAAGGAGTCTGAAGTGTGTGTGGACGCAAATAAACCCTATTCATCGTGTGGCATGCAGTAGACACTGCCTCTGTCCAAAATCTCCTAGAAACTTTACGACCTAGAAGCATAGATCTAGCCATCTCTTGGATCGTTCTATTCTTTCTCTCAACAATCCCATTTTGCTGAGGAGTCCTCACAGCAGAAAACTCATGTTTGATCCCGAGGCTATCACAGTAAAGGTCTACCTTTGCTTCTGTGAATTCAGTGCCATTGTCACTACGCATCCTGTTAATAGTGACACCGTGTTGATTTTGCAGGACACGGCACTTGGTCGTTAAAAATTCTACAGCATAGGATTTCTCTCTCAGAAAACCTACAATGGAGTACCTGGAGAAATCATCTACCATCACGAGGATGTACCTCTTACCACCTAGACTCTCAGTACGAGTGGGACCCATAACATCCATGTGAATCAACTCAAGAACACGAGAGGTGGTAATGGAATGCAACTTCATATGAGGACTACGAATTTGTTTTCCCAACTGACAGGGTCCACAAACGGTCTAAGTTGACTTTCCAAGAGATGGTAAGCCATGTACTAGGTCCTTTTTAGCTAAGCGATTGAGATCTCTAACGTTCACGTGACCTAGACGTTGGTGCCACAGATCCATAGGAGTGATCGTGGCGCTGTTGCAGACAAGTGAGGATGTGGGCTCAGTCCCATAGCAATTATCCTCAGTCCTCACCCCTTGCATCAAATGTTTACCGGCTTGATTATAGACTTTACACGCGTCTCGGTCAAACTTTACTGCAAAGTCAGTGTCGCACAGCTGGCTAATGCTGAGAAGGTTTGCTTTCAAACCTTTGACGTACAACACATTTTCTAGCTTAAGAAATCCAGGCAACTCGACAGTACCACGTCCTATAATGCTAGACTTGCTCCCATCTCCAAAGGTGACTCTGCCATCCTGATAATCCTCAAGAGTCGTAAAAAATGAGGCATCACCTGTCATATGTCTGGAGCATCCACTATCAAAATACCACTGTGAGGTATTATGTGCTTTGAGAGCAACATGAACAACAAAGGCCATTTTATCTTTCTTAGGCACCCAAGCAGAGATGACCTTTTGTTTGCCTTTGTTGTTGGTGGTTTTAGCTGGAATGTGAGAAGCATTCACTAACGGCAAAGACATCCGTCGGAATTCTTCCATTAAACTCTGGGACGTGGCAGCTAAGAACTCAACTCGCTCTCTCAGACTAGAAAACTCATCAGTATGACGTGGTGGAGCAATAGTACGTCGTGTCCGACCCATGCTATAGCAAGACTCCCTAAGGTGGCCTTTTCTTTTGCAATAAGTACAAAAGAGTACAGTCAAAGGCGGACCTTGGTTTGCCTTTCTTGGTCGAACTCTCCTTCGAGGTTTTTGACGATGGCCATAGGGATTCGTACTAAACTCAGGAACTGGTCCAGGTGCAATTTGGAACGTGGAGGCACCATCATAACCAATTCCTTGCCGATCACCAAAACCTAACGCGGGGCCGAGGAGCATCTTTCCCATCTTCCCAGATCTGTCCTCGATTTGAACCTTGACTTCCCGTGATTTCTCAAGATCATGAGTCAGCTGGGCAACAAGGGCTTCAAGTTTCTTTCGAGTCTCCACGGAGGAATGGAGCTCACTCGTAAGACTAGCCACTTGTTTAGTCAACTCCCCTCTTTCTTTCTCAGAAACACTCTCTCTCTCTCTAAACACACTCTCTTTCTCGTCACAGGCAGATTCTCTCTCTCTCAGGGCGGTGAAGGTGTAGGACACTCTTTCTCTCGCCTTTCTTAAATCTTCCTCTAAGGCGGTGATCTTAAGAACTAGCGCTTTGTTGCATTTTTTAGTTTTAAATGACTCGGAATATAACTCAGCGTAGGCGCATTGAATATCACTCTCACTCTCACTTGAGTCATCCTCCCCCTCACTCACATCAATCTCACTATCGAGGTGTTCCTGTGAAGCATCATCTTCATCGTCGTGAAGAGAACTAAGAGTGCTCACTTGACTGGCCATGAATGCGGTGAAGTTACACTCATGCGGTGACTCATCTCCTGAATCCACCGTCTCGACCTCACTGTCGTCACTAAGGGTAGCATTAAGGACAGCTTTCCCTTTCTCTCTATTCAGACGATTGGCACACTCAAAGGCTCTATGACCCCTACCATCGCACTCAAAGCATCTCTCACTTTCTTTCTTAGGATGATTTTTGGAGTCTTTTTCATTTTTCTTTTCAAATTTCTTTGTATCTTTAAAATTGCCATTTTTCTTAAATTTGAGAATCCTCTTGAAATTTTTTGCAAAAAGAGCTAAATCATCTAGGTCGAAATCACACTCAGAATCTTACGTGTCAGTCTCTTTCTTTATAGACGACTCTACCCTTTTTCTAGCCGACCCCTCACTCCTTCTCTCTTGGGCTTTAAGTGCAATTACCTTATCTTTATATTTAGCAGTTTTAGGGAACATATCAATTTCATAAGTTTGCAAATCTCCTACAAGTTCTTCCAATTTTAGCGTATTTAAATTACCCATGGAATTTAGCACAGTGACTTTAGGGATAAAACGCTTAGGTAAAGAACGAAGAATCTTTTTAACAACTCTAGCATTAGGAATGTGTTCACCAAGATTAAAGCTAGTATTCACAATGTCAGAAAGTCTAGCATAAAATTCATCAAAGCATTCAGATTCATGCATGGTGATGGTTTCAAATTGAGTTGTCAAATTTTGCAACTTAGATTCTTTCACAGCATTAGTTCCTTCATGGGTGAGTTGTAAAACATCCCATGCCTCTTTTGACGTGGTGCACGTCATTATGAGTTTGAACTCACCAGGTGTGACAGACCCAGAAATAGCACTTAGACCCTTAGAATTAAAAGATGACCATTTAAATTCTTCATCAGTCCAAGAAGTGACAGGTTTCAAGTTAATTACATTATCAACAGTCACGGAGGGAGGTGTCCACCCTCTTTCAACTAAAATCCAAACCCTTTCATCTATGGCTTTTAAAGCCGACCTCATTTGGGCTTTCTAATAGGCATAATTTGTCCCGTCAAAAAATTGGCATTTTATTATATAACTTCTCCATTTGAACACGCACTTTTTCAAAAATCATTTTTTTCAAAAAATTGATATCTTTAGAAAAAATTTGCGGAAAATAGGAATACGCGATAGATTAGCGTAACCTGCTCTGATACCAATTTGAGAATGTATGTGCTTGCGTTCAAATGAGCAAATTATTTATTAAACACCTTTTAACCCAAACAAACCCTAAACATGCAACAATATGTGATTGAATAAGATGATAATCTAAGCAAGAACATTCAAACACATGCAATTGAGGAAAAATCCCCCAAAGGGGCAAAACCATTTATTTTCATTATAATATTGTAAGCTATACAATTTCGAATTACAATGAAAATACAAGTGACTAATAATTACCCTCAGGTGTTGGATTCTGTAGTCGCGGCTGGAACTATCCCTTTCCAGTAGGGCTGCAATGGAGAAGAAGAACGGTCTTCTCCACAAGGGTGTGAACAGCAAAAGTGCGTTCCTGGGTTGCAAAGTGATTCACAAAGGATTGGCAATTGTGTGAATCAAATACCTAGAGTCTAGATGCTCAATAGGTGAAGACTTAGGGCTTTCTGTACTTTGGAAATCTTGTGAATAAGTCTTAGAAAACCACTTCCCGTAGTGGGATTAAATAAGAGTACTTGAGCCACAAAAAACTGAACACGATCTGAACACGATCTGTTTGAGTTTATCCCAGACGGACCGGTCCGGGTCTGAGGCGGATCGGTCTGATTGACCGGATCGGTTCTTTTATTTTAAGCAGGATCGGTCCGGTTGAGGCGGATCGGTTCGATTATTCCTGCTTCATTGGTCTGCCTGCGGTCCGGGATATACTGGCCTTCAGCATAACGGATCGGTCCGGGTCTGAGGCAGACCGGTCCGGTTCTGTCAGACTTGATTCCTCTTCTTCTTTTGATATCGGATCCGTTGATGAATGTATGAAACTTGAATTTCTTCAACGGTGTAACGGCGTACGACATATAAATTGTTAATGGACAAAAATGTCCTTACAGAAATTATTTTACAAGTACCAAGAAGCGTGCAGAAAAGATGTTGAATGTGCGTTTAGTGTATTACAAGCTCGATTTGCTTTTGTTCGGGAACCTTGTAAATTATGGAATAGGGCGTCACTATCAACCATTATGAAATCGTGCATTATAATGCATAATATGATTATTGACGATGAACGTAGAGATTGTCCATGGCAAAATAAGTACGAACAGAATGATGAAACACCTGTAATTATGAGGGGCCAAACTAATTTCTATGACTACCTCATACGGGATGCTAAGATAAGAGACGTAACTAAACATCAACAGTTACAGAATGATTTGGTAGAGCACATTTGGAACACCCACGGTGATGAAATGGTCGGTTGATGAATTTATTGTATTTTTTATTTTAACTGTGGTTAAATGTTATGTTTGTTCCATTTTCAATTTGTATTTGTAGGATTGTCGTAGTGATCATATACCTGTTATTCTATATAAAATAATGGTTTAACCGACAATATTATATAAGCGGAAAATTATTAAACAATACTCACATTTCATCTATTTAAGGGTGGCATTTCATTTATTAAGATGGATAGTGAATCACTCTCCATATACCGAAAATAAAATACAATTATGAGGGTCCAATACATCATTTAAAAACACTACTAATCATTAATTGAACCGCTTGGACCAGACGACCCGGCAGATTTCGATTGCAACTCAGATATCGCAGCTTCGGTCGCAACAACCATCGTTGTTAGGTCATTGAACTTTTTAAAATGAAACTGCTTTTGTATTTCATTCATATGGGTCATATCCAGCTCCATGATGTACGATTGCTCTCGTCCTAGGCGCACGAGTTGATCCTGCTTTTTGGTGAGTTGATCAGCTCGCTTCATCTGAATGAACGCATCCATTTGAGAGTCAAATTTAAGGGCACGATTATTCTTCCACTCCTGCTTGCTTTTAAACAACGCATTGAAGTCTTCGCAATGTTTTAGTACTGTCGTGTTACAATCCAAGCTGTCAGAACGCGCTCGTTGACGTGCACGTTGTTTCTCACCCTTCCTGCTTGGGGGTCTATCCGATACGTCTCATACCCCCGGAGTATCATCTTCGCGTACAGGTGTAGGGTTTTCGTCGTTCCCCGCTGTATTTTTCAAATTAAATTTTGGTAAATCTTTTAAAATTTGATAGCAGTTATCGAACGTAAAATGTTTGTTGGTTTCGGCGCGGTACGCGTCGCGTGCATTAGTAACCGCTTGGAATTCGTTCGTCCCGCTTCCCATATTATTCATTTGGTGAGAAAGCTTTGCAATATATAGCATTATTTGATGCGATATATGATTATAACGTGTTGATAGCATGGATCTCGTACGAGTAATTGTAATTCCATGTGTGACGTTATACTCATCTTTCACAGTGTCCCAAAATGTGCCCGATGATATTGAGTTTCCTTCAATACTTTGAGCTGTATATTTTGCATAAATGGTACATAATACTTCATCCTCAAAAGGAGTCATATTAGGTTGTCGAGATGTACCAGAAATAATTGGTTGAGAAGAAGACATATTTTTTTATAGAAATAAAATATATTTAGAATGAAAATAAGAAAATGGAAGAGAAGACTCTAAAAATTTATAAAGGGGGACAATAAGAAATTGGAAGAAACTTGGCACCTATTTATAAAGAATTCTCTCAAACGGTGTTAGATTTTACAGTGGGTAAAAAGGGTTTCCTGCGAACTTCTTTTCTTCGTAGGAAGTTCCTACGACCTTCAGAAGTTCGTAAGAAGTTTTTACTGAATCAGTAGCCAACCGGTAACTTTACAAATCCCTTACCATTCCTCTCTCCAGTTTTGGCAAGTGCCTATCCCCATTGTACGTCTACAAATTTGTAATTTTACCATTTTTTTTGTCCAAACCCTCCACCATTGTGGATGCTCTTATGCCCCAAAAGAGTACCCAACAGGAGTACCACTGCCACATCATACATACGAGGGTCCCTAGAGATCATGTGTTTTAAGCCTACATGGGTAAGACAATCATTGCCCGTTGAATCAAGCATTCTCGAGAGGTTCCCTTGGTATTATGTTGGATTTATACCACCTGCAAATATAAATTTTATATCTTCGATTGATCATATTATATTTCAAATAAATTACTATTTTGATCTTTAATCACTTATTTCGCAAATATAGGACAAATACTAGAGGCTTTGTGTCAAGAGATACTGGAAAATTATAGGTTGAGATAGGTGTTATACCTCCAGACACAGGATCGACATTACCATCTATGACAAACGTAGGGCAAATTGAGTATGGCTATTCAAGATTTTATAGTCATTCGTATTGATCATTGTTGATGTCTAAAAATGATCGTTAGTATTTTTATAATCATAAATAAAGTGAAGATAAATAATCCAAGAAAACACATAAGAGACAAAGATTTTTTAAAGTGGTTCGGCTATGAAGAACATGTACATCCACTGTTGATTTTATTTCTTATTATTACAATAGCTCAGTATGGTGTGCTTGAGAATGATTGAATTTTCCCCTTGAGTTAAGGGAGATCATGTATTTATAGTGGCTATAAGTTCAAGAGATGGAATGCCTTTTTATCTTCAGGCATTTACATCTGTATACAACAAATAATACTGTTGATATTCACGTGTACAATGACTGTTGGCGACTCCACATAAATGGATTTTGATATTCTTAATGGTTTCGTAAAACTTCATGTATAAACATAAGAAGCTTGACCCGGTCGAGTTAAAATACAGGGATAATTATACATTCCTAATACATTCGGTCGCCATTGATAACTAATGCTACAACTTAGATCAATAAAACTATTTACAATTTTATCCAAGTACAACATTAGTAGAATTTAAGGCGTTACAATCATTACTATCCCGACTAACTAGTCTACACAGATTACCTAGTCAGCAAGCTGATTAAAAACTAATCACAAATGAAGATCAACTAATCATTCCAACGCCAATGGCTTTAGCGAGACAGTACCAAAATAGAAACATTCATTACAAGTAAATAACAAGGCTATTATGAGTCTTTTCATGGGGAGTTTTCCCTCAGCCTTATCCATCCTAACAAGAGCGACATCAAGGGTAGAGTAACCAAAGTACTTTTTGGAGATTTTTAATTTTTCAAACACTCTACAAAAATGTCACTATAGTGATACACCAGATGGACGGTAGCCGACCTCCACCATTTTGGGCGTCGAGTAGCTTTTCAGAATAAATATTCCATCATTTCGCTAAATCATCAAGCATGGAGCATTTAGGGCTTTTGTTGTATGTAAAAAAAATCATCTACGTGTACCAATAAGAAATGAACATGCGTTCTCCTACGTGGTGATCTTCATTGTAATTACTTACTTGATCGGCTCCCGAGACAAATGGTCGGCCAACCGGCCGACCAACCTAAAGAATATGAACCATCAAGATTATCAAAAGTCATTTATGCAGAGTCGCCAACAGTTATTATACACGTGAATATCAATAAACTTTTGTATTGTATACAGATGTAAATGCCAAGAGATAAAAAAGCACTCTATCTCTTGGACTCCTAACCACTATAAATACATGATCTCCATTAGCTCAAAGGAACACATTCAATCATTCTCAAGCAAACCATACTGAGTTTTTGTAATCATCATAAATAAAACCAACAGTGGACGTAGGCTTTCTTCATAGCCGAACTACTTTAAAAATATTTGTCTCTTGCGTGTTTACCTTGATTGTTTATCTTCATTTTATCTGTGATTATAAAGATGCGAACGACCATTTTTAGAAATCAACAAAAAATGGTCGTTCGCAATTTTATAATCATTGATAAAATGAAGATAAACAATCCGAGAATACACACAAGAGACAAAGATTTTTAAAGTGATTCGGGTATGAAAAAATCCTACGTCCACTGTTGGTTTTATTTCTGATTACTACACCAAAATACTAATTTTGGGACTGCCTTCTTGTAATTGCTAATGCAGGTGACAAACTTTATCACTACCATTAGGAGTCACAACATTATTTGTAACTGCCATTAGGGGTCATAAAATAATTGGGTAATGAAAATTTTGAGTTAATTGGGTTGTCACTGTTAATGACACTCACAAATATTACCATATAATTAATTTGTGATTGCTATAAAGAGTCACAAGTTTATAACTGCCATAAGGAGTCACAAATTTATCACTATGGTTAAGTTATTACTCTTATGAGCAGTCAAAAAATTGTAACTGTTATAAGCAGTCATAAAATTTAGATTTTTGACCACTATTAGCAGTCACAAATTTGTGACTACTTGTAGCCGTCTCACATGTGGGTTTAATACCTAATTTGTAACTGCTATGAGCGGTCACAAATATGTGCCCACTATGAGCGGTCAGAAATTTGTGACTGCTGGTAGCGGTCATAAATTTTGGTGTAAGAGGTTATTTGTGACTGCTATTATGGTCACCAAAATTTTGGCCTAGGTTTAATTTCCTTCTTCTCTGTCATATGTGCTCTTCAATCTCCCGCCTCCATCCCTCTTCAATCTCCCGCTCCCTCCTTCATCCCTCTTCTCATTCCGAGGTTAAACTCTCTCTCGATCGACCAAACTTCAAAGTTGGATAATATTAAGATCGACCAAATCTTCATCTCTATCTCTTCACTGTAAGCTATTTTTTTTAGCTTCATCTCTCTCCCTCTTCACTGTAAGCCTAAGTCTTCTTGTATGAAATGCGATTATGATTGTTTAAACTTCAAAGTTAGATAACATTAACATTATAAAAATTGTATGAAATGCAATTATGTGAATTTTTTACGAGTTATGAGACGTCAACAAATTTTTTTATGAGTTACAAAAAAAAGAAAAAAAATTTAAGTCGAAATGTGCCGGGGGTTGTGGAAACATGTTCGAAGGTTTAACTTTGTCCCAAATTATGTTAGTGTAAAATTACTCTAATAATCAGAAGAACTTAGACGTGGGATAGGAAAATAAAGATGAAACTAATATTTTGATTCCATTATAGACTGTAAATAACTCGGCAAAGGCGGTCCCTACTTGTGAACTTATTTGAGAACACGAGGATAGAGAAATTTGCAACTCGAATAAGACATTAAGGTGCTTTCTAGATTTCTTTTGCTTTTCATTTTATTTTATTTTATTTTATTTTATAAAATGCTAGAGAGATTTAAACCATTCTAGTTTGATTTTAATGGATAATTTTCATTTCCATTCTTGTTACTGAAATTTTTTTCGACGGATTTTGGGCTTTTGAAACCCAATTAGTGGTTCGTGGGTTTCGAGTTTGAGGGATTTGGTAGGTCCAAATTAGGGTGGTTTAAGGTCACGGGTCCGTTGGGTTTAAAGGTGGTTGGATGTTTTATTTTGAACATTTCGATTTTATTTGTTTGATTTTGCTACCTTTTTAGGTCTATGTTTTTTTAGATTTCGCTATGTTTTTTAGGTTTGAACATTTAGGTCTGCATTTTTAGGTCTCCCGGTAAAATTATCTGATTATTAAAAAATTTATGTTTGATTTCAGCCCCAATAGGTTTCAATCAATTATTGCTACTGATTCAAGGCTATAATTCATGTTCTGTTTATTTGGGTACTTATTCAATTTTTTTTTCATTTGGGTATTGATTAAAGTTTTATTTTGCAAATTGTTTTCAGGTTTGAAAGTTTCAAGGTTTTCTTCCAATCGATTTCAACCTCAATTAGGTATGATGAAAGAAAATGCAACTGATTATTGCTACTGATTTTCTGCAATTTTCTTACTTTGGGATTGTGATTCTACCGAATAGTGATTATATTGTTGTTTAGGATTCTTTAATTGTTGTTAACTAGTGAATTTGAACATTTAGATGGCCATTGAGTTGGTTGGCCCTAGGCATTTGTAGCATTTAGGATTTTTCTAGGTTTATTTGCCCAATTGCTTCAATTTCATAAGAAATATCCTATATTTCCTTTAATTGGTTCAATCGTAAATGCTGCTGATTGAATATTTTGGTATTTTATTTGTTTGGGTATGAATTCATGTTTTGCAATTTAATGACCCAATTTTATGATTAGTAATTATTAGTGTTTGAATATGAATTCAATTTATTTGATTTGATATGAATTTGATAAATTGCATTTTGATAACTGGTAATCGGAGTAGTAAGTGGGTTGGATATGAATTATAATAATTCAATCTTCTTAGAATATCATTTCATTTTATCTAATAAAATAATAAGAGATTTTAGTGTTGACTTATCAAAAAAATAATAATAAGATAATTTAGTGCTATTAATTTGATATGTTTAATCTTTACTCTTAGAATATCACTTTATTTTTTCTACATACATACATGTTTTAGCACGGCATGTAGAATCTTAAATTACACATGTAATATATATATATATATATATATATATATATATAAAATACTAAATATATCACTACTCAAACATCTGAAAAAATATGTAATAACAAAAATACTTGTGCTACGCATATATGTTTGTATGCCATAGGGGCATACTCATTTAGTTTTATAATTTATTGAGTTTCTATTTGTTTGTATTGTAAAATTAATGGGGTTTTCACAATATAAAGAGTGTATGGGTGATAGTTTTAGAGTGGGGCAAGTATACGTTAATGGGGTGAAAGACTTTGTGAATTATGCAATGAAGAATCTCAAAACTAATATTATCCCATGCATGTGCATTCGTTATAGAAATGGAAAACGTTTTAAAGGAGCGGATGCAAAATTACATTTGATTCAATGGGGTATGCAAACTGACTACACGTTTTGGAAATTCTATGGGGAGAGGGATTTTACGTATATTTCAGAAGAAATACTTGTCAAGGAAACGGTTCACACAGATAATGATCCGTTAGCATATGATAGGTTAATCGATCTCATAAATGATAGATACGAAGTGCACGTAGCACAAGAAAAGCAAGATAGTAGAGGGAATGGTTTAGGTTGTGAGGATCATGTTGACAATGATACTGACCAACAAGATAAGGATTATATATGGTTAAAAGCAATAGATGTAACACCATTGTACCATAACTCCAACCCCGACCACAAAATGTTATATGCCATGGTTGGGTTGCACAACTTAAATAGCAAATTTAACTTGATGGGAAAAAGTGTGACGGCAATACTCCTTTGGGCAAAAGATTTGATCCCCAAAGAAAATACATTGTCAATCAATTATCCAATCATGAAGCGTAATTTGAAAGATTTGGGTATGAAATACAAATCAATTCATTGTTGTAAGTATGATTGCGTTTTATACTATAAGGAGCATAAGGACAAATGAGCTTTTCCTGTACGTAAGGAACCTAGATATGAACAAAAGATGAGAGTACATAATAAATGTTTATTGAAAGTAGATACGCAAATACGTAAGAAGGTGTTATAGTATTTCCCTTTAGGTCCTCGATTGAAGAGACTTTACACTATACCTTGGATAGCAGAGGCAATGACTTGGCATGGTCGAGCGGAGGTGGTTGAGAATCTCATGTGACATCCGAATGATTCATCTGTGTGAAAATCTGCAATACCCGGACTTTTCTAAAGAAATATGCAACGTTCATCTCAGAATATAAACCGATGGGATTAACCCGTTTGGAAAATTGAGCACAAATAAGAGTACATAATCGGTGTTTACGGCGCCTTTAAATTTTTCCCCTATCGTTGTGCATGAGAAAGGAGTTCTCAATTTTGTCGTTGTTGATACCAGGTCCAAAAGCACTGGGTAGTGACATAAATGTTTTCTTAGCGCCACTAATAAATGAATTGAATGAGTTATGGGTTGAAGGTGTGAGTGCGTTCGACTCATACAAACAAGAGGAATTCACTTTCAGAGTTATGTTGATATGGGCAATTCATGATTTTCTTGCTTATGGGACCTTATCTGGGTGCAATGTACATGGTTATCTGGGTTGTCCTATTTGTGGAGAAGAGACTGAAGCCAACTGGCTTAAGAAAAGTGGTAAACTTTTTATCATAGTCATCAGAGATTTCTGCCCCAAAATCATAAATTCAGATCAATACGAAGTAATTTTCTCCCAGAAGTTACCGAGACAAGGCCACCTCCACCAAGACTTTCTAGTTTGTAAATTAAAGAACGGTCATAAAAGGCTAATCAAAAGTTAAGGGGGAAACACCCATAATTTTGGACCAGAAATGTAAAAGAAAGGATGTTGATCTGAAGACGGCGTGGTCGAGGAGATCAATAACGTTTGAATTGCCATATTGGAAGGAACATCCTGTGCAGCACGTGATCTACATTATGAACACTGAGAAAAATATTATCGAGCATCTCGTAGGCACATGCATTGGTGGTTCTCATTCCAAGGATAGAGAAAAAGTCCGTGAAGATCTTCGTGATTTGAAGATCAGAAGATCATTATGGCTGAAAGAAGATCCGAGCACTGGAAAAATCATATGCCAGTTGCATCTTATACTTTGAGAATTAAAGAAAGAAATATGTTCTTAAAAACAATAAAGGGCTTGAAGGTCCCTTCAAATTTCTCATCCAATTTACGAAGGATTGTCTGCGACGTAACAAAAAATTTGAAAAAGTGCAAGTCTCACGATTGGCATGTGATAATGCAACTTGTCCCTTTGTTGTTCGGACACTATTTTTCGGAACATAAGGATCTTCGAAGGGCCATTCTACAAATTAGCTTATGTTTCTCCTTATTGTATGAGAAAGTTGTCAACGGGAAGCACATAATGGCAGCGAAAGAAACTTTGGCTGAGGCTACATGTGTTTTGGAGAAGTATTTTACTCCCTCATTCTTTGACATAAGCATTCACCTTTTAGTTCATTTATGCGATGAAGCGCTTTTATGTGGACTAGTAAGGAATCGATGGATGTATTCATTCAAAAGATTAATGAAAACTTTTAAGATTACGTTAAGAATACACGGTACGTTGAGGGGTCCATTATTGAGGAGTACATTATGGAAGAGGCTTCCTTGTATGCAAAGGAATATAGCATAACCCAAACATTGGAGTTCGTGAACGCTTTTTTGGTGAATTATAAGAGTTTGCAGAGGAAGAGGCTCTGGGGAAGGGTAAGGTAGTGAAGTTAACAAGCACATAATATAACCAGCACTACACTAAAAGGCTTAATTTGTAACAGATCTTTTTTTCAATTTGTAACGGATTTTGCCTGTTAAAAATTTGTAATGGTAAAAAACCGTTACAAATAAAATATAACCGATACAAAATATATGAAACCGTTGCAAAATTTATTGAAAGAAAAAAGTAAAAAAAAGGCACGAGGTTAGGCGGTATCATTTCCCCTCAATTCCCAAACCCACTTAACCAAACATGTATCTCGACCATTCCTTCGTTCCACTCCCTCTCTGCCTCTCCCCGGTGACCCGCGTCTCTCTCCTCGCTAACCTGTGTCCCTCTCCCCACCGACCGTTTAATAGTAAACACCACTAGATAAATAACACCAAACACAGAGAAAACCATTAGTTTAGGGTTCCATTTTCCTTTAACACCTCACTCGCAGTAGAATATACTCACGGTGAGAGAGCTCTTGAGAAATGGTGAATTACCAGGTCAGTTGTCTCATATTTTAGAAAGTTTGTCACTAGTTCTATCATCTCCAATGAAATCTTGTCTTCAGTTATTTATATCTTGGTATATCTATAAATTGGTAGATAACTTGATTTGTATCCCTAGCCCCCATTTCGAAAGATACATGGTTAGCCTCAATTTATTACTATAAAGCAATTGGATAGAAATAGAATAAAGGCTTACAATCTCTCAATTTTTTACTTATATAATCGTTTTTTATCAATTCCCAACTTAAAAATATATATTCCTTGGAGAGGAGGGTTGAAGGTTCTATCATGACTGTTGAAGTGCCCAAGCAGGTATATCATAAGTAAGATCTTCTTTGAAGCATAGACAATGAATGCTTTATATTTTGTTGATTAAAATCTCAGCATGTAGATTTCTTAGGGTGTTGTGATCTTTTTTGCATCAAGCTATAAATATTGCTCAAGGTGTTGTCATTTATAGTAAAATGAGTGCGAAATTAACACAAAAGTTATGGAACAACTAGGGTAATACTTTTTCTTTAAATTGATTAACTTGATGGAATGTTTTCATTGTATTTAAATAATTATTTATATTTTCCATTGATAGATTTTCGTTATTATGCTTATGTTCCTATGGCAATTTCCTCACTCATATTTCCATACATGTGGGTGTTATAATAAAATAAATAAGGGTATACATATCTATGTTCCAACTTGGCTTGGAAGAATTATCAAACAGTCAGTACTCATAACATGTTTGATAAAATGTTCATATATTAGGGAATACTTTTGAAGATTTCCAAACTGGAGTTGGCTCTCAATCAATGGCAGATTCAATAGAAAAGTAAATGAATGCTTAGACAATAAAGGTCCAAAAACACTCGTTAAGAACAATGAAATAGGAGTAACTAATGCGAATGGAGGGGGAGTAACCAACAGAGTTAACATAATTGATGTCAACATGATGGCATTTTCAACACCAGCAAATTCTGATGTGGTCAATTATTTAGTAAAACTTGCAGCATCACCACTCTCTAGCAAGAAGTAGTCTTTGTTGTTTCACTTGATCACGAGGAACTCTTAATAACAACTTTTCTCTTTAGGTGGAATAAAAGGAGATGAATAAAGGTCAATCCCTAGCTCAGGACTTGGTCACCATGTCCATTACAATAACTCAAATGTCATTTCAGAGTGCTTACCGCATAAGAGTGCCATTGAACCAATAGTGGAGGAATATTCAATTAAGAGTGGTTACCGCATGGCAGTGGTATTTAAGAGAAATTCTAGTTTGTCCCAAATTTGTAAACTTTGAGGAGAGCCAGTCGCGGTGCGGTGTTGGCAGTCACTTGGTCAAAGTCGTCGTTGTTTATTGGAAGAGTCAGATTGCATAGGAGGGAAGAGAACTTTATTTGTTGTCCTTTGGTATGAACCCTGAAAGTATATCTGATGTCGTAGTAAAAAATGATTCGTCAAAATTTTTATCCGCAATGCTTTCTTTTGTAGTGGCTCTCACCGTAATTGCTGCATTATCTCAGCCCCTGACATTCACTTGGTCAGAATTGAGCTCACTTGCTTTCTAAAAAAATTTAGTGTTTCAATTGTTATATATAGGTTCTTTTTGGTTCCATATAAATCTATTTACTAAAAATGATAACTCTTTTTTACTTTAATACAAAAAAATATATTATATACTCGTAATACAATTATAGTGGGGGAGAGATAGGGAGAACATTTAGGGCTCTCAACCTCAGTAATAATCACACCAAATGGCAGATGAGTTATACAATCTTATTTCTTTATCAGATATGAAAAATTGGTGATGAATAGATTTACATAAAAACAAGAAAATGTTTTACCTCTTCACCTTGCATATTATGATTAATATTTTCAATACGGAGGAAAAAGAGAATGTAGCAAAAGGACAAGAAAGAGAGTATTTAATTGGCATACTCATTAGTAGTTGACTCCTTACATATATCATATACATTTCTCCAACATATAGCAATTAGTGATATTTTCTTCCACAAAAAAGATTTTTTCTTCAATAAGTAGTTGATGAAAAAGATATATGAAATTGATGAACAAAAGACATGAAAATTTTATAGATCTCTATACAGGTTGTGGAAATGGATGAAGATGGAGAAAGTTAAGATGTGTTGCTCGACAGTGTTCTAAAATCCCTTCTTAGGCCCTAGACGGTGCTCTGCCACTTCACCTAGGTAGCGACGGTAATCTGCTGTCCTTGTTCCAAAAGGCCCGCCTAGGCTTGAGGCTTGAGAGAAACGCCTCGCATACGCCTTATTATGCCTTATTCATGGTAAAGTACTTAAGGCGCACTCTTTTTTTTAAAACAAATGATTAGTTGACAAATATTAGTTATGGAGCATGAATATGAGAAAGATGGCTACCAAACATATGGATATATTTTCAAAATTCAAGGTATGTATTATTTTATTATATTATTAGCCTTAAAATAATTAAAATAATAAAAAAAGGAAAAACGTCTTTTTACGCCTAGGCTCCTAAGGCTTGAGGCTTGACCTCTACGCCTCGACCACGCCTCGCGTCTTTTAGAACCTTGTCTGATGTAGACAGTTATATATATATATTTGGTTACCGGTTTGAATATATAATGTCACCGCCTATTCTTATTGTACACTGGCTATGTCGGCTGAAAGTTCAGATCCATTGACAATGTACTCTATTATCCAACCTATTGATCATTAATTGAATCAAGCGATAAAAAAGATAGGGCATTTCGCAAGAACCGGATATTTGTGCTTAATGCAGCAAATTGAGTCTTAAATAACCGGATGAGCGTTAGCTACTATTATGAGCACGAGTTACGAATGGCCTCAAGTGAGTGGCCCCTCATGAGCCTAAAATCATAAGAGTGGCATGGGGCACTAAATGGAACTTTAATAAGATGTGGGTATCTAAAAAATTGAGTCGTTAATTAAATTCTCAGATATTATTTGTAAAAAACAAAAAAAGCGTGGGAACTTTTTATTATATCATGGCTATTCAGAAGATTAATGGTTATTCATTCATAGAAGTTTTGTTGTATTTTCTTAAATTATTCTTATGCATGTTTCACATACCTTCATGTTCGCTATAAAAATATGGTCTATATAAAGATAAATGGTCATTTATCCATTGAACTCATGTTGGATTTCCATGCATGCTTACTTATGCATGTTTTTCACAAATTTCCATGTTCAAGCTGGTACTTGTATTTTTTTTTTTTTTGTAGAATTTTAGCAGAGGTTAAGGATAGCTGCATCTATGGTGGATTTTGACAATGAAATGGAGTACTTACACTATCATGCACTGAGGATCCCTACTTATTGCAAGGTAGTATCCCAGAATGTTGAGAAGGTACGTTCCTATGCACCTCCGTTTTCATTTCCTACTCTGATTCACTAAGATTGCCAAATGCCTAGTATAGATACATATATTATTTCATCTCAAAATATAGGGTAATGAGTCCAAATTTTCATTTTCTTTATTAAACTTTTGCACTTGTTATATTTTGAATATAGTTATGAAGTTCAACTTTGAGTATGTTCCTTCATTATTCTAGTGAAAATTTGTTGTTATTTTTAGTTCATTTTTCTTGTTTTAGTCGCTTTTGTTGTTAATTCATTTTATCCCTTCAAGATTATAATTTTAGTATTTTTTTATATTTTTTCCATAGGTTAAAATTAGTTTTATTATTTTAATGCGTGTTGACTTATATATATGTATGTATGAACCATGCATGTATGTATGTAAAAATCGTGATTAAATCTTATTGAGTCATATTGAGTATGGTTGTGAGCATTGATCAATATAAATGATATATCTTAGTGTAGGTACGTGTATAAATTAATATATTTGGATTTTAATTTTCTTCAAATAATATCCAGAGTTACGCGCCGCGGTATTTATGGTTGAAGTTTAATGCTTTGGATAAAATACAAAGCTAGTTATACTTAGTGTTTCTTTGTGAAATGATTCGCTTTGTTTTTTGGTTAGAAAATGGTGACTTTGATGTTATATGTTGATATGATTTTGACTTTTAATCTCATTTCAACTATGAGTTATTTAATACAAACACACATCTTTAGTTTAAGATATCTCTGCTTTAGTTAGATATACGCATGTATATGTTTCTGATTACCCTTATCGTATCTAAACATTGTTAAATCCGTACTTACTCTTAAATATATACTTATTGGTTTATGATGATTATGATTTTACTGATATATTGAGGAGGACTAGGGAGTCTAATTTGGGGACTGTGTTTGTGGGTGATTGGGATAGCGCATTGGGTCTAATTTTGCAGATATGTTAAATGTATTCAAACTGTATACTATGTTGAATGAATTTATGCATGTCGATGAGGAACTTTGATATTTGAGTGTGTATAATTTTGCCTCGCCTATTTAAGAAAGTACGAGTAATTGGCCGAGGAACACTAGTAACACATCACCCTCGAAGAAAATATTATAGTTGGTGTAATCTTAAGTGAACATGTGCCATCCATTGTACAATGTTCAAGAATTTCATGGACATCTCCACTACCATTTGCAAACTTGAACAAAAGTCCTATAATTATATTATAGTAGCAATCGAACTCTTGGGGCTCAAAATGTAGGATCCAGATCATTTTTTTGGTATTTCCTTTTTCTGATGGCCATACACCATCAGCTAGCTTTCTGAATATTCTTATAAATGTATTTTCATTTCATATCTTCTCAAAAAAGTCTAAAGAACTTCAGGGGATAAAATCTTATAATTGCATTAGCCCTTTGATGAAGGTGATAGAGAATCATATATATGGAAGTTATGCACGGTGTCAGGGGCGAATTTGTATAGGGCCGAGGGGGTGCGGAGGCTCCCTCTATGTTTTTCAAAAAAAAATACCGAGAAAAAAAGTCCAGGGGTGTTTTTTAGACGCTTTCTTCTCTCCATCCCTCACCCCTCTCCCTGGTATTCTGTCGTCACCTCCTCCGACCTGCTGCTGCGGCTCTCCTCCACTTACACTCAGCCGGTAAGAAGAATCATCCACCCTTTTTTTAATGTTGTTTTGTTTCACAGTTTGTTCATTCATTAGTTATATTTTGTTCATTAATGTTGTTAAATGACATTAGACTTCATGTTGTTAAATTTGTTTCATTAGTTATATGTTGTTTCATTCATTAGTTATAAAGGTTAGTTATTGGGTTATATGTTGTTTCATTCATTAGTTAATAGAATTAAATTTGTTGTATAACTAATGATATTAGTAGATTTTCTTTATTAGTTTTTGTTTCATTAGTTATAAAGGTTACTAGGTGCGACTTTATTAGACTTCATGAAACAACATTAGTTATACATTGTTTCATTCATTAGTTATATGTTGCTAACCTTTATAACTACTACTAACCTTTTACCATTACTCTTGGAGCTCATAACAACAGTTTCATTTATTAGATAGCAGCAATTTCATTCATTAGTTAGTAGCTATTATAAAGGTTAGAAACATTAGTTAGCATATTTGTTTCGTTGAGAATCAATATTTCCTTGATTCATCGTTTGCAAGGGCTTCTTAAAAAGATGCAGGTTTGACAATATTCTCCATGAAAAAGGATCATTTTTTTATTATGCATTTTGTATTCTTTACTCACATTCCCTCTAATTTAAGTAAATTGTTCTTCTCATTAAAAGGCCTTAATTTTTATTTGGAGCCTCACCACATATTAAATGTAACCTCGGTCATTTAAACAAAAGATAAGCTCTCGTTGGCAAGAAAGGTGATGATCCTCGCTTGGTCAATCTCATTCCGCGATAGCAAAATGAAACTTACATTGCAATTAAAGGCAGTCCTCTATTCCTTCTCTATTTATGCAGGACCATCAGTCTTTTTTTCAGTATTGACGTCTTTTGGACCATCTCTAGCACAATCGGGACATGAACTATGCCCATATATATCTTCTTAAAACTACAGGCAAGTTGAAAAAAATATGTTTGATTTTCATGTTCTTAGATAATGTATTAGCATCTGATAAGCATATTCTATTTGATATGGACCAAAAGTTTTTTTCTCAACAGTAGGTAAAAATAAGGTCAATAGTCACTTTTATGGACTAAGCTTCATAGTATGAGTCTGCAAGTACAACTTATTTTATAATCCAGAATGTTATATAGTAAAGGATCTCAATACTGAAAGTCTAATTAATAAATATTTGAACAAATGCCAGAGTCAGAGTAAGAACATTTGCAACCTCTATGAGTCCGATTTATAGCCAGGAATTAGGAAAACTTTGCCTTATATAGAATTACATTCCAGATGGATAGTTGGAGATGGAACTTCTATTAACTTGTGGAGAGAATTGGACTTATAGTCCTTTGGAAGAAGAATTGGGCATCCCAATAGAGTTCAGGTATAAACAGAGATCGAAAGTTGCAGATGTAATGCATAATAGAAGGTGAAGTACCCATCACAATTTTGTTAGAAATTACGCGCGTATTGCTGAGATGATTGAATATATCCCCTCCCTCTTGACACAAATGAAAAACTCATTTGGGATGCTTCAAATAATGGGTATCTTACTCTTGGTGAAGCTTATAAACAATGCAAAATCAAACTTTCTATTTAGCCTCAAGCCAAAAAATTCTGGATCAACTTCATACCTACTAAAAACACTATGCTTATATGAAGAGCCATATACAAGTGCCTTTTTACATATGTTAATTTTTATAAGAGAGTCATTTAGATGACCTCTACTTGCCTTATTTGCTAAAATTTCCAATTGTAAGGAATCTATGGATCACATTTTCATTCAAGGTGATCTTTCACATAATATTTGAACTTGGTTTACTTCCCTCTTTCATTTCAAAAACCCCCTTCCCAGTGACCCAATATATTTTCGATTTAATATCACTCAGAGGAGATTTAATACTCAACTACAAAATATATGGTTTGCTACAGCCCAATATATAGTCTATAAAATTTGGACTACCAGGAACAAATTAAGATTTGAAAATATAGTTGCCAATTCATCTCTTGTTGGATCACGAATATTATCTCTCATGTGCTTGGTTTCATATGACAATAATCTCATAGGGGTTTAAGCTATGCAGTCATATAACTTTATTTAGTCTGATCGATTTTGTAATTGTTTAAATGATCACTTAAGTTGGCCACACATGACTCTAAAAGAGAATATTAAATCTCCCTTCTTTATCAACCCATTTATGTTGTGTTGTTCTTCCCTTAATGCTTGTGCAAAGTTATAATTCGGTGCTATTTGTATATCCTCAACTTTGTTATTCGGTATTAATGATCCCATTGCGAAATCTATGCCTCCTTTTGACAACTCTGCCAAGTTAAACCATTATTCCAGGACTAAACAAAATATGTTTCTCATTGCAGATAAAATTAAGCGATGCCCAATCTCACTGTACATTTATGAATAGTATCATAAATTTTGGTTCAATTAGTAGAACGATTATGAATTCATTTTATAAAAGCTTTTCATGTATGCTTTGGTTAATAACTGTAGTTATGTTAGGAAATTCAATTCATGCTTGCTTATTCTCTCTCAATAGTGACATCATGTAATTTAAAAAAAATGAGTATGGAATCCAATATTTTATGTTTCTTCTTTTGTCTATCATTTTATTATTGTACTCCTTTCATTCTCAGGGACAACACCACTGGTGTTGAGGGTTAATTCTTATCCTCGTGTAATTTTTATCTAAATTAAGGGGACCATCCATCTATTAGAGGAGAAGTATGGGAATTTCTACTTAGTTGTTATGATCCTAAGAGCACGTTTGATGAAAGAGATCGAATACAGGAGCATCGAAGGTAGTCTATTATCCTTCATTTATTATTATGACCTTTGATTTTTTCTTTAGACAGCATTTCAGGATAAATTAAACAAAGGTTGTCAATGCGATTTTGAGGGTGTTAGAATTGGAGAGAGAGGTGAAAGTTTTGAGGTACATCAGGATGTGGTTTACCAAAGTTGTCAATACGGTAATTGCAAGAGATTTTTTTTTGTGGCAATTTACTATTTTACATTTTTGTTAAGTTGTTTTACATATGAAGTTGTGTCTCCGTTGTCATCCATGTTCAGGTTCAATGGGATGAACCTTCATCAGTTTTGCGTCCATAGAGGTATTTCTACCTATGTGGAGTTGAATTTTTGTTTGTCTAAAATTGTGAATAAGTGTGCATCTATAATTATCGTACGATTTTGGACAAGAATAGTGAACAAAATTCCAAATAGGTGATAATACTTTTCACCATTTTATTTTAAATAAGTTGAAAAATATTTCAGCTTAAACCAAATGAGACATAGGTTGAAAATTATTTACTATGCAAAAGAAAACACTGTTTGGATCTCTGTTCTCCAAAGCATGGACACTTGCATACACTTGTGAAGGAAAATAGAAGCGAGGTCTCAATGAGGATATTGTAGCCGATTGTAGGTTTATACGTCAAGCATGAGCAACTATTTGCACACCCTTACATTTACTTATATGGTAGCTCCAAATATCTTCACTGAGAGGATTAACCATTATTGAATAATTGAAATTGGATGAGATAAACATGTTTGAATATGAAACTTATTGTGTTGCAATGTCTAAACTAGAGTACTACATAGGTTGATTTAATTAATTATTCTATTTAACTTATTTTTCTGTCTTCATTTATGGAAGTGAAAGTTAAGTTTTTCCTTTTATGCCCCCCTTCAAATTAGAGCATTTTGATGGAATATATGATCGTAAACATGCAAGTTCACATGCGAGAGATGACTGTTGGCAGGGCATTAGATTTGACAAGGTTTAGCGAGAATGAGGATTTGCTCATAAAACTTGAAGAGATGTTTGATATTGAAGGTGAACTTTGTGGATCAAGAAACAAATTGAAGGTTATCTATACTAACAACGAGGATGGCATGATGATGGTTGGAGATGATCCATGGCAGTTAAGTCCTCAGAACTTAGTCCATAATTATTTGCTTTCTTTTGCTTCGTCTTGAACTCACCCTCCTCCCTTCCACCCCCACCCCCTAAAAGAAAAAAAGTATATATATTAATATATATATAAAAAACCAAACAACTTGTCTAAACTTAATGCATCCTCATCGAACTCTTAGTTGGCCTAATTGACTATTATATGCTTCCTTTGGGGGTTAAAAATGGGTATGGGGGGTGGGGGTGGTTAAAACTTAAAACAACTTAGTTGCCTAGAAATAGATACAAACACAACAAGTAATACCAAAGCAACTTGTCTAAACTAACAGCATCCTCATTCAACTCTCAGTTCGTCTAATTGACTAGTATACGCTTCTTTAGGGGTTAAAAATGGGTGTTTGAGGGCAAAAAATAAAAACAAGCTAACGGCCTAAAAATAGGTACAAACACATCAAACGATACCAAAGTAACTTATCTAAACTAATCGCGTTAACTCTCATCGGGTATAGTAGTTTTTTGTGTATCGATTAATCCTTAATAAAATTACATCGCCGATGGTAGATGAATGTACTAATCTTTTGTGTTATTTACTCATTTATGCTTACACATTTACTAAGATTGAGTTTGTTCAATAGGTTCTTGTGGGGAAATATGAAGATTACTCTTGGGAGAATGAAGTATACTTTTGCAAGGAATATCATGAACACTACTTTTGAGAGAATAATATGTTTAGAACTTTAATGATGTTAGACTTTGTTTAAAGTTTATGGTTAAAAGCTAAATGGTTTATCTTGCAGTACATTTTGTTTTGAGAACTTTAATGGTTACGAATGAATAATATTTTTAGATCGATTTAATATCACCGGAAATGTAGTGTCGTTCATTTTGTCACGTGTGTTTTGAAATTATGTTTTGAGTGAAATTTGTGGGAATTTGTTCTACATTGACATTGGTTGAGCTCAAGTTTTTATTAGTGTATTTATATTTACTCGTTTAATGAAAATTAATATTTTTTTAAAAATCAAATAATATTACTAACGGACTTTAACCGTTACAAATAAAAACATTTGTTACAAATATATGACACTCCCAATCCATTGCAATATATCTTGTAATGGTTTGTATCCGTTATAAATTCTATATTTGTAACAGTTAAAAACCATTACAAGTTAATATATTTGTTACTAATATATGAGATGTGTACTAATGCTAAATCCGTTACAAAATATTTTACAACGGATTTAGCTCGTTACAAATATTAAATTTGTAAAGGATTTTATCCGTTATAAATTTCGTTGGTAAAATAAATAACCCCAATTTTCTAACGGATTTAATCCGTTACAAATATTTTTTGTAACGATTTTTGCCCGTTACAATTGACCTGTTTTGGTGTAGTGCTGGTGGCTCGATATGTATTCAAGACGCATAAAGACATAGATAAATGAAAAATGTGAGTTTATTTAAAATATTTTGTAAAATAATGTAATATGTTCAATGTTATATTCATAAGAAGTTAATGTTGATGATTTTAACCTAGGCAATATAACGAGTGCGGGCGTGCCAAGAGGAGAAAGGGAGGCGCGAGCGCAAACAATGACTTTTGGCATTGGGTAGCTTCCGAGGTGACTACAGTAATACCTCACTTTTATTTACTGTCTTTGCAACATATTCACAATGCAAATACTTTCTTGGTTTCAATTATTGAAAGCTGGTGAAGTATCGACGAGGCTTGCGCGTTTAGAAAATAGGCCTAGTTTTGTTGCCAAGGAGTTTGGACAATATCGTGTCAATGGTTTTGTGTTATCTTCAAGCACACACGAGCAAAAACTCATTAGGAAACAAAATAGTGGCATTTCATATAAAGCATTAAATCATTTCAAGGCAAGCGCGAACGATAAAGAGTTGATAGAAGCTGAGATGACGTATTATGGGATTATAAGACAAATTATGCTATTAGATTATATATCTTTCAGCGTACATGTATTCTACTGTGATTGGGTGAGAGTGGAGGACAATAATGCATGTATGGTCGATCCTGACATGCACATGGTGAAGGTTGATTTGTCCAAGTTGAAGAGTTAAGATAATGTGAATGACGAGCCATTCGTTTGTGCATTCCAAAACTTAAAGCAAGTGTTTTATGCAAAGATCCCTAACAACGATCCATGGTCTGTGGTTTTACACTCCCCTAAGCGCTTGACTACATCGGTAGATGACATAGAGGCACCTATCGAGATTCAATCTATTCTGGATGACAACCCTGAATTAAAGAAATTATTAGACACATTAGAGGAGTAGATGATTAATTATAGCATGTTCAGTTGTTTTAAATATTAACTTCAAAGTTATGTATAATAGCATGTTTCAGTTATTTTGTAGCAAGTATTCATAGTGCCTTTTGTTCACAAGTTTATTATTACTTTTTCCAAGATGTCATATAATGTACATACATGCAACGACTTTCAAAACAGGTCTTTATAGAGAACACATTAATTTATCGGCACGGCTATCGAAAAATCAAACAATGCAATTACTTACGAGATCATGGGTGGAACATAACTGAACCATAGTTATTTCAAGTAATACTATGCACACTACCTCAAAGTTGGGATGATGCAGTTGAAAGGGTTTTCATAAAACACAATCTAAGTAATGCGATGTAGTTAGTAGAGTTTTTAGAACTCAAAGAAAGAAAAATCCATCCTTTGTGGATAGAACTGAAGACGATAAGGATGCGTTCAGACTCTACCGTGAGAAAGCATATGCATAACAAAGTTAACATATAATATCAGCTTAAGAGAGAAGGCATACGTCCTAACATATTTAGTGTCAGAAATGTAATTGTCAAGACATAGCCAATAAAAACTTTGCGTGAAATGATGAAGTATGAAACTTACGACATGGACGAATTATCAAAACTTTTAGAATATGTTGAAAAGGTATAACTTATATTGTTTTTTTTTAATATTATTTTCTTACTCTTGTATTAACATATGGCCTAATGCATAAATATATAAATGAAAAAAATGGCGTACGAGAATGCAACTCCATCATCCAGGTTAGAAAGTTCAAGTCGTGATGAATATTCTGCCATTGATTCTCGTGCAGAGATTTTGTTTAACTTATTTGGTTTGCCAATAGGTGGCAAGAAGCCTTTGAAAGATCGAGCCTTTTCTTTATTAAAATCATGTATCGGCTGAAAATATGAGAGTTGGGATACGATTGAGCAAGTAAAAAAAAGATGACTTGTGGGATACGCTCATGAAAGAGTTCAATCTTTCGGCCGACCAGAAGGAGTGGTCCATGAAAGTCATTGGTATTCAATTGAAGATGTTTAGAAGTAACCTCCGCTCGAATTATTTTAAAGGATTGGACAGTGGTGGGATAAAGGCCCTGAAGGATCAAGTACCGGAGAAAGAGCATATCTCTGTCTACGAGTGGAATGAATTTGTCTTGCGCGAAGCATCTGAGGCAAAATTGAAAGAAATACACCAAGGCCATGTGAATAGGGATAAAAAGACTGATGTCCATTGTCTTGTTCGGATGTCATATGCTGAGAAAACCGAGGAGATGGTATATACATTTTCTTATTTTAATGTGTATATATATAAAATGTCTTGCTCAAATAGTTAATGCAAAATTAATTTGTAGGTGCTTAAAAATAAACGACTTGTTGATCGTTCGAAAGTGTATATCGAAAGTCGTAGGCGAAAAACTAGGGAGTTTCACCCAAAGGTAGATGATGATATGGTGAGTTTCGTAATGTCAATTTTAATGATTATATTCGTTCAAGTTTAGTCGTTCAATCATTTTAATTGATTCATTAATAATTTTACAGCAAAAATTGAGTGAGCTGAGAATTAGTCAAGGTTCTTCAAGGCAAACCAGTATTAATACGGATGCATTGACTTCGCCATTGCTCGTATAATATCACAGTTGACTAGAGCCAAGACACGAGAAGGAAAACACGATGAGGATACGACATTTCTCAAATCATCAATTACCATGCTTTTAAGTACTTTTGAATCTAATGGACTCAAAATACGAAACCAAGTCCTCGCGATTATACTAATGTCCCACATCTGAATCCTCACGATCATACTCCAGTCCTGCATCCAGTCCCCATGATTACATTCCTATCCCCCCGTTAACTGAGCCAAACTTTGGAGATTCAACTGAGCCAGAATTTGGAGATTTAATTGATCATCCACGTGATCCATATATCGATTTAATAGATTTTTCAAGTCAAAGGAAGATTATAAGTGGACAAGTTGTTGCTTCAGCTGCTACTGGAACGGTGGTGCATGGCCATCGACTGTTGATATTTGAATGTAAGGTTTACGTTAGTAGTGTTGAGCCAGGAGAAGAGAATCATACGTTGTATCGTCGAAGTCATGGGGCGAACACTATTAAGGATGTTGAGAAATCTTGGGTGGTTTGACCGTTGCTCTGTTTTTGCCTTAAATGATCCGAAGTAATTTTTTTTGAAAATTTTGAACAAATTGTCAAAGTGAACAATTAGTAGTGTTTGAACTCTGTTTTGAATGTATGTTGCTATGAACAATTGTATTCTGTTTTGAACTGCTTGAACTGAATTGTATCAACATGTATTTTGAACTGTATGAAAAGAATTAATGCTTTAATCAATGTTTGTTTTTGGTTACTATTGGTTTTTGGTTACGAATGAGTGTTGGCTATCGTTTGATGCTCATTCTCTCCATTATGTTTCTCTTTAGTAACTGGTCTATAAGTTTGAGAATCTGGTCACTTTTAAGTAGGGTGTTTCTGTTGAGAGTTTTACATGATTTTGGCATTGATTTCACATAAATAATATAACATAACTGTTATATATAACCGTTATGTTATATAACAGTTATATAACACTGTTATATAACATAATGAGTGGTAGTTCTACAGTTTGAATGTGTAAATCATAACACTAGCTTAACATCATAGCTAGTAGTCCTCTCCGAGACGAGTAGCTATATGGTAGCTATCTTCTTGGATGTTCGCATTCCTATCCGAGTAGTTCCTACACTGTTCTAGCTAGTTTTCAGCCACAAAGAACCAGAAGATACCAGCCAGCCGTAATAACTATTGCCACCTTGACCACCAAGTGAGACCTGGGTTGCTGCTGATGCATCTGCATCTGATGATTATGGCCACGAAAATGCTCAGCCATTGGTTAGATTTTGATGGTGGTAAATCTAAAAAATGTAATAGATGTTTTTACTACTTGGATTTGATGTCTATTCAAAACATTGTTCCCTTCCAATGTATTCAACCTGAAAAGGACAACAATTTTCATGATATATATCTGAAGATTGAAAAGATCAGTTACATTTGTGTGCATGTATGTGTATGTGGGGGTGATAATTTTATAAACGACATGAAAACACGAAACGAAACGGCACGAAATTGGGCTTATATAACATAACTGTTATATAAGGAATAATATATAGACCTGTCAAAAAACACGATAACCCGTTAACACGACACGACCCGACACGAAATTATAAGTTAATGGGTTTACCTTTATTGGGTTTGGGTCATTAACGGGTTGACACGGTAGACCCGTTAATACTAACGGTTTGGGTTTGGAAATTTACTTATACCCGTTAACACTAACGGGTACTATAGGGTCACCCAACCCGTACTCGATAAGAATAACCATTAAAACTCATTATTTCTAAATCCTTTAAGACTAACGGGTACTATAGGGTCATCCAACCTATACCCAATAATAATTACAATTAAAACCCATTATTTTTAAACTATTAAAGACTAACGGGTACTATAGGGTCACCCAACCCGTTACCCGTTTAGACCCAAACTGATTCGTTAATATTAGCAAGTGGTAACGGTTCGGGTCGTGTACCCGTTAATATTAATGATTCGTGTTTGGTTATTGTCATTAGACTCGTTAGCCTTAACGGGTCGTGTATGGGTTAGGGGTGTTTTGACCCGTAACCCGTACATGATCCAAACTGATCCATTGACAGGTCTACTTATATAACATAACTGTTTATCTTGAATTTTCTGTTTTTGGGACTACTGATTTCACTTTTAAGTAGGGTGTTTATGTTTAGAGTTTTACATGATTTTGGGACTAATTTCACATAAGTTATATAACATAACTGTTATATAACTTACGTTATATAACATAATGAGTGGTAGTTCTACGATTTGAATGTGTAAAGCATAACACTAGCTTAACCTCGTGGCTAGTAGTCCTCTCTAAGCTGAGTATGTTATGTTATATAACAGTGTTATATAACATATAACTGTTATATGTTATGTTATATAACACTCTTATATAACCTCGTAACTAGTAGTTATGTTATGTTATATAACCTCGTAGCCGAGAATGTTATGTTATATAACATCGTAGCTAGTAGTCCTGTTATATGTTGTATAACAGTGTTATATAACTGTTATATGTTATGTGATATAGCAGTTATATAGCACACTTATATAACATAACTGTTATATAAGGACTACAAGGGAATTGTTCACATCTTTACCATGGAGGTTGCATTGTTAGTTGGCTCGTACATCAAGGGAGTTGCGAATATGTTTTTTATATCTAGTGTCCATATACTTATACTAATAAACTAAAGCCCCATTCTAAATTATAAACATCTAATTTCCACAAAAATGACTTATGTTTGCAGTAACGAATTTGAGTAAACTTATCGAGTGATGTGGGAATTTGTTCTTTAATTTATTTCTTGTGTTCAAACTTAGTTTGATTATATCTTTTGATATAGAATAATTTTCAATTTTCTCTTCTCAAGTCAGAACCACTTTTTTGTTGCGCATAATGATTAATTTAGTTATGTTACATAAATGTTATAACAGTTAGTGTTCTATAATGCATTGGTGGCGTCTAGCATTCTGAATCCAATTATGTTTTATTATTTGCAGGTTTTACACATGGCATACCAGGCATACGTTGTATTCAAGGGCGTAAACCCAAGTGTTTACACTTCGTGGTAAGCAACACAAGCACAAGTCAATGGATACCGAGGCGTCGTATTCAAAAAATTTGAGTCCATTGAACATGCTCAGCAAGCGTACTCCGAATACACGAGGGAGAATGTCACCACATTAATACCCCCACGGTTGATATACCTAGACTTCACGAAGCATATCCACCGCGTGGTGACCCATTGTCTAGATTTAGAATGATTTGTTATATGTTCATGACATTTCATGCCATCGAAGTGCTGTTTCGTTAATTTTTTAATTTATTTTTTATTTTATGTTCATTTTGTACTTGGCTCCCAAGAAGGGGTTGTTTGATGTTAAATTAAGTTTAAACAAGTTTCATGTGTACCGAATATTTGGAGTATCAGAAATATAAAAGAAATGTTGTCAAATTTTTTAGACTTGTTACATGTTCATGACATTTATTTTACTCTCAACATTTCATCATTTTGTAAAAATCTAAAGATATTTGTAACATCTCTTACCACATTTAACAAATTCAACTAATGTAACTGCTAATAATAGTCACAAATTTGTCACTACTGTCAATTTTGTAACCGTTTATATCAGTTACAAATATAAGATTCGTAACTGTTATCAGCAATTATAAATACTAGTGGTAAACCCACGCGATGCGTGGGTCGTACATTATAGTAAGCAAGTTAAAAGAAGCCAATAGAAATATGAAGAAACAAAAAAAATAAACCGGACAATAGAATGAAAATTCAAATTCATGAAAACAAAAAATTAATTCAAAATATAAATAAACATTGTCACGGTTCGACCTAGAGAGAAATATTAATGTAGAAATATATGATAATGGCATAAGGTGGCAGTTGACGATTGAGTTAACACGCAAGAATTTGAATCTAAATCATTTTGTTCCCTTTCATCCATGTTTCTGCAATTAAGTGAAAATATACGTTAATAAGAATTATGAAAAAAAAATATATAAACTCACTAATTTACATTTTTTGTTGTAAAGAACAATTTTATAAAACAGTTTCTTTGTCACTTTTTTTTAAACAACGGTTTTTTATAAAACATTTTTTTATAAAGAAGTTACTATTTTATAAATAAAAACAATATCTTTTTATCAGAAAACACCGCTCATAACAAAAAAATCAAATAACATTTATTAAATAAGATTAATGGATTTTAAAGTAGAGGGAGTGTTATTTTTCCGATGCTCCACTTGTATTTATCCGGTGGAAATCTTGCAAGACGTACACAATCAAGTAAATCATTGGGGGTATACATAAGGGTACAACATATGACATATAATGAGTTCAGTAGTTTGTGCTAATACACAATAAAAATATGGGAAAGTACTCTTAGGTCCCTCACAAACAAATTTTAAACACTAAAGGAATTTTAACAAATTTTAAACACTTAGGTTCACTAATTTTCCTCCTGTAGAAGTCCACGCTAGTGGCATAACAAATGGACATAATAGTATACCGTCCTTAAATGTTTAAAATTTGTTATCAAGGGACCTAATAGTAAATTGTCCATAAAAATATCCATGAAACCACTAAAATTTCAACTTGATGTTTAAAGAAAGGTAAATTTGTCCCCTGTAGAAACAAACATTGACATTTTTTGTTTAAACAAATGGGTTGTGAGTAACATACAAAAATCAAGTCTTACAAGCAAAATATGTGGATTAATTTAAACAATACAAATTATCAACAGCCTACTAAAAAGACTTAACAAATCAAAGTGATGATAATACAAAATGTCCAGTGAATAAACTATTTAGTTTAAGCACCATAACCAGTTATCGTCTACAACAAAAAATCAAACCTTAACAAGATTTGAGACACGAAATTAGTACCTGAAAAATAAAATTAAATGCAATAGCAAGCCTCAAAAGATAAATAAACACAACTGATTTTGAGACACAAATATATAGCCATCGGGTTGTAGCTGAAAAAACGAAATTCCATACATAAAACTACAAAAAACTGTGAATAAACCCATAAACTAAAAAAAAACTATTAAATCTAAGGAAAAACCTATATTGATATGAAAAATCTAAAACCCCTAAAATGCAAAAACTTCTCAACAACTAAGGTGCATTGGATGCTGATATTGGTGAACAAAGGTAAACGCTTGTATTTGACATTAAGTATGTGGGTAGAACACGCGCCTGAATTGAATAGACACCATATATCAGTAAAATAAAAGGTAAAACACAAAATTTCAAAGGAGAAAGGGTGTTTTAAAATGCGTATATAACGCCAAACTTATAAATGCACTCTAACATTAAAAGAATCGTGAATCCATTTTAATAGGACCAACGATCCAAACCCCCCAAAAAATGAGGACCCAAAAAGAACCACACTAAAAAAGAGGTTTTACTTGTAAAATAATATTTTGAACCTTGATGTTCTCACGGTAGTCGATTTCGGCGGTTGAAGTGAAGAGAAGATATGAGTTGGTGTGATCGAAACTCAAAGTTGATTTGGTGGTCACATGGATCTAAACTCAAAATAAAATAGTGGAGAGAAAATGTTTAAATATAGAGGACGCAAAGAGTTATTATTGAATATTTTGGCAAGATGTCCTCGAGCCTTGTGCTCTGATAGTGAAGGAAACAACAACTGTTCACGTTATGACTGTAAGATACAAACCTCTATGACTTAATCGTAACCATTACTGAAAGAGGGAAAATATATTTGTTTCTCAAAAAACTTGATCAAACAAGCTACTCAGTTTGTATTTCTAGTTATTTTCATCCCATCACATTTTATCGAAGAATCAAGATCAAAACATAACCCATTACTCCTTCAAAATTGATTAAGTTCATCATCTCTCAAAATAGACGATTGTGCCATCAACTTGGTTTTTTTTCTAGTTTGCACATCAATAAAGAGTAATAAAACCAAGTTTGATCAATGTTAGATACATACAGACAAACAAACAAACAAAATTGGTTCTTTTTTTCCTTGTATGTCTTTTGGTGCAACCCTTCACTTCTTTTAATATGTCAGGCCAGTTGTGGAAGAAAATTGCTCCCAATAGGGTTACGCACTGGCGCCCTAAATCAAAGCAAGATCTGCCTTTTCAATGCTTAATCTTCGAGCCCCGATTTTTGTACGATGGTAGTGGTTAAAGGAGAGGTTCCAGGAAGAAGGGGGAGAAGAGTTACACAGGCGAAGAGGTTTTTTTCTTGGAGAAAAATCTAGAAGACTATTTCAGAGGCTTTTCATTTAAAAGAGGAAAGAGAATAGCATGAGGATTTTTGTGGGTTTAAAACTTTGTTAGATACATGGCCAACTTGAAATAAGAGGAGCATTTAGTACCTTGTATAGCATTTTATATTAGTATAAAGATTATATTTTACAAATATTATATTCCTAATTAGTGATAGCAGTTACGAATTGGGGTCACAAGTTATAACCCCCATAGGGATTATGAAAATTGTGACTACTGTTAGGTGTTATAGTATTTCTTTTGTCACCCCCTAAATTATGACGGTAAATAGCAATTATAAAGATCATTTGTGACTGCTAACAGCACTCACAAATCACCCATTTTGGTGCAGTGGCTGATTACAATAGCTCAGTATGGTGTGTTTGAGAATGATTGAATTTGACCCCTTAAACTAAAGAAGATCATGTATTTATAGTGGTTAGGAGTCCAAGAGATTGAATGTTTTTTATCTTTAGGCATTTACATTTGTATACAATAAATAAGATTGTTGATATCACGTGTACAATGATTGTTAGTGACTACACATAAATGACTTTTGATATTCTTGATGGCTCATATTCTTTAGGTTGGTAGGTCGTTTGGCTAGCCATTTGTCTCGGGAGCCGACCAAGTAAGTAACTACTATAAAGATCGTCACGTAGGAGAACGAGTGTCCATTTCTCATTAGTCCACGTAGATGAACAAATTTTACATACAACAAAAGTCGTCAATGCTCCATGCTTGATGATTTAATGAAAGGATGGAGTATTTATTTTGAAAATCTGCTCGGCGCCCAAAATGGTGGAGGTCCGCCCCTTTCGGTGTATCAGTATAGTGATATTTTTGTAGATAGTTTGAAAAACTGTGAATCGCCAAAAGGTACTCTGATTTCTCTGCCATTGATGTCGCTCTTGTTGGGATAGACAAGGCCGAGGGAAAACGCCCCATGAAAAGACTCCTAAGAGATTTGTTATTTCCTTGCAATGAATGTTTCTATTTTGGTACTGTCCTGCTGAAGCCATTGGCGTTGGAATGATTAGTTGATCTTCATTTGTGATTATTTTTTAATCAGCTTGCTGACTAGGTAATCTGTGTAGACTAGTTAGTCAGGTCAGTAATGATTGTAAAGCCTTAAATTCTACTAATGTTGTACTTAGATAAAATTGTAAATAGTTTTGTTGATCTAAGTTGTAGCATTAGTTATCAGTGGCGACCAAGTGTAATAGGAATGTATAATTATCCATGTATTTTAACTTGGTCGGGTAAAACTTCTTGGGTTTATACACGAAGCTTTACGAACTTCTTGTTCTTGACTTGTCAAAGACAAAGTCATACATGAAGTTTGATGTTAGGATTTGGTCCGTGCGTTAGTCAAGTATTTTTGGATCTTATCGTCCATAAGATTGAAATGAATTTCTTAGAAATTGGTGAACTTCTTGGTTGTGATCTGTTCGAAGACGAGGTCATACATGAAGTTTGATTTTGGTCGTGCAACTGAGGTGCTTTGTTAAGATGTCTTCGGGTCTAGACCATTTTTTGCTGGGATGCGCTTCTTCTATATTTTCTCTTGTCCGACTGATAATTCGGGTAAGACGGTATTATTTGTTCTTCGGGTAAATGGCCTAATTAGAGAGGCCGACCACAAGCATATGAAGTATTAATGCGCTAACGCTTGCTTGACTAATGTTGCAGTGAACAGGTCAACATAACTACGGAGCCCCCTAGTTTATGAAGAGAAGACCGATGATAATGATAATCATAATCATAATAATAAGCATAATCATAACAACAATAATAATCATAATCACAACAACAACAACAACAACAACAACAACAACAACAACAAACAACAACAACAACAACAACAACAACAACATATGCACGCATGTATATCATTCATTAAATATAAAACTCAAAACCTTGTTGCGAATACTGTTGGTTTCTGTACATATGCGAATATTGTTGATTCCGAATATAGGTTTTGAGTTTTATATTTGGTGGTGATACAATCAGCCTAACATGCATAAGGTGATTTGTTTGGTGATACAAGAGTCTTTGAAGTATTTTTAGATTTCTATAAAAACGTTATTTTTTTAAAAAAAAAATTATAAACACGTTATTTAAAAAAAAAATCATTTTTAAAACGTTTATAATAAAATAATTTTTAAAACTGTTTGAAAAAATATTATTAAAACAGTTAAAAAAAATTAAACATTTTCATATTTATTTTTAAAAAAGTTATAAACGTTATTTTTAATATTAAAACGTTATAAAAAAAAAATTAAGAACTATAGAAACGTAAAGAACATAATTGCTAAAAATAACTTTTAAAACAATTATGAGAATATTATTTTTGATAACTTTTAGTTTCAAAACAGTTAAAAAAGTTAACTAAATAATCGTTCAAAACTTAGTTTTTTATTAAAAAAAAATATTTCATAATTTTTTATTTATAAAAATAGTATTTTAACTTATTTTATAAATAACGGGGGTTTTGGAAAAAGTTCCTTCTAATGCTTAAAGTTTATAAAATTATGACACTCCATATAATTTTATAAATCTAGTCCCTGTACTAAAAAATCCATGAAGAATGGTGAAAAATAGTGCCGCTGGCGAGCACCAAAAAAATAAATGTTATTGTACCACAGGGACTAGATTTATAAACTTGAAAAGCATTGTCCTAAAAATTCAAATATAGAAAGGAACATAACCTTTACCTTAATTCTCTATATAAATAAATATACTTTTTAAGATATTTAAAACATAAGATGTATATGTATATAGTGAATAGGTATATTAAATGGAAGGCAAAATAGTCATTTGGTTCATAAAAAATGACATATAACGGTCAACTGACGGTTTCCGTCAGAAATGGCACCCATGCAACTATAATAAAAACTAGTGTACCCCAAACAAATGCACCGCAAAACAGTAAATGACCCATCTAAATTTTGTCAAAAGCATTTCAAAAATATAAATTTCATGATAACAAACCTTTATTTTGAAATATAAGTATTTTTAAAGTCTGTACACAAAAATATTAAAGCCATTCATTCCCCGCCAAATTACCATATCTTTTTTATTTCTCATTGAAGGAGTAACCGAGGGTATGCTGATAGTTCCACATAGGATTTGACCAAAAACCGCTTAAATTAAGTAATCAATCAACAAAAATATCATGTTCTTTCGTGCATTCGCTCATAACTTAATGCTTAATGCACCTTTTTCTAGGCATGTAATTGAAAAAAGAAAAGTTCAATCTTTCCGTAATTCGTCGGCGAGCCCAAAGCTAAGTAAATCTTCCTACTTTCTTGGTCGATGGACTTTGACATAATGACAACTGGCACATAAACTCGTTAAAATAGTATAATCAACTTTTAAGGAACCGAAGCTTGGGAATATTTAAAGGGAGCAATTCCGGTGCACTGATCCATTCATGCACTACTTATTAATAATGTTGGAGAGATTTAAGATCTCAACCCACCCCACAATGTAGTTGCACCAAGCAAAAAAAAGTGTGGGTTGGTTGGTCAAAGATAAGGGTAACATTACCCCATTATTCAATCAGGAGTTAGGACCAACATGTGCGCAGCAAAACCATTGGTTGGAGAGCAATATATATAATGCAAAACAAAATCATTTGCTCATTTAAGTTGTGTTTTTAATGGGGTGCCCAACTATAGTCGGTAGGAATAATTCATTATTATACTAGGCAAAACTTGCATCATTTGCCGACGGGTGGCCACATGGTGGTTAGTGGGATGGCCACATCTGCATCATTCTTTTTTAACTTTTTCTAACTTGTACTTTGCCAACTATGTTTACGTGCACATTATTGGTTTAATCAACACAAGCAAGAGAGCATTGCACATGGTGGTGCCCACGTGATTTGCCTATTTATAAAGCCCTCGGGAGAGCCATTGTCCATGTACACTCAAACCCACCTCCCTTACATTGGCTCTTATTACCGCTACTTTTTCTTTCCTGGTATCGAATTCCAGTTCTACTATAAACTTATTGTTCTTGAACAATATGGCATCTTTGGTACCTGAAAACTGGGCGTTCATTAAAAATGATGATGACTTTGATGAATTTTTCCAAGTATCGGATATCGATGACGTTCTCACATCATTACTAGAAGAGTCGCAAGTTGAGGATGGAGATAGTGAAAGATTGAAAAATTTTATCAAATCACTAGAAGCAGAGATTGATCCCATTTTCATGGATGATCACGATTGCCATGCGCCCAATGTGGGGCAAATGGAGGGTGAGCGTTGCTCGACATCATCAGGTGATCGTATAGACTTTAGTTGGATCGATATGGAGGTGGATTCTTCCTCAGCAAACGATGATATGGGCAGTTGGTACATGGACACTTGCAGTGATGAGATGGATGTTAATGGTATGGTAGAATTTGGACATTATTCTCATCAACTTTATTATGAGGTTTCTTTTGAGGAAAATGAATACAGTCCTTTGTGGCAATAAACCTGAGAGTCAGTGACGTATGCCCAAGATTCTCCATTTTATGTTTAAGTTGATTCATAATTTGTACATTTTACTTGTAAGGCCTTCGATATAGAAAGTATTAATTATTGTTACACTATTCATGGATTCTTATTAAACATAGTTTTGAGTAATTTTGCATATAAATCAGTTACTGTTAATTAAACATACAATTCAGACCACACAAATTTTGACATTCAACCAAGTTTAATTAATTTTGAGTGTGTTTTTTCTTTTCCATTTTAAACCCTTTTCTAATTTAGGATCCAACAAAAAGAAAAAATAATATTAGAACAAAAAGAGATTGTAAAAGATATATAACAAGTATTAAAAATAAAAATTAATTGAAATAAATTGATTGCTTATTTCAAATCCAATCTAATATTAAGATGCATAATTCAGTTCTGAAGATTAGTGTCACGCATTAGATGCTGATGGTTAATGTTTTTGTCCTACACCCCATTTTCACAGGGAAGCAAACAGATTTCTTTGCCTAGAGTTTAATAGCACAGAATAGAAAAAAGAACAATATATGTCCCCTGGTACAAACATTAGCAGAAAGTTACAACTTACAAAACAAATGACTTTTCTGGTGACTCCTTCAAACTGAACCTCGGTGATCTTGGACTTCCACAAATTGGGGAGTTAGGTTCACTAGGAATCTCATATTTCCAGTTTTGAGGAGGCCGATCATCAGTATTCACCCCTGAAATCTCCTCCATTTCCAAGAGATTCAGGTTACTCTCCACCTGAGACATAAAAAAAAAAAAAAAACATGAATCAAACTCATCACCAAGGATGCATATGATTACAAAATGAGAAAATAATTGGGAAAAAAAAAATTCTTCTTTTGGTGGATTGCAAATAAACCCCTGAATTATTATTAAATACATTAACTATGAGAAGTTCTGAATACATCTGTGTCGCTAATAACGTCATTGAAAATTGTTTTTTAGCGAAGCATAGGGCTTTTTACTTGCAACTTTTTTAGAAATTTTAGGGATATCTTGCAAAATTTGCAGTCAACGTAAATTCAGGGGTTTATTTGCAAATTTACCCTTGGAAGGGTAGAACAAAAGGGGGAAAAAGGTGTAAAAAGAAATGAGTGGTTTGATGAGATGTTCTCTTACTTTCTGCTTTTCTATGGAATCAAATTTTTAAAGGATGGATTCCATAGAAAACAGAACTATAAGAGAACATTTCACCAAGCCATTAATCTGTCTTCCACTTTTTTCCAACTTTCATAAAAATGAATCATTTTTCAATATTTTCCAATTTTGTAACCAAAGTACCAAACACGCCCTGAAAGGAAAACAAAAAATTGAGAAGGTACACCAAATGCAAACTAACATTTGATTTACTTAAAATTGGAAGCGCCCATGGAGATGCTGGTTTCATGGATGTATCTGGACAGAAGGAAAATCAATTGAATAATTAATTGACAAAGAAAGAGATAAATGCACCAGCGTTGTATTCATTTTGGACTGTCCGGAACTAAGTGTCATATTTCTAAAAGGGTTTTTACCAATTAGTCTCGTTTACTAAGTATTGTAGTTCAATAGGTAATAGGGTTGTGTTTCGGCCAGATCGGATAGGAAAATGACCTTTCGGAAAAAATTTCAATTTTTTGGGAAATAAAATATTTGTTCCAATTTCCTATCCAATTTTTTCGGAAAATCAAAAGAGTTTCCGAAATTCGGAAAAATTCGGAATTCAGAAATTTTGGAAATTTCAAAATAATTAATATAGGATTTTCGATTACTCGAAATTCTCATTTTAAATAAATCAAAAAAAAGATTTAACCCAACATGTAAATATGTAAGAATTTAACCATTTTTTTCATTTGTGTAGAGGATAGAGGGATATCCTCCTTTTATAGAGGACTTTTTGGGCCTCTCTTCCTCTCCTAGCCAATGTGGGACACATGAGAATGTTTAAAAAAATTAGAAAAATTAGAAATCGAAAAATATTTCGGAAAAAATCGGAAATTCATAATTATTTCCAATTTTCAATCCGATTTTTTTCGAAAAATTCGGAAATCGGAAATCGGAAACCTTATATACGTTCCAAAATCGGAAAATATCGGATCGGATATCGGAATGTTCGGAAAAAAAACACAACCCTAGGTCCTAACATTTTTTTTACTCTATCAGGTCCCATGAAAAAAAAAATTGTTCCAATAGGTCCTATTTGTAAACATATAGTAATATTCATTATATGTACAAATAGTACCTATTGGGAGAAAATGTTGTGATAGGACCTATTAGTAAATGTCTCATGTAAACAGGACTTATTTGTAAAGCTCCCTTTCTAAAAATAGTAGCTAAAATAGCACAAAATTTCAACATCACCTGGAGCGTATAAGCTCAACATCAAGTGTTTGATATGATGGGTCAATAAATTTTCAAGTATACGGCAAAATGTTTCCAATTTTTTTAAAAACTATTATAAAAACAATATGGGACCAAGGGAGTAACAAGTAAATGATTGCATCTAGTTAAATATAAGGATTACTTGAGGTTTGGCCTTTATTTACTTGCTACATTCAATTTGACCCAATAATTTTCATTTCTTGTACTTAGGCACCCAAAAGCTTTCCTACTCTTTATGACATTTTATGAGAATCTTTTGTGACGACTTATTAGTATTTATGACGCTTTTGGGTGCTTAAGTATAAGAAATTATGAGGGGGCAAACTCGATGTGGCAAAAAAAATGGGGGGTAAAGGCCAAAGAACCCTAAACAAAATGTACCAGCATGTAGCCCAACTGTCTTGAAAAAGTATTCCAAATCCATAGCCCGAGCCTTCCTTTGTGCTTTGATGCACTCGTGATGATTGTGAAGGAAACCCTCTTCTCCAATAGCATTGGGAAGATGTTCTTCTGCAACAGCAATCAGTTTCTTCTTAGCCTCCGTTTTCTTTAATATCTTTTGCACGGATGGCTTCCCGGAGTTTGTGAGATCACTTAGGGCTTTTCTACCACCAGCTTGAGTCTTATCGGTGGGCTTAGAGATAGAAAATGCTGTCTTAGAGATACCAGGATCTTCCCCAATAGAAATCACGTCCATAGAATTGTGTTTTTTAGATAGCTGAAGTGCAGAAGGCATCCCGGAGTTTGATATATCATTAAGTGCCTTCCTTCCACCAATCCCTCCTTTCTTCTGTGCCTTCGAGACATTATTGCTCTTTGGAGCTCCTGATAGTTGATATCTTAATGTTAAACAATTCCCCATGAGATATAGTCGTAAATATCATTGAGGCTAAATGAAAAATGTAGCGTACCATTATACTGAACGTTTAAATTCTGATCTTGAATCAGACGAGCAGCATGTGTCGCCATTTGTGTTTTTTGTAGACGAAATACAGTTCAATCTTCTCCAATTGGTAGGAAATGGTAATTACAAGCAGTTCAACATGTAAAAATAAATAATAATTAACAAAATCATCACTTTAAAAGAGAATGGACGAATTTTAATTCCACTTGGGCGATTATTAAGAGACAATTACATAACGTTGTTCCAAACTATTACTTAAGAATTATGGCATTCATTATAAGTGGGGGATGGAAAATTAGAGTCTAACAGGTATAAAATAACATGTGCTAAGATGCTTGGAAAGTATACCTCCAAAATGATAATTGGGTTCCTAAAATTATTGGCGTAAATGACGCCAAATGGGTAAAAAGAGGAAGATATCACACTCATCAACCCTCAATCACTAAACTCTCCAAAATACAGAATACCCAAATGGGGTATTTATAGGTGGAAGGTAGCTTAGGTTCTAAGCTATTTAACTAATAACAATTATGCCCCTAGATGCCACTTGTCCTTCCCACCTCTAAATACTAAACAAACAAACAAACAAAAGGAAAATACAACCCATTAACAAAATAACAAAAATACTATATAATCCTAAAAATGACAAAAATAACCTCAATATTCTCCATTCACATCATTCTTTCTGTCTTCGAAAAAGCTCGTTCTCGAGCTTTGAAAGTTAGGATGCGCAAAATCTTTAAAATATGAGGCCGAGAAGACAAGGAAAAAATTATGGGGTCCCAAAATAATTTTGTCAAATATATCAGATAGCCCAATATATATCTTCAAAATTGGAGAATCATGTGAAAAAGCTCCCAAAATTTGCGAAGTGAGGCAAAAACTTGTGGGGCCAAAAGTAATTTTGGAAAATTTAAGGAAGGGGCCATTCTTCAATTCTTACTTTAAGATCCATCATCTTCCTCTTGCCTCTTATGTCAACCATCAAAATAGCTTTCACCCGGGTCAAAAACTAAGTTTGGCGGACAAACCCTAGTTCTTGAATTTGTTGGAGGGTTACACCTAGGTCAGAGAGTATATGGGCTAGCATAGGATGGATTTGGGTCAAAATGGGTTGAAATTGGATAGAATTTGTGGGAGAGTGGTTATTGGGTGGTTCTTGGTAATGTTTAAGGGTGGGGGTTGGCTGGCTTAGGGTTGCAAATGTAGGTATACATGTTTGCGTGGATCCAAACACGAGAGGGTAGGTGGTAAGGATAGGGTTTGTGTTTATGGGTTCTTAGACATGAGGGAGTAGAAACCCTAGGGTTTCGTGACCAAAATCTAGGTTGTTGACCACAATGGAATCATCAATCACCGGAATCATAACATTTTAGCATGGTTGTTAATTGGTTGACTTCTTGATTGTCGAATGGAGATCGGACATGCCTTGAACACCATCGGTTGGTTTGATTGTCCCTTTTGGTCGTCGGAGGCCACGGATGATATCGGTGATCGTTGGGAGTAGGTTCCAATCACCGGAGGGGTAGTTTGAACCCGAGAAGGAGCGGGTCACATCGGAGAGGCAGGGTATTAGACCCCAGTCGGCCTTAGGCAGCTTTCGACAGCGCCGATCTTGCGATTTTGGCTCCGGATCGGAGCGTTCTGGTTGTCCAGCATGCCCAGTGGTTGGATCCGCGTCGTCTGGGTTAACTCTGGATGTCGACGGCCTCGGTTGAGCTATGTCCTTGTCGGCGAGTGGTTGCCGGCCACTATATGAGTGGTTGGGACCACTGATCGGAGATGCGAAGCCAGATCTAGTAAGAACGGCCATGTTTCTTAAAGGCTCTTGCACCGAAAGTTGGATTTCAGCGGGCGGTGGTCAGTAAAGGGTGGCCGGCGCCGAAGGGACCCTGCCACCTACGGTTGCTTCTGTTTGGGGGTAATGGGGGTTAGGGTTTGTGGGATTTGGGTTTTTTTGTGGTAAGGGTGTGAAATGAGTCAAATTTGGGGAATTAGGGCTAGGGTTTTGAGATGGTGCCGAAGCGGTACGAGGGCAGCCAGTGATGGTTGCCGATGGAGGAAGACGAACGTCAAATTCATCCATGCGGGCCATTAACCGGTCGATAACCTCCTCGAGATGCTCGTTAGAAGTTTCCACGGGGGTGTACTTTCTTCTTGGACCCATCTTGACGTTGTTTACGAGTTATTATTTTTTTTTACAACAACAGGCAGAACCAACGAGACCAAATCAATATATCTCAAAAAATGTCGAATGCCCCAAATGAGGCTACAAATGAGTATTTATAGGTTGAAGGTAACTTGGGCTCTAAGCTATAGAACTAATTACAATTATGTCCCTAAATCCTCTAAATACTAAACAAACAAACAAACAAAAGGAAAATACAACCAATTAACAAAATAACAAAAATACTATAAAATCCTAAAAATGACGAAAATATCCTCAATATTCTCCATTCACATCAATTATAAACTAAATTGAGCTTTCTGATTATTCATCATTATGATAACTAGTACAACCTAATTGTAGGTGCAAAACTCCCACAATGAATGATCCCAAACAATCAAAACCAAACAAAATAAACCAGTCACAAGACACAACGCAAGTATTTACGTGGTTCAACAAATTGCTTACGTCCACAGGGATTCTCTTTTCTTATTACTCTGATAACAAGAATTACATGCCTTTTTTCCCAGGGGTGAGGGTAATATTTATAAGGAACATAAGGAGGTTGTGTCGTGCTGGTCTCTAGGATCTCTTGATTACAATAACAAGAATTGCATGCTCATTTTCCCAGGGGTGAGGGTAATATTTATAGGGAACATAAGGAGGTTGTGTCGTGCAGGTCTCTAGGATCTCTTGATGCAACCGTGATATGGCAGGGATGATCTTCTTCGGGATCCTCGCTGATTGGACTTTCCCTCGTTCTTATCTTAAGTTGCCAACCTTTATCACCGATGTCGGATAAATGCCACTTAGTCCAAGTTATTTCGGATTGTTCTGATAATTCCCCCACACTAATCTAAGGTCATTGTAATTGTAAATGTCTTGGGAGCCTGTCATACTCACAAGCATAATCTCACATATTTACATACTTGATTTGATTCAATTATAAGAAGAAAAGCTTAATCCAAGCTCATACAAGAATCTCATGTTATTCTAATTGGGCTACATGTTATAAATTACATAAATAAGATAATTCCTTTAGAGAAGTCTAGGTCTTAGACAACCAACTTAATCATATTTTTCAAGGAGACAAATAGCCTAATTCTAAAAAATGCTTTTTGTACGGATAGTATGAAGCAATGTTACATGAAACATGGATTGCTTTGGTGCATTGTATGGGTATGTATGTGGTACACTACAATGTCGAGTATGGATATGTCGTACACTACTATGTCGGGTACGTGATATGGTAAGCTTGGTACATTATTTTCGTTTGCAATTTACTTGGAACAATTATTTGGATCGTTTTGGGTATAAAATATATATCGAGTAGACAACGGAAAGACATACACCAAAGGCGTAAAACTCAAGAATAATTCCCTCAGTATTATTCAATTCACAAAAGTGATAGGTTGATAACATAAATAGTCAAATACTAGAATCCTAAACTAATGAAAAACCTAGACCTAATTAAGAAATATACCAAAAGACAATTTCCCTACCTAACCAAAAGCTTATCCTATACCTAATGTCTCTCCAACCAGCTCTTTATTTTAATGATAAATCCTAATTGGTTGAGCCTAACTACTAAAGCCAAAAATTACAAGAGGGAAATAGTGAAACTCGTAAATAATTACAATTAGATTAACCTCAGATTTACATAACTTCCCCCTCTAAAGAAGAGCTCACCCACGATAACAATGGGACATAATTGGTTTCAAGTGGGACCAGAATGCTTGTAGTGAGAACGTCCCGTGAAATCTCCTCAACCACCAGTTCCTCTATTTCCGTGCCATCCGGAATGAGCACTGTTGCTTCTTCTTTGGACAGTCAGCTACTCAATGGCCAATTAGTTCACATTAATAACATTTAAGAAAAAGGTTGCAGAAGAGAGGGCCGTTGGGATATGAGAATTGCTGGAACTTTTGTCGAGCCAGCTTATGTGAAGTACTCTTCTACTTTTAGTACATATTCGATAGCTTCGCCTATGAGGTGGGGCTGTTGCAATTTCAGCTCCATTTGGTACCAGTACTGGAAACCTTGTTCTTTGCTCTTTCCATCAGCAATTGTTTGGAATATTATTTGACAGTCATTTAACTCAAGAAGAAAGGTCTCTCTCGTAATTCTCAAGAATAAAAGTCAACTAAAGCTACTCTTTCATCTCTGGAATGCGGTGTATCGGTGGCAACTGCTGCTCCTCCCAGTCAAAAATGGGAATTCCACAACACCTTCGAATACCCCTCCAATTTCATAGCCACCAGCTTGACAAACTTACAGCATCTCCAATGTGCTCTTAAATACAAGATTTAAAAGCAGAGATGGTTGCAATGGCACCTTGAATTTATGATTTACGCATCAATAGCTTATACCAAGCTTAAAGGTTGTCGTCTAGATTTAACTTTAAAAAATCTGGTTTGTATCCCAATAATCCAGACGCAAACCAGGTTGTCACCTGGATTTAACTTAAAAAAATAAAAAGGTAAGTCCAAACAGTAAAGAAGTTCCCTGGATTCTTTTTAATAAAATAATCCAGAAAAAAACTAGGTTCTCATCTGGATGGCACACATTGCAGCTTACCTCTTTTGGATAGCTAAAACTTAAGTTTAAGAAACTTATATTTTAGCTAACATTGGAGGTGCTCTTACACCCCTATATATTCTTGCAATCAAAAGTCTCTTCAGCAAAGCAATGTTCTAAAAAGCACGAGGCATTTTATACTTGGCATGGCAAATGGAGGAAAATGTTCATGATCAATGTCACCAATACAATATATACATAATAATTAGTGTAGCATAGTTTTATAATAAAATAAAAAAGGCCAATAGTCCAGGTCATCAACATAATGATTAGTGTAGAACCATCACATCATCACAAAAAAAAAATTCTTTGATAACCCTGACTCCCCCCCCCCCCCCTAATGATTAGTGTAGAATCATCACATCATCACAAAACTTCTTTTTTCTTTGATAACCCTGACCCCCCCCCCCCCCCAAACGAACGAGCCCTTTGGACTCTTCCATGCGAGCTAAATAGGGGGGACGTTGTGCCAGAACCACCCTAACACACGCCTTGCTTCAAAATCTGGCCGGTATCTGCTGGGAGGTTTCGAACTCGAGACCTATTGCCTAAACGAGCCGCCCCTTACCACTAGACCAAACCAAGGTGGATCACATCATCACAAAACTAATCCATAATATAACCCACCAACACTAGATAATGTCATTATGAAATCGTCATCAACTATTATTAATATATTGATCAATCATCAGATTATAATATGACAGATTATGCATATAAACCAACATAGTTAGAACCTAAAAAAACATTACAAAAGATTATATTATAAATTAAAAACAGTAAACAAATTCAATAATAAATGAATTAAAAACAAAGTATATATGACATAATAATTCAAATACAACATTACGGTTCGAACAAACTAGTAATAATGATAACATCAATATAACGGAATGTGTGTATAATTTAAAATTATTGTAACACGATAATGACATTATACATAATAATAACACTATAACTGATTATACTTTTACAAGAAAATAACATCATAACTCATTGTATCTATAAATTAATAATAGTAAACAGAGCATTATGATGGCTTCCATGATAGCCATGGGTCAAAACGCGTCAAGGTTTCTGCCTCAATCTGGCCCCATTACAGTTTAGCCTCGAGGTATTTAATCACCGCCTCGCCTCAAGGTGGCATGATGTGTATAGGGATATATAGCGACACGTCGCGCCTGGTGATGCCTCCGGGAGAAGACTATCTTTTATTTTCTATTGTTGGTTTAGGGTAATAGTGTCATTTTCTTTTATTTTTAGTGTTTAATTAGTCTCCAAGCATGTTTGGGGCTAATGAGTCATTTTTAGTTATTAGTTGTCATTTTTGGTCTTTTTGTGTATTAGCTTGATTAGCAAGCTAACCTCTCCTATAAATAGGCACTTGGCCCTAATTTGTAAGCACACCTTGAATATTGAGAATTGAGAATAGAGAGAGAGAAACCTTTTTCATTAATTTAGTTTATTTTTTGTTGTTGTTGTGTAGTGTAACAATAACGCTTCCGTATTTATAGATTTACATCAAATTGGTATCAGCTGCGTTCGTTCTCTGAGTTCGTTCTTGGTGTTCGTCGTGGTGCGTGAAGCGGGTAACGAGTTGTAATTCCAACTCCAACAACCCTTCAATCGGTAAATTGATAAATGTCCAAATGGGAATCAGTGGACGAAAATCCTAAATTCCATCACCGTTAAAAGGGGGATACCGACCCTTTTAGACTCCTCCACCCTCCATCTCCACCACCACCCTCCTCCACCTCCTATCGCCACAAAATCACCACTCCGTTTACATGAATCTCCGTCTTCTATTTTACCCAAACCCTAACCTTCCTCAAGAACCTGCGAACCTAACCCTAACCCAAAAAACCCTAGCCCTAATCAGACCCACCCTACCCACTGCCCTAACAGCTACCGCCCACCCTACCCCGCCCTTTTTCCAACCACCCCTTTGGCCTGTTTGACCTCCCCGACAACCCTCGCACCCCCCACCCCTGTTCGACCTCCGGCCAGCCTCCATGGCTCACCTTCGGTGCCGACCTACCATAAAAAAAAAACAGGGGCTACCCGATCTACCCCTACACCCCCTCCCATCTGGGTCGGAACCCACCTCAAGAGGTCAGCTTGCCCTCTGAACCCCAAAACATCAGAAACCACCTGGAGTACACCCTAGCTCTGTCAACCCTCATTCCCCTACCGTCCAAGGCCGAGACCTCCTCCCAAGCTCCGATCCAGCCCCACCTACTCCCGATCTGACCCGGTACCATTCCAAACCACAAATGCCCAATGTTTAAAAAGGCGAATGAGGCGTACGCCTCGAGGCGAGGCGTTAAAAAAAAGCCTCAAGACTTGAGCCTCGGGACAGGAAAGGGAGGCTTACGCCTTTTGTGGTTCGGCGTAGCGCCTCAAGGCGGTGCACGCCTATCGTACCTCTAAATCATACTAGTTACAGTCTCATGCTAACTAGTTCATCCCAGTGTATCCACTAACCATATCCCAATTCGTTCCCACGTATTACTTCGCAATACATGTAATAATATCATATGTATCCATGTAGATTCAATATGGATAAGCCCCTTATTAATTCAATTCAATTAAGCATTCACATACTTAATTAATTCCAGATATCATTATCTTTCAATTTTACTTTAGTCGCACAGTAGATATCATCATATGTGTGTATATATATACACATATACATTCACTCCATAGTTGTCAAATCGCGAATCGTATCGTGAATCGTTTATCCCCCGAATCATGAATCGAATCGGTCGAATCGGAACCAAATGACAAAAACGTAGTAAGACATACGTAAATGGGATTTAACACTATAGAATTGGTAATTAAGCGTAATATGACAAAAAACTAATCGTAGCACATGATAATATACCAAAATATATCACAAAAATTAACCGTAGCACATGTTCTCATTCATTTTAAGCTTAAAAATGTAAAAAACAAAAATATATCATAAAACAGCCTACATATTAATTTAAAACATCCTACATATTAATTTAAAACAATAAATATATACAACGGTTAATTTAAAACAGTAAAACTGTAAAACAAATACTTCCAAAAATTCTAAACAGGCCTACCTACTAAGATTAACAATATTAATTTAAAACAGACTACAAAATTATAACAATATTAATTTAAAACAATAAACCATATTAAATTAAAACAATAAAACAAATACTAAGATTAACTATAAAACAATATTAATTTAAAACAGCCTTCATATTAAATTAAAGCAACAAAACAAATATACCTTCAAAGATTTTATAACAAATACAAAAGTTTTATAACAAAAAAAAAAGCAAAAGATAAAAGACACTCGGTCAAGAGAATAGACAAGAAAAGCCAGTTGATAATAACCGAGCCAAGAGAACATAATATGTTCAACATATTTTTTCTCTAAAACTCAGTATCTTAACGATATCCTTTGTTGTTTGCTTCTTTTTTTATATGTTTTAGTAAAACACACGTATCGAAAGATTCGAATCGTGAATCGCCAATTCAGTCCGATTCTTTAGACATTTGCGATTCTCAACTCGGTTTGAATCGTTTTATGTGAGAATCGAATCGTACGATTCGAATCGCGAATCGTACGATTTTGACAACTATGATTCACTCTATTATATATATACAATACTGCACCCCGAGACACAGCTGCAGTGTTGCATTACTCTGCTATCATGTCCCAATACATCTCATCACTATATAGGGGACTATAGGTTCGGTAAAGATCCCTCCAACCACAAATATGAAATAACAAATAATGGAAGCGAAAATAGTCCTTAGACATTTGCGATTCTCAACTCAATTCGAATCGTTTTATGTGAGAATCGAATCGAATCGTATGATTCGATTCGCGAATCATACGATTTTGACAACTATGATTCACTCTATTATATATATATATATACAATACTGCACCCCGAGACACAGTTGCGGTGCTGCATTACTCTGCTATCATGTCCCAATACATCTCGTCACTGTATAGGGGACTATAGGTTCAGTTAGATCCCTCAAACCACAAATATGAAATCACAAATAATGGAGGCGAACATAGTCCCAAGCCTTTGGGCTACGCACATACCTACGCACCCAAATGACCTCACGAATGGTAATCGACCTAAGTCCTATGTTCTCGAGCGACGAGTCAGATCCCCCCATATAGGCTCATAAGGATGTGACTGCCCTCACGCGCGAACCTCCCCCGATAGCAAGTAAGCTAAGTATGTCACACATAATCATCAATCAATCAAATAGGCATTATCATCTACCTATTTAGTGTTAGGTACGCACACGACCTATATCATATTAGGAATTCATCCTATCCCAAGTACCCGCCGTATTTCTCAAATACCACCCGTACTTGTTAATCACGATTATCATCGTATATTTTATTATGCAGTTATCACTCACATAATATTTTATCTGACCCAATTACCCGTAAATATATCATAAATATTATCCGTACTTGATATAACGATTATTCTCCTCTAAATCGTACTATGTAGATATCTCTCACATAGGCATTATGTAGATATCTCTCACAAAATTTAATCCTCAAATCCAAATAATTTCCAACATTAACCCAAGTCCCTCGCTCCTTGTTAATGTACCAAAATTAATAAAATCTCACCAGGGGCCAAATTACCATTTTCCAAACCTTTTTTTTTCGATAAAGGTACATTCTGCCCAGAAATATAAAATTACAATTTGAGACTTTTCTGCTCCGATTTTGAAAAAACTTAAAACTGCAAAGTTGTGCAGAACGTGGTTTTATACAAAAACTCGCGAGCACACCGCCAATTTCCTCTTAAAACAATCCTAAAATTATCATACAATGTTCGTCCTTTTTCAACAATTTTTCATGTGTTTTATCCACTTTCTTTCACCCAAACTCACATGAAATATATTCTAACAAATCCCAAATATCTCAACATCATTTCTACATGATTATGTGTAATTAATACAAGGAAAAACATCTAAATCACCAAGTTTATATGAGAGTTAACATCAAACCCAATTAACCCTCAAAATTTCATTTATCTAAATTCTCCATTTTTATACACCTTAAAAACCCAGAATTTAGAATTATGATTCCTTCTCTAAATCATTAAATTTCATATTCAATCATGAGTAGGATTCATCTACATGCAATACCTATCATCATTTTCCATTTTCTCCATAAACATATATTTTTTTTCTACTTGTTCATCCTAACAAGTTCATTATGTTTTTTATGTTTTTGTAGTTAAGTCGTAGCGCCTCAAGGCGGTGAGATGCACACCTCTTCAACTGGGCTTAAAAACATAAAAAGTCAAGATACTTATAAAAAAAACGTAAGTTAGAAAACAATTATAGGAAACCCGTAAGCCCTAGGTTATAATATTTGCTCCAAAACCCTTATTTCGGCCTATTCCGGCCTTCGTTCTCCTTCTGTTCTTCAAGTCCGGCCTTCGGTCGTATAAGGTAAGAGCTCCAGCCTTCGTTTTTAGTTTCTATTCAGTATTTTACTAAAAAATCTTATACGAAACCTTTTTTACAAGTGTTTAGTTTTAGTTTTAGTTTCAGTAGTTTCAGTTTTAGTTTTTATTCACTAGTTTGTAAAAACTTTGTAGTTTTGGTAATTTTTTTATACGAAACCTGTTTTGTTAGTTTTAAGTTTTTTTTTTTGTAAAAACTTTGGTTTTTAGACTTTTTTTCTCTGTTTTTTTTGTAAAAAATCTTATACAGCCACAGTTTTTTCCCAATAAAGTTTCTGTTTTTTTGTAAAAAATATGTTTTATCCCCTGTTTTTTGTAATAACTTTGTTTTATATTTTTTTTTAGTCGAAATTATGTGTTATATTTTTTTTTGTAGCTGAAATATGCTTTGTTTTTGTATATTTTTGTGATGAACAATATGTTTTTGTGATGAACAATATGGTAATCATGTAATGGAGATGAACTTTAAGTTTGATTGGTTGATGTACTGAATGATTATGGACCATTTTGCATCATTTAATGTGTTGGATTATTTTTCTGTAAATTTATTAGACTTTTTATTTATTTTTTCCCTTTTTTTTTCTTTTCAATGAGGCTTACGCCTCGCCTCGCCTTTCACCTTTTTAAACATTGCAAATGCCAAACCCTAGCCCCTTTTCTTAACGCAAAACAGCCTCACCCCTATTTTTACCCTATTTTCCCATTTTCCCCACTCATATATGCCCGCCACAATCAAATCCAACAGAATTGGGCTTTCCTACTACGATCCAATCCCCCACCCTCTATTTGACCTCAAATCCGGTCAAAATTGATCACCGGACTGCAACATATGACTTCTATGAAAAATGCATCCCACTTGGGATTCATTTTCCAACCATTTGCCATTTTGGGTCCGGCTTCCCGGAATGTCGTCGCCTTCAATTTACTTGTTTCGCCATCGTACTCACAAAAGTGCGATTGTCAGAGTTCTCATTCGATCAGATTCAAGGGTCCACCACTCCCAGTTGCAACCATGTACTCGTGGTGTTCAAAATTCAAGTCTACCTCAAATGAGGCTTACAAGTGGGTATTTAAAGGGAATGAGTAGCTTAGGTCCAAGCTAAGGCCCTAATTACAAAAATGTCATTACTACTCCTTACCTTTAAATACTAAAACTAAGGTGCTAAAAAACGTGGGGCGTGATCGAGTCGTGGAGGTCAAGCCTTAAGCCTTAGAAGCCTAGGCGTGAAAAGGCGTTTAGGCCTTTTTTAATATATTTTAATATTTATAACCATAATAAGGCTATTAAAAATACTACATTTGTACATACCATAAAAATATATCTGAATATTTGCAAATTAAAATACTATTTGATTATTTTTTACGAGATAATGGTCCGGTTTGTAAAAAAAGTCTTTAAAAGGCGATATCGTTTCACTAAAGCATTGTTGTTTTTAACAAAAAGTGCGTCTTAAGGCTTTTACCAAGAATAAGGCGTAAAAGGCATTAGGCAGGGCGTTTCTTCCAAGCCTCAATCCTAAGCGCGCCCTAGGCAGAGCCTAGGCGCGCTTTTTAGAACACAGACTAAAACAAAACAAAAGAAAATACAATAACAAAAATAAAATAAAACTACTAATATGCCAAAAAAAAGGACAATAATGCACTTGATTCACATCAATCTTCCCTTCTTGAACTCAAAGGGGAAGACCAACTGAATCACCCTCCAAAACTGTAATCAAGGCATACTGGGAAAGCTCCTCGAACGCATCCAAATAGTCAGGTGAATGATTAATCGCCAATAATGCGCGGCATCGTGGGAGAGAGCAATCAGAACCTCGGTAACCAACATTGCCTCAGTTGTAGCACCGGAAAGTAGGAGGCCCTGGATGTGGAGCAGCAAAAGTAGGGACTTAAGCCACAGGGGGTGGAGCTGGGGCAGAAGTCGGTGTAGGTGGAGTCCATGAGGCTGGGAGAACGACGAGCGATGCGTGGTAAGCCTCAACCTTGGCCGCATACTCGACCACCTTCAGAAAGGTCGATATCCCCCTCAGGCCGAGATCGTGCTGAATGGGCAGTCTCAATATATAGCGGTTGATCCGTTGATCCTCCGTCTCGAAAAGATGGGCTCGGGTACACAAAAGCTGAAACTGCTCCGTATACTCCACTACCGATGAGGTATCCTGTCTGAGAGACTAAACCAGAGCAAAAAGATTGCGCTCAAGGTGGGAGGAATGAAAGACGCTCAGAGGTTGGTGGCTACGAGGAGAACACAAGAACGGCCCTAAACCCGCTTGTAGTAAAAAATAGTCTCCATCGAAGTTAACCAATCAATCATGGCATATAAAGAGAACCGCCCGTCAAATATGAGAACGTCAATGCGAATATCCCCATAGAGGCTCCGGAAAAGCAGCTGAATAGCAATGGATAGTGGACCCTTCCTGGTGAGCATCAAGGCCCATCACATCACCTGGCACAGGTGGAACAACATCAGCGTGAGGGGGTGGCATCTGTGCCGGTGGATGAAAAGGATGGACGTGCTGGGGCACGAGAGGTGCTGGGGGAAAACGGGGATAGTGAGGGCACGTGTCAATCAAGTGGCCACGTTGTCCGCAATAGAAGCAATGTCGATCCCGTAGTGGTGAAAGCAGTGGGCATCAGGTGGGGGCGGAGTTATCCACTCTAAAACACTGGGGTGGCTATCCCCAAACTCATAGGAGGATGAGGAAGAGCCCGAATGGAATACTGAGTGGGTGTGGTGATGCAACGGTGGACGGTTAGGGTGTGTGACCAGTCGAGGGTCAAAGAGAGTGGTGGGGTCGTGTGGGTAGTGTGACCTAGAGTCGGGAGGGTGGTCGAGGGTCCCAAAATGATGGTCCAGGACTCTGAGGCAATCAAACAACCCGTAGGGGTGCGGAGGTGACTCGGGTGGGCCGATGGGTGGGTAAAATAGGCTCGGGGCTGAAATGTGGTGGAACCACCCAAAAAATAGGCGGGTTGGGGGTTGTGTAGTGCAGGGGCTGCCCATGGCTCGGATTTGGGCCGAGAGGTGGGTATGTGGGGTCGGGTTAGCAGGAGTGAGGGCTTAAATCGCGTTAGGGATATTTTGGGGGCTATCGAGGGATTGGGGTAGGATAACGGAGGGCGAAAGTGGGTCGGACGGAAGGGGGAAGGGTCGGACGAAACTCGGGTGGGTTGGTGTTGGGCGTCGAGGCAGCGGGTAGGGGAAATGGACCTACCCGGGTCTGAACAGGGTCGGTCGAGTGATTTTTTAGGGTTAGGAGCAAGCCGACTGGGGTGGGGGTGATTTTCGATGGTTGGCAGGGGTGGGAGGCGGGCTTTAGGGGTTCGGCAGTCAAGGGTTGGTCGTCGGGGGCTGAGGGGCTGGCGAAAGGGGATTTCGGGGCTGGAGGGTAGGCTGCGTAGGGTTTTTGGGGCCGGATGGTGGAGGAATAAGGGTGGGGCAGTTCGGTAGGGTTGTAGGGATTCGGGTTTAGGCCGTATGGGTAGGAATGGGAGGGGGTGTCTGGGCGACAAGGAGTTGGTCCATTTGGTAGAGGAGTTAAATGTGTTGTTGCTTCAACTCTTCCGCGTCGACATGTTGTTTCTTGGCCAACTCTCCGATTTGTTCTCTTAACCCTAGATTGCTCTCTTCATATTGTTTGGATTTCATGGAAGCCATTGCGAGTAACGTACGATTTTTTTAATACGAATACACTAACACCAATGTGGAGCGACACCAGCTCTGATACCAATTTGACGTAAACTACACGTCAAAAGGCTCCTAAAAATATCTAACACACACTTTTAGAGAAATACTCTTTTCTATTCAAAATTCAAGTCCACCTCAAATGAGGCTTACAAGTGGGTATTTAAAGGGCCTTAAATAGCTAAGGCTCCAAGCTAATGCCCTAATTACAAAAATGCCATTACTACTCCTTACCCTTTAAATACTAAAACAAAACAAAAGAAAATACAATAACAAAAATAATGAAAAACAACAAAAAGAAGATAAAACTGTTAATATGCCAAAAAAAGAGAGCAGGCTAAAAACGGGGAATTAAAAGTAAAGAGTTCTTATTTATGGGTTTTCTGTTTGGTTTCTGAGAAAACATGGGAAAATAACATTAACAGATAAAAATATTTCCCTTTATGTGACTACAAGAAAACCCAATTCAACCCAATTCACCTGATGTAAAATGGTTGTATTTGTTGTGAATACCTAGAATTATTTTTTTTTTATTCACACATTTTTTCAGCAACCAGACATTTTTTTTTGTCATCCGATGGTAAGATCATCATAAACCCAAGTGTTTAATATTTTAATATTGATTTTACAGAAAGGATGCTCCATTTTGTAGTAAAAAGTGCCGACAAGAATAGATAAAAATGGATGACGCCAAAGAGAAGAATTGGAACCTATTCCATGAAATCTTTGAGGAAAAAAGAGCACGAGAAATCTACATCTCCAAACAAGACCAATGCATATTTATGTTTATTTTCATAAAAGTTGTTTTCGTTTATATGAGAGAGGGAGAACCTGATTGCAGAAGAGGAGTTTTTTTTTTTTTGTGCTACCATAAGAGGAGCTCGTTGAGAATGACGAGATATGGGGAGAAAGTTGGAGATAAACACGATCTGAGTTGAAAAATATTGGTTGAATTTTATTTGGAAACCAATTCTAGTGGATAATTGTTTTCTCACTTTTTAAGGAAAAATAAGTCTCGTACGTGATTTTTTGAATCTAGTTGTGGAAAATTTTGCAATCAAACACTCAAAAAAGATAGAAAGTTATAATTTTCCATGGAAAATATGGCCAATACGATCAAGATGGAGCAAATCGACAAATCTTTGTAACATGTATATTTTCTTTCTCATCTTACTTTCATATTATTTTTTAGGTTTTTTTTAATTGAAAATTTACACTTTCCCCACTTTTTGTAACTGAGGTGTTAATATTAACTGCAACGTGTCATTTTGAAAACAAAATAATTTAATTAAATTAAAAACCTTTAAAAATTAAATGAAACAAAAAATAAATGAAGAAAAACAAAAGAAATTACAAAACCAAAAAAGCCCAACCCCCCAAGTCTCTCGCCCACCACCCACACCACTTTTGCCCACTCCCCCCCCCCCCCCCCCCGGCTGACGCTTTCCGTTACTGAGGTGTTAATATTAACTGTCACGTGTCATTTTGAAAACAAAATAATTTAATTAAATTAAAAACCTCTAAAAATTAAAAGAAACAAAAAATAAATGAAGAAAAACAACAGAAATTACAAAACCAAAAAAGGCCAACCCCCCAAGTCTCTCGCCCACCACCCACACCACTTTTTCCCACTCCCTCCCCCCCCCCCCGACCTCTCTCTCTCTCTGCAATAGATATACATATGCATATATGTGAGTTCAAATGAATCAAACCAAATCTGGAAGTTTTAATAAACAAAGAGACGATTTAAATGGATAGAAGTTGTTGAAATCGATTTTGCAGAAATGATTGAATTTAGGGTTTTTTATTTGGGCATTATTTGCATTTCTGCTAAGCAGCGGTGATGGAGCCAGAGAGAGGGGTTGTGTTGCTGTTGGGGGAGAGAGTAATTGATACTCCAAAGCAATGTTATCTAGAACGTGGATCGATTCGGACATGGTAAGTCTACATTGTACGCTACTATGATGCTACATTATTGATAGGCTTACGTAAAATGTTGTTTTGGTTTTATGATTGCTTAATTTGAATCATTTTTGTACCATATAAAGTATATGTATTACCTATGAATCACAAATACTCTCGGGAGGTCATGTATTTGTTTTGGACACGAATGGGATACGGGATACGAGACGCTCAGACTCGTTGGGATACGCAAATATGAGAGTATCCTAATATTTTTATACGCTGGGATTCGTCGGGATACGTTGGGAATAGTTTTTTTTTCCTTTTTTTTTCTTTTCATTCTGATGTTTAATCCCTTTAGATTTAGTGTTATGCTTTCTTTTCATATTTCATTTTTAGTTAATTTTGAATCCAAGTTATGCTCCTCATTTCTGCTTTCTTTTTTCTTTTTCTTTACAGTTCTGCTCCTCCTCATAAGACAGTTCTGCTCCTCATTTCATTTCGTACTGATAGACGGTTAGTTTTGAACCCAAGAAATACAATATTGAGTAATTAACCTACAATTTTACAGTCAACAAAGCTATCTAAATCTTTTTTTACCTTTTACAAAACTGTTTGAATCTTTTTTCCTTACAAAACTGTCTGATTCTTTTTTGTTAGAACAACATTTAATGATGTTTTCGTAACATAGATTTGGAAAACCTACGTCTTTGTAAATGAGCTCAGGAAGGAAAAAATCGAGAAAACTTTGAAACATATATGTTTCCTTACTCATTTTTCTTTGTTTTTCTCTATTTTCACTTCAAAACGAAAGCGGGGTGCGAGATTTGAAGATATGGGACCCTAAAATAGCCACAAGATTTGAAATGCAGTACTGAGGAAGAGAGTATCCAGTACTCCGTAGTTTTGTCTTATTTTGGCTCTCCAATTTTGGATTTATCTTTATCTAGTTTATTTTGTGAATCCTTACACATTGGGGTTGTTTTTTAAGTTGTTAAGGGACTTATTTAGCATATGTTGAGCAAGAGAAAGGCAAGGAGAGAAAGGGAGAGAGCTTTATTGTACTTGTGAGTTCTTAAGCTTGTTTGGAGCCTTATTTGGCAGATGTAACGGAAAGGAAAGGGCACAAGAAGTATGAGAAAGAGCTCTCCATTGTATTGTGAATTCTTGAGTGAGGGTTTCAATTCAACATCGTGAATGAACGTTGTTGGGCTTCAATGAGATTCAAGAAAGATTGGGTATGTAACATTTGTCCCTCAATCTCAAAGTCGAATAGCTTGCTCGTCTTGCGGACGTAACCCGAGTTGGGTGAGCCACTTTAAATCGGAGTGCCTCACTTGTGTGTGCTTTGTTTTCATTATGCTTACTTACTTCACAGATTGTTATGTTATTACTTCCGTTAATCATGTAACATTCCTAAGTGAGTTTTGTGGCCTTGACCGAGCATTTTGAGACAGCAAAGCGCAACAAGTTTTTGTTCATCACATTACTAAACCTAGTTTTCCCTTATAACAAACACATCTTCAAAAGCCTTTTGTTTGCGTTACATTGAAATTATCTACATAAAATCAGATGCCATCCATCCAGAAATGGCGAATATGGGCTAATGGAGAAACCAAGAACAAGTTGTAGTTAAATAGTCAGCTAATTTATTCCATTCCCATATCAAAAAAATCAAAAAATCAAAAAACAGAATCAAACTAAATCGAAAGAATTTTGTTCCAAGTTTGAACAAACAAAAGAGTTTGTAGTCAACATTATCTTAGCAACTAAATAACTGATTAGGGTAAACAAATGAACAGAAGCATGAAAGAAAAGAAATTTAGCACAGTGGAGAAAACAAAAAATAATTATCTTGGCAAACAAACAGACTTAGGGTTTTATGACGGGAAAAAACTCACGGTGGCGTTTCAATGGCGTGATGGTATTTCTCTGCAATTATTTCTGCCGCTCTCAAAATTCAGTTGGATCGTCAAATTGGGCTCCTCTTATTTAAAGAGTGGGTATGCAACGGTTATATCCATGTTGCAAACACTTCATGAGTTTAAATTTATCGTTTTTTAATCAACTAGTTCAAAACTCGCACCATGCGCGGCTCATACAGTATTGTAAGCAATATTAACGAAAACAATGTAAATATGGTGAATTGATAAAATGATTTTTTTTTCCACTTTTTTCAACCCATTTAAGAGAAGTCCTAACAATATACTCATTAATATACTCACCCCTCCAACCTCTACTAACCTCAGCTCCAACTATGTTTAGAATTTTTATATTGGCATTTCTTAACTAAATATTTTTTTTTTAAATATCATAATATTTTCAAAATTACTATTTATTTTAAGATTGCCTAAAAAGAAGTCGTGTCAAAGTTATCACACATGGATTTTTTAAATAATATTTCAAATTATAATAAATTTCAAAACAAAAGAATAAAATACAGGTATTAATTACAAAAATAATTTAATTAGTTACAAATACAATTATTACTCACAAAAACAATATTAGTAAAAAAAACATATCTAGTGGGTGCTCGTGCCAATGACACGGTTAAAATAGAGGTCTAATAGAAATTTATTCAAATATATTTTATTTGAAATGACAAAAATTAAGTAAAAGTTAGTTTATCTAAAGAAATTATAATTATGACATCCCTTAAACATATGTAAGTCTGTTTTCTTCCAATAACTAAAAAGCAATTGAGCTAATTTGTACATTAACCATATTATCAAGTTAAAAGGCAAATAAGATACTTTTTAAACTTGTTTGTAGTATGTTTTTTATAAGAGACATTAATGACATTTGGAGGATGCAGATTTAGAATATATCATATATGCTTGGGATTATACCCCTATGCCTAAATATGGGTAAAAGAGCATTTGTGATTATCTTATATTTAAAGGCTTAAGAATGTGATGTGACTCTTGAATGGAAAATAAAGTGCGAAAATGGGTGACACGTGAATTCCCGGAGAGTAAGACAATACGTTCATGACATAATTGTTCTTTTATTTTATGAAAAGTTAATATATTAGAACAGGGCCAAAAGCCCAAAACTGAAAACAAACTCACCAACCGGATCAAACCGGCAAGGACACATGATAACAAACATAGGCCCCCAAACAAATAGTAAACAAAGCCCAACAATAACAGCTCAAACCCAACTACTCCACCCATAGAGTAAAAATCAAAACAATAAAACGAAAACATGATTCATCAACGCGTCACAAATCCCTGAATCTACTAACACGCGTCTAAAAACATTGAAACAAACAACATACGTCCGACTTTACCATTAAACCACGGATACAAAACCTTTAGCTCACACAACACAACAGGTCTTGGAACAAATAAAGGTGACCCCTCAAACACAGAGTATTCATCATTTGGTTCTCTTTCATCCACTCAAAACCACCAAAACGATACCTCAAACCACCCTCATCCACCTTCTTCCTAAGATCAAACCAGTGAAAAGCAGTCAAAACCGAGATGGGTTCGCGATTGGGTGCAGCGGATTTGTAAAACGGGTTTGGTTTTGGTTGGTTTCGAGTTTTGGAATTGTGGAATCGAGATTCCGGGTTTTGAGATGGGTAATTGTGGGTCTAGGATGGACAAAATTGGGTTATGCCGGAGATGGGATTTGGGTTAGCGTTGGATTGGTGTACTGCCATAGAGGTGGACAGGAATGGGTTTGGCTGGAGATGGATACAGCGGGTTCGAGGTTTAAAGAATTGGTTTTAGAAGTAGGTAGGTATGGAGGTTGGTTCGGCCATGGTTGGAATAAGGTGAGGTTTGGGAAGTTGCATATAACCTCTACAGTCAATCAGTGCAAATGGTTAAGGGATTGTTTTTTATGTGGCCAAAATTTGGTTTTGCTCTACAGGGGTTTTGGTTCTGGTTTGGCCAACCCGGATAGTTATTTATATGGTTTACAAATGAAGAAGATGAAAAGTAAGAGCCATATAATGGTCTTAATTTCAGGGAGAGAAAGGGACGCAAAAAACTAAAAGTTACTTAATTTCAGGGAGAGAAAGTGACGCAAAAAACTAAAAAATAAGAAAGATTCGAGATATTGCGGAAGAGAAAGCGATTGGAAATTCAGTGAGAGAAAGAGGTTCTAAAAGAAAGTGATGAGCTATTATATTTCATAAGCATACGTGGATAGCCTTTTTGTTGAGGAATTATACATGCTTGTATAGCATTTTATAGTAATATAGAGATTTATAGTAATATAGAGATATTGAGTCAATACATTAGAGCTATCAAGATAATAGTTTCCATTGATAACTACATGTAAACTCGTTCGATGCGCGAGTTAAACGATAGTTATCCTTAAAAATGGGTTTGTAATAAATATTTTTCAAGCATTTATAAAATCAAATGTTGGTAGTATTGAGTAACCACAATTAATATTTATAAGGCTATGTTTATAGAACATAACATATAGCAACTTATTTGAGATATTTTATCAAATGGTTAATGTGAACCATATTAAACACATGACAACTTCTTAAAATATATGCAAACATTAAGAAAACAAATTCTAATTAATAATATTAATGTATATGTATTACAACAGGTATATTTATAAAAATAATATATTTTGGTTATAAAAAATATGAACGTGATTGTTACACATCAACCGACTTCTTATCCAATCTAAAATCAGTCATAGTTAACTTATAGAAATTATATTTAATAAGTGAGTGATTCTAAATGAACCACCATTTGAGGTCGTCTTGAAATCGCATTCCTATGTGGTGTGTCGAGATTGGTTAATTTCGCTGTCGGGGACCCACATCCATAAGGAATTAGTCAATCTTGACACGCCATGTAAGCATGATGGTTTCAAGACGATCTCAAATGGAGGTTTACTTAGAATTATTCTTAATGAATTCAATATAACTATTTGACTAAGGTATCTTAAAAAAAATAAAAGTTAAAATATAAATACATAATAGACAAATAAAATCACAAACGTTTATATCCCAACGATTGATGCTAAACCTCTGTTATATACATATATACAGAGATAGAGAGATAGATTAGATAAGGATTGGAGGAATTCATATTCCACCCATTATTTATCTCCATCAACTATGAATCTGGGAACTAAAAGCTTAGCTAAATTAAGTTCAATGTAAACTCTTACATATTTTCCTGTGATTGTTGTTGTGGATGTACAATCAGTTTTGACTGGTTTCCCTAGTACTTGGTCAATATTGAAGATTGCTTTCTCATTATAATATTATAAGGGTCTTGATAACATGTGCCTTAAGAGCACACATTTAGAACCCCAAAATAGTAGGGACAGAGTTCCGACATACAATTAATATGGCACATATACTCATGTGGAGCCATCATACTTACTATTTTAAGGCTCAAAACATGTGCCCTAAGAGCACGTGTTAACATTTTCCATATTACAATGGGAATGTGGCAATCTAACCCAACTATATAGTAGTTGCTTCTTTTGAATTAACGGGATTGAGCTTGGGCTCCCATTTCCTCATACTCAAGTAATGATTAAGTACCGCACATGGACCACATGTGAGGATCCTTATAGTCCTCTTTCATATAAAATTTGAAAAAATAATGAACCTCATATAAATCACCAACGTCGTAGTCACCTTGGAGGCTCCATAGAGTTGGCACCATGTTGTATAATGCTTCATAACCTATATTCCTCCTGAGAAGTTTCACTATGAGGCAGTCCTTCCATTTCCTTCTTATTTTTTCAAGAACCTTAGGTGGAAAGTTTTAATGATAGGGGCTAGGGGGTCGGTCTCCTCTATATTTGTATTCAGGTTTATATGCTCGCTTCCCTGCATTTCCTCCATGTCATCATAAGACCATACCCACGCTTCGTTTTTAAATAAACCTCATGTGAAACCTTGTTAGCTACTGCATCCTTGTATGAGAAATGTTTTCTAGCCACTCGTTTTCTACAAGGGAGAAGAAATGGCAGTAAATGAATAGGCATGGATGATAAGTGAGTGGGGAAAAATGAAACTGGAGAGTTTTTTTTATCTCCTTTCACCGCCGAGGGGGAGAGAGAGAGAGAGAGAGACGGGTAGAAATGTAGGGATTGTTTATATTTTAGGATATAGGGATTGTTTATATTTTGTTTTGATGGAGAATTCTTAGTTAACGGGTATTAACGGTTTAGGTTGTGTGACCCATTAACATTAACACTTCGGGTTCAAGTTTGGGTTTGGTTTTGTTCTTTGGAATCGATTTGTTAACGGATTGTATATGAGTTTAGGGGATTTTCACGCGAATGTGACCCAGCATGAATTATTGACACGTCTATCTTTAACCACTATTAATACTTTGAGTTTTAATTTACTTAACTCCCACTTTATAATAATTTGTTATACATAATCCTCAATTCACAAATCTCTTCCTTACACTCCAACTTTTTAACATAATTAAAACTCTGTAAAAAAAAATCGTGTCCATTATTAGACATACCCCCTATAATATTGTAAGACATGAATACCCCGAATAAAAACCAAAACCCTATGACCAAACATCATTATTTTTCCTCAATCGACAAACCCTAAAATATTATACCCAAACAGACACCATCTCTCTCATCTCTACCAAAACTCTAGTGAGTTCAAATGTGAAATCATAATCAAACTTACCAACGCATACATACACATACTCGTATAAAAAATAAACTCATATCTACCAATCACTCGTTCAAAGTTGTCATCACTGCAAATGTTAATATTCGTCCTAAATCTAGTTCAAGAATTTTCTTTCACTTTATTTTTTATCCTAGATAAAATGCAATTGATTCGCTTGAAAGTTTCAATACGTGAATCCTTGAATAGTGTATAAATCAATTTAGCCGTAAAACGTAAGTAAATTGATTTGGGGTTTAAACGCAAATTGATCATTGTTTAATTGTAAATTTATTATAAAATTTGTGTATGAATCTCATATTTTAATGTTTTATTTTGCTCAGATTATTTGACAGTGGTTGTAATGGTGATAGGGGTGGTGGCGATTGTGGGAGGAAAAGAAAGTTTTAGGTTTTAATGAAAAATTACGGTTATGATTTGGGGAAGAAGATGAAGTGAAATGGGGTGTTTTTAAATATTAAATATAAGGGTATTTTGGTCCATGACTTATTTTGCGGGTTAAGTCCAGTCAACAAATAAGGAATTTTTAACATAATTGCAACATTATTAAAAAGTTAATGTAAGTCAAATAGATTAGCAAATTAGGAGCTATATCTAAAAATTTATTATAAAGTGGGGATTAGGTCCTTTAGTACTTCACTACTTGTTATAAATGTATTGGTTAGTGTTTGTAGGTGGTAAAATCTTACTATGATGATTTAACACGGTAAAGTCGAGCAATAAAAGAAAATCACACAACACAAGATATACGTGGTTCAGTAACGTGCTTACATCAGCGGTCGTATTTTTTTCTTTCTATTAATCATTTCTTGATAACAAGGATTGCATGCCCTTTTTTCTATTGGTGTGGGTCAAATTTATAGAGTATAGAAAGAGAATATGCCGCGTAGGACTCTGTGACCTTGGGTTGCAGCCGCAATTTGATCGAGTAGATCTAGTCCCGAGATCTCCACTAAGCGGGTCCTATTTTATTCTATTCTCCAAGCCATGATCGTTTATCAGGACCGTCGGACATATGTTGTCTCTTATGCTTAGGTCTGGTAATTTCCCCATAATTTTTACCAAAGATTTGCGATCTGAATGGGGTAGAGAGGTTTGATCGCTGGTTGATTTTGACGCTGGTCGATAGTGATATGTGATCATCTATTGAAGATGAGGTCGAAAAGTATCAACGCTTGTAATTTTGAAATGAGAACCAACTTTATTCTGCATGTTAAGTCTAAGGGGTAGGATTGTAATTTTCCCCTATCTTTCAGGGGCACGCTAGTAATTAAATGCTAAAGAGACCAAGCGGAGCTGCCATCACATTGGGTCTCGTTTCAAATGATGAAATGTCTTGGAAGGTGAACCCAACATATTAATGACATTTACTACCACCATTTTATGATGCACTCTTATTTCTCACATATTCAAACGCTCCAGAGTTCATTCGTCTTCATCACCAACTGTAAGTATTCTCCTTTCAATCTATTATTTTTTTCTTCAGACATTCATATTCATTTTTTCCCATCGTTATTCTTATTGAGTTTGAAAAATGGTTTACGCGGTGAGCGGTAGATCCATATGAGAGTTTAGGAAGAGGTTTTCCATTGCTGGTTGGGTTGTGATAAAGTGTGTTGAGCAACCGGACGACAATTATAATGTAGGGGTCATTAGATGCACACTTAATTTATTATTGAGGCTTACATCACTTTTCCCATATCAATTATTATTGGATTTTTTGTGAATATTTTATAGTATTGTCAACCCAATGTACCTCTAATACTTTGAGGATTGTGAATGGGGTTCATAAGATTGATGAGTTATGCCAAACTCAGTTAGTGATCCTAGAGATTAGGTATTGCTACTTATGGGTAAAGACAAATGATAACACATTCTACTTGAAGGTGAGACGAGCAGTCAAAGTGCTAGTAGTAAACCTTCCTGACTCCAATAAGGGTTATTGGTCCAATGGCTTTATTATAAGGAAGTTGGATCATCCACTGATTCCTCAAGGTGGTGAGCCCTGCAGGAGTTTCAGGTGTCCCAATAGAAGGCACAAAATAGGTTGATTATTTTTTTCCACTGTTTTTTGTTTGGGTCAACCAAGTCTTGTATGAGTTCGTGCTAAAATGTTAGTGGACATAGAACCTAAAATTCCAGTTCTTTCTAGTAGTGAAGGATCTTCAAGTGAGTCCACTTATGACACCCCGTAATATTTATAATTAGATTTATTAAGTCTAATGCAAAAATCATAAGAATAAAAAACTTTCGATAACATTCTTATCATAAAGAATTAACTGCAAAACTGAACAAGTAATCAAACGAGATAATAAAATACTAAAACGAAATATATTTAACTGTGATATTCTTCACCACTGATATACTAATCTAACTCTGGAATATGAATACTATATGTACAAAAACTGACTCGGGATAAATTGTACAAACATACAAGTCTGCTAAATACAATATAATCCAAGAAGTTATTTATTGAGACTTATCAACTATTACTAAGTAGGAATAAAAGATAGAATGACGCTAGAGGTGCTCCTTCAATGATCAACTTGGTCTACAACATGAACAATGATCCAAGACCTGTAAAAATATAGATATAACAACGACGTAAACAACAAGTTTATGAAGAATAACATTATAATTGAATTTGGTCCACATTATAACTACACACCTCCTCTCGTATTTTAGTGGATTTTAGGTTATTATTTACCCATCCCTACAACCTAAAATAACATGTGGTTCCATTCCTAGCTCATATATAGCCCATGTGATAAAAGTTTTATCTATTAAACCTTTAATCTTTACTTTCTCGTCATTAGGTTAATCTATTTCATTAGGAGTCATATGTTATACGGTAGTCTCAAACCTATGGTAAGTTTTGCCAAATAACCAATGTAACACTCACAGTCGTAAATCATATATCTCAAGTCTATCCATTAAGGGATATCTCGCGCCACAAAATAATATACATTTCTAGTATATAAGATAAGTATCCCAAGTCATAAATCATTTAAGTATACAACTCTAGTATAGGTGATGTACATCATTAGTATGGCACATAAACCAGTATAACTATCTCCAGTATCGTAACCCATAACAACACATAATAGGAGAAAGATAATCCATATGTTTAACATCCACACATAAGTACAGTCCCCGAGATATACAAGTTCATATAACTAACGCCTATTGGTATTGCCTTCGGGGATCACTCACGCGTACCAGGCATAGTTATAGGTAATCCCACCCTATAACATCAAGGTATTAATAAGGGATAATCACTAGGTTTTTCCCTCAATCGCATAGACTACCAGACCCAAGAATATATAATGACCATCAGTCGCATATCCAATGACTATGCTATGATAACCCTCGTGTATTCCCCTCAGAACACAAGTATGTAAGAAGTAGTTTAAAGGGTAAAATTTCCAAGGTAAAGCCCGTCTTAACCACCGGGGTACTAGCGTGGTCTCCGTCATACACCCCCCCCCCCCCCCCCCAATAAAGAATATCCCCTCTAGTATGTCACCTGGGAGCACTCACACATGGTATGCATAGCAAATAAAACATGTATGAAATTAAAACCCTCACTAACGGGTTTAAGGTAAACACGTACGCAAACCCTTACTAACGGGTCAAGGTGAAAACATACACAACCCTCACTTACGGGTTAAGGTAAACACATACACATACCAATCCAACGCTATTGGGTAGCGCATAACATCCCTATCATAAAAAGGTAAAACACATATTAACCTTATAATGATCTTATACCACATTTACCAACTCCTAGGGTTCTCGATTATAAATATGGTCTCACCTTATCTTACACTAAAAACCTTCACATTAGTTATATGCCCTCTCATATAATCCTAGCCCAATCTCCTAAGGCTCCACGCCTAGGTATCACCCCCACCACCACCACCACCTAACTCATATAGTAATATAGAATATACTAACTACCCTGCTTTATGGTTTTTGCCTTAATCCTAGTCTCACCCTAAGACTAAATGCCTTACTAGTATATCACAATATCCCTAACGATCCCAACTAAGAGCCCAATTATCTAAGCTTCTAAAACTCCACTTAATAACCCATCCCATTCTCTATTTTGCAAACTGATGTATCCTACTCAAATTAACCGTTTTCAAACCAACCGAGGGCAAAACTACCCAAGTAACCCAAACACAAATTTCCAAAACCTCAAAACATTGGAATCCACTATATTCTACAAGTATAAGAAATCTAAATGCCAATCCCCCTAGCCTTACAATCCTATCAAACAAACAAAATCCAAAACTTCACCAAGACTAGGAGCATTGATCAATCGACCAAGTGTCGATTGATCGATGGCTACATGTTTTTAAAAAACGCATAATTACTTTTAACGGCCAAATTCTCTTTCAAAACCAACATTAGTGACTTAAAAAGCTCCATCCAAGTTCCAACAACAAAACGACACTATATAGATGATTGGTATCTAATTTTAACAATAAATCCACAAGTTTATATCAAGATTTAAAGGAGAACTCAATTCTTATACAAGAACCTGAGTTTTATAAAATTCTTTAATTGACTTATGATTTCCATGGATTAATTCACATAAGCAAAGGTATTTTGAATGATTTACAATAGGAAACAAATTTTAATCATTCTTTAATATTTTCAAGATAAATTTATGGGGAAATCAATTAAATTAAGAGGGAAATTAACATAATTACTATCTTGATTAGGTTAATTACAAAATTAACAGATTAAAACATGATTAAATTTATATTTTAATGAATAGATATAATCTAACATAAAGGCAATCATAATCAAATTCTTGATAAACTTGCAATAATTTTGTTTATGGACCAAGCAAAGATCCTCTTAATTCTTTCTCTTCCCTTGAATATCCTTCTTTCTAGTCTAAAGGTGCCCCCTCAAATTGTGTTATGTGACTTATGAGATAGCTAATGAATCATTAAAACCCTTAATCTATGAAATTGGGCTTGGCCCCCCAGTGGGCCTCACCTAAAAGAACTTAAAATCACCTGCAAATGACTTTAAACCGTACTTAAGCCTTATACCAACCCAATAGGCCTAAAACTCATTGTTTTAAACTAAAAATGAACATTTTATGAGTTCCAAAATCCCAATACAATATATGACAATTTAAGTAACTAAAAACTCACTAATTTAATAATCAACTAGTACGAGTTCAACTATGAATCAATGAATTATTATCCACAAAATCTGAATTCAAATATGAACTAAATAACACATAAAAATGTAAATAGTGACATCTATTCTCACAAAAATCACATATAATTAATCTTCATAAGTTTTCTCAATTAAATAATGCACATAAAAATATGAGGTATTACATCCCCACCCTCCAAACAAGGAATTTCATCCTTGAAATTCAAATTCTTTATATATCTACTCTAAAGTCTAAGAATATCTCACCCTTAGCATCCTCACACTACTATAAGGAAATCTACTCCCTCTATGACCTAACACGCACTAGGGTCTCTCTCGTCATAAATCACGTTCAGGTAAACCTCTGAATCACGCTATTAAAATTGTTGTTATGACAACTTATTTTCCCACCGTGCACACGTTTATGGTGATCGAGTAAATCCAAACATCGTCGTCCCTAACCAATACAAAACTCCTAGAAGAACTTCCCATCGGGATGCCCAATCCTTATTGGAACCCAAATTCCATAGTTTCCCACACTGGAGAGATTGTTAACAACGTATGATCTCCTCACCTGAAACTCCAAACCATGCATTCGCTCGTGTTTAAACTCCTTTGCTTGCTTCAATAATTCTCCCTCGTTAAAAAATGCACACCAATTCCTTTGAAGTGTCCTGAACACATCCCAAGTGAAGTACTAGCTAAATTTTAACTCTAATCAACTCGATCAAGCTACTGCAATGTCCTTTAAATGGCTCCATGCCCTCTTTGGAACACTCGATTCCCATCATAATTAATTGGTTTACTCTCCTAATTACCGTACATCCAATATCTCTTGGAATGTATAGAGAATCACAAAACAAATGCCCGGGTCGAAACTACCTCTTATAGTTTGGGACCCTCCCAAAAAAATCTCTTTTGAAAAATGTAACAATTTCCTGTTATTGAATGGAGAAAGGAATCTCCTCCCAATTCCTACTTGCATACTATCTCTCGGTAAACTCCAACATTTGGGCTAAAACCACCCCTAACACGGATTTGGGTGTAAACAACACCACCACTACACCACTTCCTCTTCAATAAGATATCATCATAAATCAGAGTGAACTACTCCTTCATGCGGTCAAAATTCACTAATAACGTGTTTGTTATATGTTGTGCTAGAAAGATGCCATCGGGATATTCTCCCCCCGATTTGGCCACTAATGATAACTTACTCATGTTTCAATTATTAGGAGTAAATAATCTCCTTGACTGTTCCAGTGGGCCATTGATAATTAATAATAAACACACATCCCGTATATTTACCTTATCTTACTCCTGGTGGTCCACATATCCGCTTAGTGACCCATCCCTCTTTTGAATCTTTCCCAAGGTAACACCGTCCCCGAATACTCTGCCAGTCTAAAAAATTGTGGTGTTTTATCCCATGAAACCTCTACCATACTTGACGGAGTCAGACCAAAAAAAATCCTTCGTGATGGATCCAAAGTTACTATCAATTCCAAGGCAAAAACTAATCTCTTATGTAGGTGCTAACTCAGCACCTATCCAATAAAACTATAATAACCTCAGACTATCGGTGACACCTGTATGCAACTGTAATCCACTCAAACGAACTCACATGCCCAAATAAACAAATGTAAATGAGTGGAATGCTTTGATACCACTTTGTAAATGTGTATGAACACGCTCGACAAAGATTGTCACAATTAAAAATTCTTTTTTTATATTCTTTCAATTTAAATCCCAAAATCCAATTTTAGTCAAATTTTAATTTCTGATTAAATTAAGTTTGCATAAGCTAAATGATCCAATCACAGAAATTAAACTAAGCATGCAATTAAACACGACAAATAAGGAAAAATTCCATTTCAGGGCAAAACCTATTTTTTAGCACTTTAGAAAGTTTTGTAAGACTATCGACCTACAGACTACTTGCTACACCCACAAGTATAACACACAGTGTCTTCAAAACTTCTAAAGAAAACGGCTCAGTCTAGAGTGATCCAGTGGCGGATCTAGGATTTTTTATTTGGGGGGGCTAAAGTTTCAAGTGGTGTTGGGGGTTTGGGAGCGAGAGTCCCTGTGTCGAATTTTTGTAGTGTTAATTGAAGTTTTGTAAAAAAATGTGTAGGATTTTAAAACTTTCAAACTTATTACTTTTTTTTTTTTACATAAACAGAATTTTAAAACTTTCAAATTTATTACATTTTTTATACATAAACATTTAAATTAAACTAATAACAAATTGAATTAATATGACATTTAATATTTAACATAACTAATGACAAATTAAATTAAACTAGATATGAATTAACAGTTAATAGTTAACAAAACTAACATTAAGAGTTAACAACAAATAAATTAACAACAAAATGTGTGCTTGACCCGTGTTACAAAATAACGTGCTTTAAGAATGATGGATAAATAAAAAACAAATAAATGAACAAAAGAAAATAAATGAACAACTAACATACCTTGATTTTTCGACAGCATCACCCAGAGTCGGGACAAGAGAGGAAGGGATACCCTTTTACAACTCTTAGTTTGTCTTTTAATCATATATCTTCTATGTTTACAACTCTTAGTTGAACAACATATGTGAGAGAGAAAGAGATGAAAAGGGAACAAACATGTGGAATGTGGACGGCTGCTCTTACTCTGTATAAGTGGGTGGGGTTTAAATTATTTTAAACTATTTTCATTTTATAACTCTAAACTTCTGAAACTATTATTAGTCTTACCTTTAACTTTCTATTTTCATGTGTAGAACCCTAAAAAAACTTCTCAGTAATTTTTTTACAAAATCTTAGGGGGGGAAGGGGCTCCGCCCCTCCTCGCCCCCCCTGAATCCGCCCCTGGAGTGATCCACGGGTGGTGGCCCATCCTCGGTATCCACTTATTCAGCCTTCAGCCTTATTTTGCCTTCTTCTGTTGTGATCCCTCGAGTCACAAAATTAGCCGTAGAGAAACCTCTCCACAAGTGTATGCAAGAGACGAAACTTTCTAGGGGTTCAAAAGGATTCACAAAAACTAATTTTGGATGTAAAGTTGTGAATCAAAAGTGTTTTAGTAATACAAAACTTGAAAAGTTTTGTAACAAATATACAAGAAACATTTTAGCAAAAGTCTTACGAAATTTGGAGTCAAAACAGGTATTTATAGACCTGACATGAAATTCGAGGTGGCGAATTCTTCAAACGAAATTAGGAGTAGTTATAACGAGAATGGCATTTCGTTTGAATGAAAAGTGCAGTTCGTTCGAATGAGATATCAATCTTATTAGAACCAGCTTCTAACGAATTCCAACAGTGTGCCCTCGTTAGTAGTTCATTCGATGTAGATCTAACGAGCCTTCAAACGAAAAGCTTATTTCATTCGAACGAGATGGGAATCTCGTTTGAAAGAGGTTAAAAAAAATATTCACTAGTTTCAACAATTATAATTATCAGTTATAATTTATTAATTCATTCTAAATAACTTTCACTAGTTATTAAATTAATATTCACACTTTAATATATAATGTCTGTATATATTTTTCTGAACACAGATATACACGGTTCAATATCACATCAAGCATACATGTATATATCACTCACTATATACGTATAACCACCATCCCTTAGAGTAATAACTCACTGGATGCAAATCTCTAAAATGTTATAATGCACCAGGGCATACACACATCATCCTGGGCCACCGGGTCAGACTCTCACACCAAACTTTGATAAAATTGTAAACGTATTGGAGGCAGTCATAGGTTCCTCCATAGTGAGTCATAACCACACCCAAATTACCTCAATTCAAACTTAAACCTCAAAGGGCACATGCGTGGAGCTATGACCTGGGGTCCATACTTAGCCTACTATTTTCCGTCAGGAAAGATCACCCACATCGTACAACCTCGGATAGTAGCACTAGAGTGGTGTATTCACACAATTATATCATGCACACAACTATAATCAGATATATATACTTCCTCTATACCCGTATATATTTTCTCAATAATTTTGACTAACCGTGCCTATTACTCGTGGCATAAGCCCAACAATTCTGAATTTAATTTCCATTCTCAATTATCTAATTATTCACTTAATTAATTATTTGATTCTCAAAATATTAATTCTGGACACGTATAACTCTCACTCAGCCCGCATCCCCATTTTTTTGAATTTTCAATTCACATCAAATACTTTATATTTCAGCCCGAATAAAATTACCAATTAATCTAAGCTGTAATATCATCTAATGTAATTTTTCCAGAAGTCCTAAATCATCTCCGAACATCATAATTTAATCCCCAAATTTAAATTATGAACATTTTTCATCAAATAAGCTCAACTGTATGTAGCAAAGCAGTCGAACCATTTCGCCTTAAGGGCCAACCAGTTCGCCTTTATAGAATGCAATAGTTGTTTCGATTTTATTTTTTCAGAAAGTTCAATCCCAAGTCCATAAGTCCCAACATAATATTCTCCAATAAAATTTCATTCTCAACAATCCTAAACATGGATTACATTTATTTTGAACATCTCTCTCTACATACGACCACTTCATGGATTTTAGAAGACATCTCTACATACGATAAAAGTTTCCTTATCTTATAACAATTCATCATTTTCAATCTTCAAAGTTCATAATCCATATATCATTATAGGATTCATCCCGATTTCAATGCTACACAATCACACATATATTTTTATGAATTCATTTGTCAAAACCCCAATTGTATATGAATATCACCCCAAATCAATTCCCAATCATGATTTGAATTAAAATTGAACATAAAAATAAATAGCAAGATAATCAATTGCCTTCGGAGTCATAGTGTCTGAATTTTCTTGTAGATGATAACTAAAATCCTAGGTCCTTCATAAATCTTCCAAATTGAACAATCCTTGAATTTTTTTAGCTTTTTCTTGAAACTTTTGAGTCTCCACTTACTCTCTAATCTTTTGTTTTACTCAAAGAAACCTTTTGTATTTATAAAATGATTGTTTGTTTCCCTTAAACCTTTCACTTTATAAGATAAATCTCGAAATTTCCTCTTTACGTTCCATTAAAATGACCGAAACACCCACATACTAGTTTCGATTAGTCTAAAAAGCCCCTGAGACCCAAACACTACCACAAGTACTTAATTTTGACTATTTTGACCATTTTCTAGACAACTCTGCACTCTAAATCATCATCTGAGTCACCCATCATCAATTTACCATCTTATTCCCAATACGACCCTACACGCGCGTCCTGAATAAGATACTATTATCCCGTCGCTTTTACTCACTTACGACGTAATATAAAATAATACAATTTCATTTACTTACCACACAAGTAAATATAATATCACATAAATATTAATCCATTTCTCTCTAGTTAATATTTATATAAATTCACTTTATTTCTCAAATTAATTAAATTATTGTGACAAGTGTAATTTAAATATTCTCAAAATTACGAGGTGTTACATATTTTACCCCTTGCAAAGGAATTTCATGTCCGAAATTCGGTGTAATACCCCGTACTTGTATGAATAATTTAAATTTCATTTGTGAGTGTAATTTGGAAATTTGAGGAATTTCTGTGAATAATAATTTTTGGAGTTTAAGAGTGTTAGATGTTTACTGAGGTGTGTTACATTTACTTTTGGGACTAAGAAAATAAGTTGGATTATTTTAATTACATGTCGCAGTTGGGTAAAGTGACAAAGGATAATATTTTAATGGGAAAACCCGTATTGAGATGTGTTGGGTTTAATTAGTGAATTGTAGTTAAGTGACTCGGATGGAGATTTCGAGTGTGCAGTTGGTTTCGGAATGGTCGAGATACTCAGAATAGAGTATTCGGTGGAAATGTTTAGGTTCCAGGGACTTTTGGACTAGTAGGAACTCGCAATTGAGTAAACGAGTCATTTTTGGGTTTAATAAGGGATAAACCCTTTTCTTCTCTTATAAGAGGCACGAGAGAGTGAAAGAAGAAAGAAAAAGAGAGAAAGAAGGGAAAAGAGAAAGAAGAAAGGGATTTTTGGCCAAACTCCACGGGATTCGACTCGAGGTCGTCGAATTTTATCCACGAGGCAAGTATTTACTTGATATATTCTTTTTGAGCATAAATCTCATATCATAGTTGGTAATAACAAACTATAAAGATTTTTGGGTTGGGTTTTTGTGAATCAAACGAGTTTTTCGGATGTTTAACGAATAAGTCCCGGATAATATCCAATTTGGGAAACTTAGGAATTAATTGAAATTAGTTGTTGGTTATGGGTTCTAGGATAATTATAACCCTTTTTATGTGTTTATATAAGGTTGTTTTAGGTTGGATGATGATGGAAGAAAAGATAAAAAGCTTGGAGGTGTATTAATGGAGGTTTGAGATTTTTGAAGAAGAAGGTGAATAGTGACAACGTCACTTACGAATCGATTTGGCTAGGAAGCGAATCAATTCAGTTTTTAGAATGAAATTTGTAGATCTTTTCGATACGGTCATGTGGGCGCCGACCGCGTATTTTTCTGATTTTTTTTAAATTTATAATGATTTTTCTATGGAAGGCTGTCCGAGATTGAAATCGTTATTTAGAAATCAAACCTGACATTGAGAGAGAAAAAAATTATGTGTTAGTTAGAAATAAGTGTTAGGATGATTATAGAGTTGGTGGTTGAGATTAGAAACCATAAAAATAGAGGTTGAGTTGATATTTGGGTATTTTGGAGATTGAGAAATCATCCCAACAGTGCTCCTCGAACAGGACGAATCGATTCGGGTCTAGACCGAATCGATTCGCATAAGGGAACCTGTAAAGCTGTCTCAGGCCAAATCGATTTGGATTAAGACCAAATCGATTAGCCTTTGAGGACCTGCTTGCAGAACACTCTCCGAATTGATTCGGATGGAAACCGAATCGATTCACTGGCCCGAATCAATTCGCATTTGGGACGAATCGATTCGCCTTTGTTGAAATTGGCAGTTTTCCTTCTTTGAGTTTAAGGGGAGTTAAATTGCAATTGGAGAAAATTATGGGGGAGTCTATCTATGATATTAGGACTCCTAGATGATGGTATTGAGGGTGAGTAAACCTTGGAATGAAAGAAAGAACCTTGGATTAGTTTATTGTACAATCCGGGGTATGGACTTAGTGAAGGTTCGAGTCAAACAACATTCGAGAGAGGTCTTCGGCTAGTGTGTATAGATAATACTTATAAGTTAAGTATTGTAAGTGTGCGAATACTTAGATACTATTACGAATGGGAACAATCAGAGTATTGGCTATCGCTATGATAGTTTGGCAATTATAGCCATAGGTATTGAGAAGTAATATAGATTATATATATGACATTGTTACAGTATATATAATATGATACGAATAAATATATCTGTGTGTGATTGGTATATTTGTATCTTAGAGGTTGGTTCCATGGGCTTTCCTTTAGCGTAAGGTTGGAACAACCAGATTATATATTTCTCTAGTGCGATTCGAGGAGGTTGCGCAATGTGGGTGAATCCCCTGGCTTGAGGAGCAGGGAGAGTATATCCCCAGGTCATCTCATCTCGCGTTCGGGTGCGATGTGTGTACTTCAATTACAAAGGGAATATGACCACCTCCACCACTGTGTATTTTTACCATGACCACGAGTGAGTCTGGCTTGGTACCGTGGTATAGTGAGTAAACCCGGATTCAGATAGGCACTACGAGACTGCATCCTCGAGTTATAGCTCGGAGGGATGGTTATTATACTTATGTTTGTGATAGGTATAATTATACTTGTTGCGTATAGTATATTACTTGTATATAAGATGATATAAGGTGTATTTCCCCTTCCGATAGGTTTATATCCAGATTTATATGCATATGAATCATAGGTTCTATTGAGAACAATATATTTATATATTGATTTATATATGAATTATATATATACGTTGTGTGCCGAGGGCCTAATGGATCTCGACGATCAATATAGCCAAGTAGTAATGTATCGGGGGGTTCCTTATTTGAATTTCGCTTCGCGAGACACCCCACGCACGAACGTCGTGCAATGTTGGGAATGGGGAGAAGTTTAGACCTTAATACTTGAGTAAATTAGGATTTTCAGAGATTGGGTGTAACGAATTAGTTCGACAGGGTAGCTTAACTATATTGTTTAAGAGGTATGCGATAGGTGTGCACTATTAGAAGAGGGGTGGGGGTATCTCATGAGAGTGTGATACCAATTTAAATATGAGATAAAATCATATTTTAAATATATGGCATTTATGCACTTGCAAAATATTTTCAAACTCGGGATCTGACCCGTTTCTATATTTTCCCTATCTTGCTATATATATATATATATATATATATATATATATATATATATATATGTGTGTGTGTGTGTGTGTGTGTGTGTGTGTGTGTCCAGACATAGGGACGCCTCGATGATGATCCTTTCGAGTTAGACGTTGCTGCAGTAGTTTTGGATGCATGCAGGTTTATTTTTAGACGCTTCTATTCTTGTGATCTAGATAGGAAGCATTGTATTAACATTCGGGCCGAAAGCGCAATTGTACTTATTTATTCTTTTATCGCCTTTTAGCACGACATTCGATTTGGTTGTATTATGTTAAACCGAGTGTTCAATTATTTTTCTTCATTTCAGTTTTTATATACAAACAATGTGGATGTTTTATTTGAATGGTTTGTTTAAAAAGATTAGTTAAATAAAAATTTTGACGCCAGCCTAATAGGTTATTAGTAATTAAATTAGTTTTCGACAGTGATGCTAAGAATGAACCATATGAGACTCATATTTTAATTTGGTATAGGATTGATCACCCGGTATTTTATTAGGCGAGGTGTCACAGATGGTATCAGAGCATCAGGTTCTAGTGTCCTTAGGAATCTGTGCAGACGTACTACACTTTCAGCATTGCTCTCGATTTGATATAGAGCCTTATGATTAGGATTGTTGATTCCTCTGGTGAAATTTCGTTCCCCTGCTATTATGTAAGATTATAGTAAATCTGTTGTGCGCTCGTTCGAGATTCGTATGCCGATCAATGAAGGGCTACCAGGGAAGGCAATTGGAACTGTAAGTTGAAGTCGGGGACGAGGACCGCAGCAGAAGTCAATCCCTTTGTGGTATTTTCATGGATTGCTACAACAACTACTAGAATATAGTAGTTATATTTATTTACGTACCGCTATAGTCTAGAGAGTGGTGCTAAACTCGAATTACCCCGTGAAGTTAAGTTAGGGGAAAAGTTTGAAAGGGTCTTTGACAAGGGTCATATGTTGAAGTTAAGTCGTGCGAAGTAAGTGTAGCATTACTCAGTGGAAGTAGAAGGCTCAGAAGCTTTAGTCTTAGAGCAGGGTATGGAAATGCCCAGATGTAAAAATTTGAGGAAACATTTTCACTAGTGGGAGCAATATTGAAATGGAGGAACGGTAGTCACCATGTTTAAGAGAGCAGGATATTTTGATGATAAAGTGATCTTACGAATGGTTTTAACCGCGAGTTCCCATGATTTAGCAGGAATGAAAAGAATGCAGTTTTGAATTATTCACATAAAGATCGATCAGAGGCCGACAGTGAATAAAGAGTGATATGGAGAAGTGAACCTTGTACCGAAGTAAGGTAGGTATAATGAAAAGAGAGTCCTCCAGAAGAATGATCGGCTCACTAAAAAGTGTTCCTAACACTTATGGAGAATGTGTGTTCGTGGAACTCCATTTGGGGACATCCACCCGGGGAGTTTATTATAACAGGGTAGTTTAGGATGGTGGTTTGTTCCCTTTTGGTCGAAGGAGTTGAGGAAATTACTAAATAAATTGTCAGGATCGAGGCTATGGAGTCTGAGATACTAATAACCTTAACATGGTCAGGGTGGACAAATATGGGAAATATTGCAATGTGGACTATAGAACCACACGGTTAGTCCTTGCCCAGTAAGAGTTAAAGGACAACAGTAGGGTGCCTGGATAGGGTACTGATTAGAGTAGTTTTTGGTTCATTTAGGGCAAGTGTACCACGTTCGGGAACCATTTGGAGTGGCCAGGGTAATTGGCAAGAATGTTGTTACGAGTTTTGCCTTGGAGGAAGTAGGTATATTTTACGTGGCTAGATACAGTCACGATATTCCGTAACCCTAGATTCGTGTGTGTAATTCGAGCTTTGTGGCGATATCAGTAACATTATATAGTATATGTCTATGTGTTTTTCTGCGGTAGCGGGGTTCTATTTGGAATTTGTATTTGGTTTGTACTACTCGTTTTGTATGTGTTATATGAGTATGGTACTATTATAAGAGTAATGTTTCGGAGTGATAGCAGGCTATTGCTTGCAAGACTATCGTATCCACGGTTCTAGGGTGGAACAGGTTATTATTGTGATATCTCACCTGTTTACAGATTGAGCTCGCCTTTGTTATATGTCTAGATGGAACCATGGTGAATAGATGTTTCATTATCATGCTTTGAGTGTTTGGCTACCTTATGTATACGATTTAAGGTATGCTGTGAATTTAATCTTATCATTTTTTACGCAAGTATTAGTGCGAGCGCTTAGTGGTGTGGCTCCTAAAAAGAAATAAGAGTTCAGACCACATTTTGTTGAAAGAGGGTATAGGGTTATCCTGGTTGCATACTTGAAGCTAACGGACCTCCACAACCGACAAAGTTAACTAGTAGTGTATCAGAGGGGTTCCTTATTTGGATTTCTCTTGTGAGACACTCCATGCATGAACCTTAACGACGTCGGAAGTGGAGAGATATTATGGGATGTAAGGATGTTGATTTTGACGATAAGTTACATAGTGTGGAGAAAACACTACAAACTAAAAGCCATGTCATGGTTGGAGGCTTATAGACATGGAAGTGCTATGGAAAGGCATTGGAATGGTTCTCACCCCGTAAGTATATGGGTGAGGCAGGAGTTAGAGAAATTAATTTGAGGCTTAGATCCAGGCCTTAAGTAGAAGGCTAATTCGGAGGTAATATGTTTTGGGTATGACGTTCGTAACATCTGAGTAGAGTATAGGCACCCCAATTAGTTAGACTTTCCATTTCGCCGAATTGGAAGGATATAGTGGTAGAAGTACTTTAGTAGGTTAGCGAGGTAGGATTCGGAATGACCCGATGGTGTGCCTTAGGCCGTTATATCTCGATGACCAACAATACGAGGAAGTCGTGTAACAGTAGGGTTCCTTCTCTGGATTTCGCTTTGCGAGATGTCCCACGCATGAAACCGAGCAAATGTCGAAAATTGAGAGAGGTCTTGGGCACTAGGGATATAGATAGGATAGTACTCATTTTACGTGTGTTGGAAACACTTTGATCGTAGGGTTATTAGGAAGTAAGGCCTGTAGGACTAGTGGCGTCAATATAGGAAGATTTTTGGGAGTTAACCACAAGAAAATTGGTGGGTTAACCTTGAGAAGGATGGGATTTCTAGGTATAGGAAGAATTGAATTTTAAATTTTTTGGGTTAGGGAAAACCCATGTGTAAGTACCATGCACCCTCATATTTTTTCAATACTAATCAAACAATTTTACGGGCAACGGTTCTTACGTGCATAAATCCCCCACAATCACAAAATATATATGTAGATGGCAAAATTGATGAGAGAATATCTTACAAAGCTCAAATATACATGTGAAGTTAACGTTCAAAAAGCTCGTGCATGTGTGTGCCAAGGCATTTATAAAGTCAAATTCATAAAGCAAATCAAGCTCAAAATAACTCCATGTAAGCAGGATTAAGAACAATATAATTATCTATAATCATAGCCAAATGTCCTAGCCACGTGGAAAGTACGGAGTGAATTGGATTCAAACACATCAATATGCCATACCAAATCTATAAAACTAAAATATATAGAAAAATCTTTTTGTATATTTAATAAAATTATTAAAATAAAAATAAAAATACAAGAGATAAACATGTCATAATACTAGCAAACATATGGCATGAAGCATAAACTAGAGTATGACAAACAAAATCATGCAAGTAATTACCAATAAGATATAGCATAAAAGCATCATATGCAAGCATGTGATAATCAACTAGTCTAACGTATAGCGCCTCAAAATGAATTTCCTAATCCAAATAGATATATACTTAACGCGCCAAGTTTCGGGAACCAAGGGAACACTAAAATTCAACCTTTTAGGGTATTTTCTAAGATTATAGCAAAAACGCCTAAGTTGACCTTTCCTACCACAATGTGTGCACGTGTAGACGCAACGAGGAATGGAACCTTCGGGTTGACCTTTTTTAACACCCTGGAATGTGGTTGACCCTTTAAAATAAATAATGATCTTATCTTTGGTAACGGAAGAATTAGTATCACGGAATATAGTACCATCACTATCAATACTACTCGAGTCTTTTAAATCATCTTTCAATTTCAAAATTTTCGACTCAAGAAGAGAATTAGACTCTTCAAGTTTAAGGGACTTCTTCTTTAAATATTTAATCATTCATAGAAGGTTATCTCGCTCCCCCTCAATGCTAGTGAACTTATTCCTAAGGTATTCTCGCGAGCATTCAAATCATTAATCAATTTATCATTATCCTCATTGGCACGTAAACTCACCCTAAAATTTGCTTAGTCTTCTAATTTTTTTCTCTAAAAATCGGACTCTATCATCAATCTCTTTCTTAGACAATTCTAAAATTTTAAAATCACGGTACATGTCCACAAGCTTCTCACGAAAGAAATCACTTTGAGTTTAAACACTTTGCAAAAGTTCCAAAACAACTTGGAAATGGAAATTTTCTTTTTCAAGAATTTTAATTCTTTTAGTAAACTTCAAATTCAAATGAGATAATTTTTCACTATGGCTATCCATCGAGAGAAAAATAAATAAAAGCCAGAGAGAAGGATAAAAAACCACCTTAAATAGCACTGAACAAGGATCTACACTAAAACTTAGTGCAACTCGCTCTCATATCAATTTGTAAATGAGTGGGATGCTCTGATACCACTTTGTAAATGCGTACGAACACGCTCGGCAAGGATGGTCACAATCGAAAATTCTATTTTTGTATTTTTTCAATTTAAATCCCAAAATCCAATTTTAGTCAAATTTTAATTTCTGATTATATTAAGTTTGCATAAGCTAAATGATCCAATTACAGAAATTAAACTAAGCATGCAATTAAACACGATAAATAAGAAAAAAAATCCATTTTCTAAGCAAAACATATTTTCTGCACTTTGGAAAGTTTTACAAGACTATCAACTTACAGACTACTTGGTACACCCACAAGTATAACACGCAGTATCTTCAAAACTTCTAAAGAAAATGGCTCAGTCTAGAGTCATCCACAGGTGGCAGTCCGCCCTCGATATCTATCGATTCAGCCTTCGGCCTTCTTTAACCTTCTTCTGTCGTGATCCCTCGGGTCACAAACTCAGCTATAGAGAATCATCTCCATAAGGGTATGTAAGATACGAAACTTTCTAGAGTTTTAAAAAGATTCACAAAAACTATTTGGGGATGTAAAGTTATGAATCAAAAGTGTTTCGGTAACCCAAAACTTGAAAACTTTTGCAATAAATATATAGGAAAAGTTTTGGAAAAAGTCTCATGAAATTTGGAGTCAAAACAGGTATTTATAGTCGTGACATGAAATTCGAGGCGACGAATTTATTCGAATGAAATTAGGAGTCGTTCAAATGAGAGTGCCATTTCATTTGAACGAAAAGTGTTGGCCATTCGAACGAGGAAACAATATTGTTAGAACCAGCTTCTAACGAATTCCAATAGTGTGCCCTCATTAATAGTTCGTCCATTGTAAGTTCTAACGAGCCTTCAAACGAAAAGTTTATTTCATTCGAACGAGATGGGAGTCTATTTGAACGAGGTTAAATAAAACCATCTTTTTAAAACTAAAAAATCTGCCTCGCTTTTATAAAAATAACATCCCAAATAATATTTATGAAATGTTACGAACTCTTAAAAATCTCTATACCTTCTTGAGATGTAGAGGAGTCTTGAACTTAGAGATATTGGAGTTCGGTTTGACATGTCAGTGTGTGTCAGTTTGTTGCCAAATATGCCAAAGTGCAAATAAAATAAAATAAAGCCTAAGCCTAAATATTTGCGCTTACAACAAGTATGCTAGCCCTTCTCTCGACCTTACACATAACTACGCAAAACCAATCCCGACCCAAAAAGGCACATAAAAACCCTACTCCCGGTGGTCGATATAAGCGTAAAATATAGCTATACACGCAAGCCCACTAATAAGACGATGATCGAACATCTAAAAATTCAATAAAGTGACTGAAAAATAAGCCGACTGGATAAACTTCCATAACTCTATAATCATGACGTAAAGCAACCACCTATATATTGGGGTAGAGACATATACATAAAGCTCAAAGATAAAATAAATATACCTCATAATCATAGTAAACACATCTACTAATAAAAAACGATAATTTCTTAATGTCTAAGCCAGACTTATTGGCATGAGCCATAAACATACACATAACCATCCCTCGGAGGTACCCCAAAAAAGATAGTTTCCACTATGGCATCTAGGCGGCCTCACTAGCTACGAGTATAACACTCTCCTCTAAAGGAACTATCGAAATGGCGGCCTCACTAGCTAACATGTTGTATACACTCCATTCTGGTACCTTTCAAACACCTCCTTAGGTCCCTAACACCATCCCTTTCACCTTCAGACCCCGGGTCCTACTCAAAATCTAGACCCATAGGCCACCGGGTGCTTTCAAGATCCGTTTGACTTTGGTCAACTCTTGGATTAAAGAGTAGATCAATGACCTTTCATAGGGATTTAAATACCATTTTAAGTGGTCCATCCGGTGCTAATCAACCTTATGGTTTGCTCGTACTTGTATTTTTACTCTAAACCCTGACCCAGAGACCACTGGACACTTTCGAGCTCTATTTGACCTTGGTTAACTCTTGTAGTCGAAGGTTTATCAATGCACTTTCATAGGGCTATGAATACCCTTCCCAACGATCCCTACCATGCACGATTCAGACTTACAATTTTCATTTTATGCTCATTTTAAAAAAAAGTCCATTTTGGACTACCTATAGGCACCCTCGGCCATCTACCTATCGACATAGTGGTACTTTTACTTAGCCCGCAAGCCAGTAAGTATGGCAATAGGAAGGCCCAGTACTATGACGATCGATAGACCCCCTAACCCTAAAACTTTCCTATTTAAGGAGGCCATGGACTCATTCTCGAGAACCCCCTTCTCGAAATCTCGAGAGCTCCTGCCTCAAATCAGTGCAATGCCTTCCGAAAATATCATTTTCTAAATATTATCTCCATATCTGCCTACATCAATTTCACCCCACCTTTCCATCCATTTCACCAACACTTAATCACCATTAAAAAAATCAGCCTATATCACTTTAAAAATCAGCTTCATAGAAAGTATAATTCTATCATTTTCTAGCTCATTTAACTAGCAAAAAGATTATTTTGAGTGGATTTTTTTATACGGGTCCCTTGAAATGTTTAAATACCACACAAAAAAAAAACTCAACTCAATTTTTTTAAAACTATTTTAGAAAAATAGGTTTGCGCCAGCAAGTATATATACTTGGTATGTATGGGAGTCTCTCTCTCTCTCTCTCTCTATATATATATATATATATATATATATATATATATATATATATATTCAGACGCACACAAAGGCTCCTGTACATACCAAGTTTACATACCGATTTTTTTAAAATAGTAAAAAATATATATTTGAAATGAGTTTTTGTGTATGGTATTTAAACATTTGAAGCGGTCTATGTAAAAAAATAAGCTCAAAATAACGTCTTTTGCTATTATAAAAAAATATGTCAAACTTTCGCACCTTTTAAAGCACCTTTAAAGGTGCGAAAGTTTAACCGATTTTTTTAAAATAATAAAAAAGTTATTTTGAGCTTAATTCTTTTATATGAGTCCATTGAAATGTTTAAATTCTACACAAAAAACGCAATTCGGTTTTTTTTAATATTTTAGAAAAATAGTTTTGCGCCTCCAAGTATGTATACTTGGTATGTATGAAAGTCGTTCTCTCTCTCTCTCTCTCTCTCTCTCGAGAGAGAGAGAGAGAGATAGAGACTCATGTGCACTCTAAGTCTGCACCTCATTTTTTTAAAATAACAAAAAAAAAATTGAGTTAATTTTTTTATGTGATATTTAAACATTTCAACGGACCCTTGTAAAAAACATCAGCTAAATTTTTTTTTTTTGCTATTTTTAAAAGACCGATCAAACTTTCGTTGCTTTTAAGCACTTTAAAAGCAGCGAAAGTTTGACCGATTTTTTAAAAATAACAAAAAAAGTTTTTTTGAGCTGGTTTTTTTTACATGGGTCCGTTGAAATGTTTAAATATCACATAAAAAAATCAACTCAATTTTTTTTTAATGCTTTAAAAAACATGATGTGCACCAGCACTGTGCAAACTTAGTGTGCACAGAAGCCTGCCTCTCTCTCTGTCTCTCTCTCTCTCTGTCTCTCTCTATATATATATATATTGGCTTTTTTGCGATCCCATCAACTTATGTGTTCATTTGTTCATAATAAGTTCAATCGGGCGCATCACTCACATTTTAAGCCATATTTTTAAGTCATTCATGCACACTCCTTCTATTGATTTGTTCTCGCCCTCTCCATGAAGTGACATGATGATCTCACTATTTATGTGTGTGTGTGTGCACACTTTTTACACTACTCACTTTAGATCCTATTTAGGAGAGAAAGTAAAATATTTTGAAAGCCCATGAGAGACCAAAAGGGCGTAATGGGGGCCTAACAGCTTCCCGTTTTGTAACTTAGTCCCCAGACCTATAATTTACCTTGTTTTGTATGCATCAGTTTGTATTGTGACGTCGTTTCTTTGGGGAAAACTACATCTTTTTCTTGTTTGGAAAAAATAAGGCTGGCAACTCTATCCTTAGTATTCTTACCCCTCGACGACGACTGATTTATGTCTGTGGGAGTCCGCGAATACCGCGCGGGTGGTGAAAAGCGGAGGTCTCTTCCTTGGCCCCATTCTTTGCGAGCTAGCGATCTTTTCCTTCGAGGTGAACCTATATCAGATTTTCCCCATTTTAATCCCTGGATGGCCAAAGTGGCGACTCTACTAGGGATAACTTATTTCTTTTTAAAGGACTAGGCTCTATTTACATGAGTTTTATTTTTCTCTCTCTTCCTTTTCTCTATATTTCTACACATGTGCATATATTTTCACTTCTATGTTCTTCCTATTCTCATGCTCATGTGTTGTATATTCTTCTCTCCACCATGCTTATTCTCTTATCATATGTATATATCATCTTTTCTATCCCATGCTTCATGCTTCACTCGCTTGCATGGACTTACTATGTTTCACTCCACTTACTCTGATTTTTACGTGCTCCATAACACTTGTAAATATCCATATTGATTCTCATTTGTATATAGCCACATGCTTACTCATATGCTTCACATACCATTTATATATATATTCATGCTTAGTCTCGGTAGCACACACTTCCACATTACTCTCATTTATACGCACTGCCAAATTACTCCCACTTGTATACATTTACATGTTTTCCTCACTTACGCATATTCACATGTCACTCTCACTTTGCACATACCTTTCTTTCACTTATGCATATTCACATGTCTCACACTTTTTATGCACCATAATGCTTTGTATACGCTTTATACTTCATGTATATACTTGCTAACTTTACTACCTTTGCTTAGCTCCCTTATCACATGTCGTTAATGTATATTCCTATGCTCTACCTCTATTTAGTAGTAGTACTTCTCCCGCTTAGCATACATAAAACTCTCCATAAAATACTAATTAAGACTCATGCATTTTGCATACTAAGTCATGTGAGCACTATAATTTGACCAAAATTTGTACCGTACCGAGGGGCACGTAATGATGGGTGTCAGTCATGTGGGGCACGGTAAACCTAAATGATATCATTCCCACCTTCCATTGACTTAGTACTTTTGATGTATATCGAACAGTTCCCCTGCATGGTACCGCTTGACCGAACTCGAGATGGAAGGTATATAGTAGGGAACTAGTTTATGTACGTCGAGTATTTCGAATTCGTTGTCACACATACTATCTCCACGAGGTATATCATGAGGTAATTAACGTACACCCATGTATATCAAATTGCCTGTCCACACATATCGACGAATGATTAGGCAAGATGTACATCGTGGAAGTCATGCCAAAGGTGAGAACCTTTCCACTAACCTCCTAATGCATCAACCTCATATAAGCGTCTGACCTATCTTTTTCTAAACTCGGGTACTGTTCGATATTTCACTTACACCCTAGGCAAAACATAATACAAGTGAAACCTAATAAAAACAACTGCACTGGGGAATTTCCCTTTCTCCCTTTAAAAAAATATCGAAGAATATTTTCTCCATTTTTTCTACAAATACCAAAAATATCCTTCTTCCCCTCACAGGTGCGATCGCATACCTTAGTTTTGGCCTATCTCCATAAGAAATCTACTAAAATGACTAGACATTAACGTAGAGAAGTTACGTCCATACGGTGATTCATCCCCCAAATCCACTAACTCGATATCGCTATCACTAAGAGTGGCATTGTAGGCGACTTTGCATTTGCCCTTTCTCTTTAGCCTCATAACACACTCGTGGGTTTTGTGACCCTAATCCTCGCACTTATAGAATCTCCCCTCATCTTTCTTAGGGTATTCTTCTCTTGCTTTTTCAAAGATTTTCTTACCCGACTTAAAATTGTATCTTTCTCAATACCTTTATTTTCTTTAGAAGATTTTTCTTTTCTTAGTTTGAGAATTTTTTTGAACTTTTTTGCAAAGAGGGAAAGATCATCAAGATCAAAATCAAATTCGGAGTCAGAGGAAACCTCGTCTTTTTTCTTTGATTGGGCTTTTAAAGTGATCCTTTTTTTTATCTTCTTTTGCATTTTTGGAAACATAATTATTTCGTAAGTTTGAAGGTTTCCTACGAATTATTCTAACTTTACGAATTCTTCTAACTTAAAAGTATCTAAAATTCCTAAAGAATTTAAGACCATGACTTTTGGAATAAAATGGGATAGAAAATATCTCAAAATATTTTTAACTACCCTTGTATTAGGAATTCTTTGTCCCAAATTAAAACTAGAGTTAACAATATCACATAATCATGCATAAAATTCATCAAATGTTTTAGTCTCTAGCATGGTAATGGTCTCAAGCTGTTTGGTGAAATTTTGAAGCTTAAAAACTTTTATAACATTGGTACCCTCGTGAGTGAGTTGGAGGATATCCCATGCTTCCTTAGAGTTGGTGTATGTCATGATGCGGCGAAACTCGTCAGAGGTGATGACTCCAAAAATGGCACTTAAGTCGAGGGTGTTACAGTTACCCCATAAAAAATCATCCTCCGTTCAGGCAATGACGAGTTTAGGACTAATGACATTGTCATTATTCATAGTGGGTGGTGTCCACCCTCTTTCACATATAAGCTAAACACGCTCGTCAATCAATTTTAACACCAACCTCATTCGATCTTTCTAGTAAGCATATTTGATTCCATCAAATACTGGAGCCCTATTGTACGAGTTATCCATATAACATCCCTAATTCATTTATGAAAAATAAAAAACCCACTCTAATACCAATTTTAAAATGTGGGTCATATGGATTCATGTATATATTAGGTCACACACACAAAGATTCACTTTTTGCCAAATTTATCTTGATTAGATTTAACTGATCATGCAAGATAAAGTGAAGTCGATGACCCCAATCAAACAAGAAGAAGAAGAATATTGAGGAAAAATCCCTTTTGGTCAAAACCTATATTCAAAATTTATTTAAGACTCAACAAAACACGACAAACGTACAGACAACTTAGAGCTCCACTAAGTTTAATATAATAACATCTTTGAATTTTCAACAGAAAATGATGCAGTCCAGCACCACCCACAGTAAGCAGATCTTACCTCGGTATCCACCAATCAGCCTCAGGAATCACAATTCCTTCTTCAGCATTAGAGTTTCAACTCTACAAATCTGCAATAGAGAAAAATCTCCCTAAGGGTTTAGAACTCAGATTGTGTTCCTCTTGGTTTGGCAAAAGTAATCTTAAATGATCCAAGGGGTTTGGATGAAAATTTGTAAGAGTTTGATCACAAAAAGAACTCTTAAAAGGCTTCAAAATATATGCACCCACGCATCTTTATTTATATGGAATGAGACCAACTAATGATAAATATGATAGATTTCATTTGATTTGGGATACAAAATGAAAACACACATACTCGTTTGAACGAAATGCAATCTCATTCTAACGAATTGCTTACTTTCATTCGAACAGCCTTCCAACGAATCTTCGAACGATATTCCAGTGCTTGAAAAAAGGCGAAGCGTCAAAACTCGTTTGAGCGACCTTGTGAGGCATTCCAACGACCAATAGAGACCCGTTTGAATGACATTAGATGTATTTCTAACGAACTTGCAAAAATTTCAAAATTCTTTTAAAATTCATTTTAAAATATTTAGAAAAACATTTATAAAAACAAACTCTTTTAAAGAGATCTTTGAATAATTTAAGTTTACCAAAACCAATTCATAAACTATCTCGGGTAAAGTAATAACGCTTGATCTTCGATCCTTGTAAATGGTCACTAGCTCTTTTTCTCTTAAAAATTTGAGAATGTTCATGAAGGTCCAACGAGGTGTAACGAGATATGACGAATAAAAAATAAATAATGTGCAATTATAAATTTTGCTCTTACAAAACCTAGATACCCAATTTACCCCCACCTCTTAGGTATATTTCTGGGCTAACAAAATGGGTCAGAGCCCAAAAATTTCAAAAACTAACTTACCTATAATGGGTAATAACATGTGACTTATTTACGTAATCATGCCAACCTATCGGAACTCTCATGCAAAAGATACATCACCCCTCAATATAAGTGAAATAATCTACTAGAGTTCTTTACACTATACCATAGCTATAATAGAAATTCCCAACTCTAAGACTATAATGTAAGCTACTTCATACTATCGTACGACTACAACATAACAACATTTTTATCCATGCACTAAGGACACAACTAGAATAGTTCCCCCATATCACCCAAATAGTAAGATATACGTAATATCATAATCATCACAAAAATTTGAGATTATCTCCTTATATAATATGGTCGTCACTAGAATAATTAAAAAAATATTCTCATAAGTCGTACGAAGGCTTCAACCTTCGGGGAACATTATAGTACCTTTATTGATAAATCCGTAGGGGTCTTGCAAACATAATAGAAAGAGGGATCTTTACATAGTCACACCATCATATAGTCACATACCAAACCGCTCGATGGATCAAGTCATCCATATCTCCTTGTTGTGAGACAACTACCAAATGAACTTAGGATTCAAACATAGACCTACACATCGATTGCTACATCAGCCAAGGGCACGATACCCGATCCCATAAAGTCTAAATATAACCGTTAATTATAAGAATAATCCAAAAGAAAACCACCGGTGCAAAACCTCCACTATAAATTTAGAATCCCTAACCTACCGGGACCTACAAATCCATAGTCTCCCATAAAACCATTAGCCTTAACATAATATTTTTTTAAGAAAAAAAGACTTTTATTAGAATTAGAGAGAATAGCCCTCTCTAGGTGGTTTACAATAGAAGAATTATTCTAATTACTTTTGATATTCCTTAAGTAAGAAATATTAAACATATCTAGATTTATAAAACCTTTAACAGATAGAGGAAGCTCTGAAAAACTATTTGTGGTGACAATTATATTCAACACAAATAAATGAGAAAAGCACAATTACCAAGACAAATAAAGAACATAAGATGCCAATCACACAACACAGTATTGTACGTGGTTCAGCAAGAATGCCTACGTCCACGGTGGTGAAGTCAGTATTATTTTTATATACTCCGGGGAGCGTTTACAGAGAATACAATGCGTGCCTCTTGCCCCAGGCTTAGGGTTGATTATATACATGTTTATCTTCGGGGAGTGGGGGTGTTGGACTCCCCCACGTCTATCTTCTTTCTCCTTGAATATCTCTATATGAGATCGTAGAAGAAGACTAAGTCATAACAGAATTTAGTTAAGGTGAAAGGGGTCTGGGCTTTGGGCTATTTTTATTAGGCTACTTGCCCGGGCCCATGATGGAAAATTCGGGTACCCACACTATTAAATAAGGATAACTTCTACATGGTTTGAATCTCTAAAAATGTGAGAAATTTGAATCTGAAAATCTCCTATAAGTTCTTGAATGGCCGACACCTCTTATTTAATCTTCCAAGGCATCTTAGCTTTCAAAGTTAATCCCTTGAATACTACTTTTGAGACAGATTCCATTTCCAACACATTACAATTCCTCCCTAAACAATGAGCTAATCGTTATTTGATTGCCAAAATTTATGATTCTATGCCAGATCATCCTGATTTAAAATTACAGCCCAAATAACCATCCCTTTTTTTTATCTCTAAGGATAGCTCCATAACCCATGTTACCATTTATATCACAAGCTCCATTTGTGTTTAGCTTCAGATTAAAAGGAAGAGGTTTGGACCAAGATATAGGGATCAATTTGTGAAGGATTTTTTGAGGGGGATCTATTTGAAAGAATTGGGTAGCATATAATAAAGAACTACGCATGCCTGGTTTGAAAGAGAATGATTTTGCAATTGAATCTTGAAGTAACCCTTTTTATAATTCTTTTATCTGACATATCTATTCCCTTAAAAACTTCTCTATCTCTGGCCAATCAAATTTCATAAAGGATAGTTGTTTAACAAATATAAAATAACTAGAATAACAAAATAAAGAGTAACCTACATCTCTAATAAAAGTAAAAATAACAACAACCAACTCAATAACAACTCCCAAAATAACTCCTACACCGGAGGTTCACCACGAGATTATGAAAATGCTATTAAATGAAATGATTCAGAGCCACAATAAGATATATCGCTATGAAAGCTAAATCAGTAACGCAATTTGTATTAAACTCTTGTAGTAGTCTAATCCTAATGATCCTACTCTTACTAGTATATTGTAACAACCCATATATTTTTATATTGGGGTTGATCAAGTCCTAATATAAGGATATAAAACTGCTACTAGAAATCAAATTCCATTCTCAGCATGTGAATACTCAATAGAATAACGATATAACGGGTTAATATTGTGACCAAATAATAACCTCAAAACCATAAGACTCTATCATAACCATTTACTAATGAAGAAAAATAGAGAGTCTCAACATCCACAATAAACCCATAATAATCTCAAGTATAAAGTCTAAACATAAACCCCACCAACATAACTAAAATAAGAGATACATGCCTCAAAAGATTCAACTAATACACACCCACTGAATAAAATTATAACCCAACTCACACGAATAAAAATAAAAGTCATAACTACCAATAACACGTACATCTCAAGATCTTGTAGTGATGACATAGGGAATTGATAAGGGAAAATAAATATGTGCAAGCTGGAGTGGGAACTACTCTCTCGACCCAGATCGAGCACTGGAAAAGTTCCACAAAATAATTGGGATAGATCCCAATAGGATATCAAATATACACATCTCAAAAGCAGTCGTAAATATAAATGGTATCTCTAAAATTGTCTAACCTAAAACAATATGTATATAATATGGTTAGGGATCTCACAATTCATCTTTAACTATAATTTAATCTCCAATAATTAATTAATCTCTTAATCAATTTAACCATAATTGAATCCATCCACTTTCCCCCTGCCACTAATCATACAGTACACACACATAATAACTGTCACATCATACCAACATCACCATTCACAAGCATGGGCCCACCAAGAAAGAGTGACATGCAAATAAATAAACTGGCATTATATATTGACCCATCGTTCACTTACATGATCCCACCACTCACATAGGACATAACACATAAACAACCCCCTATCCCATCCAATCCTCAATCAAGATTAGCATCACATGGTACACACAAATAAGGTGTTCTCTCTCGACACACACCAAAATAATAATCCCAATTACTCATTATTTATTTAGTATTGTTTCATTACACATTTCATATTAGCCTACCACTCCAATCTATAGTCACATTAAACTCATTTACCCCACCCAACATGTATTAAAATTTCAAGTCCGAAGTAACATTTGTATTAGGCAATTACTTTATAAATGAAATGTTACAAATTATACATTCATGAAGTCGTCTTAAAAGGGATTCAGGACAATTAAGACTAATCAAAATCTCAAGAACTCGTCTAATAAGGAGATCCTACTTTAGCATAAACATTGGGCAATTCATTTTTTATTAATTAATTAGTCCATTTCAACTTACATGATGAAATATCAAAGTTTTAACAACTTAAACCCAATTTCGATTTAACATCTAATCCATAAACCATCCAATTAATACTATCGTTTCCATCCTCCCATTATCAAACCAATTACCAATTATACCCAATAACTTAATAAAGGAAGTCTAAAGTTCCCAATTTCAGTTACTTCTAATTAGGGTTATAATTACAATAATATGAGCTAATAAGTCTTTACTCCAATTCATAAATCAATTAACATATGGATCAATGTCAATTTAAACCTAAAGTCTCCAAATAATGGGGTTATTATTAATAATACAATTACATATGAATTTAAGGGTTAATTAATTATCATTGTGTATTAACCTACTAGAATTTGTGGATTTATACATGATGGTACAACTTATGAACCTAAAGCTACAAGTGTAGCATGGTCATCATATCAAATTCCCAATTTCATAATTCTAATATGAAAATCATGATCAATTACTACACTTCTAATCAATCATAATCTAAATTCTCAAATCATAAAACCTAACATAAAATTGTTACAATTCATACAAATCCAATTATTAATTAGAATAATTAAGAGCTAATTCATATTAGTCATGTGAATTATAGGATAATTTAAATAAATAATATATCTAAATAAAATGATGGTGAAAGCCTAATAATGTATACTCAATTTTAATCTTAATATATTAGTTTAGGTGAATACAATATATATATATATATATATATATATGAAAGGAGAATTGCATATTAATATCTCGCCTTTTAATTAATGAAATCATAGGATTTGTGGTTGATTGTGTAGCACTTTACAAAATAAATTCAAATCCTTAAATCCCCTCTTTATCACACTCACGGGGTGTTTGGTATGCGGTCGTACGAGGTAACTCGTGATGGCACTCTATGAATCCCACAGTCGTAGCCAAAACCCTATAACTTTTTTGAATTTCAATCCTAATTTTCTCGCGTGCGTGTAACAACCCCCATTTTCAATGTAAAGGTTGTCCAGACATAACATGCCGAAGATGTGGCTCATCTAATAATTTATATTATTCTCAGCATCAACCGTAAAAATAAATTTAATTTAAACATCCACGCACAACAAAACAATATGAAATAATAAATGGATAGTGAATAGGTCCCGACTCACATAAATCATAAATCATCCATCTCATTATAATTGGAAATAACTAACTGGAATAAATAAGTCTTGGGATTATGCCCATACAATCTTTGGAATGTAAGGACTGAAATAAATAAAGAGTAGAAACCTATGTTAAAATCAAAGAGTTGAATTTACTACTAAGCAAATGCAACTAGAAGTCTCATCCTCTATCAGTACAACAGTTCATGTCGAGGACAACTTGGGGGAAAATATTTTATAATTTGGGTCAATGCCCTAAAGTTGCAAGAATTAACTTACAAAACCAATAGATAATAATGCAATCATTCACATTACATACCACCCATCGGCTCTTACATGCAATAAGTATCTCACCCCTCATCTAAGTGTCATACTCTATGCATTGCTAACCCAAGCCCAACATGTTATTCGGTCTTTATGCTGACATAACAATATCAAGGGCCACTATCCCACCTGTAATCATGAGGTAAATATCTACACATATGATCTCAGTACCATAGGCTAACCCCACAATACTACCCCACAGAAATACCATCCTATCCCATTATGTATTTTACGTAGCATTATGTTCATTAACAATTATCTACATTGTCAGACTACATCGATTCATTCTTAATCAATATATATATATATATATATATATATATATATATGGCACACGAAGACATCTACCTTCGGTGTTCAGCTCGTGTTTTATCGGTAAGTCCGGAGGAGTCCTTTACCAAACAGACGTAAACAAAATACACATAAGTGGGGCGATTACTACACAATACACCATCTCATGCCCACACTCATATATGAGAATGGATTCGGTCATCCCAATTCTCTCATCACGAAGTGGTGCCCCTGAATGTATGAACTACAATAATGACCTACACTATGCCTAGCCCACTTGTGCTAATGCATGGTACCAAAATTTACTAATCTTTCAATACGTGTTTCTTCCCCAAAATCGATTTGCCCTGGAGGCCAAATCGATTTGCTTCGTGCAGTAAGCCCAAATTTACAAATCTTTTAACACAGGTTTCTTCTCCAAAATTTCATACTCATTTTTAAGGCTTTATACAATTCAATTTCAATAGCTATAAGTTTATTATAGTCAAGCAAACGTGTCCACATCATTCTAAAATCTATTTATGCACGATAACCCCCGCTAATTCAAAAAATTGGATCATAAACATCACAAGTTGTCTAAACCCAATAAGTACATAATTCTCTTCTAAAAATTCTCAGTATAGTAAGATCAATACATGATTTGAATTCAGTAATAAACAATAATCCTATCACATGAATTCTAATAGTAGTTTCTACAATCAAATGATATCAATTTTGGGCTTGTCACCACGGTATTTCATTCTCAAAACATAATTAATCATTAATTAAATCTAGACAACCCTATGTAGTCATACTTTTATTATTAATTAATTTCCACGTGCTTAATATTATTAATTTAAATAGGGGAAATTAAATTGATTTTTAGTAAATATTATTTAGTGAGATAAATGTAAAATATTTATTTGTATTATTATTTACTTGCGTGTGATAAGTAAATAGATATGTGATTTATTATATGTCGCGTATGAGTGAAATTAATGATTTATTATTATATGTCAATAGAGTGTTACATCGGGGATTACTATAATTTATGGGTGACACATTGAGAACCCACGTGTCCCGAACAATAAGTAAATAATTAAATGCATAATATAAACCATCTACACATCATAATAAATAATAAAACTAACTAAAATAAATATAGATTGTCTCCAAAATAAATCACAATATTAGTAAGTGTTCATAAACTAAATGAAAATAATCGACAGTCTCAACCCAAAATATAAATAACTCTGGAACCAATGCAGATCCATAACAAATCTCAGAATAAATAAATATATAAATACATATGCTTGACTCGAATAGCTGGAAAGAAAATATCATTATATACTAAGATATGAAGATTCTGGACATTGAAGAAAGAAAAGTCTGAATGTTAAGCTACGTTGCTCCTGCTTAGAGGAATACCTAGAAAATATTTTTTTGATAAAAGATGTGTTAGAGCCCGAAAGTTACCAGAATTAACTTACTTTATCAAGGAAGTAATAACATGTGATTTACTTACATAATCATGACAACCCTCCAACACTCACATGCAAGAGGTACCTCACCCCTCGACATAAGTAAAATAACATACTACGAGTCCCATCTAACAAGCAACAATACAACGTACAAGTCCCAACTCTAAGACTATAAAGTAAGTTACCACATAAATCCTACAACTAAATCATAGTGTAATCCAAACTATAAGCTAAGAGTATAACTTAGTCCGATCCCAATCGTGTCACCTGGATAATAAGATATATTCAATATCATAATGAGCACAATAACCTGCCATTCTATCCTCGTATAAAATATCCATTGCTATACTTAATAAAATATACAATTCTCATAAACTATATGAAGGCTTCAACCTTCAAGGGTATTCTCATGCCTCTATCAGTGCATCTGTAGGGAACCCGTACCTAACATATTCAAAACAAGCACACACAAAAGAATGGGTTTATCGCTATACAACCAAACCATCGTGAAGTCACATACCAAACCATCTAATGGATAAAGTCATCCATGTCTCCAGGTCGTGAGATTATGACCAAATGAATGCATGATTAAAATGTATACCTCCACATCACTCACTACATCAACCATGGGAGATGTAACAAGTCCCACCATCCATTTAAATCAACAACCCCCTCAAATAGATTCCCCATGAGCCAAATGCTTAGATATGGATTGTTTACGTCTACACACAAATATATATATTTAAGTGAGGCTCACTTAACACACCATGAGGCTCACTTAACACACCAAAGAACACATCTCACTTATCCTTACATAAGTGTAATGGGTTATAACATTTTGGTTCGGGGTTTTTAGAATGACCCGCCCCAATTCGATACATTTAAGTGAGAATAAGTGAGATGTATTCTTTGGTGTGTTAAGTGAGGCGCGCGCACACACACACACACACACACACTCACTCACTCACACACACACACACACACACACACACACACACACTCATATATATATATATATATATATATATATATATATATATATATATATATATATATATATATATATATATATATATATATATATTCGATATCGTAAGAAAACTCACGGGTTCTAATTTTTGTTCAGATTCCCAAAATTAAAACCCCCGTTTGTACGTAGGTTTACCACCACTAATCTAATTAGGTATTCCTAAAAGAATTCAGTAAGTAATTAGGTAGATATAACCACTAATTCAACCAAAGGACCTAGCCAAACTTTAATTGAGGCTCTACCAAGATCCTAAACCAAAGGACCTGCCACATGTTCAAACCCTAAAAGTGTATTGAATAAGTGCAGGCACGGGGTGAAACCAAAGGATACATCCCCTACGTGGATTCTAAAAAACAATGTAGTTTTGACCCTTCGTCCTCCTTATCCTAAATTTTAAAATTCTAAAACCTAAGTTTGCCATTAATGGATACTCAACCCTAAAAATAACAACAAAACATCTCTAAATGTTCCTTAAGCAAAAACTAATATTATAGGGTCAATGTAACAAGGATTCATCATTATAAGGCTTAAATCATCACTGTTACTATGTTTAATTAATGGGTTGTTAACAGATTCAGATTCATCATGAATAAGTCTTTCATCATCAAAATATGTTCTTAATATATGAATCAACTCTATAAATTAGCTTTAAATGTTTTAATATCATATTACATGGGTTTTCAGTACACCATATTAGGCGAATGGTCATGACTAAAGTCCTTGACCAAGACTTTGGGTCGAGACCAAAGGCCGTGACCATTATGGTGAATCACGACCCAAATCTCTGACCAAATGAAGGGTCACGAACCATGGCGGTCAAGGCAGATGGTCGAAAACTATAACCTTGACCTATAAACACAGCTAGTCATGGCCCAAGGTCGTGACCCATCCATTAATTTATGCAATTGGTCACGCCATTGGTCACGACCCAAGGCCTTGACCCATCTTTTAATTTATTCTACTCATCACGCCGCTGGTCACTGCCGAAGGCCGTGACCCACAGCTTAATTTATGCGACTGGTCATGGCCCAAGGCCGTGACCCATACCTTAATTTAGGTAATTGGTCAAGCCACTGGTCACGGCCCAAGGCCATGACCCACAATTTGGCCTATCCAAAATAATTACGGCCTAACCCAGTTTATTTGTGATAAAAAATAGAGATGGCCATGGACTTTGGTCGTGACCATCTTTAACAATCTTTAAAAAAAAATTGGCATAATTTTTTGTATTTTCTGGACATTCAAAAACATGCTAATGTATACCCCGCACGACCATAATTCTAAACAATAAATTATAAAAAACCCTCCCTCGGTTTGAGTCCACGGCCATATTCTCAAAATTGGGTCGTTCTCTCAAACTGGGGGTCTTGTGACCATGCGATCAATTTCAACGAGTTACATTAATCCCGTGCGATGCGTTGGCCCTGCTCACAGTGCTGTTTGGGGGGCGTAACAGGATTTCGCCCTCCAACGGCACATTTCAAGCCGAAGTGTGGATATTCTCAATTGGGTTGCGCACTCAAACTGGGGGTCTCGTCACCATGCGATCAGTTCCAACGAGTTACATTATTCCCGTGTGAGGTATTGACGCCTCTCACGGGGTCGTTTAGAGGTGTTACAGGGTTTCACCCTCTAACGGTAGGTTTTCAAGCCTAAGCGTGGGTATTCTTAAATTTGGATTGTGCTTTCAAATCGGGGGTCCCGTGACCACACAGTTGGTTCCAACGAGTTACATTGGACCTGTGCGAGGTGTTGTCACAACTCACGATGCCATTTGGGGAGCATTATAGGGTTTCGTCCTCTAACGACACATTTTCAAGTCTAAGTGTGGATATTCTCAAAATTGGGTCGTTCTCTCAAATCGGAGGTCCCGTGACCACGCGATCGGTTCCAACGAGTTAAATTGGTCCCGTGCGAGGTATTGGCACACTCACGGGGCCGTTTGGGTGGCGTAACGGGGTTTCTCCATCTAACGACATGTTTTCAAGCTTAAGAGTGGATATTCTCAAATTTGGGCCATGCTCTCAAACCAAGGGTCTCGTGACCACGCGATCGGTTCCAATGACTTACATTAGTCCCGTGCGAGGTGTTGACAATGCTCACGGGGCCGTTTGGGGGGCGTTATGGGGTTTCACCCTCTAACGGCACATTTTCAAGCATAAGAGTGGATATTCTCAAAATTGGGTCGTGCCCTCAAATCGGGGGTCATGCGAACACGTGGTTAGTTCCAATGAGTTATATTGATCCCGTACGAGGTGTTGACGTCTCTCACGGGGTCATTTAGGGAGAATTATGGGATTTGGCCCTCTAACGGCATGTTTTCATGCCTAAGTGTTGATATTTTCAAATTTGGGCTGTGCTCTCAAATCGGGTATCCCATGAGCACACAGTCAGTTCCAACGAGTTACATTGGTCCCATGCTAGGTGCTGGCACCGATCACGGGGCCGTTTGGGGGGTATTACAGGGTTTCGCCCTCTAATGGCACGTTTTCAAGCCTAAGTGTGGATATTCTCAATTTTGGATCGTGCTCCTAAATAGGGGATCCCATGACCATGCGGTCGGTTCCAACAAGTTACATCGATCCCCTGTGAGGTATTGGCGCCACTTATGGGGACGTTGGTGGGGCGTTACGGGGTTTCGCACCCTAACAACACATTTTTAAGCTTGGATAATCTATAAATTGGTCTGTGCTCTCAAACCGAGGGTCCCGTGACCATGCAGTCAATTCCAACGAGTTACATTGGTCCCGTGTAAGGTATTGGCATCGCTTACAGGCCGTTTGGGGGCGTTACGGAGATTTCCCCTCTAACGGAATGTTTTCAAGCCTAAACGTGGATATTCTCAAAGTTGGGTTGTGCTCTTACATCAAGTGTCCTGTGACCACGCGGTCGGTTCCTATTGATTCCGTGCGAAGTGTTTGCACCACTCATGGGGTCATTTGGGGGGGGGATTACGAGGTTTCTCCCTCTAACGTCTTGTTTTCAAGCCTAAGTGTGGATATTTTAAAACGTGGGACGTGCTCTCAAATCGGGGTTCCCATGACCATACGGTTGGTTCCAATGAGTTACACTGGTCCAGTGCGAGGTGTTAGTGCTGCTCAAGGGGTCATTTGGGGGCGTTACTGTGTTTCGCCCGCTAACGGCACGTTTCAAGCCTAAGTGTGGATATTCTCAAATTTTGAGTCGTGTTATCAAACTGAGGGTACCTGACCACACGATTAGTTCTTACGAGCTACATTGGACCCGTGCGAGGTCTTGGCACCACTTATGGGCCATTTAGGGGGAATTACGGGGTTTCGCCCTCTAAGGGCACGTTTTCAAGCCTAAGTCTATATATTATCCATTTTAGATCGTACTCTCAAACCAGTGGTCCTATGACCACACGGTCATTCCTACGAGCTACATTGGACTCGTGCGAGGTGTTAGCACCACCCATGGGGCGGTTTATAGGGTGTTGTGGGATTTCGCCGTCAAATGGTACGTTTTCAAACCTGAGTCAATTTATTCTCAAATTTGGGTCGTGCTCTCAAACTGGGGGTCCCGTGATTATGAGGTCGATTCTTACGAGCTATATTGGACCCGTGCCAAGTGTTGGTGCTGCTTACAGAGCCGTTTGGGGGCGAACGGGGTTTTGTCCTTGAACGACATGCTTTCAAGCTTAAATCAATATATTCTCACATTTGGGGCGTGCTCCCAAAACGAGGGTCCCGTGACCACGCGATCGGTTCCAAAGATTTGCATTAGAGCTGTGTGAGGTGTTGGCCCTGCTCACGGGGCTGTTTAGGGGGCAATACGGGGTTTCTCTCTCTAACGACACGTTTTCAAGCCTAAGTGTCGATATTCTCAAATTTCAACCGTACTCTCAAACCGGGGATCTTGTAACCACGCGGTCAATTCCAACGAGTTACATTGGTCCCATGTGAGGTATTGGCACCGCTCATGGGGCCGTTTGGGGGGCATTACGAGGTTTCTCCCTCTAACGACACATTTTAAAGCCAAAGTTAGTATATTATCAAATTTGGGTTATGTTCTCAAATTGGGGGTCCCGTGACCACGCAGTTGGTTCTAATGAATTACATTGGTCCCGTACGAGGTATTGGCCCCAATCACGGGGCCATTTGGGGAGCATTACAGGGTTTCACCCTCTAGCAGCACGTTTTCAAGCCTAAGTGTTGATATTCTCAGAATTGGGTCGTGATCTCATACCGGGGGTATTGTAACCATGCAGTCGGTTCCAACGAATTACATTGGTCCTGTGCGAGGTGTTGACACCACTCACGGGGGCTTTTTTTTGGGGGGGGGGGCATTACGGGATTTCTCTCTCTAATGGCACGTTTTCAAGCCTAAGTATGGATATTTTCAAATCTGGGTCATGCTCTCAAATTGGGGGTCCCATGACCATGCGGTCAGTTCCAACGAGTTACCTTGGTCCTGTGAGAGGTATTGGCGTCACTCGCGGGGAGGTTAGCGGGGCGTTACGGGGTTTCGTCCCATAACAGCACATTTTCAAGCCTAAGTGTGGATATTATAATAATTGGGTCATGCTCTCAGACCGGGGGTCCCATAACCACGTGGTCGATTCCAACAAGTTATATTGGTCCCGTGCGAGCCGTTGAAATCGCTCATGGGGCCGTTTAGGTGGCATTACAGGGTATCGCCTTCTAACGGCACGTTTTCAAGCCTAAGTGTGGATATTCTAAAAATTGGTTCGTGCTCTCAAACCAGGGGTTTCATGACATCAGTTCCAACGAATTACATTGGTCCCGTGTTAGGTGTTGACGTCGCTCACGGGGCCGTTTTGGGGATGTTATGGGGTTTCACCCTCTAATGGCACATTTTCAAGCCCAAGTGTGGATAATCTTAAATTTGTGTCGTGCTTTCAAATCGGGGGTCCCTTGACCACGCAGTCAGTTCCAACGAGTCACATTGGTCCCGTGCGAGGTGTTGGCGCCACTCATAGGGCCGTTTGCGGGGTGTTACGATGTTTCGCACCCTAAAGACACATTTTCAAGTCTAAGTGTAAATATTCTAATAATTGGGCCGTCTCTCAGATTGGGGGTTTTGTGACCATGCGGTCGATTCCAATGAGTTACATTGGTCCCGTGTGAGTTGTTAGAGCCGCTCAAGGGGCCGTTTGTGAGGCATTACGAGATTTCGCCCTCTAACGACATGTTTTTAAGCCTAAGTGTGGATATTCTCAAAATTGGGCTGTGCACTCAAACCGGGGGCCCATGACCACGAGATCGGTTCTTACGAGCAACATTAGACCTGTGCGAGATGTTGGCGCTGCTCACAGGCCGTTTGGGGGGCATTACGGGGTTTCACCCTCTAACGATATGTTTTCAAGCCAAAATCTATATATTCTCAAATTTGGGTCGTACTCTCAAACCAGGGGTCTCGTGACCACGTGGTAGGTTCCAATGAGCTACATTAGTCCCGTGAGAGGAGTTGGCATCGCTCACGTGGACGTTTGGGGGGTGTTACGGGGTTTCTTCCACTAACAGAATGTTTTCAAGCCAAAGTCTATGTATTCTCAAATTTGGGTCGTGCTCTTTAACAGGGGGGTCCCTTGACCATGAGGTTGATTCCAACTAATTACATTGGTCCCACGTGAGGTGTTGGTGCCACTCACGGGGCCGTTTGGGTGGCGTTACGGGGTTTCACCCTATAACGGCTCATTTTTAATCCTAAGTGTGGATATTCTCAAATTTTGGTCGTGTCCTCAAACTGGGGGTCCCGTGATAACGCGATCGATTCCAACGAGTTACATTTCTTTCGTGTGAGGTGTTGGCACTGCTCACGGGGTCGTTTGCGAGGCGCTACGGGTTTTCGCCCTCTAACGGCACGTTTTCAAACCTAAGTGTGTATATTCTCAAATTTTGGTCGTGCTCTCAAAACGATGGTCGAGTGACCACACGGTCTATTCCAACGAGTTACATTGGTCCCGTACGAGGTTTTAGCACCACTTTTGGGGCCGTTTGGGGCGCGTTATGGGGTTTCGCCCTCTAACGGCACGTTTTGAAGCCAAAGTGTGGAAATTCTCAAATTTGGTCCGTGCTCTCAGACCTGGGATCCCGTGACCACATGGTGGGTTTCAACGAGTTACATTGGTCTCGTACGAGGTGGTGGCACCTCTCACGGGGCAGTTTGGGGGGTGTTACGTGGTTTCGCCTCTAATGGCACGTTTTCAAGCCAAAGTGTGTATATTCTCAAATTTGGATCGTGCTCTCAAATCGGGGGTCCCGTGACCACGCGATCAGTTCCAATGAGCTACATTGAACCCGTGCAAGGTGTTGGCGCCACTCATAGTGCCGTTTGGTGGGCATTACGAGTTTTCACCCTCTAACGGCACATTTTCAAGACAAAGTCTATATATTCTGAAATTTGGGTCGTGCTCTAAAATCGGGGGTCCCGTAACCACGCGGTCGGTTCCTACGTGCTACATTGGACCCGTGTGAGGTGTTGGTACGTCACGGGGCCGTTTAGGGGCCGTTATGGGGTTTCTCCCTCTAAAGGCATGTTTTTAATCTTAAGTCTATATATTCTTAAATTTGAGCCGTGCTCTAAAACCCGGGGTCCCATTACCACGCGGTTAGTTCCTATGAGATACAATGGACCCATGCGAGGTGTTTGCACCGCTCACAGGGCCGTTGGGGGGAATTACGGGGTTTCACTCTCTAACGACATATTTTTAAGCCTAAGTCTATATATTATCAAATTTTGGACATGCCCTCAAATCGGGGGTCGAGTGACCACACGGTCGCTTCCAATGAGCTACATTGGACCCGTGTGAGTTGTTCTCACGATGCCGTTTGGGGGTTCGCCCTCTAACGACACGTCTTTAAGACTAAGTGTGGATATTATCCAATTTTGTTCATGCTTTGTGAGTTGTTCTCACGATGCCGTTTGGGGGTTCGCCCTCTAACGACACGTCTTTAAGACTAAGTGTGGATATTATCCAATTTTGTTCATGCTTTGAAATCGAGGGTCCCATGACCACGCGATCAGTTCCAACGAGTTACATTGGTCCCGTACGAGGTGTTGGCACCACTCACGGTAGGGGTGGAAATTCGGGTTAGTCGTGTCATTTTCGAGTCACGTTGATTTTGATTTGAGTATAAGTTTTTGGTACTTTTATATCTATACAAGCTAATCCTGTCATGTTCGGGTCATTTCGGGGTATTACCGTAAATGGGTTATCATGTCAAAAATTTCCAGCCCTAACTCATGGGGCCGTTTGCAGGGCATTACGGGATTTCGCACCCTAATGACACATTTTCATGCCTAAGTGTGGATATTCTAATAATTGGATCGTGCTCTCAAACGGGGCGTCCCAAGACCACGCAATCGATTCTAACGAGTTATATTGGTCCTGTGCGAGCTGTTGGCACAACTCACTGGGTCGTTTGGAGGGCATTATAGGATTTTGCCCTCTAACGACACATTTTAAACCTAAGTGTGGATATTCTCAATATTGGATCGTGTTCTCAAATCTGGAGTCTCGTGACTGTGCGGTCAATTCCAACGAATAACATTGGTCTCGTGCAAGGTGCTAGCACCGCTCGCGGGGGCCGTTTGGGGGGCGTTATAGGGTTTCGCCCTCTAATGGCACGTTTTTAAGCCCAAGTGTGGATATTCTCAAATTTGGGCCATGCTCTCAAATCGGGGGTCGCGTGACCACGTGGTCGGTTCCAACGAGTTATATTGGTCCCGTGCAAGGTGTTGACACCACTCATGGGGCCGTTTGCAGGGCGTTTTGGGGATTCGCACCCTAACATCACGATTTCAAGCCTAAGGGTAGATATTCTAATAATTGGTCCCTGGTCTCAGACCTGGGGTTCCGTGACCAAGCGGTCGATTCCAACGAGTTACATTGGCCCCGTGCGAGTTATTGGTGCTGCTTACGGGGCCATTTGTGGGGCGTTACGGGGTTTTGCCCTCTAACGGCACGTTTTCAAGCCTAAGTGTGGATATTCTCAAATCAGGGGTCCCGTGACAACATGGTCGGTTCCTACGAGCTAAATTAGATCCGTACGAGGTGTTGGCACCGCTTACGGGGCCGTTTGGGGCATTACGGAGTTTCGCCCTCTAACAACACGTTTTCAAGCCAAAATCTATATATTCTCAAATTTGGGTTGTGTTCTAATATCGGGGGTCCTGTGACCACATGGTCGGTTCCTACGAGCTCTATTGGTCCCGTGCGAGGTGTAGGCACTGCTCACGGACCCGTTTAGGGGGCGTTACATGGTTTCGCCCTCTAATAACACATTTGCAGGCCTAAGTCTATATATTCTCAAATTTGGGACGTGCTCTCGAACCTGAAAAAGTACCACTTAAGTTGTTTAATACAAGATTAAACTATCTAATTGGCTCCGAACAGTTTGTTGAAGAAACTCTTTTCTCAAAATAAATTTTAAACACAAGATGTGTAAAACAGTATGAACGAGTAATTTTAGTAATAGGTTTACTACTTTTGAAATACAAAACTTTAAACAAAATAAACCAACACAGCCTTAAGAAAGGGATGAGAGGAAGAGGAAGTGTACCCAAGAAATTTTAACGTGGTAAAACCCCACCCAATTGGGGAAACATCCACGGTGATCTCTACGCCACAAAAGTAAAAAGTTCACTAAAAACGAGTAACATATTATAAGCTATATAACAATCAAGACACACAATCAAACCTAAACTAAGTTCAGAAATGTACCAATTCCTCTGGCGTTTTCTGACTTCTGTCAAGGTTCTGATATTGCTGATGTTCTCCCAACTTTGTAACTTTACTCCTTTTAGCTTTACGTCAACTCTAAAAGTCCAATATCTCAATACCAACACTTTTCAGTGTAGTAGTGTGAAGGTGTATGTAGTGTAGTGCTCTAAACTCATTCATGCCACTGACACACACTTAATTACAGACAATATGATTATCAAATTACATACAGATCTCTCAAGATGCAAGGATTTCTAAAATCAACTTATTCAAATAAATCAAACTTTGGATCTTTCAAATAACCGCAGATCAAGAGGCAGTCTTGATATACTAATTAGCTAAGATCCTATACACTTTCTTTATTTGAAAACATTAACTTATTTCATAAAACGTGAAATAATTTTAAAAGTGAAATACCTAATCAAGATCCCAAACTAGATCTAGGTCTGAAAGTTTGAGTAAGTTGAAATCAGAAAGGGTTTTGTTGGTTTAGGGTTTGAAAACAACATTTATTTTGAAAACAACCAACAAAAATTAGATTTCTCGAAACAAGAAATTAGATTTAGCAAATAACTAATTGATTTGTATCACAGAAATCAAATCTCAAATTTCTATGCACAGAAATAGAGACTTAATCAACGTGATTAAGTTGGCAAAGAGATATAAGACGGTAAAGGAAGAAACTTCACAAATCTCGAACTAAAAACACTAAAAAAAGATTTTCTAATTTGGATTTGGTTGAAGTTTGAGTTAGGGTTTGTAAAAAACTCTCCGAACTCTCTTTCTCTCCAACTCTTTCTTTCTCTTCTTTCTATTTTCTCTCAGAGGTTAAAATAATAAAAGTTGCAAAATTAAAGACGAAGTCTCCTTATGTACTGAGAGAAGAAGGATCTGGAACATCGAGGGAAAATGGACGAACACGATTAATTAAAAGTTAATCTAATGGCTACCAAGTCACCGCTTTTCAAAAGGTTTTGATTGGTTCAAAATTAAACACAGGGATTAAGTGAAAACACATGCAGTTCATTGATTAGAATTGATCCAGTGGTCCACAGTGAGGCTTAAGTATGTGAGAGGGAGAAAACATATATCTGGTCGTTATATAAGCAACACGTGTAAGGCTAAGATGTAGTGTAAAGCGCGTGGTTTTGAATTGTTATAAATACAAATTGTACCCACAATATTCTTAAGCGCTTTCGGTTTCTACCCAACCAGATTTTATGCCTTAAAAACAATTTATAATCCAACCCTAAAGGTTTTTGAGCCATTATTTTTAATTTCTAACCATCATTTTAAATCTTAGAAATTATTTAAAATCCCCCCCCCCAAAAAGTAGAAAATTAATTTTAAAGGAATTAACTCACACACAACCAAATATAGCATGATATAATGTATGTATGCAATCCTAGTGTGTGGTGTTGGTGAGCTACCTTTAAGAATTTATAGAGGCATGATGTAGAGTCTAAGGTTCTTTAGTAACTAGGGATGGGACTCAAATTTTGTCACAATTTTCAAACTATATGAGCACCTATATAGTATTGACTTAAGTAAGTTAAAGATATAGGGTGTTTCAATCCCCCCTTTGGAAATATGAGTCAAAATCTCCTTTGAGTCAACGAGGACTCGTAGGGATACAAAACGAAATAAGAAAACCTATTCCCATACCAAGTTTTCTATCTACCCAATATCCTAGAAAAGAAACGTATATAACTCAACTAATTACAGACCAATACCCTAACAAAATATGATGTAAAAACGGTACTGCTTCCTGTAGATAAACACTAAGATCAAGTTTTTTAGTGATGTACACAAATAAGATGTTCAAATAAGACTCTAATTTTTGTCTCAAATGGACAAAGGATAAAGAAAAATAGCCATTAATCATATAACATCATTCTGCAAAAATCATACCAATTAACTTGCGTAAAGATTCAAAACGAGCATTATCTAAAGGTTTAGTGAACAAATCTGCTATTTGTAATTCAGTAGGCAGATAGTTAATTTCCAACTCCTTGGATTCAACAAACTCGCGTATGAAATGATATCAAATTTTAATATGTTTAGTACGAGAATGCTGAACAGGATTTTTAGAAATATTAATCACGCTTTGATTGTCATAATATAGATGTAACTTTTATTCAATGATACCGCAATCTTTTAGCATTTGTTTCAGCTAAAGTAATTGAGCACAACAACTTCCTGCTGCAATATATTCATATTCGGCAGTAGAAAAGGAAGTGCAGTTTTGTTTCTTACTACTACATCCTACCAAGTTGTTACCAATGTAGTAACACACTCCTGAAGTACTCTTACTATCATCGATACAACCGGCCCAATCAACATCGGTGTAACTATAGTACTAGAGGTATCTTTAGTGTAATAAAGTCCTAAGTTTAGAGTGCCTTTGATGTATTTGATAATTCTTTTAACGCACAAAAGGTGACTTTCTTTAGGATTACTTTGATATCAGGCACACACGCAGACATAGTATATGATGTCAGGACGGGAGGCAGTAAGATAAAGTAAGCCTACTATTATACTATGGTACAAGGTGGTATCAATAGATTTGTCATTCTCATCTTTAGAAAGTTTGATAGTGGAACTCATAGGTGTCCTAGTGTCTTTAGCTGTTTCTAGGCCAAACTTCTTAACATCCTCTTAAGCATATTTAAGCTGTGATAGAAATCTTTAGAATTCTATTTAACTTAGAGTCCTAAGAAGAATTGTAACTCCCCCATAAGTGACATCTGAAATTCTTTGTGCATGATGTCAGAGAAGGTTTTAACTTCTAAAGGGGAGGTGAAACCAAAAATAATATTGTCAACATAAACTTGAGCAATAGTAATGTTGTTGTCAAAATGTTTGACAAATAAGGTTTGGTCATTCTCTCCTCTCCTAAATTCATTATTTAAAAGAAAGGTGGATAGACGCTCATACTAAGCCCTATGAGCTTGTTTTAACCCATAAAGAGCTTTTTTAAGACGATAAACATAATATGGGTGATGAGGGTCAATAAACCCTTTGGGTTGTTCTGCATGGGTCTCCTCAGATAAAATTCCATTAAGGAAGTCTAACTTAACATCCATTTGATATAGAGTGAAATGCAAATGACATGCTATGTGAAAAAGTAAGTGAACAGATTCGAGGCGTGTGACAGGAGCAAAGGTTTCCTTGAAATCTATTCCTTCAATATGAGATTAGCCCTGGGCAACTAATCTAGCTTTATTTCGAATAATCATCCCAGATTCATCAGTCTTATTTAAAAAAATCCAACGTGTGCTAATAACCCTTTTATTTTCAGGCCTGGGTATAAAATACCAAACATCATGAATGACAAATTGAAGAAGTTCCTCCTACATAATACTTATCCACAAGGTGTCATTCAAGGCTTCATTTACAGTTTTAGGCTCAATAAGATACACAAAACATACAATATGAGCAATGTTACGAAGTTGAGATCTTGTACGAATAGGCTCAGTAGGATTACTAACTACACTATCTAAAGGATGATCTTTGGAAACCTAGTTAGGTACATCAGGGGTCTCACTTGGTAAAGACTAAACTATTTATGGAGAGTCATATTTTGGACTCATCCACAATAATTGATTCTTTGGTCTTACTTTCTACATTAGTGTCACTTACAACCACATTAATCGATTCCATCATGGTTTTGGTACGAATATTGTAGACACGATACGCTATACTGTTTGGAGAATATCCAAAAAAGATGGCTTTATCACCTTTGGTTTCGAATTTAGACAAATGTTCTCTATCCTTACAGACATAACAGGTACTACTAAAGTATCTAAAGTATTTTAGGTTAGGTTTGTTTCCATACCAAAGCTCATAGGATGTTTGTTTGGTATTCTTCCTTAAGTAGACGCAATTGATTATATGACAGGCAGTACGAATGGATTCTACCCAAAAATACTTTGGTAGTTTTTTTTGCTTGAATCATTACACGGGCCATTTCTTAAAGAGTGTGATTTTTTTTCTCAACAATCCCATTTTGTTGAGGTGTCTGAGGAGCACTAAATTCATGTTTGTAACCGTTATAGTCACAATAGTCTATGATACCTGAATCTACAAATTCTCCTCCTCTATCACTACGAATTCTATTTACTTGGGTATCCTTTTCGTTTTCTATAAGAACTAAGATTTTCAAAAACTTTTGAAAGGTTTCTAATTTATGTTTTAAGAAGGAAACCCAGGTAAATCGAGTGAAATCATCAACCATTACAAGGATTTAACTGTTGCCACAAAGACTAACAATTTTTAACTTTCTTATGGGGAGCCTTGACAATTTTTCCTTCTTGACATGGACCATAAACAATGTTTGAAATTGGTTTGATCTTGGGAAAACCTCTAACTATCTCTTGGGAGCATAATTTTCCAAGATTATCATAGTTAATGTGATCTAAACTATTATGCCATATCTCATTGTCATCCATTATGGCAATGTTATAGACTTCAGTACTTGGATTGACTGTGTAATAGTTATCTGGAGTACGGAGTCCTGTAATAATGTAGTCACCTTTTTCATTTAAAATTTTACAATTATCCTTTAAAAAAGTGACAGTATGGTTGTAGTCACAAAATTGTGATATACTTAATAAATTGGCTTTAAGTCCTTTCACCAAGAGAACATTCTCAAGAATGGGCAATCCTTCTTCATGGAGTATTCCTTTACCAATGATCTGGGCTAATACACTATCTCCAAACAAGACTTTACCTCCAGAGAAGTTGGTTTTATTTGAAAGTTTGGAATTATCCCCAGTAATATGTTTGGAACATCCTGAGTCTAAATACCATCCAATATTAGTATGTTCAACTATAAAGCACTTATCACTATGTTGCATTTTGACTGGGGTAATAAATCATCTTTTCTAACCCAAATTGCTCTAGTTTTCAATTTGCGCTTATTAGTTTGTATTTGATAAAACTTGCGAGCTTATGTCTTTTCTTTAAAAGATTTTTGTGCAATTTTATTGTTATTATACATAGTTGGAGAAATAGTTCAAGAATAGAATCTAAGATTCCTTCTTGTAGATTGTCTTTTAATATTAGTCCTTTTCCTTTTATTACGAAAGTAATGAGAAAATGACTTATAACTGTGAAGCTATAAGGTATCATACCCCGGGGATTACGAAAGAACGAAAAAGTAAAAGTGATCGAGATGCGAGGGGAAAACTTTTATTTAACATTTTCGAAAAGACCACCCATTTGTTCGCTTACCGGGTTCGGCACGAAATCATAAATAAGCTTTACCAAGGATTGCCAAGCATTTGGTACTGAGTTTCCTCCTCCGTTTTTAGTAACAAAATGAACCAAAAGTAGGACCAAACTAAGAGTGAGTAGCATAAACAAAGATGGATTTGTGAATGAGAAATACAAGTTTCCTTGTTAGAGTTTTTGTCTGGCTATCTAGGAAGGACATAGTTATTTCGGCTTCTCTTAGAATAGTTGAAGTTATGATAAACGGGAGAGGTATAGACCGGATTATATAGACGTTTATAATAACAACCATCAAGGGAATGTCCATAGACATCATAATAGGAGCATTAAAGATGAAATGTTGACCTCATAACCTTGGGAAAGTTATTATTCAAAGGTTTGTCTAGGTTTTATGCACTAGTCTTATTCCTAGGTGGCACAGGATGAAACGTCGAATCTGCTTGTAGAATAGGAGGGCATACGTATTTGGTCTTTTATTCAACATTATGCTTAGAGTTACTTGAATCACCAATGTCTAACTTCACTTGTTTTTTTATCAAAATCATTTTTTAAACCTTGAAAATCTGGACAAGTTTTAATAGGTCTTTTTCCACTAGACATAAACTTTATGGTTTCAAAGTTTTTAGTTTGTGTCTTAGAGTTGGGATAAAAACCTATTCCAGTTCTGTCGTCAGAATTGTTTTTTCTTTCAGCTACACAATCTTCAAAACACTTAAAATTATTTTCAAATTTCACAAATTTTTTGAAGACTGTGGTTATCTTTTCTTTTATTTGTTCCAATTCTAACAACGTTCCTTTGTATTTCTTTTCCAGAATTTCATTAGAGTTAGACAACTCTTTCAATTTTTGTTCAAAGTTTTTGGCTTCATTATCATGAGTTAGACATTGAGTAGTATACTCTTCAGCATTTTGTTTCATCATCCGACTTAAGGTTTCTATCTTCTACATAAGATCCTTGATAGTTTTTTCAAGCCTAGTGCTTTTCTTGAGAGTATTTGTGTACAGTGTGTGAATAATAGGAAGGTCATCATTTTTAGAGTCGCTAAGTGTAGACACCCCATTATATTACCCCCGACTCTCCTTAGGTCCCTAGTACCTCCCTTCATAACTGTAAACCTAGGTGACGTCCCGAGTACTGACTTAAAGGCCATCGGTCACTCCTCGACTCAGTTTGACCCAAAAGTAAAGCTCTTTGTCTCGACCGAGACTGAATGAATCTTCGAAGGGAACTAAATACCCTTTCCAACGGTCCACCCCGTGTGCAATTCCGACTTTCCATGAGGACGAACGATCTGTTTGACTCCATGAGGCCATCGAGCGGTTCTCAGGCTCGGTTGGCCAAAGTCAACTCCCCAAACCGGGTCAAACTCTTTGGAATGCCTAAGTACATCTCCTAACCTTTCCAACGGTATGCCCCGTGCACTATTTGGACTTACCATGCGGATGAACAATCCGTTTGCGTCCGGACGATTTCCCGTCCAATGGACCGACAAACGCTTCCGGACCATATTTGACCCAAAGTCAACTCCCGAACCCAGGAGCGGTCCAAAGAACTTTCTAAGGTATCGGAATTACCTTTCCAATAGTATGCCCCGTGCACAATTCTGACCAATGGTTTGCCCTCGGTGGCCGATTTTCCAAAAAATCCTACAACACGCTGCCAAACGGCAGGTTACAGAACCTGCCTATCGGCACCTGCCTGCCGAAAGTCAGGAAGGGAAATATGCCGATCGACAGGCCCCTGGGACTATAAAAGGAGGCCTTCATCTCATTTGTAAAGAGAGTCCAGATCTGATAAAAATCTCTCTGAACGAATCCCAGAAACCTCTCTCGAAGGTAGCGTGGTTTCAACATCCAAATTCCTTTTTTACTTCCACTTCCCATCATCCTTTTCATCAAACTTGGTGAATTATCCACTCTCCATCATCATCCAAGTGCAAGGGTTACTCTCCCACATTCAAGATCAAGCTCAAGATCTTCAAGAAGGTCCAACTTTCTCAAACTCTCTCTTAAATTCTCTTCAATTCTCAATAACTTGTTTCATTACTTAGCACCTTCTATTATCTCTTTTCATACATCCTAATATACTTTTAATTTAGTATTATTGCACATCTCTTATTTTCATATAAATAAAAAACCCAAAAAATAAGAAAAAGAGGGTTTGTTCATAAATTCCAAATAAGGATTCTCACACTTTTCCCACACTTTTCTCCCAACTAAAACACTTTTTCTACACACACACACACACACACACACACTCACAAATAAGAGATTCCCCATTTTGGATTTATGGGATAAACCCCACCCCTCGTCTTATATGCGAACTACGTGGACTTTGATGCCTTTATAGGCTATGTAGGCGTCTCGGGGTAAAACCCGAGACTCGAGTCCTTTTTCTCACTTTTTCTCTCATTTTCTATCTTCTATAAATCCACTTGTCTTATATTATACATATACTTGTTCTTAGTGACGCATTACCCCATGTGCGTTATCGTTCCCTTATAACGATCAACGTAGGGGTAATCGCGTAAATCTCATTTTTCTAATATTACTCTTATATCTTCCTACGGATGACTCGCTTTATCTTTTCCATGATACAAGTTGAGGATTCCTACCTCCATTCTATATATATACACATGCGCACATATCATGGGGGGAAACATAAAGGAAAATAACAAATATTCACGAGAGACCGAAAGGGCGGAATGGGTGCCTAACACCTTCCCATTTCGCAACTAAGCCTCCAAACCCTTCTCGAATCATTTTGGTTTCGCACGCACCAGTATGTCTTTGGATGCCACTCTAAGGGGTGGCTTCCCCTTTTTCTTTTGTCTGTTTTGAGTAAAATAGACTGGGGACTCTGAATCTCTCTACATGTTTCACACCTCGCAAATCGACGCCGGCCGAAGCGCTCTCCCGAGAGGGACGCGCGGGACCTGAAGGATCCTTTTCCCCCGCGACGGGGATCGGGGATGGCCACGCTAAGTGTGTAGTGTCCCCTAGCGGTTCATTTTTAGAACTCACACACCCATTGACATTAACAATAGAGCGTTCCCTTTTAATCACACACACAACATTTGAAGCATTATCAACATTCTCAAGTAATAAGGTAGATAAACCAGTAGGCACAATATCAGTCATGGTATGATCAGATTCCTCATCATCATTGTAGATTATCTTAGCAAAGAATGACATACAAGGGTCAAAAGTGTTAGATGACCCAGGTTCATCATTTTTAGAGTCACTTGAGTCATCCCAAGTCTTGCTTAAATGAGCCCTATTATATTTGTGAATTTTATCTAAGTTAACTCTACAGTCACTAGCCATGTGTCCTAACTATCCACATCTATAGCATTCAACATTTTTAAGGTATTTCTCAGGTCTCTTGTGATAGTCAGACTGGTATTTATCTTGTCTTCTCTCATGAGGCCTGTTGTTAGATTGATTTGGATAAGTAGGTTTGCCTTGCCTTTTTGCTATTTTATTTCAAAAGTTCACAATTTTCTTAAACTGTTTAGACATTAAGGAAATTTGATTATCTAAAGTATCTAAATTACGGTCCTCATCAGAGTCTAAGTCAATGTTAGATATGCGAAATTCAGGTGTGATCAACTTAGATGAAAAAACAAGATTGGAGGTAGACTGTCTCTTTTGGGACTGGGTTAATTGTTTCTTAAATTCTAATTCCATTTCCACAATTCTCAATTTGCTACTGAGGAGTTCAGGTGTAAGATTTTGATAATCCATCTCCTCTATTGCATATATTTTATTATCAAATTTTTGTGGAAGTGATCTTAGTATTTTAGAGACAATTTTCTTTCTATCATAAACAATCCCATTAGCATGCAATTTGGTCACAATGTCTGTCAGTCTAATATAGAAGTCATCAAATGACTCAGTCTCAATCATGATCAAAGAGTTATACTGCTAGATCAATATTTAAGTTTTAACAGCTTTAACTCTGGTACAACCACTGGGGTGTCCCATGCTTCTTTATAGGTAGAGCATAATGATATCCTCTTTAATTCATGTTCATTGATAGATATGAATATGGAATTTTTGCCTTTATTGTTATTAAGTGAAACTTGTTTCTCTTCTTTAGTGAATTAACTTAGTAACTTTCTAATCCTCACAGTACTTCCTTCAGCGACTGGTTTAGTAGGAAAGGTGTAACCAATTTCAATAACTTCCCAGACATCATCTCCCAAAGTCCCTCAGATGAATGCCACCATCCTTAACTTCCAGTAAGGAAAGTTGGTTCCATCAAAGAGAGGGGGCCTGGATAGGTTACCTAGTCTCCCCAATTTCTCGATCAAAATTTGTTTTGAGAAAACAATTTCAGAAATTCAAGATCTAAAGAATTTTTGAGAAACCAAAGCTCTAACACCAATTGAAAAAGTACCACTTAAGTTGTTTAATTCAGGATTAAACTACCTAAATGGCTCTGAATAGTTTGTTAAAGAAACTCTTTTCTTAAAACAAATTTTAAACATAAGATGTGTAAAACAGTATGAACGAGTAATTTCAGTTATAGGTTTACCAGTTTTGAAAAATAAAACTTTAAACAAAATAAACCAACTCAACCTTAAGAAAGGGATGAGAGGAAGAGGAAGTGTACCCAAGAAATTTTAACGTGGTAAAACCCCACCCAATCGGGGAAACATCCACGGTGACCTCTGCGCCACAAAAGTAAAAAGTTCACTAAAAATGAGTAACATATTACAAGCTATATAGCAATCAAGACACACAATCAAACCTAAACTAAGTTCAGAAATGTACCAATTCCTCTGGCGTTTTCTGACTTCTGTCAAGGTTCTGATATTGCTGATGTTCTCCCAACTTTGTAACTGTACTCCTTTTAGCTTTACGTCAACTCTAAAAGTCCAATATCTCAATACCAACACTTTTCAGTGTAGTAGTGTGAAGGTGTATGTAGTGTAGTGCTCTAAACTCATGCATGCCACTGACACACACTTAATTACAGACAATATGAGTATCAAATTACATACAGATCTCTCAAGATGCAAGGGTTTCTAAAATCAACTTATTCAAATAAATCAGACTTTGGATCTTTCAAATAACCGCAGATCAAGAGGGAATCTTGATATACTAATTAGCCAAGATCTATACACTTTCTTTATTTGAAAACATTAACTTATTTCACAAAACGTGAAATAATTTTAAAAGTGAAATACCTAATCAAGATCCCAAACTAGATCTATGTCTGAAAGTTTGAGTAAGTTGAAATCATAAAGGTTTTGTTGGTTTAGGGTTTGAAAACAACATTTATTTTGAAAACAACCAACAAAAATTAGATTTCTTGAAACAAGAAATTAGATTTAGCAAATAACTAATTGATTTGTATCACAGAAATCAAATCTCAAATTTCTATGCACAGAAATTGAGACTTAAGCAACGTGATTAAGTTGGAAAAGAGATATAAGACAGTAGAGGAAGAAACTTCACAAATCTCGAACTAAAAACACTCAGAAAAAGATTTTCTAGTTTGGATTTGGTTAAAGTTTGAGTTAGGGTTTGTAAAAAACTCTTCGAACTCTCTTTCTCTCTATTTTCTCTCATAGGTTAAAATAATAAAAGTTGCAAAATTAAAGATGAAGTCTCCTTATGTACTGAGGGAAGAAGGATCTGGAACATCGAGGGAAAATGGACGAACACGATTAATTCGAAGTTAATCTAATGGCTATGAAGTCACCGCTTTTAAAAAGGTTTTGATTGGTTCAAAATTAAACACGGGGATTAAGTGAAAACACATACAGTTCTTTGTTTAGAATAGATCCAATGGTCCACAGTGAGGCTTAAGTATGTGAGAGGGAGAAAACACATATCTGGACGTTATATAAGCAACTTGTGTAAGGCTGAGATGCAGTGTAAAATGCATGTTTTTGAATTGTTAAAAATACAAATTGTACCCGCAATATTCTCAAGTGCTTTCGGTTTCTACCCAACTAGATTTTATGCCTTAAAAACAAATTATAATCCAACCCCAAAAGTTTTTAAGACATTATTTTTAATTTTTAAAAATCATTTCCCCTAAAAAAGTAGAAAATTAATTTTAAAGGAATTAACTCACACAACCAAATATAACATGATATAATGTATGTATGAAATCCTAGTGTGTGGTGTTGGTGAGCTACCTTTAAGAACTTATAGAGGCATTATGTAGAGTCTGAGGTTCTTTGGTAACTAGTAATGGGACTCAAATTTTGTCACAATTTCCAAACTAGATGAGCACCTATATAGTACAGACTTAAGTAAGTCAAAGATATAGGGTGCTTCAGAATCGGGGGTCTCGTGACCACGTAGTCGGTTCCAACGAGTTACATTGGTCTCGCGTGAGGTGTTGGTGCCAAGGGCCGTTTGGGTTGCGTTATGGGGTTTGACCCTCTAACGGCACATTTTCAATTTGAAGAGTGAATATTCTCAAATTTGGGTCGTGCTTTTAAATCGAGGGTTTTGTGATAATGCGGTCTGTTCCAACGAGTTATATTGCTCCTATACGAGGTGTTTTCGCCTCTCACGGGGCCGTTTAGGTGGCGTTATGGGGTTTCGTCATCTAAGGGCATGTTTTTCAGCTAAGTGTGGATATTCTTAAAGTTTTGTCATGCTCTCAAACCGGGGTTCTAGTGATTATGCAATTGGTTCCAACGAGTTTCATTGGTCCCGTGCGAGGTGTTGGTACCGCTCACGGGGCCGTTTGGGGGGGCGTAACGGGGTTATGCCTTCTAACGGTACATTTTCAAGCCTAAGTGTGGCTATTATCAAATTTGGGTCGTGCACTCAAATCGGGGGGCCCGTGACCACGCGTCGATTCCTATGAGCTACATTGAACCCGTGCAAGGTGTTGTCACCACTCACGGGGTCGTTTGGGGGGCATTACGGGGTTTTTCCCTTTAACGACACGTTTTCTAGCCAAAATCTATATATTCTCAAATTTGGGTCGTGCTCTCAAAGCTAGGATCCCGTGACAACGTGGTCGGTTCCTACGAGTTACATTGGTCCTCTGCGAGGTGTTGGCACCGCTCACGGGGCCGTTTGGGGGGAGTTTCGGGGTTTCGCCCTTTAATGGTTCGTTTTCAAGCCTAAGTCTAAATATTCTCAAATTTGGGACGTGCTCTCAAATCGTGGGTCCTGTGACAACGTAGTCGGTTTCAACGAGTTACATTGGTCCCGCACGAGGTGGTTGTGCCACTCATGGGGCCACTTGGGTGGCGTTATATGGTTTTGCCCTTTAACGATACATTTTCAATCCAGGTGTGGATATTCTCGAATTTGTGACGTGCTCTCAAATAGGGAGTCCCCTGACAACGCGGTGGATTCCAACGAGTTACATTGTTCTCGTGCGAGGTGTTGGCACCGCTTACGGGGCCGTTTGGGTGGCGTTACGGGGTTTCGCCCTCTAACGGCATGTTTTCAAGCCAAAGTGTGGATATTCTCAAATTATGTCCGCTCTCTTAAATGGGGGGTCCCATGACCACGCAATTAGTTCGTACGAGCTACGTTGGACCCGTGCGAGGTGATGGCGCCGCTCACGGGGCCATTTGGTGGGCATTACGGGGATTTCTCCCTCTAATGATACATTTTTAAACCTAAGTCTATATATTCTCAAATTTGGTCCGTGCTCTCAAACCGGGGATCTCTTGACCACGCGATCGGTTCCTATATGATACATTGGACCCGTGCGAGGTCTTAGAACCCGATGGGGCCATTTGGGGGTGGGGGGGGGGGGGGGGGGGAGTTACGGGGTTTCACTATCGAAAGGAACGTTTTGAAGCCTAAGTCTATATATTTTTAAATTTAGGACATGCCCTCAAACCGGGGGTGTGGTGACAACGCGATCGGTTCCAATGACCTACATTGGACCCGTCTGAGGTGTTGGCACCTCTCACGGTGCCATTTGGGGGGCGTTACGAGGTTTCTCCCTCTAACAACACATTTTTAATCCTAGGTGTGGATATTCTCCGATTTTGGTTGTTGTGACACCCCGCCTAATTAAATACCGGGCGATCACTCCTTTATTAAATTAAATCAAGGTGAACAGTTTGGTTCATTCTTAGCATCACTGTCGTAAAAATAAATTTTCTAATTTAACACCCTAAATAATTAAGCTAAGTGTCGAAACCAAGTTTAAACATTACTTTCCAAATTTTATTTAAAGAAAAAGATTTGTTTATTTATTAACAGAGTTTCAATAAATAAGATTCACACCACAATAAACCTGGAACAAAAATCCAATTAATATAAAACATCCATCAACGAATGTCAACATGCGAAGATATAAAGAAATACGTTCATCCTGAATAAAATCCCATAATAACGAAACTATGAAATAAATGGAATAACAATGTCCCAGAATAAAGAAATAATGGAAAGGGCTACACATGACCATCAGAATGAAAATGCTAAGAGTGGATCTGGATAAACGAAGTCGTCTATTCAAGAGACCTGCAACTCCCACCTAAGCTGCAGCGCGTTCCTTCCAAGAGATCCTAAGCAAGACGCCCCTGTGGCTGGGCACCTGTAATACATATATATATACAAGAGAGAGAGAGAGAAGAAACGGGTCAGAGCCCGAAAATGTGTATGATTTAAAATTTGTTTAGCAAGTAATTTAATTTGATACAGGCCAATGCAACAACATATTAGTTCGACACTCTCTTGAGGAATTCTCACCTCTCTTCTAATGTGCACGCCTATCGTACTAACCTTCCCAAATAATTTAGTTTATCTTAACTTACTCATAAGTTTTCAAAACCAAACATTGTCAGCGTTTTAAAAAGGTTACTTTCAATTTGTAGCACTCCTCCTGTTTTAGCTTCATTAAATTATAAAGTTTCCCAGTGTCATCTCATACTTTCACAAAGCAAGTATTTATTATTGCGTCAACAACCATGTTCTACTTATCAAATCACAGTAGGCAGTTTAAAGTTTATAACCTCATATATATATTAACTACTCGTATAATATATATATATAACAGCACCCCAACTAAACTATGGTGCGGGCATACTCTGCTATCCAATCCCCGTATCGCTCACACAAAGGTAAATACAAGTTCGGAATCACTCTCGAACTGTATTAACATATACAAAACAACGTTGAGGCGAAGCATAGATTCCAAGTCCAAGAGGTCAGTACATACCCACACGTCTCTTAGGACCGTCCGACTATCAATCTGATAGCCCGTACCTAGGATCTCTATCTTCTAGGGTACGAATCAATATCCCCCATAAAGCAACACAGGATAAGATCGTCCCAACGCGGTAACCTCAGGGATAACAAGTAGCGCGGGTACGTTTTTCACATGTATATAATATATGTACACACAATCACATAAATATACCCATTCATCATATTAATATAGGTTCCTCCCGTTACCCATAGTCACAACATTTATCCTTAATTTCCCATTATTATGATTACATATAAGGTTTCGTCTCTAACCTTAACTCGAAGGGTTTTCTCACTAGTTACGTGACACTCGTGGATTCTATCCATCCAAGTAGCAAAATCAGTAGGTAAACGTCTATTCACTATCGTAAGTATTTGACGTAATCTCTCACTTGAATTACGTAGTTTCCTCGTTCTTTAAATAATTGTCCCTAAAATACAATTATCGTCTCATAATAAAGTTCTCAACACTTAATCATATGTCCTACTGGTCTCTCCTATATCCCAAAACATTTTATTCATAAAGCCCAAAAATTATTTCACGATGAATCATGTTCAATTAATTCAACAAGGGGAAATAAGAGTCTGCCAGGAAGGGTCGATCGATCGAGGTCTGGGGCTTGATCGATCGAACCTTCGATCGATCGAAGCTCTAGGCTCGATCGATCGATCAAGCAGGTCTGCGAAATCCTGCAGAAGTGCAGTTACGGGTTTTACCAAAATTCTTCACCCAAAACAATATTTCCCAACACTAATCGTCCCAAAACTCCTACTACAAACATAATAACATATTTCCAGATGTTTTTAACGTTAAGCATGCGTATATCCATCATTAAACATGGTTAAACAACCCAAAATCTCATTTAAACATCAAGAACCCTAATGTTTTCTTAACTTTTGTTCTAATCAGTTTTCTCCAGAATTTCCTTCTAACATATCATCAAAAATTCGTGGGTTAATCATCTACTTCACATAATATTTCCAGAATATGGTTATAATGTTTTCTACATGCAATTCCCTATCAAAATTGGGGTTTTCTTCCATAGATTACACTCCTAATCATTCCTACACTAATATGAATATTGCACCAACGAAAATACGCAAGTTAAACACTTGCCTGGGATTTCAGAGGTCTGGTTTCCTGCTGATATTGGTGTGGTTGCGTTCTCCTCCTCGCGATCTACGCGTTGGTGGTGACGGTGGTGCAAATGGTGGTATTTTTGGCCTTGAATCACCTTGAGAGCTCTCTCCTCTCTTCTCCAATGGCCGTTCTAGGGTTCTGAATGTTCTAACCCTAAAAGGCTGACCTAAATGGCTGCTAAGGATGGCTAAAATTCGTGGGTTTAATTACCCTATTTTGTAAAATGACCATAATGCCCTCCCGGGTCACTAATTAAGCCTAAAAACATCCCGAGACCCAAACTAAACTCCTGGGTACGCGTTGGCGCACTCAAAATGACCATACGAACAACTTATAAAATATTTACTTTTATATCTCAATAATTAGTCCCGACGCGACACGGGCGCGTCCCGACTAAAATTCTAAAAATTGACATTTCATTCACTTGTGACCTTTAATATAACCCATATCATATATTACTATGCTCATTAGTAATATTCGACAATTTTTATATAATTACTAACTCTCGTCACGTTAATAATTATAACATAATTAATTTCCGGATTTTTATTAAATAATTCACTCTCATTAAATTTAACAAAACCCCCAAATTACTATAGCATAAAATATGGGGTATTACAGTTGTGTTCTCAAATCGGGGGTCCCATGACCACACGGTCGGTTCTAACGAGTTACATTGATCCTGTGCAAGGTGTTGGCTTCACTCAAGGGGCCGTTTGGGGGCATTATGGGGTTTCGCCCTCTAACGGCACGTTTTCAGGTCTAAGTCTATATATTATCAAATTTGGGTTATGCTCTCAAACCGGGTGCCTCGTGACCACGCGATCGATTCCAACGAGTTCCATTTGTCTCGTGCAAGGTTTTGGCGCCACTCACGGAGCCATTTGGGGGTCGTCAAGGGTTTTCGGCCTCTAATGGCATATTTTCAAGCCCATGTGTGGATATTCTCAAAATTTGGCCATGCTCTCCAATCGAGGGTCCCGTGACCACGCGGTCGATTCCAACGAGTTACATTGGTCCCGTGCGAGATATTAGCACCACTCACAGGGCCGTTTGGGGGGAGTTACGGGGTTTCCTCCCTAACGGCACATTTTCAATCCTAAGTGTGGATATTCTCAAAATTGATTCGTGCTCTCAAACTGGTGGTTTTGTGACCATGCGGTCGATTCCGATGACTTACATTGATCCCGTGCGAGGTTTTAGTGCCGCTCATTGTGCCGTTTGGGGACCGTTACAGGGTTTCACCCTCTAACGACACGTTTTCAAGCCTAAGTGTGGATATTCTCAAAATTGGGTCGTGCTCCCAAATCGGGACTCCCGTGACCATGCAGTCGGTTCTTACGATTTACATTGATCCCGTGCGAGGTGTTAGGGGACCGTTTGGGGGGGCATTTGGGGTTTCTCCCAATAACGACATGTTTTCAAGCCTGTGTGGATATTATAAAAAGTGGGCCATGCTCTCAAATCGGGAGTCCTATGACCATGCGGTCGGTTTCAATGAGTTACATTGGTCCCATGCAAGGTGTTGGCACTGCTCAAGGGACCGTTTGGGGGGGGGGGGGGGGGGGGGGGTGTTACCCAATTTCTCCCTTTAACTGCACGTTTCAAGCCTAAGTGTGGATATTCTCAAAGTTGAGTTGTGCTCTCAAACCAAGGGTCCCTCCCACGAGCTACATCGGACCAGTGCGAGGTGTTGGCACCGCTCATGGGGCTATTTAGGGGGTATTATAGGGGTTCGCTCTCTAACGACATGTTTTCAAGCCTGTATATATATTCTCGAATTTAGGCCGTGCTCTCAAACCGGTGGTCCTGTGACCATGAAATCGGTTCCTATGAGCTATATTGGACCAGTGCGAGGTGTTAGCACGGCTCACGGGGCCGTTTATGGGGTGTTACGGGTTTTCACCCTCTAACGAAACATTTTCAAGCCTATGTATATATATTCTAAAATTTGGGTCGTGCTCTAAAGTTGGGGGTCCCGTGACCAAGAGGTCGATTCCTATGAGCTACATTGGATCCGTACTGATGCTGGCACCGTTCATGAGGCCGTCTGGGGGTGTTACGAGGTTTTGTCCTCAAACGGCATGTTTTCAAGCCTAAATTTGTATATTCTAAAATTTGGGGCATTCTCCCAAAACGAGGATCCTGTGTCCATGCGGTCGGTTCCAACGAGCTATATTAGACCCGTGTGAGGTGCTGGCCCGGCTCAAGGGGAAGTTTGGGGGCATTACGGGATTTCGCCCTCTAACGACACATTTTCAAGCCTAAGTATTGATATTCTCAAATTTGGGTCGTGCTCTCAAATCGGGGGTCTCATGACCACACGGTCGATTCCAACGAGTTATATTGGTCCCGTGTGATGTGTTGGCACCGCTCACGGGGTCATTTGGGGAGTTATGGGGTTTCTCCCTCTAATGGCAAGTTTTCAAGCCTATGTTTGTATATTCTCAAATTTGAGTTGTTCTCTCAAATGGGGGTCCCGTGACCATGTGATCGGTTCCAAAAAATTGCATTGGTTCCGTGTGACGTGTTAGCACCACTCATGGGGTCGTTTGGAGTGATGTTACGGGGATTCTCCCTCTAACGTCACGTTTTCAAGCCTAAGTGTGGATATTCTCAAAATTGGGTCGTGCTATCAAATTGGGGGTCTTGTGACCATGCAGTCGATTCCAACTAGTTACATTGGTCCCGTGCGAGATTTTGACGTCGCTCATGGTGCCATTTGGGGGCCGTTATAGGGTTTCACCCTCTAACGGCAAATTTTCAAGCCTAGGTGTGGATATTCTCAAAATTGGGCCGTGATCCCAAACCGGGGGTCCCATGACCATGTAGTCTGTTCCTACGAGTTACATTGGCCCCGTGCGAGGTATTGGCGCCACTCACGAGGATTTTTTTTTTTTGGGGGGGGGGAGAGAGGCGTTATGGGGTTTTTCCTTCTAACGTCATGTTTTCAAGTATAAGTGTAGATATTATAAAAGTGGGCCATGCTCTCAAATTCGGGGTCCCGTGATCACGCAATCGGTTCCGATGAGTTACATTGGTCTCGTGCGAGGTGTTGGCACGGCTCAAGGGGCTGTTTGGGGGGGGGGGGGGGGCGTTACTGGGTTTTGCCCTCTAACGGGACGTTTCAAGCCTAAGTGTGGATATTCTCAAATTTGGGCCATGCTCTCAAACTGAGGGTCCCTTACCATGCGGTCAGTTCCTACGAGCTACATTGGACTTGTGCGAGGTGTTGGCACCACTCACGGTGCCATTTAAGGGGTATTATAGGGTTTCATCCTCTAACGACACGTTTTCAAGACTAAGTGTATATATTCTCGGATTTAGGCCATGCTCTAGAACCGGTGGTCCTGTGACCACACAGTCCGTTCCTATGAGCTATATTGGACCCGTACGAGGTGTTGGCACCGCTCACGGGGCCGCTTCTAGCATATTACGGGGTTTCACCCTCTTATGGCACGTTTTCAAGCCTAAGTCTTTATATTCACAAATTTGGGTCGTGCTCTCAAACTGGGGGTCCTGTGACAACGAGGTCGATTCCTACGTGCTACATTGGACCCCTGCTAGGTGTTTGCGCCACTCACGAGGCCGTTTGGGGGGGTGTTATGGGGTTTTTCCCTCGAACGACGCATTTTTAAGCCTAAATCTGTATATTCTCAAATTACGACGTGCTCCCAAAATAGGGGTCCTATGACCACGTGGTCAGTTCCAATGAGCTGCATTAATCCCATGTGAGGTTTTGGTCCTACTCACGAGGCCGTTTGGGGGGCATTACAAGGTTTCTCCCTCTAACGACACATTTTCAAGCTTCAATATCGATATTCTCAAATTTTGGTCGTGCTCTCAAACTGGGGGTCTCGTGACCACACGGTCGATTCCAACGAGTTACAATGGTCCCATGTAAGGTGTTGGCACCGCTCACGGGACCGTTTGGGGGGTTTTATGGGGTTTCGTCCTCTAACGACATGTTTTCAAGCTTTAGTCTGCATATTCTCAAATTTGGTTTATTCTCTCAAACCAGGGGTCCCGTGACCACGCGGTCAGCTCTAACGAATTACATTGGTCTCGTACGAGGTATTGGCACCGCTCACGCGACCGTTTGGGGGCGTTACGGGGTTTCAATTTTTAACGGCACATTTTCAGGCCTAAGTGTGGGTCTTCTCAACATTGGGCCGTGCTCTCAAATCAGGGGTCTTGTGACCATGCAGTCGATTCTAACGAGTTATATTAGTCCCTTGTGAGGTTTGGCACTGCTCACGGGGCCGTTGTGGGCCGTTACAAGGTTTCACCCTCCAATGGAACATTTTCAAGCCTAAGTGTGGATATTCTCAAAATTGGACTGTGCTCATAATCGGGGGTCCCGTGACCAAGATATCGGTTTCTACGAGTTACATTGGTCTCGTGCGAAGTGTTGTTGCCGTTCACGGGGCTGTTTTTTTTTTTTTTGGGGGGGGGGTATTATGGGGTTTCTCCCTCTAACATAATGTTTTCAATCCTAAGTGTGGATATTCTAAAAACTGGGTCGTGCTCTCAAATCGGGGGTCTCGTGATCACGTGGTCAGTTCTTACAAGTTACATTGGTCTCTTGTGAGGTTTTAGGGCCACTCACGGGGCCATTTGGGGGGAGATACGGGTTCTTTCCCTCTAACGACACGTTTTCAAGCCTAAGTGTCGATATTCTAAAAATTGGATCGTGCTCTCAAACTGGGGGTCCCGTGACCACGCGGTCGATTCCTACGAGATACATTAGTCCCGTACGATGTTTTGGTGTTGCTCATGAGGCGGTTTGGGGGTGTTATAGGGTTTCTTCCTCTAATGACACGTTATCAATCCTAAGTCTATATATTCTCAAATTTAGGTTGTGCTCTCAAACCGGGGGTCTCGTGAACACACAGTCTATTCTAACGTGTTACATTGGTCCCGTGCGAGGTGTTGGCACCGCTCACGGGACCAGTTGGGGGGCATTACGAGGTTTCTCCCTCTAACGGCACATTTTAAAGTCTAAGTGTGGATATTCTCAAAATTGAGTCGTGCTCTCAAATCGGGTGGCCCGTGACCACACAGTCGGTTCCTACGATTTACAAATGTCCCGTGTGAGGTGTTGGCACCGCTCACAGGGCCGTTTGGGGGGGATTACGGGGTTTCGCCCTTTAACGACACATTTTTCAGTCCAAGTGTGGATATTCTAAAAATTGGGTTGTGATCTCAAACCAAGAGCCTTGTGACCACTCAGTCGACTCCTATGAGTTACACTGGTTCCGTGTGAGGTTTGGCGCAGTTCACGGGACTATTTGGGGGGCTTTTGAGGATTGTCATGCTCTTAATCTTCTTGTGAGGCCACCTTGTAATATTAAGTTCCTTGTAACATTACAAAAGAGGTGCAGAAAACTCAACATTATGAGGTGGCCTCACAAGAAGATTAAGAGCTTGACAACCCTCACAGGAGAGAATCACTATGAAGGAACACTCAAAGAAAGGGAAAATGAGTGTTGTAAATCAGAAACATCAAGAATGGGGGAAAATACTATTGTAGTGTCTTATATTGGTGATTTTTTATGAAGGCCACACTCCCTGTAATGAAAGGAGTCGTATTTGGAATACTCTATCGAACTCCAAATGAGAAAATGCATCATATTATCCAGGACTCCTTTCCAGAACAATTTCAATGAGCTCTACAACACGCTGCATTTTGCAAGGCCAGAAAAGGCAAATTTTCTTGCCAAACATGCCTTTAGAGGGAGAAAACTCAAAGCACCCCCTAAATGGTCCCGTGAGAGGTACAAACGCCTCGCATGGGACCAATATAACTGCCAAGAATCGATCGCGTAGTCACGGGACCCCTGATTTAAGAATATGACGATAATTTGAAAATATATAGGCTTAGGCTTATAATATGCCATTAGAGGGAGAAAAACCAAAACTCCCCCCAAGCGGCTCCGTGAGAGGCACGAGCACCTCATACAGAACCAATATAACTCACAGGAACTAGCCGTGTGGTCACGGGACCCCCGATTTGAGAATATGATGATAATTTGAAAATATCTACACTTAGGCATGAAAACATGCCGTTAGTGGGAAAAAACCTAAAACACCCCATAAATAATCCTGTGAAAGGTACGAATACCTCGCACGGGACCAAGGTAACTCGTAAGAACTGACTGCGTGGTCACGGGACCCCTGGTTTGAGAATATGACGATAATTTAAAAATATCTAGAATTAGGTTTAAAAGCATGACATTAGAGGGTGAAAACCCAAAGCACCCCCCAGATGGCCCCGTGAGAGGTGTTAGTGCGAGGTGTTGGTGCCTCTTACAGGGCCGTTTTGGGGGTGTTTCAGGGGTTTGCCCCCTAACAACATGTTTTTAAGCCTAAGTCTAGATATTTTGAAATTAATGCCGTGTTCTCAAATCAGGGGTCCCGTGATTATCCAACAACCAAAAATCAACAACAAGCCAATGACCAATAATTATCCCATACTCTTTCTAACACACTATCCAACAATAAGCCAACAACCAATAATTATCCAACAGGCAAACCAAACAAAACCAATAATTATCCCGTACTCATTCTAACATACTATCCAATAACAAGCTAACAACCAATAATTATCCAACAGTCAAACCAAACAAAACCAATAATTATCCCATACTCTTTCTATCATCTAAAAGATTTAAAAGATCATGCATATCAATTATATAACTACCTCAGTTAAATTAAAGAGTACCTGATTTCAGCGATCTAAGAAGGCCATTAAATAGAGTCTTCTGAATATGTGATTAGACCAAATTGATCCTGGAGCTCCCAGCGTATTCTTTTACATATAAATTTGTTGATTAGTTTCTCTAATACAATCTTCATAAAATCAAGCTAATTTAACTTCATTTTTTAAATACTGCATCAATGAAACTGATCAACAAATGTATATGTACAAAAACACATGGAAATTGAGTTGGGTCAATTTAATCCAATCACAAACTCAAATGACTCTATTCTCAAACCAAGCATCTTGTGAAAATAACTAAACATTCGACTGAGCCTAACATATTATCGAAAATTAACTTACATAAATCATATTAAACATTCGTAAAAGTAACTAATCATTCATACGTCAAAGTAAAACATTGATACAATGTTAATATGATAATAGGATACAAATGAGATTGACAAGGATAACATAATATTTTGATACTCAATCTTCCTCTAAATCAACTAAAAGATCCTTTAAATTAGGGTTGTCATCAAGAGCTGAATGAAACTCTTTTGGCGCCTTTAATGCATCCACTTCAGTAGTCATATTCCTTAGTGCATGCAAAACAATAGACCAATTGCTATTGTTTATGCACTTCGAGTTTAATACATTCTCTATGTTATAAAAGGCACAAATAAAAGGCTCGTCGACTATGCGATCTTTACTCTTCAGCTTTGATAAATCAACCATACTAAGTTTGGAGTCAGTATCAACTTTGCAAGCATTCGTTGTAACCTCCACCTTTACCCAATCACAATAGAATATGATTTCTGTGAAATCTAAGTAATCAATTTCTAGAATTTGCTGGATTATTCCATAATAGGTTTGCATCGTATTCTTTGAATTTTTATTGCTTTTGCTAGCGATACAGGTGGCCAAGGCAGAAATTGATGTTCCATTATTTTGTGTCAAAATCTTTTCCTCATATAGATATGAAATAAAATCAAAATCGTTAGTGCGGAATTTCATAAACTCTTTCACACGAAAACTAGGGCCTTTTACTAGGCGTACAAGCTTGGAAGAGACAACACCTCCTTTTAAAAGTTGTATTTATTAATGAATTTGTATCAGGGCATGTTTTTATCACACACGAATAAATAACCGCATATATAAGATGTGAAATTTACCTCTTTTGATACCCATGCCCTAAAATCAGTTGTCGTGCAATTTCTCCTTCGATCTTGGGCAATTTCGTTCCCGTACTTCCTACTGGTAAATTATAGAATTTAGATCATAAAATATAAAAAAAATATAATCAAATAAGAAGAATTTATTCGATACTCACTCTCTCTAGTCTTCGACTTCATCTTGCGATTCGAAGGCACAATGAGTTTCTTGCTCGTATTGTAGATTTGTGAGTTTCACTTATTTAGGGTTCTTAAACAACAATTCATCCTCAAACTTGTCAGTTTCCTCGACCACTCATTCTCCACGAGGATTGAACCTCCTCACCTCTTGTTCTGGCATATGTTCCCTAGCATATAGTGATGATTCCACCGTTATGTATTCTTTAGCAATTGACCCTCTAATATACCGTGTATTCTTTACGTAATCTTTGAAGGTTTTCATCAAGCACTCAAAAGGATACATCCAACGATACCTAATGGGACCACATAACAAATCTTCATAGCATAAATGCATAAGCAGGTGGATGTTGATATCGAAGAACGAAGGAGGAAAATATTTCTCAAATACACAAACTGACCCCGCTAAAACTGATTTCGTAGCTTTAATGTTCCTTCTATTTACCACTTTTGCACAAAGTAGGGTAAAACACAAATTGATTTGCATAATTGCCCGATGGAGATCTTAGTGTTTATAAAAGCAATGCCGAAATAAAAGAGGGGTTAATTGAATGATTACGTATCAGTCGTGAGACTTACACTATTTCAAGTAATTTGCTTGGTAGCTTACTACCCTGCGTAAATTACCAGAATAACCGATTGGAGTTTTCAAGTTGAACAACAAGTCTAAGAGGAACTTCTTATCACTAGTAGTCAAAGTGAAAGATGTCCGAGGGGTAAAAATTCTTCCTATTGTAGGATCATTTTTGAACCACAGTTTCTTCTTTATTTTTATATCGTGTAGATCTAGGCTGGCCCGCTCGCTCTCCATATTTGGAATGAGATCCACCCAGATATGTCCATATCAGATGTTCCGCATCATTCTTCTCTGTGCGCGTCACATCAATTGCATGCCTTACACGATGATCTTTCCAATACAACAAATAAAATAATATTGATCGCACGGACCACAACCTCGCTTTATTAGGGTCGTTCGCATCCCCCTAGCTTTATGCTTTAGGTTTACAACCTGGGGGTGTTTTCTTACGTACCTATTCCCCGTAGTCGCAGCCATCGCCTTCTCCTAGATTTTCTGACTAGAAAGACGAGCAAGTGGCGTTCTGCGCTCGTGATCAACAGGTAAAAAGTAAGACTTATCATTCTTAAAAGGGTGACTGGTCGGCAGAAATCTACGATGACCCATGTAACTCATCTTACCACTATATTTTATTCAATAGGATTCAGTTTCCTCCCCATATATGGGACATCTATAATAACCATGAACATTACAACCGAATAAGATCCCATCAGCTGGAAGGTCGTGGATCGTCCACATCCCCATTGCTTTAAGTGTGAACTTTCACCCTTATAAGAGTCGAACATCGTCACGCCTTTATCCCACGACTCTTTAAGTTCTTCGATTAATGGTGCTAAGAATATATCAATATCATCACTTGGAACCTTCGGCACGGGTATCAACAAAGACAATAATGTGAAATCCTTTCTTATGCATAGTGTCGGAGGAAGACTTAAAGGCGCCATGAGAACTGGTAAATAACTCTTACAAGTACTTAAATTATCGAAAGGGTTAAGCCCATCGGTTAAGATTGTAAGACGAACGTTATGCGGTTCCTTTTCAAATTAATGGTGTTGTGCATTTGAAATTTATCAAATGGGTGAATCAACTGGATGACGCATCAGATTCCCGGCCACCTCACATCGAGCGTTCCATGTCATTACCTACGCTATCCCCTTATATAGTAAAAAACCATTTTAACCGTGGACCAAGTGGAAAATACTTCAAAACCTTTTGTGGGACTCACGATTTTTTGCAGCTTTGTCCTTTCCACTCTCACAAACCATATATCTAGGCTCACTGCATACACGACATTCATCCTTCTCTTCATGCTCATTGCGGTACAATATGCAATCATACTTGCATGAATGAATAGATTTATATTTCAATCCCAAACCTTTTAAGCTCTTCTTCAAGGTATGATAATTGCCTGGTAACGTGTTCTTTTTTGGGAGAATATCTTTAACCCACTTAAGAATTTCAGTTACGCTGTTCCCAGACAAACCAAAGTGACTTTTGAAATTATTAAAACCAATTGTTGCATATAATACCGAGTGATACTCATCTCAATCTTTCTGCAACGGTCTAGCCGCATCGTCTTTCAACCGCATATATTCCCGATCTCCTGGAAGTTCAACATCAAAATTTTCATTTAGTTGGCTATAATGCGCATTATCCGTATCAATAGGTTGGTGGTTTTGACGGTTGTGGAGTTCGTAAGCATCATCAATTAAGTCGGTCAATTGACGATGTATTGGTGAATCATGTACTGCTTTCACTCATTGGGGTTCCGTTACACGATCGGGTACCGACAATTCTTCTGAAACATAAGGTTTATTTTTTCACCATGGTATTTCCATATTTTATAGTCTTGACATATTCCCCACTGTATTAAATGCGACTCAACGTATTCCAATGACTTATATTTTTCGTTCATACAACGGGTGCACGGACACGGAATCTTATCACTTTTAAGATTTTGAAAGCGTATTTAACAAATTCTTGAATGCCATTTACATGATTATTTGAAATTCGGTTAGTCTCTCCCATCAACTCTTTGTATAGTGGGAAATCCATGTAATAATCTTCAAATTTCAATCCTATGGATATAGGTTAAAAAATATTATTACAACTGAAACAAAAACAATATTCTTACAACTAAAGCAATAAAAAAAATATTATTCAAAGTAAAATAAAAACAATATTTTTTTACTGAAACAAAACCAATATTCTTACAACTGAAACAAAAAAAATGTTATTACAACTAGAAAAAGAAGTTATTACAACCAAAACAAAACAAATTATTATTTGACCTTTTTCAACAGATAAAGGCCAAGTAAGAAAACAGTCTGCATAATTCCTCAATTCCAGCCCATCCCCGCCTTTAGCGAGCACAGGTACATCTCCGCAGCCATTGCATATTTCATCGACGAGTATTTGAGCCTCACCCGTCTTCAAATGTCCTTTGTGTAATCGAGTTACGATAACCATGGAGATGAGTGTGCACATCTCATCGGGTTGGACATCCCCATGGAGATGAATGTTGTGTATTTCGTCAACATTCCCAGGTTGTTTTTTATATCGTGGACATCCCCATCGGTCTGGAACTGTCGTTCCTTATTGGAAAAAAAACGATCTTTGATCGAAGAAAACTCGTCCATGAGAGGTGCGGTCTGTTAAAATTTTATTTTTGGCATATGTGATCCAAATCCTATCGTCCTCCCCCTTTCATCCTTTCTAAAGGTCCAGGTAAGGGCATCATTTTCAAGGTTAAAGTCATCATTAGGGCTCGAACCTGACTGACTGTTGATGGCCTCTATTGATTCTAGCGCCTCAGCCAAGTGCGGCGGGAATTTATTATCTTTGCCCCGTCAAGCATGAGCGAATAAGTTGGAATGATTTGTTTTTTTACCCGCATCTGAACCATCCTTTATCCTACTCACCAATTCATTCCTCAAATACTCATAGGATTTGGATCCCAGCCTGTGGATATCAGTTTTTTGTGCCCTATTTTTTTTCTCCCTTAAGACCAACTTTTTCACTGTCGCCTCATTCTCCAAAAACTTATTCCACTGGAATTTCAACAGTGGGAGACACTTTATCTTTCAAATATAAAATATCGGAGCTCGCTGCCTCCTTCGGGAAATGTTTCTTCCAAAGGTTTCTCCTGTGTATCCTCAATGATTCAGCAACCCAAGATAGAACTTTATTTATTGAACGATTGGGAAATGATAAATACTTGTAGAGTTGATCGTATATGTCATCTTTAATAGCTTGATCAACCAGGTTCCAGTTGTCTGGTACACCGACCCCTATGTTCATTTTTCCCAAAGCCAAACACCGATCTTTGAAGTTTAGCATGTGATTCCTATCACCCGTGGGTTATTCTTGAGAAGGGAGAACCCAATGGGCTTCTTTTGGTTTGAGCGAGAGGCATCGACAGCGTTGGATGGGGCGATGGAGCAATGAGAGTGCTAGATGAGGGCGCCGAAGCAGTTGGACTTGAAGAGGTAACATTTGTGGAGTTGTGTATTGCTCACCAATTGGTGTTGAGAATTCAGGTTGTGCACGAGATGGTGAACCTCGTCGTGGTGTCCCCTCGGTACTTTTTTCCCTTGGGTTGTTACCTCCTGACATTATCTAGAAAAATAAAAACCATAAGTGACTAAAAAATTATAATAAGAAATTATAATTAATTAGTCAAGCTTCCGACTATATATATATACATATATCTTTTCGAAGTAAGACTTTAGAATATATTTAATGTGCCTGATCTCCATCCATTCGGTATTAGTTTTTAAGAACCTAGGAATTTTTACACATGGACAACTAAGAGGAAGGGTATTTATGATTGATGTGTATATATCCGTGACATAAACTCAGAATCCCATCATTTTCAACTTGTTGGCAAGATTCAATTTAGGGTGCATATAGCGCGGGACATCACAATCTATGTCAATGCTGTCCGTACGCAGTTATATCCATAACGGGCGGATTTGTTTTTCCGCCTTCTCCAACAATGTAACCAAGGTCAGGGCTACGTCGGGATTATGTGGAAAAATAGAATTTGGTCGAACAGGAATTCTAGCTGGAAATTAACTCCATGATTTACAAGGTAGTTAAATTTTTCGATCTTCTTATTTCCATACCTATAAATAGGAGTACCCTCTATATGACGCTCACTAATAAAAGAGTTACGTGGGTGGTCCAATTGCAACCTTTCCAACTCTTGTTGCCAATGATTATGATCGTGCCTCATTTTTCCTGAGAAAAATATACGAGGGCATAAATATGAGTCCTACAGTTAAGGTATAAGGGTATACTAGTTTGATTAAGGTTTTGATATAAAGGATTTTGAGTATATTAGTTTGATTAGGGTGCGGAACCTAAAATACTCAATTAAATTCAAACTCTAAATAAAATACCAAGCCCTAAATGACAATATCCTTAAATAATGCAATTTATTTTAATCCCTATGTAACGACATTCAGTCAATACTAATGATACTCAATTAATTTCAAACTCTAAATAAATTTCAAGCCCTAAATACCAATATCATTAAATTTCGCAATTTATCTTAATCCCTAAGTAACCACATTATCAATACTAATAATCACAATACCCTTAAATAATGCAATTAATTTCAAACTCTAAATAACAATTCCCAATCAATGTTAACAATACCCAATAAATAATGAAATAAAATTTCAATCCCTAAATATATCATCCCCTTTCTTGAAAAAAAGTATACACACATACACTCACATAAACACACATATACAGACATACACACGCATACATATGCATATACACACATACACACACAAACACATATATACACAGAAATACACACATATTCAAAACACAGAAAGAAAAAACTAGGGTTTACCTTTGAGATTGAGAGAGAGAGAGATTGAGATTCAGACTGCAAATCATCGAAATTAGGGTTTGAGAATGCCAATCCCCGAGAGAGATAGATATATATAGAGAGAGACAGAGAGATTTATGCGGGAAGAAAGGAAATGAAGGTGTTTTTTTTATTATAAGGACAGTGGTCACGGCCTGGAGCCGTGACCCATTATCCTGATCCTTAAATTTTTTCCACATCAGCGCGTAGACAACCATGTGGTCACGACCCCCAGCCGTGACCCACATGCGTAAACAAATTGAGAAGGTCATGGTCCAAAGCTGTGATCCATTAGGTGCGCATTGTGGCATTGGTCACGACCCTTGTCCGTAACCTATCCGTGACCAAACTTGGAGGAAACTTTGTCTTGAATTTGGTGCCATGATGGTCACGACCTGGTCACAGCCTAAGGCCTTGACCCACACTGGTCAGGGATTTTGACCGTGACCACTTCCAAGAGAATGCATGACCACAGTGGGTCATGGATATGGTCACGCCAAAGTTTAGGTCGTCACGACTTTGGGCTGTGACCCCCTAGGGGTGACCATTCACAGGATTTGGTGTAGTGTTTCATCATCAAATCCAATTGTTATCAAATTTATGACATATTTAACAAGTTTAAACCTCTCATCAACATTAACCTAAGATAGTATATGATTAAACATCAAATCAGATTCCTAAAATGTGTCTAATCCCAATTTGATTATTAACAACAATCAGAACATAAATAAAGTACGAGTTATATTGTGATAGAGCAAGATTTTTCTTGCTTATTAATGAAGGTTGAAGGTGTTAACTTGAATCTCCCTCTTGCGATTTTCTAGTTCTTCCTAAAAACCTTCTTTAATTATCCGAAATCATTTATGTTATTAGGATTTGTGTTTTAAGTTTAAGGTAATTGACTAATGATGGTTAATGACACTACCCTTAATCTCGTATGTCCATAAAGGCCTAATTTTGGACCCCCATATGAGCCCCAAAAGCTAATTGGACTGACCCAAAACTTACCGCGATGGTGTACCTATCCTTGGGGACCAATTTAAACCCTAAAAATGCCTCTTTAAGCCTATGTATCACCCTAGAGTCCAATCCACACGATATTACGTCACATGCAAAATAAAATACACAACTTGGATATTTTACAAGTTAATCGCACATAATTAATTCCGTTGATTAATTAATTTAACATGTACATTCTAAATGTCACATAACTTGCAAATTTAAACTCCACATAAATTATGCACATGTTATTACAATCTCGCACAAATAATAATAATTCATATTTAATAATTTATTCTCAATTAATAATATATAATAATATATAAAATACAGGGTATTACACTTATAACAACCTTAATTTGATTTCTGTCATTTATAAACCTACCATTTAAGAATGGGTTAATATTTATAAACCCCGGGTTTGTTATGCCTTCACAAGTACCTTGGTTTAATAAACTCAACTATGACATTATTTACTTAATTAAAGAGCTTCAACAACATATTTTTGACCAATATATATTTGAAAAAAATACATGCCAACCCAACATTCAACTTTTGTCACATAAGTAAGGAAAATAGGAACTCATGGTTAACTTTGTAGCCAAATTCAATAGACACACTGACCAAATATGATACCTAAATGAGAATATCGGGATCACTCTATTTATCAATGACACAAGGAATACAAAATATGCCACCTATTTTCATAAAATAAGTCCTACTACCTTGATTGAGCTAGCAACATGGATTGGAATTTACATCAACACTATTAACTTCATGAATTCAAGTAATTTATAAGAAGGAGAATAAAAAACCATACTAGAACTAAGCATGAAATGTTGGAATATAGAATAAAATTCCTCATATGTTCATAATCAACATATTAGATTATCAATATTACCTAATAAAAGAATTATAGGAACTGTGTACCTGAATCCATAGTGGTGATTGAGACTTGGGGGATAGAGGTCTTCTACAGACTGATTTATCTTTCTCTATGAGTTCTCTCTCAATGATGAGAATGAGGAGGAGAGTGTTTTTAGTGCATTAGCCATAGGAACCAAAACCCTTCATTATATTTATAGGCATTTAATTAGAACCCCATAAATTCTAATTGGGTGACTCTTGAGTAACTAATAGGTGACTCTTGAGTAACCCGACTCTTGAGTAAACAGTAAGTGACTATTGGGTAATCACACATTACAAAGTCCATACTTATTTTTAGATATCTTATTAGGTTCTACTAATTAGATCACTCAATTAGCCCTAATAGAACATAAGCCCAAATATAATTGTTATATTAATACGTAAGCCCAAATTAGAATATTAAAAAATATTCCAACAATCTCTCACTTAGGCTGCATATATTCCGAATGTAATTATATTCGATAGCCTTAGGTGCGCACCATATTTTCTATCTATTCTTAAAACCTCTCCCGAATCAATATGGTCCATCTCTTATACCAGTATGAGAATAAAGCGACCTTTATTACATTTATTTCGTAACTCGATCCATCAATGATCACCATACCAAATATATTCAATGACATAGATCAAGTATGGATGTAAGGCTGGAAATTACATGCAATGTGATCTTAAACATGCCTATTTCCAATTAGTCTTAACTTTATTTGAAGTGATATCAAATCTTAGTCTTTTAAACCTTATGTTATACCACAATTAAAAGACAATACATTCAGAGTAAACAGCAAACTGAAATTACCATCAATTTTATTCTATAGAAAACTGAAACATACATAAAGTATCTCAGTAGTGTCATAAAAGAGAACATTATAAGATGGACAAACTTCCACTAAAACTGAATATCATCAAATAAATTAACACCATATGAGCAATAAGCACATAAAAGACCTTAGGTGGTAAGCCTTTAGTAGAGAATTAACGGGAATGGAGTTTATTCTTATATGTTTAATGAACATTATCTTACTCCGAACTCTTTCCTTAACAATAAGAAACTTATTGTCTATGTGCTTAGACTTCGACGAGGTTTTGTTGTTATTCGAATATAGAATTGATATATTGTTTTCCCAATATATCTTTAGCGGTCTTTTAATACTATCCACAAATTGCAGACCAGTGATAAAATTTCGTGACTCAATCCATCAATGATCACCATACCAAATATATTCAATTAAATAGATCAAGTATGGATGTGTGGCTAGAAAGTACATGCAATGTCATATCAGACGTGCCTATTTCTAATTGGTCCTAATTTTATTCTGAAGTGAAATCAAACCTTAATCTTTTAAATCTTATGTTATACCACTACTAAAAGATAATACATTCAGAGTAAACAACAAACTGAAATTACCATCAACTTTATTCTGCAAAAAACTGAAATATATAAAAAAGTATCTCAATAGTGTCAAAGAAAATAGCATTATAACAAGGACAAACTACCACTAAAACTGAATATCATAAAATAAATCAACACCCATATGAGCAGTGTGCTCATGAAAGACCTTGGGTGGTAAGCCTGTAGTAAGCGGATCCGCGAGCATGGAGTTTGTTCCTATATGTTCAATAGACACTATCTTACACTGAAATCTTTCCTTAACAATAAGAAACTTAATGTTTATGTACTTAGACTTCGACGATCTTTTATTATTATTTGAATATAGAACTGCTGAATTATTATCATAATATATCGCTAGCGGTCTTTCAATACTCTCCACAATTTGTAGCCTAGTGGAAAAATTTTGCAGCTATATCGCATTATTGTTTCCTCATAACACGCTATGAACTCTGCTTCCATAGTGGACAGTGCAATTAGTGACTTCTTGACACTCCTGCAGGATATAACACCTCTAGACAACATGTATAATAGATAGAAGTGGATCCCTTAGTGTCTTGGCAAACCACAAGATCCGCTGCCATAGTGGACGGTGCAATGAGTGACTGCTTGACACTCCTCTAGGAAATAACACCTCCAAACAGCAGCATGTATATATAGTCAGAACTGGATCTCTTAGTGTCTTAACAACCTGCAATATCAACATCATAATACCCAATAATCTCCAAATTATCTGACTTTCGATAAATGAGCATGTAATATTTTATTCTCTGTAAATACCTCATAACCTGTCTGGCTGCTTTCTAGCGATCAATTCCAAAGTTACTCAAATATCTGCATAACATACCCACTATGTATGCTAAATCCAGAAGCATACATACTTAGAATAAATAAGACTCCCTACAATTGAAGCATAAGGATCCTTATTCATTTGTTCACTTTCCATATCATTCTTGGGGCATTAACAACGACTCAACTTGTCTGCCTTAGCAATGGGAGTATCTCCTTGTGCACAATCTTTCATGCCAAATCTAAAGAGTACCTTCTCGATATAGCTCTTTTGTGATAACCCAAGGACACCCAGAGAGTGATCACGATGTATCTTAATTCCCAATACAAAATATACCTCCCCAAGATCTTTCATTTCAAAATGCTTAGTTAGAAATCTCTTAGTTTTATGCAATAAGCTTATATCACTGTTAACCACTAATATGTCATCTACATAGACCATAAGGAAGATAAATTTACTACCACTGAACTTATGATAGACACAGTCATCAACTATATTATCCTCAAAACCATAAGAGATAATGACATAATGAAACTTATGATACCATGACGGGAAGCTTGTTTAAGATCATATATGGATTTCTTGAGTTTGCAAACTATAGACTTCAGATTGCCTGAGACAAAGTTTTCTGGATGCACCGTATATATGGTTTCATCAATGTTACCATTGAGAAAAGTCGTCTAAACATCCATCTACTATAGCTCTAAATCAAAATGAGCTACAAGTGCCATTATTGTCCTAAAAGAGTCTTTCGTAAAAAATGAAGAGCAAGCCTCTTTATATGTAATTCCTCATTTCTGAGTGAAACCCTTTGCAACTAGAAGCGCTTTATATATCTCAACATTGACCTTAGAATCCCGTTTGGTTTTAAATATCCATTTACAACCAATGGGCTTCGCACCTTCAAGCAACTTGATAAGATCCCAAATGTCGTTATCTCTCATAGATTTTATCTCACCATTCGTGGCATCAATCCACTTTTGATAATTGGCACTTTATTTAACTTGTTGAAAGTTAACTGAACCATCTTCCATTGACTATATGTCAAACACATGCTCTAGAAGAAATACAATTTAATTACTTAAAATTGCACTTCTTCTTTCTCTAGTGGATCGCCTTTATGGCACTTCCTCATGAGGTTATTGAGTTTGCTCTTCTGAAGTAACTCTTTGATTTTCAGTAGGGAAGTCCTCACTGTTGTCTTCTTAAACATTGTAAGCGGTCTGAATAATGTTTAGGAGAGGAATTGATTCCTCTTTAAAGATAACATTCTTATTCCTAACCGTATCTTCCCCCTCAAATTCAATATCCTCAAGAAATCTCGCATTTTTTGTCTAAAAATGGACTTGGTTGAGGGATCATAGAACTTAAAATCGCTCGATCATTCACTGTACCCAACAAAATAGCAGCTAATAGTTCTTGAGTCCAGTTTCTTTTCAGTTGACCTATACGTTGCCTCAGTTGGACATCCCCAAATGTGTAAAGGCTTAATAATAGGTTTTTAGTCGATCCATAGTTGATAAGGGGTTTTAGCTACCACTGTACTAGGTACTCTGTTTAGAATATATACTGCAATCTTAAGTGCCTCGCCCCCCAGAGTGATTCTCATAAAGAAGAATGACTAATCATTCTTCTTACCATTTCCTTAAGCATACTGTTTCATGTATCGGTAACACCATTCAGGGTAGGTTGCCCTGGCATGGTGTATTGTGGGATGATACCACATTCTTTTAGGAATTCAGTAAAAGGTACTGGACATTGTTCTTCTAGTCCATCATATTTTCCATAGTGTTCACCATCATGGTCAGATTTGATAGCGTTAATCTTCTTGCCTAATTGCTTTTCAATTTCGACTTTGAAGGCCTTAAAAACGTTCAAGGTTTGAGACTTCTCCTAAATTAAATATAAGTACCCATAATAAGAATAGTCTTCTATAAAAGTGATAAAATACTATTGACCATTCCAAGAAGCTATAGGTAATGGATCGCAAATATCAGTATGTATTAACTTTAAGGTGCTAGAACTCCTTTTGGCACTTAATTTTTGAATGTTTATCTGTTTCCCCTTTATACACCCAATACACACATCAAAATCTATTAAATCAAGGGGTTCAAGTCTTCCGTCTAACGCAAGCCTTTTAATTCTCCTTTGGGAGATATGACCCAAACATTTGTGCCATAAGGCGACAAAATTATCATTAATCAATTTACGCTTTGTGCCTCTCATAGTTATATTCAAGGTTTGATTAAATGAAGCATTGGTATTTAACATATATACTTTATCAATTAAAGAACCAGTCGCAGCAAGAGTAGAATTAAGAAAAATACTGACTTTATTATTTCCAAATGAATAAGAAAAAACATATTTGTCCAAAACAAAAATAGATATCAAATTTCGTCTGAAAGATGGTACTATGTAACTCTCTTTTAATTAAATAAAATAACCAGTCTCAAAATATAATCTAAAGGTCCCAATTGCTTCAACTTAAATAGTTTTGCCATCGCTCATATAGATGAATCTTTCAGCATCATTTGGCGGTCAGCTCCATAGGTAACCCTGTGTAGACATACTTACAGGAGTAGTAGCACCGACATCTACCCACCAAGTATGACTAGATACAAAAGCCAAATTAACTTTGAAACAAACCAAAGTGATATGTGTAGCTTTCTTTACACACCATGCGGCGTATATGGAACAATCCTTCTTTACATGCCCAGGTTTCTTGCAAAAGTTATAGATAAATACCGAATCCAACTTCTTTTGTGGAATTTTGGGTTATGATGTTCCTATTACAGTTTTCTTATTATCATTCCCTTTTCGCATATTATTCTTTGAGGTAGATGCAATATGAGCACTTTTAATAGCAGTTACCTCATGTTACATATCGCCCATGAATACTTCTGGAATGCCGCGCTTAAACATAATTAGACTTATGCGATTATAACGATCCCACTTCTCAAAGTTCACTTTATCCTCAATGAAATTTTTCTGCATAAGAGGAGCGGGTTGTTCTTTCCTTAGTGATAGTCTAAATCCATACAACCGGGAATAATCGAAATGTTCTCTTTGTAGTTCTTGAAGTTTGTGCCATTAAGCACAGGAATCGTGTTCATGTTGTAAGTGGTATTAGTAGTAAAAGCAGTAACTGAATTCAGAAAACAAATAAATAATATAAGCTCAAATTAAAATTCATGTCAAGAGATATTAAAAGAATATATACAAGACATAAATTTTGTGGAAGTATAATGGTGGGACCTATTTAAGACACCTAGCACAACAATAACGTTTAGTCTTTGGACATAAACATTAACTTGTAAGTGGTACTCTTAGCGTAAAAATCAAATGTTGATGATAAATCCGGTCAAACAACAATTGTCCTTTGGGCTGGTATATTGTCCACATGGAAACATTATAATTGTCACATATTTATTTTTACATATATATTTATTATTTGTCCAATTAACAACCATCCTTTGGTCCGATCACTAATCAAATAAATAATAAGCACACACATCTTAATAACTCAAAATAGATTAATCTACGCAATAGATGTTACTTTGGCAATGTATTACTTTAGTTGATTTATTTTAACATATAAGACAAAAGGGTGTTAATTAAATACCACAAATGGGATCATGGCCTTGGTTCCATAAAAAAAATCCTGAATCCAAATCATTCAGAAAACATATGTTTCTCTGACAAGATTCTTCTTCCTCCCATCAACTATATGAACACCTTATCATATATCTAATATCAAAACTTTATATTGAACCCTTGGTCAACACTAAGTAATACATAACATGAATATTAGAACACACATTTAATGATAAAAAAGATATGTAGTGATTTATACCATAAAACTAGTTGTAAACTCGCGCGATGCGAGGGTTAGGCGACTATGTATACATGATTAAAAATATACATATTTTTATAATTTTTATATACGTGCCTACAACACCACAAATTAAATGCAAAACATAACTAAAAATAACAATTCAAATGAAACTAGTTGTATATGTTGGGCACCAATAAATAATAGCATACATGCATATTGGCACACATTAAACAAATTTATGATTACGTGGAACACTCATGGAAGTAACATTCCTACTTCATTTTTCAAAATCTATCTATAACAAATTACACCAAATTATTCATATGGTAATCCTTTTTTATTCCTGTGCCTATCTTAAATATCGGCATAAACATTACATATGTATATCATAAACAACCAATAATTTAAAAGTGTTATCCCATAACATGAAAAGATCACTAAGCTATTACTAAATGCTTCCTTTATTTAGGCAGGAGATAGGTTTCTTTTGGGATTCCTTATCCACCATTTCACCCAAAGTTTGCTGTAAAATTAAGAGAACATTAAAAATCAAAATTTATTAGAAATCAAAACAGTCAAAGCCTATATAAGTCACAAACAATCATTTTAGAGAAGGATAGTGAAAAATCAAATTGAATGATAAGAAGGAAGAGATAGCCTCACTACGGTGTATTTGATAGGAGTAGGTGGGAAAACTTTCCAAAAGGTAATTTTTTTTACTTACATCCGTATAAAATAATTCAACAGAAAATGTCTCAAATATTCATTTTGTGGTTGTACTTTAGGCTAAACTAGAAAACACATTCCAGATAAAACTTACCAATTAACCACTAAAAGTTTATATCAACAATTGGAGTGAACATCAAAATCAAAAGCACGAAAGTCGGTGGAAAAGAGTAAAATGGATAAGATGTGGAAAAAGTTTAGAGCTCTAGTTAGGTTTATAATGAACTAACCTTCAACCCACATTATTTCCTCCCCTCACTCTACAAAACAAATAAAATATCAATCACAAATCCTAAATCCTAAAACATAGAAAAAAGAAACATATTATCTTAAAAATTCTGAAAAAAATAATACTTTTACTAAATTATTCAAAATATTTAACAAAATACTCAACAAATTACATATATATAACCTTATATTTAAGAAAACATATATTGTATATAAAATGTGAAATTTTTCAAAAAACTTTCTTTCCATATGTATTTTCTTTTAAAATAGAAATATGGAAATATGGACATTTTTTAACACCCAAAGCTTTAACATTTTGAATTCCACATATCTATAGCAAACCAAAAGATATATAAAATAAATAAATTTTCAGAAGGAAGGATACAGAGTAATACAACTAAATGAAACATTAGAGAGATATGTTAAATACCTATAAGTAAAATCGTTCGTGTGCTATGATGGATTAAGAGGGAAAATGGAAATGCTAAGTAGATGTGGATCATGGAATGAGATCAGTTAGTGAAGTTAAATAAATTTGGGAGACTTGGGAATGGAAAATAGTAAGAGAAGGGGTATAGAAGAGTATTGAATGAACAATATTAACCCCCAAACCTAAGAAAAGAAGAATGTGTAGCATTGAATCAGGGGGAAATTGAGATGCACCGTTAGTTGGTCAAACCATGTTAAATATAAAGAGATAAGGGTAAAGGTCGGAAGAGAGAGGTTGAAAGATTAATAAAATGGATGGATATACATGAGGGATCTCTCAGAGTGAAAAGGGTAAAGGTAGGAAGAGAAAGGTTGGAAGAAATGGAACCGTCAAGATTAAGAGATACCATATCGGGGAGAGAGTGAGGGTCCACATGGGGATGTTAAAAATGCGGTAGTATTAATTCTTGTAGTGTGTATTAGAATAGAATATAGATATGGAAAAACAATTTATTATTTCAAAAATGGAAACTTTTGAGTTATCACTACAGTAATATAAATAATCTCTTCAGGATCACTCTCCAATTTGCGGAATTGTAAAATCAATTTTTAAGCGAGAGTTATTAGCGTTAACATTATTACCAAAAATGGGAAAATACGTTTTTAAGGATCTAAATGACGTCGAATTGCCGACATAGGGTTGTGCCCATTATTTACAATGGGTTTTGTTTATTTCGACGTTTCAAATGACCATCAAAACTTCATAAAATTTTGAGCAAGAAAATGGAATATATCGCTGGAAACGTCCCTTAAAATTATTTTCAGTTTATCTTGAACAAAACTGAATTAATCCATCCAAATCCATCATGAATTAAACCCTTTTGAGAAAAATAAAAAACACTATGGATTAACAATTCTTAATCCATTTTGGGACTATGATTATGAAAATTATCAGAAATTATACATAAATGGTACAAAGAATCCTAAAAGCCACATGGGTTCTCACTAGATCATATGTATGAGAAATAAAATAAAATCATTTCTAAATCACAATCGCAATATCAATCCCAATAATTTGATATGAAGACGCTATGATATCACTTATTGGAATATAGAATAAAATTACTCATATGTTCATAATCAACGTAAGATTACCTAATAAAATAATTGTAGGAACTATATATCTGAATCCAAAGTGATGATTGAGACTCTGGGGTTAAAGGTCTTCCATTGACTAATCCCTCTCTCTCTATGATTTCTCTCTCAATGATGGAAATGAGGAGGATAGTGTTTTTAGTGTATTCGCCTTGGGGACCAGAACCCTTCATTATATTTATAGGCATCTAATTAGATACCCATAAATTCTAATTAGGTGACTCTTGAGTAACTAATAGGCGACTCTTGAGTAACACGAATCTTGAATAACCAGTAGGTAACTCTTGGATAACCACACATTACAAAGCTCATACTCATTTTTAGATATCTTATTGTGCTCTACTAATTAAATCACTTAATTAGTTCAAATAGAAAAGAAGCCCAAATACAGTTACTATTTTAATATGTAAATCCACACTAGACTATTAAAAAAATATTCCAACATCAAAAAACCAAGTTAGCAATAAGATAAATGATTATAAAACTGCCGAGGAGATGGACTACAAAAAAACATATGTTGATTAGGTTCCCCATAAGTTAATCTCTTACTAATTAGTCATTGGGGTTATGGTTGCTGTAAAAGCCCGGGATCTTATTAAACATCTTGAGAAAATAAAAGCTCTACTTGACAACAGAAATAAGGATTGTTGCGCTTAAGCAAGACTATCTCTAGCGACCAAGACGACAAAACTCACTCGGGAATTTTATCAAACACTTGGTGTGCGGAAAACACCCAAGACCTTGTTCCCAAAATGAACTAGTGTGCAAACTCCCAATCGAATCAACCAAACATCAATGAAGAGACAATAAGATCATACAAGCAATCATCAAAGCAAAACAACAACGATATACCGTGGTTCACCCAAATTTGGGCTACATCCACCAAGGAGGATTTCTTCTTTCTATAGATAAATGGAGGAACCCAAAGGTTATACACGCACACAATTTATCTCTCTTAGAAAGTCACTCACAACCTCACAAGAACTCACCCCTCAAATGGGAGCTCTATCTCTCTTTAGCTTTGATAACTCACAAAATAGCTCTCAAACTTGTCCTCTCTCAAAACCTAGAAATAACACTTGTATTTCTAGATTTGAGCCAAAATGGCAAATTTGTAAATAAACCAAAACTGAAAAATAGGAGAGCCAAAATCAACAAACTCCACCTTGGCGATCCTGACGATCCAACCAATCTCTAGAATGCTGAAATTGAACCCGCTTGAAGACTGTCCCACCATCTACCAAGCTAATGCGATTCCCCCAGGCGATCCTCACGATCCAACCGAACTCGGAATGCAAACATCAAATCCGCTCTAAGATCATCCCGACATCTAACAAGCCAATACGCTCCACCCGACGCTAAGCCACCTCAAACTTCAACCATGAAGTGAGATACTGCAAGTCTTCACTCCAAGACTCCAAACGACTCCACCCGCCTAGGAACCAAGTTCTAAACTAAGAACTCCCCTGAATGCTTCCCATGTAACCATACGGTGAAGCTCGCTCCTCATGTAACCCGGTGAGTACACCCCCACACAATACATATAGCATACACCTTCTTTACACGAAACATTCAAACACATCAACACCATCTTCCACCTTGAGAAATAACCACGGATGAGAGGGAAAATTCCTCATCTCATACCCTCCAAATCTCACCCTCGAAAGATATACCAAGTCTTTGTCACGAAAAACTCCCGTTTGCCAATGCTCGCAAATAATAACTCATCGGCCTTCCTTGAACTAGCTACACACACCTCGAATCCATCACAGTCCTACACCTCCTCGATTCGAATCGGCCAATGCATGTGTGCAACTAAACCGGGTCAACATCACCCGTTGGCCCTAGAGGGGGACTTCGATCCATCCCCTCCACTAGTAGGTATTCTCCCATCACTACCGTCTACTCTCGGAAAGCTAGCACCCAATGTCTTCACTTTGTTCACAAACGAGACATGCCTCGAACGTTCGATCACTTGTGCACACCGCTTCCCAATCTTCCTCGAAGTTTGATTTAGACGATACAACCCCTCTCTCTCCTCTCCCCTCGCTAGGACCATACAACCGCGTGTGACTTTCAAGACTCCACCCGCCACCGACACCCGGCAACCCTTGGAATCCAAACGGCTAATGGATATCAAATTCTTTCGCAACTTTGGGACATAGGCCACACCACCCAAAGTGCGTTCCACCCCATCGAACATCTTGAGTTTCACCGTCCCGACACCCTCAACGGAAACCTTCTCTCCATTAGCCAAAGACATGGAACCTTTTCCATTTTCTGTGAAAGTCTCAAAATATTCCCTCTTGGAGCAAACGTGATCCGACGATCCCGAATCTAATATCCAATCATCTTGGGAAAGAGAGTTAACCTTGGAGATTGTGAGAAGTTCTCCAAGTTCATCTTCATAATTCGCACTCGCTACCGTTGCCTTCTCGGAATCAACCTTGCCCTTAACCTTGTCGATCCACAAAGGACATTCTCGGATCATATGACCCCATTCCCGGCACTTGTAGCATTTCAACCCTTTACCACCAACACCTCTCGATCTAGACCTACTACCGTCATTAAATCCCCGGTTGGAGTTCCTCCCGCCATTTTTCCCACCTCCGTCTCTCGCCATAAGGCCTTCATTATGGGAATACCCGTCACCTCCACCTTCCTTCTTTCTCATCGTGACATGAGATTGAATATCTTGCACAACCTCGTTGCACCGGAGCGTAGACTTCCCAAACATGAGCGTGGTCACAAAATGCTCGTATGAATCGGGTAATGATGCAAGCAACAACAATGCTCGATCCTCCTCAATGAATTGAACGTCTATCCGGTTCAAGTCATTTATCAAGGCATTAAAAACGTTGATATGCTTCATCATATCCTCACCCTCCTTCATCTCAAGCTTGAAGAGTTTCTTCTTGAGGAACAATTTATTTGACAACGACTTTCCCAAATAAATCTCTTCAAGCTTATCCCACATTCCTTTAGCCGTGGTCTCCGCTATCACGTTATTCAACACATCATCCGTGATAAGCATCTCAATACACGAAGCCGCTCTTTGATCAATGTCAATCCACTCGGCATCGGTCATGCCTACCGGTCGTCCCTCTACCCCCAACAATGCTAATTGCAACCTCTGTTGGATAAGAACGCATCACATTCGTCTTTGCCATAACCCGAAATTGATCTTCTCATCAAAAGCCTTCATGTCCGTCTTCATTGAGCCACTTGATCCATAACTCGGATCCCATCTCTTAGAGACTCCGCTCGTAGAGGTTGATTCTCGAGTACTCTCCACATTTTCCGTCATTTGGAACAAAAACAAAAGCTATGCCAAAATTGCCAAAATTGATTCAACCTCGAACCAAAATACCGGGCAAACAATGCAACCAAAGCTCTGATACCACTTGTTGCGCTTAAGCAAGACTATCTCTAGCGACCAAGACGACAAAACTCACTCGGGAATTTTATCAAACACTTGGTGTGCGGAAAACACCCAAGACCTTGTTCCCAAAATGAACTAGTGTGCAAACTCCCAATCGAATCAACCAAACATCAATGAAGAGACAATAAGAACATACAAGCAATCATCAAAGCAAAACAACAACGATATACCGTGGTTCACCCAAATTTGGGCTACATCCACCAAGGAGGATTTCTTCTTTCTATAGATAAATAGAGGAACCCAAAGGTTATACACGCACACAATTTATCTCTCTTAGAAAGTCACTCACAACCTCACAAGAACTCACCCCTCAAATGGGAGCTCTATCTCTCTTTAGCTTTGATAACTCACAAAATAGCTCTCAAACTTGTCCTCTCTCAAAACCTAGAAATAACACTTGTATTTATAGATTTGAGCCAAAATGGCAAATTTGTAAATAAACCAAAACTGAAAAATAGGAGAGCCAAAATCAACAAGGATAAATATTTTGATATTGCGAAGATCATTAACACAACATTACTAATTGCTTCAGGTTAAAAATATAAGCATGAAGCTTAATAAAAAAAGGACACTTGCAAGAGTTTATCGCCAAGGGTACCACCCCATAACCGAAGTAAAGCTATTAAGATAAGGGAAGTAGTATGTAATCAAAATTAATGTGGTGTCGATAGGATGTGGTACTCTGAAAGTGACTCTTAACTACAGTTGAAGATAACATACTAGACTCTCCTAAGGATACTTTAAAGAAAAATCCTACTCGGTCAGGACCTACAGGAAGTCAAATTGTTGCCACCGTTATATTTGACATATAAGGATGATGAATGGGTTAGGTTCCCTATAATCACCCTTCGGTTGTTATAGTGGTTGTTTAAATTTTGTTATTAGTCGTATTTTAGTGATCACTGAGAAATCTATGGGCGTATTATTAAGGGTGTTTTTAAGGACACTATATTTTTTGTTTCAAAATATCATAAGTTTTTTTTACTACAAAATACTACTTAAATCTAATAGTTACTTCCCAATACCACATAGAGAGCCACCACATATTTAAAGTTTTAAAATTTATTTACATACTTTACTTCTATCTCTCTACACATTCAAATCTCCAAACCTTTCATCTTCAAATTCATTCTACTTCAACTAAAGATTAAAGTACATTAAACAAAATACACATTTGAATCCCAAAAGTTTTTAAAGTTGCGAACAAAATACTCATTTCATCTTTATGCCCATTTCATCTTTATTACTTGATCCTTGAAAAACATATTAAACATATTAAAAACATGTTGAACAACAATAATGTATTAATTTTTGGTGTAAAGAATGTTTAATACCCCTCATATGTTGAGAAAACACCATATAAATAATAAACCCTAGCTGATAACCGAGTGGTTCGGTATAAAGATTCCGAATAAAGACCCAACAAACCAAATATGGTATGAAAAATTGGATTCAAACTTCATTTGGTATAATCACCTCGAATATATCCATTTCATTCGGCATAATCTTCCCGAATATATGCATTCCATTCGGCATAATCATCCCGAATGAAATTTTTTTTTCAAAAAAAAAAAATATTCATTCCATTCGATATAATCATCCCGAATATATGCAATTAGTTTGGCATAATCACCTCGAATATATGCATTCCATTTGGCATAATCATCCCGAATGAAAATTTTTCTTCAAAAAAAATTTAAGTTTAATTCGAGATAATCACCCGAAAATCATCATCTTTTTCGAGGGCCCGACCTCGAGCCACTGGACGATTTCTGCAATTTTTCATACTTTCAATCCCTTTGAATAAACAAATATTCTGCAATATATATATATATATATATATATTATGAGACTCAAAATTTAGACGAAAAATGTTATTTGGGGAGTTTTCATTTGCTTTTGAGGTGTTGTCATTATCTTTTGGGAGAATATCCATTGATATTTAAATATTTAAGTAACATACCCTAGTTATTTGATAATGTTGAAGATGGTTGGTTGAAGATGCTTTGTTGAAGAAGATAAAGGGAAAGTTTGGAGTATAGTGTAGAGAGAGAAAATGTGTGGTATCTTGTGTTGAAAATAGTGTGTAAAAAATATATATATGATGTGATGACCCTTAACAAAAAATTCTTTTATTTTCCTTGTGATATTTTGAAGGAAAAGTTGTGGTGCCCTTAGAAACACCTATTATTAATTAACTATACTAAAAAGATGGGTTAATAAAGGAAATAACTCGAAGTGGTCAGAAACATTCTTATTGAGTTCAATGGGGATAGTATAGGGTACCAAGATCAGTTATGTTCGGTATCCTTATTCTCATGTACCTACTATTTTCTTGTTCCAAGTAGGTTCTTTGTGTCAAATGTCTCTTTTGCGTATACTACCATTTTAGGCATCTTAAACTCTTTGGAGGAAATTACGTACATGGTGCTTGGTGAAGCTCAGCTAGATGCCACTGAAGCTGATCCAGCTTTGGGGAATGCAGGTTGGATGGTTACATGTGTATTTCTTTCTTGGGGATTTCAAAATAATTGATATTTTAATTTGACTAATGTCATGCACCATGTATTTCTTTGCATGAAGAAAAGAAGAAACTCATAATAACTGGCGTCTTTATCCAGCTGGTTACCTAAGCCCTTGTCATGTGACTTAGACATCATGAGGAAATTATAAATCGAGAAGGTAAAGCACATGCACCCTTGAATATTAGTAGTGCTTATTGTAATGTTTGGATGATGGATTTATTGAGGTGTAATTGAGAATCTTATAGAAAAATATCACTAAGTTCTGAATTTTCTTTCCGAATAACTGTATTACTAAGGTATTTGTACTATCATTTCAAAATATCACCCCTACATGTGGTCTTTTTTATATATTTATATAACCTCTGTTATGCAAATGTTATAGGGGTTGGGTTGGCTAGAATGAGGCAGAAGGATTTGATATATGTGGTTTAGCAAAATAAGAAATAGCTACAACTCCATAAAGGAGGCATCAACTGAAATTTCTAGACTCAAAGCCATTATAGAGGTATAAGTCATTTATCATGTATTGAACAGTGTTTCACTTAAATTTTACTTAAGAGCTTGAACTGTCCATATTATATTGGTGTTGCAATTCAAAGTTTGGTATGAAGGGAAGGCCATTTGATTGTTGTGGATGACGGCACTCAAGTCACAAAAGGGGCCGAAAAGTCTAGACAGTCTTCCAATAGAAATGACAATTTATTATTTAGTATGGTTGTAAAATTTGTATGCAGAGAATTCCGATATAACTTTACATACTTAATTTTTTTAATACAATTGGAGATACCCCGAGACTCCCCCTTTTACATTTATACCACCATCTACATAAAAGAAGCAAATGGATCTAACGACAATAATTGTAATTTCAGAATAAATTAACTTTAGTGTGAGACAAATGGATCTAACGACATTTGCTTCTTTTATGTATATTACTACATCAAAACAAGCTATTAGTAACAGACTATTTTTTTTATTACTAATAGTAATTTACTATTACTATTTTTCACAGTAAATTAGTGTTAGTAATATAAGCGTTAATAATTTTAGTTCAATATTAAAAAAGAAAAAAAGGAAAATTTCTCCCTCCCCCCCCCCCCCAAAACCCAAAAAAAGCGTACATTCGTCCAAACCCAACGCATCACATAGGGTTTCCCCCAACACGACTGTTTGCTTGTTTTCTCCGATCGGTGCGCCTTGTTTTAGGTCGGCGCTCCTTTTTTGCTCCGATTGGCCAACCTAGGGTTCATTCGTCCTGTCCTCAAATCACATAGGTCGGATCGCCAACCTAGGGTTCATTCGTCTGATCAGCCAACACATAAGGTAAATTTCATTTTTTATTTTCATATCCAATCGGCTAAGGGTTCAAATTTGGGTGTTAGATTTAGGCATTGGTTGTTTGGTAGTCTATTTTCTTTCAATTTGAGGATTATGAATTGGAATGCTATCTGATTATCATACTGTAATAATCAGATATCATCGATGCTTAGATCTCATCTCATCAGCTGATATCGTCGAAGCTTAGATCTCATCTCATCAGAAGTTTTTCTTCGCCCAAAGTGTCATCGGCAGATCTCATTTCATCGGCAGAAGGTAGAAATTTCTACATTATTTAATGATTTACATGTTCTGATTGAGTAACCAAAAGCATGTGAAAATTTTAGTTTGGTTTCTCTTTTGTGTGTTTTTCATTTTTTGCAATCTTTTGTTGATTTTACAAATTTTTTTACTAGGAAGTTCCTCTATTTTGCATTTTTCACATCAGGCGTGGACTCTTGGCTTTTAAGTATTAACTATTTGATGAAATTCTACGCCATCTGGTTACTCATGGGTTAGATGTGAGGAACCCATAAGATTAAGTCAATCATTCATGCGAAGTTTGCTACTCGAAATCGGTTTTGTTCTAGATTTAAATAAGATTCGGTAGTTAGTTTAAGAAATGAAACTAATTCGAGCAACCCAAACACAAGTGATTCTCAACTTTTTTGATTTCAAAAATACTTTGTCGTATCTATTTTGCATGTTGGAAATCGAGTAATCTCTTTACACTTTTGGCTTAGAGAAAAATTTAATTCGAGCAACTCCCAAAGCATTTTGGGTCGAGATAATTTTGGGCTTAGTCCACATTGGTATCATGAGAAGGTTTGAGTAATTGATGGATTGTTTCTATTTATTTTCATAAAAAAATTCTTACTGAGCTATATTTTGTTATAATGATAACCTATCCTAGACAAACAAATGATTAAGGGTTTATAAATCTTGATTCAATCCTATTGTTAGGGACAAAATGATAACTCTCTCCTACTTTTAATCAGGTTAAAAAAAATTATACTTTTAATCAGATCCATAAAAACATCTTGAATGAATAGATTCAAAATCTTTTATTTCACGATAAAAAGATTGTTCGATGTCCGGAACAATCTTCTGGCCAAACCATTTTGAGAAATAGACATTAAATTGGTACCATCCTCTTGTTTCACCCCTATTTAAAAAAATTACATGTTCTAACTGTGGTTTTACTTATGTGTTTCAATAATTATGTTTTTTTATATATTGTCATATAACTTGTGTGTAAACCATATTTTGTTGGTAGTGCAAAATATCACAAACATTGAACAAAGAGTGGATAAATGAGAGTAATATAATAAGTAAGGTGTACACAAATGGAGTTGCGTATGCAATTGCAAACTATGGCCATCAGTTCTCAACCTTTCCTTGTCCACGTGTTAAGTGCCGAAATAAGAAGCGTTTCACTGCGGTAGATATCAAGGGCCATTTGATAATGCATGGTATAGATAGCACATATACTAAGTGGGTTTTGCATAGTGAAACACTATCATCTAACCTAACATATCTCGTACTAGAACCTATTGATTGCGAATGACATGATGAAGCTGATAACAGTGAGAATGAAAGGTTAGAAAACTTAGTTGACGCATTTTACAGAGTACACAAACAACATTGTGTAGAACCCGACCAGGAAGGATTCTCTGAAAAATAGTATGTCGACAACGAGAAGTATAATCAATATAATAAATTAGCGATAGATAAATTGTACCCTTCATGTGAGTGTCCTGAGACTACTCTCTTTGCAATTATGGAATTGCACAATTTGAAAAGGTAGTTTGATTGGTTGGGAAATAGCATTACCTCTCTCTTGTCGGGTCTTAAAGAGGTGGATTCTAAAAGGAAACACATTACCAAAAAACTATCCGCACGTGAAGAGAATGATGAAAGACCTAGGTATGAAAGCAAATTATATTCATGCTTGCGTTAACAATCGTATTTTATACTGGAAAGAGAATGAAGATTTGGAGGAATGTCCTCAGTGTGGAGAACCGAGATATGCAGTGACCTCAAAGAAAGGGAAAAGGTTATGCAAAGAATCGATAAAAGTGTTGAAACATTTCTCTTTAATTCCAAGGCTAGTGAGATTGTATACTATACATTGGATAGCACATGAAATGACATGGCACCATCGGGCAACAAATTCACGGAATTATTAGTGACATCCTTGTGATTCATCCCATTGGAGAATGCTAAAAAGTAGATGACTCGATTTCGTAAAGGAAGGGTGCAATGTTTGGCTTGAAATAGCAACAGATGGGTTCAATCCCCATGGTATTCAGTCTAGTAGTTATAGTTGCTGACCTGTCATCACCGCGCCTTATAATGTGGGCCCTTTTTTGTGCTTGAAGCGTGAGTTCCAAATTTTATCTTTACCGATTCATAGGCCAAAGGCACCGGGTGAAGACATTGATATTTTTCTGCAACCATTAATAGATGAGTTGAAGCAATTATGAGAAGGAGTTCCAGCTATTGACATGCACAAAATGCAACCTTTTACGTTGAGAGCTATGTTAATGTGGGAGATTCATGATTTTCCCACATATGGAAACTTATCTGGGTGTGTAACACATGGTTACAAAGCATGTCATATTTGTGGCGATGACACTCCATCTATTCGGCTAGAACATAACATGAAGGTAGTTTACACAAACTATCGTATGTTTCTTAAAAGCGATCATCCTTTTAGGAGTGGTAGATGTTTGGGACTTAGGACACAAGAAGTTGGACGTTCCCCGAATTGACTAAACGAAGATGGTGTTGAGAAGTTAAGAAATATAAAGTATGTACCTGAAAAAGTCTCAAAAGTTACCGCTAAGAAGATAAAGTCTAATAATGTTAATGAGAGTGGCAACGTTGAAGTTAAAGAAGATTGGTATAAAAAATCTATTTTCTTTGATTTGGAATATTGGCCATATCACCATGTTCGACATGTCCTTGATATGATGCACATTGAAAAGAATGTTTCAAAGCATTTAATAAACACAATTCTTGATGATAATAAAAAAAAGGATACTGAAAAGGGGCAATTGGATATGAAGGATTTGGGCATACACAGTGGTCAATGGCTTCAAGTTGATGGACGCACTGGAAAAACGATAAAACTAACATAACCATTTATCTTGGATAAAGAAGAAACAAGACAATTCTACCAAATTTTGAAGGACATAAATCTTCCTACTTATTTTTCCTCTAACTTGAGAAATTTAATAAGTCTTAGTCCACCATCTTTGCACTCTTTAAAGTCGCATGATTATCATGTCATAATTGAACTGCTACCGGTGTTTCGCCAACATGCCTTTTCGAAACATTGAGCTTTGAGATGAGCAATCCAACTGCTACCTGTAAAGTGATAACTGATATATTGATGTTACGCAATGATATTATGATGCTAGGGACTTGAGTAACAACTCCTTTAGACCATCAGGAGCTCCAACTTGGTTCTCAACCTTACACTCGCCTACGAAACTGTGAATTATTAGTAATTTACTAATAAGAATATGATTTTTTCCTAAACCACATATTCATCTAATGAAGATGTTATGGTACAATGCTCAAGGTTATAGAATATGGACCACTTCAAGGGCTCGTGTCAGAGAAACTTTTCAGTTTTCCCCAGATACAACAAGTGTAAGATCAAATTACCGTTAACTATAATTAATGTAATTTATGGAAACCTCCCTTCTTCAATATAGATGACTATCTTTGGGTGCAGCTGGCACTTTTTCCATCAACTGACAAATATTTTAATAGGTCAGAGATTCAGAGGGTCCATTTTTTCTTGAGTAATCAAACCTATAAGCCTCCAGTGGAATTTGGAGCCTACTAATTTATAGCATATCCTTACTTCTTCCCAGTTAAATCGGATACATACATGTTTTTATAAGTGCATTTTCGTTGAAAAACATTAAGAGAGAATTAATTTATAATAATTTTTCAGCTGAACGTGGGGGGCTTCTGTTAGCTTGGGTGTCATTGTTAGGATAACATGTGGTTGTGCTATTCTTGGTTCATCCAGGGGATTAGCTTATTTACATGAGCTCACAAATCCTCCTGTAATTCATATTTCAAATCCACAAATATTTTATTGGATGAAAACTTAATAGCAAAGGCCGCAAATTTTGGTCTAAGCTAGTTTCGGACAGTTCAAAAGGACACGTTTCAACTCAAGTTAAAGGCACACTTATGAGCATGACTACACTCATTTGAGTACTTAAATTTTCCTCAAAAAAATTCATTTTAATTAATATTTTTCATGTTCGAACACTGGTTGTGATTGAAGATGGAATTATAGTCACTCTGTAATAATGTGAGAACTGGTTTATGCATTATACTAGAGACAATACTACTATCTCAAGTATAATGCATAAACCAGTACTAGTCACTCCATGATTGATAAGATTTTGGTGTTCTCATAAAAGGAATGTGATTTTATTTTCTAGTTATGTTTAAATTATACTCCAGGGTTAGAATCTTGACATAAAAATTTGGAAAACTTCTAATGTTTTTAATTTATGGAAAGAGTTGAATATTAATTATTAACTGAGAATTTCTCTAACAATTTTAGTTTTCAATGATGCTCTTTTTCCTTGAACCCTGAAAATGGGAGTTTTTGTATTGACAAAAAACATATTAAACCCAAGAAAAGGCATACGATAGTGTTTACACTGCGAGTCTTGCTCTATTTTCTGCTTTATGACTAGGGTAATAGGTATTTATATGTTATCTTATGTTCATTTTTCTTTGCAATTCTAATTGAGGAAAACTTAGAAGTGTTAAACCCAATAGTTGAAAACAAACAGGGTAGGTTATTCTTACTCAATTGAGTTGGACTATTTTTTAATTATTACTGTGATTGTTGTATTGAGAAAATCAGTTAATTTGATTTTTTTAGACTAAACACCAATATATTTTTCTTGCAACGATATCAAAAGTGGAGCAAGGCTGCAAGATGAGGGAGGCACTAACTTTATAAATACCATCACAGTTAAGTGATGTTGGCTAGATAACTGATTCCATTCCCATATTTATTACACTTAACGCATGCACAGGCATATATAGTACATATGGGAGGAATTATGGTAGTGTTATCGGCACATGTAGATTAACTCAATAACATTTTCAATTATATTTTAATACATGTAGGGCTCTGGATATGGGTATTGGGTAATAAAACAATAGAGAATTAAGGAAAATGTAATGTTCATTTCTATATTTGGATTTTTAGGACAATGCTTTTCAAGTTTATAAATCTAGTCCCTGTGGTACAATATCATTTATAAATCTAGTCCCTGTGGTACAAATGCATTTATTTTTTTGGTCCGCACCAGCGACACCAATTTTCATGATCTTTTTAGTACAGGGACTAAATTTATAAATTTATATGGAGTGTCCTATTTTTATACACTTTGAGCATTATGAGGACCTTTTCCCAAAACCCCCATAAAACAAATATGGGTAAAGTGAGAAACTAAAATAGTGCACCACTACGAGCATGCACTTGGTTTTGACAGTGGAGGCATTATTTTTTATTCATTTAGTGGTGGGATATTTAATTGGACTATATTTGATTTTTATGTACTGAAATTTATTATATTTTTTGGGAAAGTAGTCCAAAGTTTTGGCTTACATTGAAGGCACTAAAATAATTATGATCTCATTCCTAATGTGTTTGATCTTGCACAACATTCTTAAAAAATTATGATCTCATTCCTTTCCTCTACCCCTTAATGATAAGCATTTTTCATGAACTATTTTATGAAAAATAGTTTATGTTTTTAGATTTTATGTTGAAGCTGTTCTGAATAGCCTTGCTGCAAATGTTCCCAATGAGAGTCTTATTCTCTCGCTTCCAATACAACTTTTGTATTAGTTTTTGGCTTAAAAAGATACATACATATATATATATAGTCTAAACATAGTCTACACATGTGTATGTATGTATACAATTGGATTATGCAACCTTATGATATTTACCCTTTGATCTATAATGATATATAACATGTATTCAATTAGATTACCCAACCTTATTTCTTCCAGTTTCTTGCAAATTATTGTCATTGTTTTGTAAATAAAAAACTTCTTAGCATCAAACACAGGGTCTGCTAACATCTGATCCAAGTCTCACTTAGGGCAGGAAGCTTAGAGTAAAGATTGATATATCTATTTTGGCTAGTTACTTTCTCATTTGGTTCAGTTTTTTAAGCCATTTCTTCATGTTCATTTTGAGAAGTTGCCTCCACATCAACCCTCTTCTCAGGTGGACTTTTGATTATTGAGAACAAGTGTTCATTGTACCTAATCGAGCCCATATCAACTGCAACATGTCTCATATAATGTTTTTCATTAGTTTTTGCACTAACACTTCCATTGGACCGATGAACAACATTCCCTAGTTTCTTAGGTAATCCAAGTGGTTCAACCCCACTTAAACGATACAATAGGATTGTAATAAGAGCATGTCTGAAACAAAATCTAGAGATTGTTTTTTTTAAACATACTGTAGTGTTTAGGACATACATAACCCCTTTAATCCATGAGAAGATGTATAAACTTCAAGTGTATAAATCGTTAGGGTAAATATCATAGTAGATCATAGGGTAAATACGTGTTAAATATCATAATAAATACACTTTGATCTGCAGAGACTGGGAATGCTTTGGTTGGTGCACTTATTCCTGAATATGACCCGGTAGCTAAGATATCTATTATACCTCGCGGCCAAGATGGTGGTCTTACATTTTTCGCTCCAAGTGAAGAGAGGCTTGAGTCTGTCCTGTACAGTAAAAGCTACCTAGAGAATCAGATGTCTGTTGCACTCAGTGGAAGGTTAGTAACCCCAATATGACCTTAAAATTATTACCGGCACAGTTGGCCATTGTTTCAAAGAATCTAAAAATTATATGATATGTTAACTCAAATAACAATGAATATAAAGGTTAGTGTCACACTAATCTCATTTGTTACTAGTAATTACAACTAGTAAATATATGTTGTAGGAAGAAAATGTAGGTGGTTGCTAAGGATACCACAAAATTTATTTTTTAATAGCAATACAAGTTTAAAATAGTTTGTTCCCACCTATTCAGCCATAACGTACATCTCTCACTATTCTGTAGTTCTTTTACGGGCACATGTATTTAGTATATATAATTTCTCCAAATCAGATAAACTATATGGTTTGTTATGGGTTTTATTTATTTACTAGTGACGAATCCCCATGATATGGATTATACATGGACAAATAATATTGATTGTGTTTTTTTTGTTTTTTATTATCATAAAAGAGCAATAATACCAGCACTATTCTTTATTGTTTTGAGTTGATTGTGTGTTTTTTCATTTTTTATTGTTCCGAGTTGCAGGTTTTGTTTGCCCATTTCTTCTATGTGGACCCTCTGTCTCTCATGCTTTTTTTATATTTGAAGCTGCTAGTTATTTCATTAGGTGCATTCTTGATACTGGTTATATTTTTAATTTCGTTTTTGATGGGAACTAGCTACTTTTTAAACTACCGATTGGATTAGCTTGAATACGAGTGTGCTTATAAACTTGAGAAATGACTACATTTTTTAGCCTTCAGTTCTCTGTCTTCATTCTTTTCCTCCTAATTTCATTTCTCAACTGTGTAGTCATTTTTCCCACCTAATCTGAGTCCGGTATAAAATTGTGCAACTATTAATATGCTATATGTGTAATTACTGAAGTTTTTCTTTCTTTATTTGCATTATATAATATCATTTTCTTTATGTTCATTTTACAAAATCCTAAAAATTATTTTGTCAATCCTCAATAAGTGGTATCCGACATATTAGCTGTTTGGAAGTAGATGTTCTTGATTATCTAATGCCTTTTACACCAAAAAATTGCATGTTATATAGGTTTGTCACCCCAAAGTGTTATAAATACCAAATATCACTAACAGATCTTGCTTACATACAAGGCAGTTAGTTAAGGAGGACAGATAAATTATGCGAGCTTGTTGAGTTGAAGAGTTTCTCCAATCTACTTTCGGTTGTGAACTCTTGGCATCATTTGGCTATATCGTATTGGCATCATTTGGCTATACTATACAATAATAGGACTAAAGAAGGTTTTAGGCTTATCAGTGAAGTTTGTTTTATTGATTTCCAAGGAGTGTTATATCTGTATGTTAACAACAATATTATATAGAGAAGAGAGAAAGGGTATTGCTAGTTTTTGGGTTACTTTAGTTACACATTGAAACTATTGTACATTTAACTTGCAATTATGTTATAAAAATTTGCTTGCTTGATTAGTTTACTTATTTTAGTGCCTTGCATTGAGATTGTGTTTAAGTTGGAAGCTTTTCATTTTCCTTTTAAATTTGAAATATGATTAGGTTGTTCGTGTTTTTTCCGAATTGATTAGTTTGAAATATGATTAGGCCACTATTTTTGTATATGTTCTTAGGATTTATATAGTGTTCCTGATTTTAAATTCAGGATATTTGATCTTGAAAAATATTATTTTAAAATATGTATTAAGATTAGTAACATAATTTTACCGTTACTAATTCTGAATTTTACCGTTGCTATTAGTCACAGAATTTTACTGTTACTAATCCAGAATTTTACCGTTACTATTAGTAAAAGAATTTTATCATTGTTAATTTCGAATATACCATTACTAATAGTAACATAAATTTTTCGTTACTAATTTCGAATTTTTCGTTACTATTAGTAACAGAATTTTAGTGTTACTAATTCGGAATTTTACCGTTATTATTAGTAACAGAACTTTTTCGTTACTAATAGTAACATAAAATTCCGTTACTAATATCGTACCCCACGCCTTTTTTCTAACGAAAAGCTTGTGTTACTAATATTTTTAGTAACGGTAAAATTGTGTTACTAATGGCGCATTTTGGTGTAGTGTATTACATGTGTTGTGAGTAGGATAATTTTTACACCCTAAGCAATATTTACATTTGTAGTCATCATAGCTTCATAATTGGTATGTAATTGTGTGTGGATTTTGTTAGAATTATATAACATGTTGTTTTGACTATTGACTTTACAAATCGTATCTTTTGCTTTATATTGCCAAGGCAATTTTTTTTGATATTTTATAATAGGTTCCTAATGCCAAGTGGGAGGATCCTGATGTAGGTTCTTAATCTAAAATAGGAGGATGGGCTTGCGGATGAAAAAATATCACTTATGGATCACTTATTGGATATGTTGTAATACTATGAAATTTCTCACAAAAATAAGAAGAAATTATTGAATATTTTGACAACCTCTGCACATTGCGCGGGGGTTGAAAAGTAACCTTATTATGATATCTACAATGTTATTAAAAGTTAATGTTGAATATAGTGCCCTTGTTTAGGTGGACTATTATAATATTTGTGTTATTGAGCTTTGAATAGTGTGGTAAGTATAGTTGAATTTGTATTAATTAAAGACATGTATTTTAACAACTTAAAGAATGATCTCGAATTTTGAAAATTAAATATTTTTTAAAATATGTATTAATATTACTAACGGACCTTTACAGGGTAGAAACATGACAAAATTGTTACAAAACTTGTGTTATTGTAGAACAATAAGCTGTTACAAATTATCTAGTAATAGTAAAAATATGTTAGTAAGACAGAAATAGTACTAGAAAAGTCCATTAGTAAGTAAGAGTTAGTAATGATAAAACTTTGTTGGTAAATCCATTATAAGTAACGGTAAATACCCTTTACTAATTTTTCCTCTCACCTTTTTTCTAATGGGAAATTATAGTAAGTAATTTTTTTTATAAAGGTAAAATACTGTTACTTTCTTTGAGTTTCAATGTAGTGGGACCAAGACTAGGATTTGGTAGTTTAACGAGCTGTAACACCTCGTATATCTATATAATTTAAATTGGTGAAATTAAAATCCATAAATTGCGTGAATAAATTGCTTGAATATGATTATACATAATTAAGTGCTTCGATTATACCGAATGTGTGTATTAGTAGATAATTAATTAGCATGTTACGTGAATTATTATTATTACATGACTAGTATAACTAAAATATGTAATATATTGCAAATATTATTTGAGTACGTTTCTGAGTGATTTAGGAACTCATTTAGGCATTTTAAACATCTTAAGTTTTTCCTCGGGGATAGGTATACCCTTAGGGGAGATTCTGGACCAATTCGAGTACTATTTTGGGCTTATTTGGGGGTTCGAAATTGGTTAATAATGAAAGATATGGGATTAAGGGTTTTATTAAGACTATAACTTAACTTGATTAAGCACTCCATTCACTTCAAAGAAAATATAGCAGCCTTACACCTTCTGGGGAAGTTATCAAAGTTGGAGAAGAAGAAAGGAACAAAGGGTCAATGGAGGAGGATCCTATCATCTCTTAAAGGTAAGAATTTTCTTGCAAAATTTTTAGTTATATGATTCTTGATTCATATGCATGTCTCTCATACCAATTTTAGGTTAAAAACTTGATTGGAGATTGAAATATAGACGTATTTCGATACAAGGTTATTTAGAATTAATTGATGATTAATTATGTTTTCAGAATTAATTATCTTGGTGACAAACCCGAATTTATTATCGTTTGATTGGAGAAACTACTATTAGAATCCGTATGATAGGGTTAATGTTTATTACTGAATTCAAATCATGTATTGATTTTACTATGTTGGGAATTTTTGGATAAGAATTATGGACTTATTGGGTTTAGACAACTTGTGATCTTTATGATTCAATTTCTTGAATTGGTGGGGGTTATCATGCGTAGATAAATTATAGAACGATGTATACATGTTTGTTGACTATAATAGAGTTATGGTTATAGAAATTGAATTGAATAAAGCTTAAAATGAGAATAGAATTTTGGGGAAAAACTCGTATTTAAAAATTAGTAAATATGGGTTACTGCCCGAAGAGAATTGATTTGGTCTCCAAGACTAATCGATTCGGCCGAGAGCGAATCGATTCGGATCCAAGGGAAAATTGATTCGGCTCCCGGGGTTGGATCAGGGTCAGACCATGGAAATGTTCGAGGAATTTTTATGAATCCAAACGAATGTATGGGAGGTTTTCCAAGTGAAGGGATATTTAATTAAAAATGGATTTGTGTCGTTATCCAATTAATGGAGAATTTAATAATTAACTAGAGTGTTAATATTCAAGACAATGATTTATATTTTGAAAATGATGAAATCAAGTTATAGTAATTATGAGGATAATTGCTTATACATATTTTGTGTTATATGTATATATTTAGTATTTATGTGGACAAGCTTGTGTTCGTGGAAGGCCTATCGATTGGGGTTGCGAACATCGCCGAACCAATACCACGCACCAGCATAGGTGGGATAGGCATAGTATAGGTCGTTATTTTAGGTCATACATTCAGGGGCACCACTTCATGATGAAAGAGGTGGGATGATCGAATCCATTCTCATAGCCGGGGGTGTGGGCATGAGATGGTGTACTGCGTAGTGATCGCTCCACTTATGTGTATTTTGTTTACGTCCATTTGGTTATGAACTCCTCCGAAGTTACTGATAGATCACGAACTGGACACCGAAGGTAGATGCCTTCGTCTGCCCCATATATATAAAGGTAAATATATTTATATAAATTATTAAAAATGAATCAATGTAGTCCAATTATGTAGACAATTGTTAATAAAGATAATGCTATTTAAAATACATAATGTGATGCGACAGTATTTCTATGGCGTAGTATTATGGGGTTAGTCTTTGGGACTGAGATCATACGTGTAGATATTTTCCTACCGATTATAGGTGGGTAGTGGCCCTTGATATTGTTATATCAGCGTAGAGACCAAATCACATATTGAACTTGGGTTGGAAATGCATATGGTATTACACTTAGAAGAGAGGTCAGATACTTACTACATGTGAGAGTCGATGGGCGGTATGTAATGTGAATTGACTGCATTATTATCTATTGGTTTTGTAAGTTAATTCTTGCAACTTTAGGGCGCTGACCCAAATTATAAAATGTTTTTCCAAGTTATCCTAGACATAAATAACATGGATGACAGAGGATCAGAGCTACATTTATCTAGTAATTGATTCATCTCTTTGATTATAGCATAAGTTGCTATTCTTTATTTATTTATGATATTTCATATTCTTATACTATGCTTGGATGCTTAAATTAAAATTATTTTTTTAACGGTTAATGTTAAGAATGGTATAAATTATTATATGAGTCCCATCTTCGACGTATTTTATTTGGCCAACATTGATATGGAAAATGGGAGTTGTTATAGTTGGAATCAGAGTATCCAGGTTGTAGCATCCTTAGGATCTGTGTTGCACACATTACGCTCTGTGTTGCGTTCTTTGATATGTAAAGCCTTGTGTTTAGGAATTATTATACTTTTTACGATATGTTACTAATACAAACCTTCTTTGCTTTCAAATGGCAAACAATCAAATGTGGTAGACCACGACGTGGTACCAACGAGGCTGCAGAGGATAGAGCTCAGTAGGATCTGCCGCCACAGCCACCATCAGTGTAAATGGTTACTCCAGTAGACATAGCTACGATAGTGATACAGGAAGTATCTACAGTGATGGATACTATTTTAAACCACTTTCAGCCATAGAAGCAGCCACCACACCACCCTCAGTAGTCGTTGGTGCTACCCATTCAGTCATCGGGCTCAGTTTAGGATGGATCCAGGGAGGCCTTCACTAAAGGCTACCCACCAAAGTTTGTTGTGAGTACAAACATTTTAGTGGCAAGTTAGTGGAGGGATGATATTCAGAGACATTTGAGGATGGTTGAGTGCACAGTAATTCACAAGCAGATGTTAGCTTCATTTCGATTGGTAGGAGCAACCCTACAATGGTGGGAGTCTATCACCACCCTAGAAGAGCGGGATTGGATAAGTATTGATGAGTTCTGGGTAGAGTATGAGAGAAATTACTTTCCACCCACCATGAAATCAAAGATGAGGAGGAAATTTATGAACTAAAAAAAAATGGTCCTACTATAGTAGAGCATGAGAAAGAGTTTACCACATTATCATTATTTGCTAAATATGAGGTAAACATTGTGGAGAAAAATGGAGAAGTTTGCGTCAGGGATAACTTGGCACATCAGGAAATCCTTATTTGGGAACGTAACTTTTACCGCATACACTCAGATGGTGAATGCCTCTTTATTACATTAATAAGATCATCAGTCATTCCACAAGAGTAAATGCGAGAAGAGATTTAATTCAGATTCGTTGAGTGAGTAGGGCAAGACAGGTGGGAATGGTAATCAGGGGGTCCAACAGTTTAAGGGGTCCACGACAGGATATTAGTTCAAAAAGCACAAGGATTTCTATGATCAAAATAAGTAAGGCCAGGGACAGCTACTGTGGGGCCATCAGGGCCAGTGGCAGTAGGGTCGAGGCCAGCTGGACCAATAAGGGCAATAGTATGATAGGCGTCAATTTTATGGAAACTATTACATCTGTGGAAATAAGGGGCACCCAATAAATAGTTTCCCTCGGAACGATCGGGGGGCACAGGAGTAGAGAGGCCAACGTGGATATCATGCACCTCAAGGGTAGAATCAACAGTTGCCATCCCCACCGGTGGTCACGGTACCAGCACTAACAGCTCCACCCGACCACCCTCAGGGCCTACAACCATAGTTACAGTATGGGTATGTGTATCACGTCGCACCTAGAGAGGGACCATCACTATCAGAGGCAATAGAGGGTATGTTCCCTATTTTTAGGCATGTAGGGCGCATTTTATTTGATACTGGTGTATCGCACTCATTTATTAGTACTAGTTTTCTCGATTATCGGGGATGGCAGACCTAGCATCTGATTTATTACTTTACATCCATTCACCCGTGGGTAGAGGGGCACATATACGTTCCGTGACCAGGGATATAGGGGTAAAAATTGGGAGACTTATGTTCGTGGCAAACTAACTTGTATTAGATATGTCAGAGTATGACATTTTTTGAGATGAATTGACTAGTTACTTATAGGGTTTGTGTTGATTGTTATGGGAGGTCCATCGTATTTTACATTTCAGGGCAATAAATGAACTTGGTTGTGATGCCGCACCCGAAGGGATGGTCGAGCACGCATTTGTATTACATTGAGGAGGAGACTTCTTATGAGATCATTGTTTTTCAAGACTCTAGTCCAATTATTATGGAGTTTTCAGATGTGTTTCGAGAGATTCTAGGGTTACCACCGAGTAGGGAGATCGGGTTTGTGATTGACTTGATTTCAGGTACGAGATCCATCTCTCATGAACCATATCGTATGGCTCCTTTAGAGATGAGAGATCTTATGGAGCAGATTCAATAATTACTATGTCAGGGATTCATTTAGAGGAGTATTTCACCTTTGGGTGCTCCTGTCCCATTTGTGAAGAAGAAGGATGGCTCGTTGAGATTGTGTATCGATTATAGGGAGTTGAACAAGGTCACTATATGGAACAAGTATCCATTTTCTTGTATTGATGATCTATTCAACCAGTTAAGGGGTGCATCATACTTTTCTAAGATTTATTTGAGGTTAAAGTACCATCAGTTGAGGATTCAGATCAGGATGTTTCAAAGATAGCATTTTTTATGAGATATGGATCTTAGGAGCTCATGGTTATGCCTTTAGGTCTAACCAACACATTGGCAGTGTTTATGCACCTAATGAATAGGGTGTATATAGACTTCTTATATCAGTTTTTTTTTATCATTTTCATAAGTGATATATTAATTTATTCTCAGACAATAGATAAGGACGCACAACACATGTGGATAGTCTTACAGACATTACGGGACCATCATCTCTATGCAAGTTTGAAAAATATAGATTTTAGTTAATGGAGGTTCAGTTCTTAGGCCACATCGTATCTGAGAGGGGGATATCAGTGGATTCGAAAAAGGTTTCAGTTGTGATGGAGTAGGGACAACCCATTACAGCAATAAGGGTGCGTAGTTTTCTAGGTTTAGCAGAGTATCACTGTCGCTTCATTCAAGAGTTCTCAAAGATAGCCGGGTCGCTAACGAATTTGATGAGGAATGGTGTACCATTTGTTTAGGATGATTCTTATCAGCAGGCTTTTGACGAGTTAAAGGTCAGGTTGACCAGCTTCGGTAATCGCTTTACCTCGTGGAGGAATAGACTATAAAGTCTTTACTGATGCGTCCTAATGAGGACTTGAAGGTGTATTAATGCAGGAAGAGAGGTCGATAGCTTATACTTCCCGAAAGCTTAAGCCTTATGAGGGGAATGACCCCACCCATGATTTGGAGTAGCAGTCGTAGTGTTTTCCTTACGCATTTGGAGGCATTATCTCATGGGGGAGAAATTTTAGTTGTTCACGAACCACAAAAGTTTACGGGATTTGTTCACACAGAGAGAATTGAACACGAGGTAGCGTCGGTGGCTTGAGTTGTTAAAGGACTGCGAATTTGATATATAATATCATTCGAGCAACAAAAATATAAAGGTAGATGTCTTGAGCCGTAAGCCAACAGTCGAGTTAGCAACAGTGTGAAAGGCGAAATGAGGTTCACTTCATACAGCCGATGAGCTGTCACGTGCTTTTGTGGCAGTTCTTATAATCACACCTGAAATTGTCATTCGGTTTGTGAAGGCACAGGCGGGAGATCCTATTTTCCAGGAAAAGGTAAGGTAATTATTGGCAGAGGTAGCAGAGCATTATTTAATTAGTTCAAATGGGGGATTGAGATTCAATGCTAGGTTCGTAGTCCTAGAATATGAGGAATTACGATGAGCAGTTATGACTGAGGCACATGGATTATGTTTTTCGGTACATCGTGATAGGGATAATATGTACCAGGACATGAGATACCAATATTGTTGGGCAATTATGAAAAGGGACATAACCATTTTTGTGTCCAAGTGTGCCACATGCCAAATGGTGAAGGTGGACTACCAGCGACCAACAAGTGTTTTACAGCCTCTCGAGATTCCAATGTGGAAATAGGAGAGTATTTCCATGGACTTTACTCTGGGGTTACCTACGTCAAAGTGGGGACACGATGCCATCTGGCTAATCATTTACTATTTAAAAAAGGTGACACACTTTTTGCCAGTTTGGATAGACTATACTTCAGAGCAATACACTAAGTTATTCCTTGCAGATATTATGAAGTTGCATGGTGTACCACTCAATATTGTGTCGGATAGGAACAAGACATTTGTGTTCCACTTTTGGAGGAGTTTTCATCCGACATTAGGGACAGAGTTGAGGTTGACTACCTCGTATCACCCACAAACGGATAGTCAGCATAAACGGTGAATCAGATGTTGGATGACAGGTTATGGATGCTCATTTGTTACTTCAAAGGTAGTTAGGATCAATAATTACCATTGGTGGAGTTTGATTAGAACAACAATTATCATTTTACTATCAGGATAGAACCTTTAAGGCACTATATGGGAGGCCTTATCGTTTGCCCTCTTGTTATTTAGAAGTGGAGGATAACAAGCTTCTCAGATTGGAGTTTATTCAGGACACATTGGAGAAGGTGGAGATGATCAGGGATATGATTCGAATTGTCTAGGATCAACAGAAAAAGTTATGTTGATGCAGATAAGAGGCACTTGGATTTTGAGGTTTGTAATCAGGTGCTACTCAGGGTGTCTCCCATTAAGGGAGTGGCACGATTTGAATAAAAAAGGGGAGTTGGCACCCAAATATATGGGACAATTCTATATTATTGAGAAGATTGGACCAGTAGCATATCGGTTAGCCTTACCGAATTACTTACAGAGGATCCATGACGTTTTTCATGCTTCGGTGTTACGAAGATTCCTTAAAGACAAGGTGCCTTATTAGTACATTGATCTTGACGAGATAGAGCTCCAGCCTAACGTGAGTTACGAGGAGATACCTGTAGCCATTATAGATCGTAAGGAGCGTAGACTTCATTCCAAGGTTTTTCCTTTAGTATGTGTGCAGTGGGGACACCACAACGAGGATGAGTCGATGTGGGAGAGCCATTCGAGTCAGGTACGTTTTGAATTCCGAAGACGGAATTTTGTTATTAGTAGGGGATAATGTAACACCCCGTATTTCTATATAATTTAAATTAGTGATATTAAAGTTAATAAGTTTCATGAATAAATTTCTTGAATATGATTTTGCATGATTTAGTGATGCGATTATATCGAGTGTGTGTATTAAAAGATAATTAATTTGGAAGTTATGTGAATTATTATTATCACGTTACTAGAATAACTAGAATGTGTAATTTATTGTAAACATTGTTTGAGCACATACTAAGTGATTTAGGAACTCGTTTAGGCTTTTAAACAACTTAAGTATAGATCAGGGGATAGGTATGCCCTTAGGGGAGATTTTGGACCAATCCGAGTGTTATTCTGGGCTTATTTTGGGGCCCAAAATCGGGTATTAAGGAGAGATCCGGGATTAAGGGTTTTATTAAGAGTATAACACAACTTCATGAAGCATTCCATCCACTTCTAATAAAACCTAGTAGCCTTGCACCTTCTGGAAAAGTTACCAAAGTTAAAGAAGAAGAAGAGATTAACAAAGGCTCAAGGGAGGAGGCTCCTATCATCTCTAAAAGGTAAGAATTTTCTTACAAAACTTTTAATAATTTGTTTCTTGATTCATATGAATGTGTCTTATACCAATTTTGAGTAATAAAATTGATTGGAGGTTGAAATATAAATGGATTTGGATTTAAGGTTATTTAGAATTAATTGATGATTAACTATGTTTTGAGAATTAAATACCTTGGTGACAAACCATTAACTGATATCATTAGATTGGATAAACTACTCCATGTGGTAGGATTAATGTTTATTACTGAATTCAAACTATGTATTGATCTTATCATGCAAGGAATTTTTAGATGAGAATTATTGACTGTTGGGTTTAATCAACTTGTGATGTTTATGATTCAATTTTTTGAATTAGTGGGGGTTATCGTATGTCGATTATTTATAGAACGATGTAGACACATTTTCTTGACTATATTAGAGTTATGGTTATTTAGATTGAATTTTATAAAACCTTAAAAATGAGTATGAAATTTTGGGGAAGAACACATATTGAAAAATTAGCAAATCTGGGTTGACTGCCCAAAGTGAATCGATTCGGCCACCAGGGCGAATCGATCCAAGAGAGTATATGGGACGTTGTCCAAGTGAAGGGATATTTAATTAAAAATGTATTTGTGTTGTTATCTAATAAATGGTGAATTTAATAATTAACTAGAGTGTTAATATTCAAGACAAGAATTTATATTTGAAAATGAGATTAAATCAAGTTACGGTAGCTATGGGGATAATTACTTGTACATTTTGAGTGTTATATATATGTATTTAGTATTTGTGTGGCCATGCCCATGTCCGTGGAAGGCCTATCGGTTGGGGTTTCATATGTTGTCGGACCGGTATCACGCGTAGGCACACGTGGGCTAGGCTTAATGTAGGCCGTTATTTTAGGTCATACGTTCAGGGGCACCGATTCGTGATGAGAGAAATGGGATGGATGGATTCATTCTTATAGTCCAGGTATGGGCATAAGATGATGTACTGCATAGTGATCTTTGTTATAGCAAAATTTCTGATATTCCTCATAGCATAGGCCTTGCATAGTTATAGGCTAGTTCAACGTATCCCGTTACAAACCGTCATACACCATCACAGCACATCGATATTAATACTCGAGACTTTTTGACATCCCATAAATGTATAAAGCTATTTAGAGTTTAAATTTATTCCTTGAATTTATTTTTGGGATGTTTATTTTTATAAAAAACGAACAGTTTTTTTTATTTTTAAAAGGAAAAATATTTTTTTATTTTTAAACCTCGTTCAAATGAGATGGGAATCTTGTTCAAATGGGAATGAGTTTTCAGTAGAAGGGTCGTTATACGTTTCCATCGAACATGCATCGATCGAGGGCATATTGTATTGACTCGTTAGAAGGACGTTTAAAGCCTATTTAGACGAGAATGCCTTCTCGTTCAAACGAGACTTTGTTTCATTCAAATAAGTTGCTTTTACCGTTCAAATGAGTTGTGAAATCCATTCAAACGAGTAGCCACATCGAAGATTTTGAATGCCCTATAAATAACCATTTCGTTTTCATATTTTCAAGACTTTTGCCAGATCATTTTGTGATTATCTTTTAAAAATTGTCAACGCCCTCTAAATACTTGTTACGTGTTCAGATTTTTTAAGACTTTTGCCATATCATTTTTAAAATATCTTTTACACAATTTCTTCTTTGTTTAGTGTTTTAAAACACTTTTAATTCATAACATACTTCCCAAAAATTGTTTTTGTGAATTCGTTTGAACCCCAAAAAGCTTAGTATCTTGCATACATCGTTGTGGAGAAGGCATCTCCGTAGCTGACCATTATGATTCTCGAGGGAACTCATTTCTGAAGAAAAAGGTTGATCAGTGCATACCGAGCATGGATAGTCGCGTGTGGATTGTTCCTCACTGAGTAGTATTATTTGGTGATTTGCAAAGACCAACGCATTATACTTGTGACGGTTGTCAAGTAGTCTGTAAGTCGACTGTGTTGTAATTTTCTAAAGTGCAGAATAAAGGTTTTGCCTGAAAAGATTTTTTTCCTGAAACTTTGATTTTATTTGAATGCTTGGTTTACTTTATCTGTTTTATCACATAGATGTATATTTAGGATAAAAAGATAAAACTAATTAAGATAAAAACTGGGATCTTTATTTGTGACCATCCTTACAGGGCACATTTATTTTCGCATTCTCATAGTGGTATCAGTGCCTTTCGCTATTATAAGTGGTGTCAGAGCATTCTTACCCTTCTCAAATTGGTATCAGAGCATTCTTACCCTTCTCAATCTCCCCACTTATATGTATATTTTGTTTACGTCCGTTTGGTGAGGGACTCCTCGAACTTACCGAAAGAGCACGAGCTGGACACCGAAGGTTGATGCCTTCATGTGCCATATATATATATATATATATATATACATGTCACTTTAATATGTTTATATAAAGTACCAAGCTCGTACTCATATCCCATAGTGCACGATTCATCCAATCCCGAAGTTCGGACCAACTTCTCGATTAATTATTCAATTTAATTTCCCCTAATTAAATTAATAATATTAAGAATACGAAAATTAATTAATAATAAAAGTACAGGGTATTACATTTCCCCCCCCCCCCCAATAATGGAATTTCGTACCTGAAATTCGAACGTACCAGCCACGAAGAGCTCTGGATATTTTTTCCTCATGTCATCCTTATGCTCCCACGTCAACTCGGCAATATTGTGGTGTCCCTAGTGTAAAAGCACTAATGGTACCACCATTGATCGAAGCTCTCGCTCGCTATGGCCCAAAATTCCAACAGGTCTCTCTTCATATGAAATATTCGACTATAGGTCAATATTCTCTAACGGTATATATTAATAAGCCAAGTCCTTTTTTAGATAAGTCCTCAACGATGACACATAAAACACGTCGTGAATCCACTACAAATGCTCCAGCAAGGGGAGCTTATATGCAATCATCCCTACCCTCCCAATGATGGGAAAAAGCACCACATACCTAAACACTAACTTCCCCTTTTTCATGAACCGCAAGACTCCCTTCATGGGAGATACCCGTATTAACACCTGATCACTAATGTAAAACTCTAAAAATCTTCGATTTTCATTTGCGTAACTCTTCTATCGGTCTTAGTCTACCCTAATGTGACTCCTGGTCAACTCGATCTTCGATGACGTCTCCTGAATCAAATCCAACCTGAGAAGATTTTTATCCCCCTCCTCAAACTAATAAGATGGCGAACGAAAAGGTCTCATTTATAATGTCTCAAACGGTTCCATGTTAATAGTGAACTGGTACGAGTTTCTATACGCAAAATACCAAAGGTAAATACTGCTCTCAATTACCTTTAAAATCCATAATACACATCTGTAGCATATCCTCTAATATTTGATTCATCCTCTCCATCTGCCCATTGGTCTATGGGTTATAAGTCATGCTCGAACATAACTCTGTCCCCATCGACTCTTGAAAACTCTGCCATAAGTAGGACATAAAGATCATATCCTAATTTGAAATAATGTTGAGAGGAACCCCGTGCAATCTTACTATATCTGCTATGAAAAGTTGTGCATACTGCCTCTTATGTAATCGATATGAACTGGTAAGAAATGGGTAACCTTGGTCAGCCGATCCATAATGACCTAAATGTAATCATAACCCCTCTGATATTTTGTTAACCCTATGATGAAATCGATCATAATACACTCTCATTTCCACATCGAAATCTTAAACGGATGTAAAACCCCAGTTGTTCTCTGATGACCAATCATTATCATTTGATAAGTGGTACACCTGGATACAAACTCTGCTATGTTCCGCTTTATACTGGTCTATTAACATTGTCTCCTCATGTCCTGGTACATCTTATACCCTTTGGAATGAATAAAAAATTCTGACCTATGCGCCTCCTCCATTGTTACGCGTCGTAGGTCATCATCGTCTGGAATGTATCAGAACTGATTGACTAAGACTTCGTTCCATCTGTTAACAACTGATGAATCCTCTCCTGAAAAGAGGGATCCCCTACCTGTGCTTTCATAACCCCTAAAATCATCTTGAGTGTGACAGTCATCACTACTATGTATGTCTTGACTACCTCATCCTCCTGACGAAGCTCAGCCCACTTCGACTTTCACGCTGCTGCTAACTGCCTTACCAACATACAGATTAATGCATCTGCCACTACATTAACCGTCCCTGAATGATACTGGATATCAAAATGATATTCTTTCATGAACTTAATCCACCTACATTGCCTCATGTTCTGCTCCTTCTGCATGAAAAGATATTGAAGTGACTTGCTATCCGTGAACAATCGAAACTTCTACCCCAGAAGATAATGCCTCAAAATCCTCAAGGTAAAAATGATTACTGCTAACTCCAAGTCTTGAGTAGGATAGTTCTTCTCATGGATATTAATCTTACGAGATGCATAAGCTATGTCCCGCTCCTTCTGTTATAGAAATCCCCCAAATCCCTATAAGGACGCATCGTTAAACATAAAGTACTCCACTACTCCCCTATGAAATACGAGCACTGGTGTTGAAATCAACTTGTCCTTTAGCTCATCGAAAGCTAACTGACAATGGTCATCCCATACAAATGGCACTCCCGTACGAGTGCTCGTCTCTGTTTCCATCATGCAAGCTCCGAATTAGACTATTTCGTTCAAGCTTTTGTGTGATGTGAGTGACTATGCGATAGGGGTTATTTTAGGGAAATAGAGAGATAAGAAGGCCCATGTTATATACTACGCCAGCTGAACTTTAATCTGACCTCAATTAAAAAACTCCAACATGCAGAAAGAGTTGATAGCGGTAGATTTCATTCATACCTTATCGGGTCACCTATCACATAATTTATCGACCATGCGACACTTAAATATCTCCTTTCTGAAAAGGATGCAAAGTCACGCCTCATTAGGTGGATATTTTCACTCGAAGAGTTCAATCTTTCCATCAAAGACAAGATACGAGTAAAAGAACCACGTAGCCGATCATTTATTTAGTCTATCGTCAAACATATCTCAAGATCCTGTACCCATATACGATAGGGGTGTTCGCGGTCCGGTCCGGTTCGGTTTTAAGGTTTTTTTCGGACCGGACCGACTTGGTCGGTCCTCTAAAAAAATGGACCGAGACCGGACCGATAATGTCGGTTAACCGACCCTAGTCGGTTCGGTTTTTTATAGGGTCGGTCCGGTCTAACCCGTCGGTCCTCACATTAATGAATTACATCATTTATAATAATAAAAATATACCCGAGTATATTTTTTCCAAATATTAAAAACTAAAAAATATTGAAATTTATAATTAAAACAAAACTAGTATTGGATTAAACTATAATTTAAACTAATCAAATATTAAAATTAATATTTTCACTATTTGTTTATCTTATATATATACATATGTATCTAAAAATATATTATTTTATATATAGTCGGTCCGGGTCGGTCCTAACAGGGTTTTTGAATCTGTAAACCGTGGACCGGACCGACTAGGTCGGTCCTCCAAAAAAATAAACCTAGACCGGACCGATTAAGAAAAAAGACCGAAAAAAAGTAGTCGGTTCGGCTCGGTTCGGTTCGGTCCGTCGGTCCAGTCGGTTTTTTGAACACCCCTAATATACGATTACTTTTTGGATGAGTAACTTTTTGCTTCTTGCTATTTTCCTTAGTTTGCAGACATCGTGAACTATTTAGTCACAAGGGCTGTCCCCTTCGATTAGACTTCGCAAGATAAGAGAAAATTCTTCACATGGTTGTGTATGTTTTCCCACGACGATCCCTATTTAATTATTGTGCGGATCAAATAATTAAAAAATGTGTGAAGAATGATGAGATTCAAAGTGTAATCCAGTTTTGTCACTAGGATGCTTGTGAAGGAGACTTTTCCATGAAAAAGACGACCGTAAAGATTCTTCAATGTGATCTCTATTGGCCCACTATCTTTCGGGATGTGAACATATATTATCGATCATGAGATAGGTGCTAAAATATGGGGGCAATTACTAGATGTGATATGATGTCGTTGATCCTTATTCTCACCATTGAGATGTTTGACTATTGAGGCATCGACTTCATAGGACCTTTCCATCATTCTTTTGGTTTCCTATTTATCCTTGTCGCGGTAGACATTGTCTCTAAGCGGGTAAATCTAATAACAAGGACGATTTACAATAAAATGGTCATAATGTTTATTCACATACTCATTCATTATCGTTTCGATGCTCCGAAAGCCGTCATTAGTGACAATGGCATGCATTTTTACAATAGGCCGTTTGAGAAGCTAATGAGAAAGTATGGAGTCGTCTACAAGTATGGGATGAATTACCACACACAAATGAATGGGCAAGCCAAGTTAGAAAATCAAGATATCAAAAATATTCTTAAAAAGACTGTTGATCCCAACCGTCGAGATTTGTCTAACCAATACTCGATGCGCTGTGAGCTTATTGTACCGTTTATGAACCCCCTCGGGATGTTCCCATTACGCTTTGTGTATGGAAAGACTTTCCATCTTCCTATTGAGTTGGAACACAAGGTGTATCTGACGATTAAGAGGTTGAACTTTAATCTTGATAAAAGCGGTGAAACTCAAAATTTTTAATGGAATGAGTTGGAAGAATACGAAATGATGAACATGAGAGCACTCTCATTGCCAACGAATGGATAAAAGTTGCTCATAGTCAAAATATAAATTGAAAAGAGTTTCATTCGGGTCAAAAATTGCTCTTTTACAACTATCATCTACACTTGTTTCTCGAAAAGTTACAGTCGCGATGGTCCTAGTCCAGCCCGTTCATTGTGAAGGAAGTTTTCCCACATGGTACGATAGAGGTAGGGGATCCTAAGTATGGGAGCACGTTTATGGTTAATGGATAATGCCTAAATCCATATCTAGAGGTTTGAATCGGAAAAGTGAAGACAATTCTATTATCGAACCCCGTATACGAGGATGAATAAGTTTTCAAAGAAAGGTCATCGCATGCCGGACTCATATGGGTTGAGTTTTTATTGTATCTTTGAGTCATGTGAGTGCATAGAATATTTGGGAGTGAGTTGAGCCCATTTCATCAAAAGTCGAAAGATTTTGGTTTTTCAAGACTCGTCCCGAGAGTGAAAAATATGCACGTGCAGTGCAATTGAATGTTTTCGGTTCATATTGGTGAATTTTGGTTGAACTTGGTGAGAGCTGTAGGATCCTACACCACTTTGCCCGAGAGAATGAAGAAAAGTTAGAAAAAGTGTCTGGATAGAAATGTGAATTGAACCAGTTCGGTCTTAAGGGCGAACCGGTTCACTAACCAAACCGATTAGGTCCTCTGTGAGAGCCGGTTAGCTACACTGTGCCGCCAACACGCAAATTTCTCCAAATTTTTTTACTTCCCTCCAACATTTTTACCTTCCCACCCTTTAATTTCACCCCTTCCCACCATATACGAAAATACAACTAAAAAATTCCCCTCCCCCTCCCCCCCCCTTCCCAAACCTTTCATTTTTCATTATCCCTTCATTTTCTAACTTAAACCCTTTCATTTCCTACCCTTCTACACCCTTCTGCTACCTGATAAATACCATACCCATCCACTATTAATCCTCACACCTTAAACCTTCTTTTCCCTCCAATAATTTTCTTCAAGTTCTTCCCAAATTTCCATCCTCCATATGTTCCCTAAAACCTATGTCAATAAATACGATTTCGTCGAAGAGGAGGAAGATAATAAAGCCCGAGAAATATTCTGTTCAGTCCAAGAATGCAATTGGTGTTATGGATACTTTAGTAACCAACGCACCGCCTTCATCGAGTGAAAATTCATTTGGAACCAATTAACCACGGGCGTAACCTCCTTATATTCTTGCTTGGGTGGAAAAAAAATTGTCCAAAGATTCAGACCCCGCCTACGAGAGCATCGTCCAACAATTTTACAGGTCCCTAGGCCGCGTAACCTCATTATGGGGACTACATCGATGGAAACACGGTCCTTCTAATCATCAAACAAAAAATGCACGCGATAAGGTCACATACTTTCATTTCCCCACATACCCATATCGGGGCCCAGACCTCACTCATCTCTAACTCTCTAGTCGATGGGCCCCCGATACTCCATGGATCAGAGAGACATTTCCCTTCAAGTAACTTTGGACCAGTGCCCATTTGGCCAACTTGATCATGTATAGTACCATCCTCCCCACAAAGAACTATTGAGCAATCCGTTTATGGCATTGGACTTTTCTATATATTTTATTCGACATGAAGGCTTAGATAAGCCTCATTCACATTTATATCGACGAGATCACTTATGCAGCTTATAATGGCACCAAAAAAACTTCTCTTCCATACGTCTGCTTCATTACCTCACTTTGCATCGAAGCGGGTGTCCTTGTGTGGCGCCATCGGACCCGCAAGCCCAAGCCCAAGCCCAAGCCCATCAATTCCACCTCCATTGGTCGAAGAAACACCCAACCCCAAAATGCTCCACCTCCCCCCAAGCCCATTTTTTAAGATTTTGAAATAGGGGAGGAACAAGCCGAAAAGGAGGAAGCCGAAGAAATCAAAGAAGAAGTGAGGAGGAGGGGGACTTTTATGAGGGCATCTATGGAGATGACGATCCGTATTACCTAGATTTTGAGGCCGACTTTGATAAACACGCCTACAACACGACGATAATTAATTGTCACACGGGTCAACTTGAGACCCATTTTGACCGGTTTATTTCCGAGTAATGGGACAACCGTGCTGACTACCGCATGGACACGCTAATGATGATGCGGCTCCAAGCCGATTTATACCGACTTAGCATGGGCCTGGGATTCCAATTGCTCAACTACTACCAGGCCCCCTATGCTCGTGACCCGGACGTGCCCAACCCCTCTCATTAGCTCTCGTGGATGTGTACCTTTTTATTATGTAGTTTCTTAATTTTTCATGGATGTATCTTTTAAATAAACTATGTAATCATTTTATCTCTTGTTAATGAAATGGTATTTGAGTTTATTATTATCTGTAGCAATTTTAATTTTGTTTATTTTATTTTCATATTATTTCTAGTCTTCTTTAGATGTTAGTCCTTTTCATTAAGGACAATGCAAAAGTACAAGCTGGGGGGTATAAGTGCGTCTTTTAAACTTCACAAATTTCAAAATGCCCCAAAATTTTGAAAAATGTCAAGAATTCAAAAAAAAAAGTAAAAATATTTTTTCAAAATAAATAAAGTTAGAATTTAAAATCCTCAAAAATATCACTAAATTTTCATTTGAAGTTTCAATTTGTAAAAATCCATTGCACTAAGTCAAAATTGATCTAAAACAGATATTGAGCCAAAATTGATCACTTATACGAATAAATGTGGAGATTTTAACCCGGTGAGATTTTAGTGCCTATCACCGTTTCTGACTAAGTTAATCAATTCGAATAAAAAATAACTCAAAATAAAAAGATATCCCTTTTCATTTGTTAACCCGAAAAATCAAAATTTACCCGGAGTTGCGAAAATCCCCAAAATAATGAATCAAGTCCAAATAGTACATAAAAGGGGCAGAAAAATAGAAAAAATGCAATAGTAAAAATAGAAAAATATTAAAATGAAAAAAATAAACTGAAAAAAATATGAAAAAATATGAGAAAAGGAGAAATATGAGCAAAAGCCCGAAAAAGTGCCGACGGACAATCATAAGAAAAAAATTTAACTCCGAATTTTTTTCAACATTTTGAGTCCAAATCACAAAGTCAATTACCGTGTAGAGAGTTACAAATACAAAGAGATAATAAAGGACAAAAGAGTGCGAATAAAGAATGAACTCATGTCTAATTATATTTACTCTTAATATCACTCACACTAAGAGAAAAAGTCACAATCTGAGTGATTCATTTGTAAGAGCATTCCGTGAAAAATTAAATCAAAGCGAATTTTCGAAAAGTAACATAATGATCAATCGGTGGAAGGTAGACATTAATTTTCGGCTTCGCACACACGTACTATGCATTGAGGTGTATTGAATAAAAATTTATTATGCCTATTTTTTTGGAATTTAAATTGTGTGATTTTTTAATTATTTTGATACTTTCTTTAAGTCGTACTATGTGGTACAAAATGGATTTTGTGGGTAAATTCACTACAAATCCTCACGATACACCACTCGTCATACTAAGGTAACTTAAGGGTTTAACGACTTGTTGCATATGCTAAATGCAATCACTTGCCTACAAAAAAGGTATTCTATCCTTTAACTGTTTAGAATTTTATTTAGACTCTAATTCACATTCTTTTACATTACTCGGGACTAATAACATTCTAAGTTAGGGGATTTGATTTGGCATAAATATCCCATATTTAACGCCTTAATTTTGATATTTTTACAATCCCGAACATTGTATTTAGTCTGAATTTATCTCATATTTATGCTATTAACCTTTTTCAGCCAGATCGCGGAGAATGAGCCAAAAAAATGTTAAAGAGCTCGAATTCACGAGAATACTTAAAGAAACGATACCTCAATCTGAGCTACGGTGAATAAGTTACAAGCCTTCGAAGTTGAGAAGAATTCAAGAGGGTAAAACTGCAAATAAGGAGAAAATGGCAAAGAAGATAGACTTAAGCAGAGAGCCTGACCGAACCGGTTCACCCTAAGGGTTCTCTTGTGGGTTCGGTTCAGTTAGTGGGTTCGATCCCAGGCGAGACTTTGTATATCTTCCTAGATTCTAGCTAGAATTATTTGAGTCTATATAAACCACTATATATGAGTTTTGGAACATTTATTAGGCCACTGGGAGTCTTAGGATTGTAGTTTGATAGATTTTTAGGCAACTTATGATTGAGAACTAATTGGAGAATAAATTTACACTTTTCATTATCAATTCAATTCACGATCAAATCTTTTTTTTCTATTTTTCTTCAATTGGGTTGATTTCTCTTGCATGTTATTTGTGTTCTTCAAGTTTGTGATGTTATTTCATCTTTCTTTCTTGTTATTTCAATCAAGTTTGCTTGCACTACAATGTTTAATTTCGAAAAGAATTATTCCATGTCTAGCTAAACTCTTAGTGAGTTGGGGAATATGAACCGAACCTAGTTTTTTGAAGTTAAATATGAAATTCGAAATAATTGTATGATTAATTCTTAGAGCTTGATATTTTATCAAAGCTAAGATCGCAGATCTCTTAACTTCGTCTGTCTGATGCAACCAGAGTGTTTGAGAATATAATACGCGTCTCGATAATTCTTTCATTCTCATTAATTAGCTTGTTGACTAAATAGTGTGCAGATTAACACCCACACATGTTTAGTGCTTCAAATTACTTACTGTTTTTCTTTCAATTAATTAAATAGTTTTTGAGAATTTTATATTTAGTGGTTATTTCCTACGGTTCGGGGGATTAGATCCCAACTCTATTTTTTTCCAAAATTTTTCAAAACCAAAATTTTTAAATTCTTTCTTTTTATTAGTTTAAATCACTATTGCCTAGTTTAATTTACATGGATGAATATAAATTTTCCTAAAAAGCAAGAATCACCTTTTCTTTTCTTTCGTGAGTCAATTCCTAGATCTTAGAAGCCAACCCTGCATTCGTCAATCATTTTACGACCTATTTCCTAAGGATTCAATCGGGAATTACTTGAGTGACCGACTTGCACTTGAGCTATTGGTATATTCGTAGCACACACATTATGCGTCGCGTTAGTACGCGTGATCATATTTCAATATTTGTACGAATTTGATGAAAAATCATTTTTTTAACCTTATGAAATCTAAGTACTTATTCTTCCCCCATCCACTCGAAGAAAAAACGTAATTACAATTCTCCTTTCCATTTGACTTTTCTTATTATGGACATATAGGAAGGCCAGTGGTTGCATTTCAACTCTTATGTTGCCTAGAAACAATCACTACATAAAATATGAATATATGATGGTAAGAACCACAATAATAACTGCATTCACATTTTGTAACATAGTTAAATTATCTGTGTAACATTTATTTTGATAATAGACATAAATTCTTTGCAAATATTCAATTCAAATTGAAAATTTGAAATCCTAAAAACTCAATGTTTAATTGATGTAAAGAAATTATGTTAAAGAATATTGAAGAGGGTCATTCTTGAAAGATGAAGAAACGTTTAGGGATCCCAAGAAAAACGACATCATCACTAATAAATTCAAGTGCGAAATGAAGAAAATTTTAAACTATCCTCAATAAGAACCTGGATCGTATGTATGTTCAAAATCAATTGATAGATACAAAACATTTAATATTAAATCAATATTGAATGACTTGTTTTTTTGCTGCAGGCTTAACTGTGGTGTTCTTTTTTATTATATTATGAATAAATTGTCGAAAAAAAAGTCCATCCTATCCGAGTTCAAAAATAGTTAAAGGAGAATTTTTCAATCAAAGATGATCATGAAAATTCTTGCCCATGGTTGACAACTTGAAGGTTTATAGATATATGTTTGTTGTGTAATTCAAAAAGACATGTTTATTGACTTTATTTCAAGTTTTTTTTTATAGGTAATCGGTAGTAACATACCAATTGTTGATGTAAAAAACTAGATTGCTCTAATTATTCAATCACAGATAAATAAATAAGACAAAGATTTTTAAAGTGGTTCGGCTAGGAATAAAGCCTACATCCACTGTTATGTTATTGCTGAGTGTTTGTGGAATTCTTGATTACAAGTTCTCTCAAGAAATTCCGGTCCCCTTGAATGAGGATGGTACATGGTATTTATAGCCTTTAGGCTGTACATGAAAGGTCCAATACATTAAATGATATACATATGAAAGGGTAATACATTTAATGCAGCGTGTGCATCAAGAATATAATGAATAGTTGAACAGTTGTCCGTCTGGTAATTAATGATACGGCCGAGATGCAGTTCGGACCGCCTTAGTTGCTTGTTGATCAAGAGTTTCTCGGAACATTAGAGTACCTCGGTGCTATAGAGTTCCTTGGTGTGTTAAAGTTCCTCGGCATGATAGAGTTCCTCGGCGTATTCTCGTTGCTCGGAAGAAGCACGGTTGGTCGGGAAATGATCTTCCTCGCTGCTATTGTGCCATGTAGATTCACACGTGTCTTCATCTTCTTCGTCCACATCAGCACATTAATTTTGGTATCAACAGAAGCCCCCAATGTTTCATATTTTGAACTTTGAAGAGTATGGAACATTCTTTCTCGGTATATGGCAATATTAAATGTACTTCCCGGGTTTCAAGAACATTGTATTCAAATTTCCTTCTTATTTCGCAGTTTCCGCCTTTTTGATAAGCGCTTTGATATTCGTGCAAATTTTGTCCTTTTAGCCGCCGAAAGTTTAGTAGTTTCTTTTTGGTAATCATTTCTTTCGCCGCTTCCCAATGCAAAGTATTTAAACTTCTTTGGTAACCATACCGTCGTCTACGTTTTTCATTCTCTGCATTCAAGCTTTCTCTTCTCTTCTTCTCTTGTGCGTTCATCTTTGTTTCCGTTCGTTGTCAACACATCTCCTTTCTTTATGTAAGATCTTCTTTCTTTCTTCTGTATCTCTTTTATTCAATATGGTTTATATTGTGGAGTCTGTTGAGAAATTCCGTTCTGATTTTTCCATTCCTTCGTGGGTAACTCTAGAGGTTCTTTCTGAGCCTTTAGATTACTTTCGATTGGCTGAGGGACATTGGTTCCCCAGTCTTTTTGTTGCTGAATGCGGTTTTTCCTTTCCACCAAACCCATTATGTCTTGAGTTTTGTCAATATTTTGATCTTGTTCCTGCAAAAATAGCCCCTAATTCATGGAGAATAATTAACGAGGTGCACAAATTAAATCTAACTCATGGGACTCGTATTGGGATCCCTGAAATTATGTTTTGTTATAAATGGGCTGTTCTAGATAATATTTATTATTTAAAAACTAGGTATTTGAATAGGGCTCTTGTAGTTAATCTCCCTGATTCAAATAGGGATTATTTTGAGCATGGGTTGGTCATAAAAAATTGGCAACATGCGCCTTTATCTGGGAATGAAGTATACAACGGTCCCAGATGCCCCCCATACGGCAATGGGATAGGTTTATTTTTCATTTTATTTTACTTATGAAATTATGCTTTCATCATGTTTGACAAAATGTATGACTGATATTCCATTATGTATTTATTTGCAGTTGATAGCAAAAGAAAAACTCCAAAAGAGTCAGAAATAATTCTTCCGAGTTCTTCAACGAGCTCAGTTATACCCGAGGTTCTCGGGGTTGATGAAAAAATTCCTAGGGATACACTGACATCCCTAGCTGCTCGCCATCTTTCTTCAGTAAATTTCTCATACCTTTGGTCTCTCTTTCTTTTTCTTGAATTCTTGTATTTGTGTTGACTTTATTGTTTTTCTTATCTTTCAGCTGGTGAACTGCTTCAATACCATCGTGAAGAAAGATCAAGTTATTAAAGCTTCCAGTTCCTCGTCCGATGTTGACGATGCTTTGTTGGGTTTAGCCCAATCTGTGAAGGAATCTCGCCAACAGTACATCGAGGAGAAAACTGTTTGGGAGAAAAAGTTGGCTGTGGCTGAGGCTGATAAGATGAAGATGGCTGAAACCTCCAAGAATTTGGAGGAGAAAATTAAAGATTTGGAGGTTAAACATCAGGAATCTGATGATAAATTGAAGAAGGCAGAAGAAGAATTATCTACTCTGCGAGATATCAAGGTTAAGAAAGAGGAATTGGAGGTGAAGCTCTCCTCGGAGAAGTCGAGGAGAAAAGTTGCAATCAAGAAACATTTCAGCGTTGGTTGGGAGAAAGGATGGGAGAGAGGGATAGCTGCAATGACGTCCCAAGTTCAATATGGGGAGTTGAAATACTTCCATGATGGTTGGGTAGCTGCTCTGCAAGAGCTAAAAGTCCAATATGATTCCGAGTTATTCCAACGGCATCTCCCTGGTCCTCCTCCACCAATTGTGGAAGAAGAAGAAGATGAACCTGCCTCAGATGAGTCTTCTATGGCTATGAGCGATCAAGTTTCTGCCTCTCAACCCTCTGCCACCGAGGACGTTTCTTCTATGCCTCCTCCTCCCGAGAAGATTCCTACCGATCAAACTGTAGTTACCACCGAGCAACCGAGCTCCTCGTCCCAGCCTCCCGAGAAAGTCTTGGGAGACAAGGAAAAGGTGTGAAGTTGTTCGGTAGCATTTCTGTATTTCCTTGTAATCAAACGATGTAACTTTTTGATGATCTAATAAAATATATCTTTGCTTATCTCTGTTGTTGATAACTTGTTTTTGTTGATTGTTGTCTTTTTCTTGTCATTAGTTTGTTGCTAGAATGGAATTGATCTCTTCACATGATACCGAGCTGATGCGGCAATGTCATCAATACTATAAGGCTGGTCATACAGACCTTAGTTCATCGGAAATTGCTGATATCCTTGGTCATGGTGCTTCAAAACAGGCTATTGAGGCTTATCAGTACTTGAAAGCTTTACTCGACCGAGCAGTGGCCAACAATGTCGCTTACTATGAGTTGATTGAAGAGCTTCATGGTTCCTTAGAGGATCTTCAAAATCAACACAACGAATCAATGGCTTCGCTGCATAAGGATTATGAAAATAGATACCAGCAGCTCTCTTCAGAAACAGGCCACAAGAAGATCATTGCTGGGTATGACGTTAGGGAGAGGACCCTAAGAGGTGAAGTTGAAGCATGTAGACAAATTGCCGAGATCCTGGAACAAGAAAATAATAATTTGCAGAAAAAATTAGCTCAATATGAATCTGCTGCTTCATCTTCTACTGCATTAATACCAGTTACTGATGAAGGCTTCTCGTTCTTAGAGGTCGAAAACGCCAAACTAAGGCAAGAGCTGGAGGACTTAAGAAGATCTGCCATTTTTGGAACTGCTCGGGGACGAGGAAGAGGTTCTCGGGGGCGAGGAAGAGTCCTCATTCAAAATGTTGAAGAGGCTCGCACTCAGTCTACTCTGGAAACTCAAGCATTCCAGTTGAAAGTAAAAGACCGTGCTCTGACTGAAATGTCCAATAAAAATCTGTCTCTGGAAGATCAGCTGGCATCAACGAAATCTGCTTTGCATAACAAGGATCTCTTTGCCAAAAGCCTTCATGAACAATTGGATAGATTAACCTTCCAATTCCATAAACAGCCAAGGGAATTCTGTATGGCAGGATACAATGAAGCTCTCGTTCATCTGGATGCTCGCATTGAACATGCTAACAATGAAGGTTACAAGCAAGGATGGTTAAATGCATTGGGTGTATTAAAGTTGGAGCAAGGGCATTTTTTATGGGACTATCATGCTCCATCATTATTAGACCTGCCTGTACCACCTTTCAAATTGGATATGGCATGGATCCCAGCTCGTTCCATTCCTCGCAGTCTAATTTCAAAATACCTTGGTGATTATAGCCTTCACTCCCAAGTTGAATTATCTCGTCCTGAGCATCTTTTGGATACACCTTCTGTTATGAACGTCAGAATGCTCAGAGATGTTAATTTCATCAATTCTCCCCTTTGCCTAGAAGACCCTCCTGCCGGCGAGGAACCTGTCTCTAAAGCACAGGGCAAAAAACCAATAGAATAGTAATATTCATGTAACAATTTAGTACCTTCTTGTAATTTGTAATTTATTCTAGATTAATGAAAAGATTTTCATTTTCCGTTTGCCAATTTTGTTATTGTCTTGTGTTTATCAAACACCTTTATATTTGTGCATATGTATCTGTTAAAAAGATAACAATAATATTGTTCATTAAGCAACTTAATAAAAAGTTACAAGTACTAGTAATGTTTCTCAATCACTTAATAATAAAGTAATGAGTAAAAATTTTCAAATTGTTTCCAACCAATCAAGGTGGGTGAATAATGTTTGTCGGCCAATTACAGTTGATGGGTTTTATCCCCGACCAGCTATACTTGGTTCAATTATAAAAATGCGTCCGACCAACTAAGATCAATAATTTGTCTTCGCCGACCAACTACAGTTATTGGGTTTTTATCCCCGACCAACTATACTTGGTGTATATTTTGAATATTTTGTTCTTCAAAGAATTCTTTGTAATAATATTACCTCCCGACCAACATAAGTTGTAATATGAGAGTATATTTTTATCTTACCAACCGTAATTGATGCTGGTGTACACTTTCTGGCTCCTTAAAGCTTTTGGCTCCTTAGAGCATTTTTTTGGCTCCTTAGAGCATGTCCTCCTAACCAAAGGAGGTTGGCTACTTATAGCACTTTTGCTCCGTAGAGCTGTCCTCCTAACCAAAGGAGGTTGGCTACTTATAGCACTTTTGCTCCGTAGAGCTGTCCTCCTAACCAAAGGAGGTTGGCTCCTTAGAGCACTTTTGATCCGTAGAGCTGTCCTCCTAACCAAAGGAGGTTGGCTCCTTAGAGCACTTTTGCCCCGTAGAGCTGTCCTCCTAACCAAAGGAGGTTGGCTCCTTAGAGCACTTTTGTTGTGTAGTGTATTACACTAGTATTCCCCGAAAAACTTTCAACCAGAAAGAAAATGGCGAAACATCCTCGTTTTATTCATAATGAAAGAAATGCTTTACATTTGACATCATTGATAATACTTGCGCAGGTGCTCAGCATTCCATGCGTTCTTAAATTCCTCTCCTTCTAGAGTTGCTATTCTGTAAGTTCCTGGTCGAACAACCTCTGTAACTCGGTAAGGTCCATGCCAGTTTGCTTCCAGTTTATTCTGCTTTTGAATGACCTTCTTTAGCACATAATCCCCCTCTTTTAAATCACATTTCTTTACCCTTTTGTTGTAAAACAGAGCTGTTCGTTGTTGATAAGCAGCATTCCTAATGGCTGCCTCTTCTCTGACTTCCTCGAGCATATCCAAATCCAGCCTTCTCATCAAATCACTGATCGGAGAATTGAAATTTAACACCCTGTGCGTTGGTAGGCCCAACTCGGCAGGTATCACAGCCTCACTTCCAAATGCTAGCATATATGGTGATTCACCTGTTGCTGCTCGGGGAGTTGTTCGGTAAGCCCACAAAACTGACTGTAGCTCATTAATCCAATTTGCTTTAGCATCACTTAACCTCTTCTTCAACCCATTTAGTAATGTTCTGTTCGTCACTTCAGTCTGCCCATTGCTTTGGGGATGGCCTGGTGCTGAATGAAACTTCAAGACGCTTGACTGATGACAATAGGCAGCAAATTCTTCATTATCAAATTGCGTTCCATGGTCTGTGATGAAAGCGTGGGGGAGACCATACCGACAAATGATATTCTTCCATATGAACTGATACACCTTCTCGTACGTCATATCAATTAGTGGTTCAGCTTCCACCCACTTAGTAAAATAGTCTACTGCCACGACGAGATACTTGAACCTTCCTCGGGTCGTCGGCAGTGGTCCAACCAGATCAATCCCCCACATGGAAAATGGCCAAGGTGATGTTATGGGTGTCAACAATGCCTGTGGAGTTCTTCGGATGGAAGAAAAACGTTGGCACTTGTCACACTTCTTAGCATAGGCTATACAATCAGCTCTCATCGTCGGCCAGTAGTATCCCTGTGTCATCACCCTTTGCAGAAGAGTCCGACCTGCTACATGAGCTCCACAAGATCCTTCATGGATTTCTTCAATCAATTCTTTGACTTCTGATGGATGCACACATCTCTGCAAACCTGCCATAATTCCTCGTCTATACAAAACACCATTAGTTAACACATACCGAGCAACTTTATACTTCAGTTTCTTGGCAGCTAGTTTGTCCTCCGGTAACACTCCTTCTTCAATGTATGCTCTGATAGGATCCATCCAAGATGGTCCTAAATCAAGGGTAATAATCTTCACCGTCAGATCTTCTTCTATGCTCCGACTTTCTAGTACTTCAATTGGTATTGTTCTTCGCAGCTCGGTGCGCGTAGCTGACGCTAGTCGGGCCAATGCGTCTGCTCTAGCATTATCCATTCTCGGTATCCTCACCAATTGAATAGCATCAAATTCTTTCAATAACTCCATCACTTTTGCATGGTACTTAACCATTAATTCTCCCTTCACTGCATATATTCCCATCATTTGATTCACAATTAATTGAGAATCACTGAAAACAATTACTTGACGTGCCTCCATAACTTTCGCCAAATGAAAACCTGCTATCATAGCCTCATATTCAGCCTCATTATTGGAAGCTTTGAATTGGAATCTCAAGGCATACTCCATGTCAATATCATCTGGAGAGTTTAAAATAATCCCTGCTCCACAACCAGCCGTGCAAGATGATCCATCTACATATAATCTCCATGTATGTAACTCGTCTTCAAATTTCTTATCTGTTAGAGTTCCTCGGTGAAATATCATCTGTTTTCTTTCATCATCCCCGGGTATCCTTCGTTCCTCGTCGGTCATTTGTTCACGCCCCTCTACCAATCGGAGTTGGTCGGGGTTTGAATATGATGATTTTTCTACATCCACAAGTCCTTTTACCAACCTTGGTTGGTTTGGATTTGTGTCTGTTGATCCTGTATCATCCACAGGTAGGTCAGCAAGCATCTTTTGCTCCTCGGGGGTATCAGGGTATGTGAACTCTGCTATAAAATCTGCCACGGCTTGCCCTTTCAACGATGATCTGGGTTCATACACAATATCATATTCACCGAGCTCTATTGCCCAGTACATCAATCTTCCTGATTTTTCTGGCTTGTGAAGGGCTTGTCTTAACGGCATGTCGGTATACACAATGATGGTATGGGCCTGGAAGTATGGTCTCATTCTTCTACTCGCTTCAATTAATGCCAGTGCCAATTTTTCCAGCTTTGGGTATCTGATTTCCGCACCTCGGAAGGCCTTGCTTGTGTAATAAATTGGCTTCTGGACTCCATTCTCCAATCTGATCAACGCCGAGCTAACTGCATTTTTTGATACTGCCAAATACAAGTACAGCTTCTCTCCAGTTATTGGCCTAGACAACAATGGTGGGGCTCCCAAATACTTCTTCAAATCTTGAAAAGCTTTCTCACATTCATCAGTCCACTCAAAACTTTTTCGTAGTGTTTTGAAGAATGGGAGGCACTTATCAGTTGCTCGGGATACAAATCTGTTGAGTGCTGCAACTCGTCCGGTAAGACTTTGCACTTCTTTCTTCGTCGTCGGGGATCGCAGCCCTAAAAGAGCTTTGATCTTTTCTGGATTTGCCTCAATACCTCGTTGGTTGACGATGTATCCGAGGAACATTCCTTCTCGTACTCCAAAGGTACATTTCGTCGGGTTAAGCTTCATCTGGTATTTATCCAGTTGATCAAAAGTTTAACTCAAGTCAACCAAATGATCTGCAGCTCTCTTGCTTTTGGTGAGCATGTCGTCGACATAGACATCCATATTACGGCTGATTTGTTCGGTGAACACCTTGTTCATCAACCGCTGATATGTTGCACCTGCATTTTTTAAACCAAAAGGCATAACATTATAACAATAAGTTCCCTTTGGGGTAATAAAAGAAGTACTTTCCCTGTCTTCAGGTTTCATTTTGATTTGGTTGTAGCCAGAATAAGCATCCATGAAGCTGAGTAGCTCGTGTCCCGAGGTAGCATCCACTAGTTGATCAATTCTGGGCAACGGAAAATGATCTTTTGGACATGCCTTGTTGAGATCAGTAAAATCAACACACATTCTCCATTTGTTGTTCTTCTTCTTTACCATCACCACATTCGCCAACCAATCTGGATATTTCACATCTTCAATGAATTGGGCTTTCTAGAGTTTCTCGACCTCCTCTTGTATGGCCTGGTTCTTCTCGGGACTAAACACTCTTCTTCTTTGCTTCACAGGTTTGATCTCCTTATTCATATTGAGTTCATGACATAAGAAGTTTGGATCTATTCCTGGCATGTCTTCATGACTCCAAGCAAAAGTATTCTTCCTGTTTCTCAAGAAAGTTATCAACTCCTGTTTTATTGAAAAATCCAACGACGATCCTATCTGAGTTATTCGTTCAGGATGCTCGTCGTCCAGGATAACAATTTCTGTAGATTCCACAACCTGCCCTTTTACGAGTTGAGATTCATCCCTTGGGTCAAGAGTTTCAATTTCTGTGCCTTCCTCCACTTGGTAAGTAGTAGTCTTTTTCTTTGATTCTTCAAGTTCCTCTTGCTCGGCAGACGAATAATAGCATTCCCGAGCTACTTTTTGATCACCTTTCATAATTCCTACTCCAAAATTCGTTGGGAATTTCAAACACTGATGTACTGTAGATGGAACTGCTTCAAACTTCTTCAATCCAACTCTTCCCATGATGATGTTGTAGGCGGACTGCACATTCTTATCCATTACAAAAAAGCGTATTCTTTCTGTTCGACAAGCAGGCCAAGTTCTAATGAGTATATCCAACTTGATCGTCCCAAGTGGAAAAACTTTCTCGCCAGCAAAACCCAGAAGGGGTCTGTGATAAGGTTCTAATTGAGATAATTTTAAATTCAAGCTATCAAAGCATGAATAGTACATGATGTCTGTCGAACTACCATTGTCTACTAACACCCTTGAAATGAACACATCCTTCATCCTCATTTTGATCACCAGAGGATCATCATGAGGGTAGAGAACACCTGCCAGGTCGTTTTTTGAAAAACCAATCACTAGCTTCTCTTTGTTTACCTTCCTCGGACGATCATCCTCGGCCAGGTTTATTCGCTGAATGTATGAACAAGCTTGAGCCTCTCCGAGATAAGCTTTTCTTTCTGCAGTAAGGTCTCCTCCTCCTGCATCTCCTCCTGTAATAACATTACAATCAAATAACCCAAAACGTATGGAAAATACCTCTCGTTCGGGTTTCCTTGGCTTTTTGGGAAGATCGGGGTCATCATCTGGATCCTCTTCATGGTCCCTCTTCTTTTTATCCTCTGCACGACGAGGAGATCTAGATCTTTCTCTAGTTCTATCATCATTTTTCCTTTCACCTCTGCGATCTACATACTTTGATAATTTTCCTCTTCGGATGAGTGTTTCAATCTCGTTCTGAAGGGCTATACAATTTTTGGTCATATGGCCATGATCTTTGTGAAACTCGCAATATTTGGTCTTATTCCTCAGGTCGGGATCTGTCTTCAGTTTCTCTGGCCATTTGATTTCCTCGTTATTCCTGATTTCTTCCAAAACATGATTAATACCCACTTTCAATGGAGTATAATTATCATACTTCTTTAGGGCTTCCAACTTCATCCTGTTATTCTTGGAATATTTGTCACCACCATTACTTTTCTGATCTTTCTTCTTAGAATTGTCGACCTCCACTTTAACTTCTTTATCCATATTCTTCTTCGCAGCCATAGCCTCCTCAGCATTCATGATTTTGGCCGCCTTTGCCATCAACTCCGACATATTTTTAGGTGGATCTTTGGCCAAAGTGTAATACAGCTTGTTAGGCAGCAAACCACTCATCAGAGCAGTGATTGCTGTCTTTTCTTCATAATCTATGACTTCCAACTTTTCGTTATTGAAACGAGTTATGTAATCTCTAGTACTTTCACCTGATTTTTGTCTAACACTTAGCAAGTGTGCTACTCGCTTTATCGGCTTTGCTCCAAAACAAAAATTGCCAATAAACAGCTCGGCTAACTGAACAAAAGTTGAAATCTTACCCCGAGGAAGATTATTGTACCATATCTGTGCAGATCCGGTAAGAGTTCCCGAGAATGCTCTACACCTCATCTCGTCGGGGACAGCGTAGATATCCGCAGCAGCTTGGTATTGTTCTATATGAAGTACGGGATCTGTCTTTCCATCGTACTTGGGAGTCACTACGGGTGCTTTGAATTTCGACGGTGTAGGGAAATCCACAATGGCTTGCACAAAAGGTGTTCCTTGAACAAAAGTTCTCTGTAAGGGGTTCCTCGCCTTAGCCATTTCTCCCAATCTATCCTCCAATCGTTGAATGGAACCTTTCCATGCTTCATTCCCTTCCTCGGGCCGCTTAGTCCGAGCAACTGATTGCTCTGACGTAGCTTCCTGAGATTTATCTCGACGAGTGGTTGGTCGTGATTGCGCAGATCCTTCTCTCAAACCTGGTGGTGGTCGAAAACTTCTTGATGGAGCCCTAGGTGGACTCATGTTCCTCCTTGGTCCTAACCGACTGAAAGGAGACACTCTGCTTAACCTTTCCAAAGCGCTAGTTCTCTCCGGAGAGAGAGTGATACGTTGATCTGTATCCGTAGCCCGTATCGATGAAGTTCGCCCAGGTTGATAAGAAGAATCATTAGACTCCTCATTGCGATATGACCCAGTACGTCTAGATTGCGATTGCCTATGATCACTCCTTGGCCCTGAATAGGTAGGTGCACCGCCCTGAAGAGTTTGAATGAGTTGCCTCATAGATTCTTGCATGGCGGTTTGTCCTTGAGCCAGATTCGTCATAATTCCAGCCAGATCTGGGGATGCAGATGGATTTGGAAGATTTCCAGTATTTCCAACATTTCGATTACTGGATTCTGGATTATCTGCCATTGGTGATAAATGATTTTTAGGAAAAACGATAATAACAGTCGGTTCCCACAGACGGCGCCAATCTGTTGATGTAAAAAACTAGATTGCTCTAATTATTCAATCACAGATAAATAAATAAGACAAAGATTTTTAAAGTGGTTCGGCTAGGAATAAAGCCTACATCCACTGTTATGTTATTGCTGAGTGTTTGTGGAATTCTTGATTACAAGTTCTCTCAAGAAATTCCGGTCCCCTTGAATGAGGATGGTACATGGTATTTATAGCCTTTAGGCTGTACATGAAAGGTCCAATACATTAAATGATATACATATGAAAGGGTAATACATTTAATGCAGCGTGTGCGTCAAGAATATAATGAATAGTTGAACAGTTGTCCGTCTGGTAATTAATGATACGGCCGAGATGCAGTTCGGACCGCATTAGTTGCTTGTTGATCAAGAGTTTCTCGGAACATTAGAGTACCTCGGTGCTATAGAGTTCCTCGGTGTGTTAAAGTTCCTCGGCATTATAGAGTTCCTCGGCGTATTCTCATTGCTCGGAAAGAAGCACGGTTGGTCGGGAAATGATCTTCCTCGCTGTTATTGTGCCATGTAGATTGACACGTGTCTTCATCTTCTTCGTCCACATCAGCACATTAATTTTGGTATCAACACCAATATACTTCTAGTTTGATGTTCTTGGATGGTTTCGAAACTATATTGTTGTTAAATGAAATCAATATTTGATGTTTTTTGTGTAATTAAAAGCTAGATGGTTATTTATCAACAAGTTTGATATTTTTGGTGTAACACAAGACTATATATTTATTGACTTTAACTAGTTGCAATGTGAGGTTATTGGTATTATACTTTCATCAAGGAAGCATTTACACGCCCCCATATTATCGTCTATGGAAAACATGACATACTATTACAACAAGAATAGTGTTCAATGGATTTTGTTATAAAAAAGATAAATTCACTAATTTAGTGGGAAAAACGTCATGGATAATCTAACAAGTTTTCTTCAAGGTTCTAAACATTAACCCTTAAAAATAAATCCTATAAATAAAAGAATTACCTCATTCACAAAATTTCATGACTAAGTTTCATAACATGATATCATTTACTTGAAATGATAATACACATAAATTTATAGATTATAATATACTACATGTAACACAAACGACTATATTTATTATGGAATAAAAATAAACAAGTTTGACATTTTTGTGTAATTAAAAAGTAAACACTTATTGGTCAACAATTGTGAAGTTTTTGCCTTGAGTAAAAAATAAATACTTATTGACATTAAATTTTTTGAAATTTTGAACTTTTGGGTGTTTGAAGTCATTTTAGTTTTTTTAAGACTTAAAATGGTTTATTTTAAAAGAAAAAAAATTGGTGAAAAATGACCATCTATGAGATGCGAATCATTTTTGTAGGACTCGATTATAATTTTGAAAAGATGTAATTCATTTTCAGTGGGAAATAAAATTTGATGTATTGTAAAAAAATATGTATTGACATTTTTTTCAAACCAAAAAAATAATTACCACCAAAATCTTTTTTTGGGAAAATTGATTTTGGTTCCTCAGTTGTAGACTTAATGTCATGCTACCAGCAATGTCACAAAAAGTCCCAAGAGCATATACCCACATAGACTTCCTTCCACTCCCAAATATCCAAATGCTATCATGTTTCCCAAACATGAGTACACTAATACAATTTATTAGAAAAAAAGTTAATTTTGATATATTAAGGAAGCATCGACCAAAAAAATATATATCAAGGAAGCTAAGACTATTAAAACCTAGAATCGACACTTTTTTTAACTCCCAAACACATAAAATTCAGTAAGTAGGTTACATGATCCAAAATTCAATAGCTGTAGTAAACTAGTTTAACATGAGTTGAATAAAAAAAATTCAGATAAATTCCCAGCTTTAATATTGAACATGTAAGACAAACTACTATTTTCACTATTGAATCTTCAAATATTCATGTTTAACCTACTATCAATAAATCATTAACATATTAACATTTCAAATATGTAAAAAAAATAGAAAATAATAGCCTCAAATATATTTTTCTAAAGTTGATGAGAATACTGTGCGGCTACACAATCCCACGAAAACTTTTTCTTTTGTGTCCAACCTATCGATATATCCCACACCAAAATTACCTCTAGTCTTAACCCCGAGAAGTTATTTTATTCTTTTTCGGTATCTCAGCCACACGCTTAGCACTAGAAGGACTAATGAAAATTTCAAAATTAGAGTCCTCATCTCTATCAAATGTTAAAAATGAATAAAAAATTTATAATGAGAATCCACAAAATATTCCTTTAAGAAGTACTAATAAACATATTCATTCAAATCCTTCTCGAAATTCTGAATTGCAATAGCTGTCTAAGCACAAACAAGCCAATTTACTTCCATTGACAATATGAACAACTCTCATTTTTCAAATCAACCATCATAGTATGCTCTGAATGCACCTTAAATACAAATTCAGATGTTTACTAACTGTCCAACTCCTACACTCTTTTAACAAATCACCAAGCTGATGATCAATCTGAGGACACAAACTTCCATTACAACCACTTGCCATCTTCTTACGTTCAGTCATCATCTTCATGATTTTTCATCTAATGTGATCAACAAGATCCATGATTGGAAAATGTCTAGCCTTTCAAATCCATGAATGATTCCATAACATTTTAGTACATTTCTACATACTTCTTACCCTCCAAATAAGACCTCTTCCAGTGATCCTTTCCCAAACTGTTCACAAAGTTACGAGTTGGTTCACCTCATTCCGTAAGCAAAAAATTTAAATTATGGTAAAACTTTCCACGTCTCGATGCATATGCACAAGTCCTAAACATGTTCATAATCTTCTCTCTCACTGGACTTGAAAATAACCCCGACAAATGGTCTTTAAGGTAATTTCTCAAGTATTGCAAATAATAAAAATGATGAGAAGTAGTAAACACTTTGGAAATAGACTTCAACAATCCCTTGTTTCTATTCGATATATATGTTATATTCAAGGAAGAAACAATAACATGTGGTAAATGTTCAAAAAACCATTCCATACTCTCTTCTATTTTTGAATCAACAATTTTAAATGCTAAAGGAAGTATTCTTTCTTTAAATAAATAAAACAAAATATAGTGAGTATATAACAACAAAAATAAAAATAAATTATTGTAAGAGTGTAAGGACATATTTCCATAGGTCCGTTATCAATTTATTATTTCATATACCGCTACACCGTTGAAGAGCATTCAAGAGACATCTACATCAAAGACGGATCCTAATTACTCAAGTTCTTCATCATTCAAGACTCCGCGAAGTTTACTTTGGTAAGGTTATGTTTTAAATACCTTAAATTTTCACTTAAAGTGTTGGGATATTTTTACAAAATATTTTTCTAAAGATTTTGTTCTCGGACACCTTTCCGTATAAAAATTATAACTAATTCATAAAAAATCAGAAAGATACAAAACTGGCGGCCACGCGTTCGTATCGAAATTTTCTACAGGTTCGGGTGGAATCTCGTTTGATAGGTCATTCGAACAACCTGCTTTTATCGTTCAAATGACGTAGCATCTCGTTAGATATCGTTCGAACGACATTTTTCCTTTGTTACAGTGACTTGCTGATCTCGTTCGAACGAGCTCTATTTTCGAGGCGACATGTTTTTCCTATAAATACTCATTATTTGGTTTCATTTTTCAGAAGAAGTCACGACATTTTGACGAACAGAAAACTATGAAAGCATAATCCTTTTGACTTCTTCCTTTAGGGTTTTAATCCCCTTTTGGTTTTCAATTCACAAAACTCCCATATGCCTTAGTGAATTATTTTGGTTTTCAAGAACATACTTTGCTCTTGTTTATACTTTGTGAGGAGAGATCTACAACCGACAGTTCATGCTATTGTGGAGGGAGTCCTTATAAATCTCACTCTTGTGGAGAAGCCGTTTTTCTCCTTCATTGCTGCCCTCCTAGAAAGGAAAAATTCCAGTCGTAACTTGTGGAGGAGCCGTCTTCTTTTTCACTGCTGCCCTCTTGAAAAGGGAAAGTTCCAACCGAGACATCGGAACCGACACCTGCAGGTATTTCGTATGTCACCCTATTTCATTGTAATCCGTGTAAGCCGTTTTCTTACAAATTATAGTGAAATAAAAGGTTTTTCCCCTTTGGGGGATTTTTCCTGAAATTGTTTGTTTTATCTTGCATGCTTTATTTTATTGGATAAATCATCTAGATGCATGTTTTAGGGTTTAACTAAAATTTGGGATTAATTAAAATTGAATTTTATTTGAGAAGTCGCAATATTTTCGCTGTAGCGATTCTACAAATTGGTATCAGAGCTTATTTAAGCGATCACCACTTTACAAATAGCAAAAATTTATAATTGCGTATTTAATTTTTATTTGGCTTATTCCTTTACACGCTACTTAATCTTCATGAGCATTCTCAAATCTTTAAAGAGAAGAATCGTTGGTGACATTTACATATATTGAAGATTGTTCATCACAACTTTACTCGAGAAGAGTTATGAAGTGGTTTGGTAAAGATTAAAATGTCCACAGGTCATTTTTAAATAGAGTTGTTTTACAAAATATTTTTAAAATGAGTTTCAAATATTTTTTGTAAAACTCACTAACTCGTTGGATCGTTATGACATGTCATTTGAATGAGATGTGCAGGGTCATTAAAATGAGGTCCCCACATTCGAATGAGATCAGAAGCATCACCTTCTTGGTTAGCTCTAGAATGGTGTTTAAAGTATCGTTGGAAGCCGTTTGAATGATATCAGGTACTTTGTTCGAACGAGATGACAGTTCGTTCGAACGAGTACACGTATTTTTATTTTAAAAACAAATCTGATGCAATCTTTTATCCCTATCTCCTTGTAACATCTTTTCCTATAAAAAGAGATACAGGGATGCATTTGTTTTCAAGTCTTTTTAAAGTTCTTTGTGTGATCAAACATTATAATTTTTTCATCCGAACCTCTTGGATCTTTTAGGAATAACAATTTTTCAAACTAATAGAAACACAATCAAAAGTTTTATATCCTTATAGAGATATTCTCTACTTCTGCTATGTGGATTCGAGGCTTTACAACTCAAGAATACTGGAATCGATTACTATAAAGGCTAATCGGTGGATACCGGGGCAAGAACTTCTTACTATGGGCAGTGCTGGACTGCATTGTTTTTCATAAAAGATTCGAAGACTCTTGTGCATTATACTTAGTGGATCTATAAGTAGTTTGTAAATCACTATGTGTTTCTCTTATCTTTAACAGTGATGAATTAAAAGTTTTGTTCAATAGGAATTTTTCCTCTATTTCTTATTATTCGTATTTAGTTTGGAGATTTTGTTTGAATTTGACTTTACACAATCTTGTATTTTTACTTTAATTGAATCAAGGTAAAATTTGGTTAAAAATGAATTTTTTTTGTGTGGCCTAATATACAAGTGAATTCATATCTCCCCTTACTTTATCAAATTCGTATCAGACTGGGTTACACTAATTTATTTTGTGATCTTTACTTTGGAATTATATGGATAATTTGTATAATAGGCTACCTATTTGTTATGGGACAAATAATGCATATTGGAAAGCTCAAATGAGATCGGCATTGAAGTTGATTGATGAGAGATGCTGACTTGTTTGTGAAAGAGGGTAGACACACTTTGACTAATGATGATGTCGTAAGTCTTAAACCCATCACTACTCTGACCAAGGATGATTTTAAATGGAATAATTTTAATTCACATGGCCTGAGTGAAATTTTTGGTACAGTCACTCCCGATGAGTTTCGTCGGATTATGACGTGTACCATATTTAAGAAAACGTGGGATACCCTCCAACTCATTTACGAGGGTACGAACTCCGTGAAAACTTCTAAGCTTTAAAATCTTACCTCGCAGTTTGAGACCATTACTATACTAGATACTGAGACTTTTGATGAGTTTTGTGCACGTTTATCTGATATAATCAATTCTAGTTTTAATTTGGGTGAGAGAATTTTTGAGACAAGAGTTGTGAAAAAGATTTTGAGATCACTACCATCCCGTTTAATCCCTAAAGTCGCACTCTTAAATTTATTGGGAATTTTAGATACGCTTAGGTTATAAGAACTCATAGGAGACCTTCAAACTTATGAGATCGATATGTTCCCCAAAATTCAAAAGCCAAAGGAAAGAGGGATTGCCTTGAAATGCCAATATGAAAAGATAAAAGAAAAGGTTTCTTCTGACTCCAAAGTTGCTTTTGATCTTGATGATCTTGCCCTTTTTGTGAAAAAAATCAAAAAAATTCTCAAACTATGAAAAAAAAATCTCCCAAGGAAAATAAAGGTTTTGAGAAAGGTAAAAAATTTAAGTTAGGCAAGAAAGGTTTTGATAAGCTGAGAAGAGAGTATCCTAAAAAAGATGAGGAGGGATGCTATGAGGACAAAGGTCAGGGTTACCAATCCCACGAGTGTGATATGAGGCTAAAGAGATAATGAATAAGCAAAGTCGGCTCTCATGCCACTCTCAGAGATAGTGTCATCGAGTCGGCTGATTTTAGGGATGAATCACCACATGAACTGTGTTGATACCAAATTTAGTCTGCTGACATGGATCAGTTAAGTGGAGACACATGTCAATCTACATGGCACTTACAAACATTTCTGAACAACACCTTGACTTCGAGGAACTCAACCTCCCCGACCAACTCAGACACTCCGAGCAATAGGTGCTCTCCGAGGAACTTTTCTATACCGAGCAACTCATGAATACCGAGCTACTTAGGTGGTCCGAGCAGCTTAGGCGGTCCGAGCTGCATCTCGTACAGAGCATTAATGACCGGATAATCAACAAATCGACTGCGCATTAAATGCTCATTATTATCATACAGATGTATACGCCTATTGGACAACTATGTGTTACCCTTTCACATTTACAGCCTGAGGGCTATAAATACATTGTATCATCCTCATTGTAAGGGGACTCGGAATTTCTTGGTAAAACCTGTAATCGAGAATTTCCAAATAGTTAGCAATAACAAAACAGTGGACGTAGGCCATTCCCTTAAGGCTGAACCACTTTAAAAATCTTTTATCTTGTTTATTTTTATCTGTGATTGATTAATTAGAGATAATCTAATTTTTTACATCAACAGATTGGCGCCGTCTGTGGGAAATGACTGTAATTATCATTTTTCACCAAAAAAATTCATCACCAATGGCTGATAATCCTGAATCCAGTAATCGAAACGCTGGAAACTCCCCGAATCCATCCGCTCCTCTAAATGTCCAAGATCTGGCTAGAATTATGGCCAATTTGGCTCAAGGCCAGACGGCCATGCAAGAGACTATGCGACAACTAATGCAAACTATCCAGGGTGGAGCGCCGACCCATTCAGGACAACGAAGTGTTCAAATAAATACCCGTTTACTTTCTTCGCGTATTAGACAGAGCGATTCATATCGCACTGAGAGATTTGATGATTTTTCTTATCAACTGAGTCGAACTTCGTCAGTACGAGCCACAGATACTGGACAACACATTACTCTCTCTCTCCAAAAAGGACTAGTGCATTAGAGAGATTAAGTAGGTTTTCTCCTTTTGATCGATTGGGCCCTAGGAAGAATAAAAGTCCTCCTAAGGCTGTGTCGAGAAACTTTCGATGACCATCTGATCTAAGAGAGGGATCTGCCCAATAACAACCAGTTGCTCGACATAATAGATCCCAGGAAGCGACTTCAACACGATCAATTGCTCGAACCAATAGGCCCGAGGAGGGAAATAATTCATGGAAAGGCTCTATTCAAAGGTTGGAGGACAGACTAGGGGAAATGGATAAGGCCAAGAATCCTCTACAAAGAACTTTTGTCCAAGGGACACCTTTTATACAGGCAATTGTGGATTTTCCCACACCATCGAAGTTCAAAGCACCTGTCGTGACCCCTAAATATGATGGGAAAACTGACCCTGTCCTTTATATGGAACAATACCAAGTTGCTGCCAACATCTATGTCGTGCCAGATGAAATGAGATGCAGGGCATTTTCGGGAACTTTTACCGAATCTGCACAAATATGGTACAATAATCTTCCTCGGGGGAAGAATTCAACTTTCTTTCAACTGGCTGAGCTCTTCATTGGAAATTTCTATTTTGGAGAAAAACCAGTTAAACGAGTGGCACATTTGTTAAGTGTTAGACAAAATACAGGTGGGAGCACCAGGGATTATATAACTCGTTTCAATAATGAGAAACTCGAAGTTATTGATTACGAAGAAAAGATAGCGATTACTGCTTTGATGAGTGGGTTGTTGCCCAATAAATTGTACTACACTCTAGCCAAAGATCCACCCAGGACCATGTCAGAACTGATGGCAAAAGCGGCCAAAATCATGAATGTCGAGGAGGCCATGACTGCGAAGAAGAACATGGACACCAAAGAGAACAAGGTGGAGGTCGATAAGGCTAAAAAGAAAGAACATAAGAACAACGGTGGTGACAAGCAGTCAAAAGCAAAGCCATCATGGGAAATATTGAAGAAATTTGAAAATTATACTCCTTTAAAAGTAGACATAAACCATGTCCTGGAAGAAATCAAGAACAACGAGGAGCTAAACTGGCCAGAGAAGATAAAGACAGATCCTGACAAGAGAAATAAGTCCAAATATTACGAGTTCCATAAAGATCATGCTCACACGACCAAAAATTGCATAGCTCTCCAGAATGAAATCGAAACACTCATCAGACGAGGAAAGCTGGCCAAGTATGTTGATCGAAGAAATGAAAGAAAAATCAACGACCGAGCAAGACAGAGATCTAGATATATTCGTCGAGCAGAAGAAAATAAGAAAAGAGATCATGAAGATGATCCAGAGGACGACCCCGATCTCCCCAAAAGACCAAGACAACCAGAGCGTGAGGTATTTTCAATTCGTTTTGGATCATTTGATTGTAATGTTATTACAGGTGGAGATACAGGAGGTGGGGACCTTACTACAGAAAGGAAAGCTTAACTCAATGAGGCTCAAGCTTGTTCATACATTCAGCGAATAAATCTATCTGAGAATAATCGCCCGAGGAAAGTGAATAAAGAAAAACTGGTCATCGGTTTCTCCAAGAACGACCTCGCAGGTGTACTATATCCTCATGATGATCCACCGGTGATCAAAATGAGGATGAAGGAAGTAATAATATCAAGAGTACTGGTGGATAATGGTAGCTCGACGGATATCATGTTCTACTCATGCTTCGATAGTTGAAATCTAAAGTTGTCTCAGTTGGAACCTTATCACTGGCCCCTCCTCGGGTTTACTGGTGAGAAAGTCTTTCCACTTGGGACGATCAAGTTGGATATGTTCATCGGTACATGGCCTGCTTGTCGAACAGAAAGAGTACATTTTTTTGTGATCGATTAGAGTGTCCAGTCAGCTTACAATATCATTATGGGAAGGGTAGGATTGAAGAAGTTCGAAGCAGTACCATCTACTGTACACCAATGCTTGAAATTTCCAACCAATTTTGGAGTGGGAGTTCTGAAGGGTGACCAAAAAGTATCTCGAGAATATTACTACTCATCTGCTGAGTAAGAAGAACTGGAGGAATCAAGGAAAAAGACTACTACCTACCAAGTGCATGAAGGTGCAGAGATTGAAACATTGGATCCTAGAGATGAGTCGCAGCTCGTGAAAGGTCAGGTGGTGGAAGCTACTAAAAATATCATTTTGGACGACGAGCACCCGGAACGAACAACTCAAATAGGTTCGTCGTTAGATGCCTCACTAAAACAGAAATTGATAGTTTTCCTAAAAAGCAGAAAACAAACTTTTTCTTGGAGTGATGAGGACATGCCAGGAATAGACCCAAATTTCTTATGTCACGAGCTCAATGTAAATAAGGAAATAAAGCCACTAAAGCAGAGAAGAAGAGTGTTCAGTCCCGAAAAGAACCAAGCTATACAAGAGGAGGTCAAGAAGCTCCAAAAATCTTGCTTTATTGAAGATGTCAAATATCCAGACTGGTTAGCTAATGTGGTGATGGTGAAAAAGAAAAACAACAAGTGGAGGATGTGTGTAGACTTCACTGAACTCAACAAGGCTTGCCCAAAGGATCATTTTCCTTTGCCCCGAATTGATCAATTAGTGGATGCTACCTCGGGACACGAGTTATTGAGCTTCATGGATGCTTATTCTGGTTACAACCAAATTAAAATGAAACCTGAAGACAGGGAGAGTACCTCTTTCATTACCCCGAGGGGAACTTATTGTTATAATGTTATGCCTTTTGGTTTGAAAAATGCAGGTGCAATATATCAGCGGCTGATGAACAAGGTGTTTGCAGAACAAATCAGTTGCAATATGAAAGTTTATGTTGATGATATGCTGACGAAAAGCAAGAGAGCTGCTGGCCATCTAATTGACTTAGGTCAGACGTTTGATCAACTAGATAAATATCAAATGAAGTTGAATCCCACCAAGTGCATATTCGGAGTACGAGAAGGCATGTTCCTCGGGTATATAGTCAACCAATGAGGAATCGAACCAAACCCAGAGAAGATCAAGGCTCTATTGGGACTACGATCTCCAACGACGAAGAAGGAAGTACAAAGTCTCACTGGGCGAGTTACAGCACTTAATAGATTTATATCACGAGCAACAAATAGATGCCTCCAATTCTTCAAAACACTCCGAAAAACCTTTGAATGGAATGACGAATGCGAGAAGGCTTTTCAAGAGTTGAAAAAATATCTGGGAGCATCTCCACTGTTATCCAGGCTAGTGATGGGGGAAAGATTGTACTTGTATTTGGCAGGGTCGGAGAATGCAGTTAGCTCGGCATTGATAAGAATGGAGGATGGAGTGCAAAAACTAATTTATTACACTAGCAAGGCCTTCCAAGGAGCAAAGATTAGATATCCAAGACTGGAAAAGTTAACACTAGCACTGATCGAGGCGAGTAGGAGAATGAGGCCATATTTCCAAGCTCATACCATAGTTGTGTATACTGATATGCCATTGAGGCAAGATCTTCATAAACCAGAAAAATCAGGGAGATTGATGTACTGGGCAGTAGAACTTGGTGAATATGACATACTTTATAAGCCTAGATCATCGCTAAAAGGGCAAGCAGTAGCAGATTTTATAGCAGAGTTCACCTATCCTGATACCTTCGAGGAGCAAAAGCTGCACACCGACCAACCTGTGGATGTTATAGGATCATCAAATTTAACCCTCGATCAACTTAAGGTGGTCGACGAGCAAGAGAATATGGTCGACGAGCAGCAAGAAGTGCTAGAGGAGAATAAAAGGAAGAAGCAAATATTCCACCGAGGAACTCTGTCAGATCAAAAATTTGAAGACGAGGTACCTATATGGAATCTATATGTGGATGGCTCATCTTGCACTACAGGCTGTGGGGCAGGGATTGTTTTGAATAGCCCGAATGAGGTCGATGTGGAGTATGCTCTGCGCTTCCAATTCAAGGCTTCTAATAATGAGGTTGAATATGAAGCTATGATTGCAGGTCTTAATTTGGCAAAAACCATGGGGGCAGAGCAAGTTATTGTATTCAGTGACTCGCAATTGATCGTAAATCAAATACTGGGAGTATATGCAGCCAAAGGAGAATTAATGATCAAGTATCATGCAAAAGCAATGGAAGTTTCATCAAATCTGACGGCGGTGCAGATAATTAGAGTACTAAGATTGGAGAATGCCAGAGAAGATGCCTTAGCTCGGTTATCCTCAGCAACGCGCATCGAGCTACGAAGAACAATCTCAATAAAAGTCTTGGCTAGTCGGAGCATAGATGAAGATCTGACGATAAAATTCATTACCCTTGATCTAGAGCAATCTTGGATGGATCCCATTAGGGCATATATTGAGGAAGGGAAATTACCAACTGATAAACTCGCAGCAAAGAAACTGAAGTTTAAAGCTGCTCATTATGTACTGACTAATGGCATTCTATATAGACGAGGAATCATAGCAGGTTTGCAGAGATGTGTCCATCCTTCCGAGGTGAAAGACTTGATTGAAGAGGTACACGAAGGGTCTTATGCAGCACATGTAGCAGGTGGAACGCTTTTGCAATGAATAATGACACAAGGATACTATTTGCCAACGATGAGGGCTGATTGCATAGCCTATGCCAAAAAATGTGACAAATGTCAACGCTTCTCCTCTATCCAAAGAACTCCCCAAGTACTGTTGACACCCATTACTTCCCCTTGGCCATTCGCCATGTGGGGAATTGACTTGGTCGGGCCACTTCCAACGACCAGAGGAAGGTTTAAATATCTCGTCGTCGCAGTGGATTATTTTACTAAGTGGGTGGAAGATGATCCCCTTATCGATGTGACATATGACAAAGTGTATCAATTTATATGGAAGAACATCATTTGTAGATACGGTCTTCCTCATGCATTCATCACAGACCATGGAACCCAATTCGACAATGAGGAGTTTGATGCGTATTGTCATTAGTCGAACATATTGAAAACCCACTCTGCACTAGGCCATCCCCAGAGTAATGGGAAAACTGAAGTGACGAACAGAACGCTGCTGAATGGCTTGAAGAAAAGATTAAATGATGCAAAGGCAAATTGGATCAACGAGCTGCATTCTGTACTATGGGCTTATCGTACTACTCCACGAGCAGCCACAAGAGAATCTCCATATATACTGGCATTTGGAAGTAAAGCTGTTATACCTGCCTAGCTGGGTCTCCCCACACACAGAGTGCTGAATTTTAACTCTCCTATCAGTGACCTGATGAGAAGATTAGATTTGGATATGCTCGAGGAAGTTAGAGAAGAAACAACAATTAGAAATGCTGCATACCAGCAACGGACAACTCTGTTCTACAACAAGAGAGTAAAGAAATGTGATTTGAAAGCAGGGGACTATATGCTAAAGAAAGTAATTCAAAAGCACAACAAACTGGAAGCTAACTGGCATGGGCCCTACAGAGTAACAGAGGTCGTTCGACCAGGGACTTATAGGATTGAAACTTTAAAAGGGGAGGAGTTTGAGAATGCATGGAACGCAGAGCATCTTCGCAAATATTATCAATAGTTCAATCCCTATGTAATGCAGTTTTCTTCAAAATGAATAAAAGTTTTGGATGTTTTGCCCAATTCTCTCCTTTTGTTGAAAATTTTTCAGAGTACTAGTGCTACACACTACGCATCAAGCACAGAGGGAATAAGAAAATCCACCAGCTATAGTTGGTCGGGAATGGAAATTTTCCAGAAACACCAACTACGGTTGGTTGGAAAAAAAATCCACCAACTAAGGTTGGTCGGGAATGAAAATTTTCCCAGAAACACCAACTACGGTTGGTTGGGAGGAAAATCCACCAACTATAGTTGGTCGGGAATAAAAATTTCCCAGAAACACCAACTACGGTTGGTTGGGAAGAAAATCCACCGACTATAGTTGGTCGGGAATAAAAATTTCCCAGAAACACCAACAATGGTTGGTTGGGAAGAAAATCCACCAGCTATAGTTGGTCGGGAATGAAAATTTTCCCAGAAACACCAACTACGGTTGGTTGGGAAGAAAATCCACCAACTATAGTTAGTCGGGAATGAAAATTTTTCGAAAACACCAACTACGGTTGGTTGGAAAAAAAATCCACCAGCTATAGTTGGTCGGGAATGAAAATTTTCCCAGAAACACCAACTACGGTTGGTTGGGAAAAAATCCACCAACTATAGTTGGTCAGGAATGAAAATTTTCCCAGAAACACCAACTACGGTTGGTTGGAAAAAAAATCCACCAACTATAGTTGGTCGGGAATGAAAATTTTCCCAGAAACACCAACTATGGTTGGTTGGGAAGAAAATCCACCAACTATAGTTGGTCGGGAATAAAATTTCCCAGAAACACCAACTACGGTTGGTTGGGAATAAAATCTACCAACTATAGTTGGTCGGGAATAAAAATTTCCCAGAAACACCAACTACGGTTGGTTGGGAAGAAAATCCAGCAGCTATAGTTGGTCGGGAATGAAAATTTTCCCTGAAATACCAACTACGGTTGGTTGGGAAGAAAATCTACCAACTAAGGTTGGTCGGGAACAGTTGATTAAACAAATGAAAGTCACTTCAGGGCTTAAAATTAAAAAGTGATAAGTCATTACAATAAAAAACAAAACAGAAATTTTTGATACTTATGACATTTTAAATTATCACCAAAGTTGTTCGAGAAATAAAATATCACCAACTCTGCTTGGTCGTCAGATAATTATCATCAATTAAGATAGTCAACATTAAATTTTCACCAACTCTAATTGGTCGACAATTTAAAATAGCACAAAACATCTTTGTCTTTTCAACAGATATACGTGCAAATTCATTAGAAATGTCTTACAAAATATTTCCAAAGACAAGGACAGTTAAGATTGCGAAGAAAACTAGAAGTTTTTCATTAAATCCAGAATAAAATACTGTGAGAAACGAAATACATATTTTATGATAAATTATTACATCAAGAATACTATTCTATTGGCTTCTTCCCCTCTGCCTTTGAAACAAGTTCTTCACCGGCGGGAGGATCGTCTAAGGCATAGGGGGAATTGATGAAATTTAAATCTTTGAGCATCCTGACATTCATTACTGAGGGCCAATCAAGTAGGTGCTCAGGGCGAGATATCTCGAAATTGGAATGAAGACTGTAGTCACCGAGATACTTTGAAATCAGGCATCGAGGAATGGCCCGAGAAGGAATCCAGCTCATATCCAGTTTGAAAGGTGGCACTGGCAACTCGAGCAACCCAAGGTCATAGTAATCCCACAAATAGTGACCCTGTTCCAACTGCAGCACACCCAAGGAGTTCAGCCATCCTTGCTTGTAACCCTCATTATTTGCAGTTTGGATCCGGTCATCTAGATGGTAGAGGGCTTCATTATAACCATCCATCCAGAACTCTCTGGGCTGCTTGTGGAATTGATAGGTTAACCTCTCCAGTTGCTCGTGGAGGTTCTTTGTTAAAAGTTCTTTACTCTCGAAGGCAGACTTTTGTACAGAGAGCTGCTCATCCAGATTCAGAATCCTCTTGGACATCTCAGCTAATGCTTGATTCTTCGCCATTAACTGGAAGGCCTGATTCTCCAAATCTGATTGAGTTCTTTGTTCTTCAACAGTAACCCGAGCAGCCCTTGCTCGTCCCCGAGAAGCTCTTGCTCGTCCGTGAGCAGAGGTAGAAGGACCAGTTCTCTTCAAGGTTTCTAATTCATCTCTCAGATTGGCATTCTCAACCTCCAAGAAAGAAAAACCTTCATCATTGACAGGAACCAAGGCTCCCGAGGTATAGGCTGCAGATTTTAACTGAGATATCTCTCCTCATAAATTATTCTTTTCTTGCTCTAACAATTTGGTGATCTGCCTATGCTCTTCAACCTCGGTCTTCAAAGTCCTTTCCTTTATATCATAAGAAGCAAACAACTTATCATATCCCTTATCAGCACTTATTTGCTGATACTTATTCTCATATCCCAGATGCAGAAGGATAGTAGACTCCTTGTACTGTTGTTGAAGTTCCTCGAGGGTACCCTGGAGATCTTCAATCATCTGATAGTATGCCACATTATTAGCAACTGCACGGTCGAGCAGACATTTCAAATACTGGTAGGCTTTAACTGCTCATTCTGAATCATCTGGACCGACGATATCGACGATTTGAGATTCATTCAAGTCAGTATGGCCAGCCTTGAAGTAGTCGTTACATTTTTTCATCAGTTCTGTATCATGGGCTGACAAGAGTTCCATTATAGCCATAAACTAGTAAAGAAAAGAAATAGAAAGAATCAATAAAATACAGCCAGAGCAAGAAGAATAAAAGCAGGGCAAGAAAAAGGGAGTTAAGTTGCACAACCAAAAACTTCAAATTTTATTACATCATAAAAGAAGTACATAGCCCAGAGTTATATTTAATAAAATGCAAAGAGAAAAGTCCGAACAACTCTACACCTTCTCCTTGTCTCCTAAAAATTTCTCGGGAGGCTGGGACGAAGAGGTAGGTTGCTCGGATGGCATAGAAGGATGCTCGGAGGGTGTTGGAAATTGCTCGGTTGAAATTTTGGCTGGTTGAAGTTGCTCGTAGGACGTCTGGACAACTGGGGGATGAGAAATCTAATCTCCGATCACCATAGAGGATTCCTCGGAAGTAGCTTCGTCTTCTTTTTCTTCCCCGGGAGAATGAGGGGGGCCAGGAATGTGTCGCTGAAATAGGTCTGAATTCTCATCGACATTCATCTCTCTCAGAGCAGCCACCTAACCATCCCTAAAATATTTAAGGCTGCCATACTCCATTTGTGAGATCATGGCAGCCAAACCCTTATTCCAACCCTTGTCCCAGCCAGTACTGAAGGACTTCTTAACAGTAAGTTTCCACTTTGCCTTCTCTAAGGAAACCCTCTCAGTCATGAGTTCCTCGGCAGCTTTTAATTTCCTTTCTGCCTCTTCCCTCTGGTGATCCGCTTCATGGAGTTTGCCTAACTCCTCTTCAGCAGCTTTGAATTTGGCCTCAAGCTCTCCAGCATTTTGGAGCTTCCCCTCGAGCTCTTTATTCTTACTTTCTAAGTCTTTTGTCTTCTCCTCCAAACCCTTGGAGACTTCAACAACTTTCTCTCTCTCTTGCTCGGTGGCCTTTAGTTATTTCCCCCAAGCACCTTTATCTTCGTCATACTTTTAACGAGAATCCTTTAAGGACTGTGACAGGCCTATAAGAGCCTCCTCCACACCTGACGAGGAGATCGAAGCTTTAATAGCCTCATCCTTTTTCAAAATAGTGTTGAAACAAGTTACCAACTGGAAAAAGAAAATAATTGTAAGTTAGTGCAAGGACATAACATTGAAACATGAAAGTTTAAAATAGTAATACTTACAGAGGCAATAGGTTGAGCTGCCAAGGTAGTAACCTCTCTCGAGAAATATTTTCTTCAACACCTTGGATCTCGGGGATAATCCAAGACTTCACCGAGCTCATGGCAGAGCTCGGAGCAACAAAAGTGGGAATACCACTTCCAGTAGTTAAAGGTTGAGAGATGGATTCAGCCAAATTATCCGAGGAGTTTTTCTTCAACTTCCTCATGGGAGAAGGAACATTCTCGACCAAGGATACCGTCTTGATCGGTGATATAACTATAACCTCGCTTGAGGGGAAACAGCTGCAATCTTGCTTGGAGCCACAGGGGGCTTCTCGGCAACCTTCTTAGTAGCAGCTGGAGGAGGTGCATCAATTTGTCTTGTCCCTTCTTTTGGGACATCCTTCTTACTTTTCTCTGCCTCTCCAGCAGTAGAGGCAGACTTATCGAAGAGGGCACGAGCTCTTCTTCTCTTCATTCTATCATTGAGAGGAATATGCGATTCAGGAGAAGAATCTGCAGAAACTGGTGTTGGTTCTATGTTACTTATCACTGGACGAGCAGTGAAAGACGAGGTACAACTCTTGTACTGCAACAAGTACTAGGCTGATCTGATATGTTCGTCAGCGATAGTTTGATGAAAACCCCAGATAAGTTTCAGATGCTTTAAGTTAACTTCTGTCTCCTTTGGAGACCTTCTTTTGCTGTCAACTGCAAATAAATAAAAATCAAACTATCAGTGACGCATTTTATCGAATATAAAGAAAACATGATTTTAAAAACTAAATAAAATAAAAACAACCTATCCCATTGCCATAGGGAGGACATCTAGGACCCTGATATACGTCATTTTCAGTTAATGGAGCATGTTGCCAATTTTTCATAACAACTCCATGCTCGAAGTAATCCCTGTTGGTATCTGGAAGATTGACAACTAAAGCCCTATTTAAAACCTAGTTTTCAAATAAAAAGTACTATCACTGACAGCCCATCTATAGCAAAACATAATCTCTGGAATTCCTAAATGGGTTCCATGAATCTGATTTAACCTATGGACTCCATTAACTATTCTCCATGTATTCGAGGCTATTTTTGCAGGTACCACGTCAAAATATTGACAGAATTCCAAACAAAAGGGATTTGGAGGAAAAGAAAAGCCACATTCGGCTACAAAGAGACTGTGGAACCAATGTCCCTCAGCCAAACGAAAATAATCAGAAGGACTAGAAAGTTCTTCCAAAATGACCCAGGAAGGAATAGAAAAATCAGAACAAAATTTATCAAGCGACTCAATAAGGTAAACCATGATGAATAAAGAAAATAAAAGAGAAGGAAGAAGATCTTACAGAAGAAGGGTAGATCAGTTGATAACGAACGATGGAAGGAATGAATGCACAAGATGGAGAAGAAATGGAGAGCTAAAAGATACAGATTTGAAAAAGTAAGAGACGATAGGATTTTCTGCAACGCTTAAATACCTTACCTTGGGAAAGGGTAAAAATAATGATTACAAAGAAAGACGTTTGTGCTACCGCGACTAAAAGGACAAAAAAGGCATGGAGACCGAAGCAGTGGGAAAAATTCAAAAAGTCTGATTCTATGAATTTGAAAGGAACAATAAATACAAGAAAAACACTCCTAAAATTCAGGATGACTATTTAATCCCGCCATATTTCGAGAAGAATATTACACACTCCTCAACCTCGAATTGTGAAACATTGGGGGCTTCTATTGATACCAAATTTAGTCTGCTGACGTGGATCAATTAAGTGGAGACACATGTCAATCTACATGGCACTTACAAACATTTCTGAACGACACATTGACTTCGAGGAACTCAACCTCCCCGACCAACTCAGACACTCCGAGCAATAGGTGCTATCCGAGAAACTTTTCTATACCGAGCAACTCATGAATACCGACCTACTTAGGCGGTCCGAGTATCTTAGGCGGTTCGAGATGCATCTCGTACAGAGTATTAATGACCGGATAATCAACAGATCGACTGCGCATTAAATGCTCATTATTATCATACAGATGTATACGCCTATTGGACAACTATGTATTACCCTTTCACATTTACAGCCTGAGGGCTATAAATACATTGTATCATCCTCATTGTAAGGGGACTCGAGATTTCTTGGTAAAACCTGTAATCGAGAATTCCCAAACAGTCAGCAATAACAATACAGTGGACGTAGGTCATTCCCTTAAGGCTGAACCACTTTAAAAATCTTTTATCATGTTTGTTTTTATCTGTGATTGATTAATTAGAGATAATCTAATTTTTTACATCAACAAACTGTGTCTTGCGTTCATGGCCAGTCACGTGCGTACTTTGAGTTTGTCCCATGCTAGTGAGGACATTTCTAAATGTGATAGCCACGATAATTTGTCGTACTATTCTGGATAGAGTGAGAGTGATGAAGAGAATTTAGTTGAGGGAGAAGGTGAAATTCAACGTGCTTACGTTGAACTTTACAAAGAGTCTTTGAGAACCAAAAATAACAATAGGAGTTAGACTCTTAGGGTGTTAGATTTAGAGAACGAGGTGCAACTTTTTAAGAGAGTGTAAGGCGTCGGTGAGTCAACTCACGAAGTTGAAAGTTTCTTTATGTTAGTAATTGGTTATGGTTGGTAGGGAGAAGATTGATTTGTCTAACATTATGGCTAATCTTATAAGAGATCTGCAATCTTCATTATAGACTCGTAGGAAACTTAAAGCCTGTGTATCTCAACTAAAAAAAGATCTCAAACCTGCTTGGGAGGTTAATATCACTTTAGAGGATACATCTAATAAGGTTGGAAATATGTTCCTCGATTACGTGTAAGGTTTTAATGAGAACAAGGAATAGATCACGAAGATGCATCCAATTCTAATGCCGCACGCGAACCGATTCTCGAGTTTGTGATGGATTTTCATGAGCCTCGGCCTACTAACACACCAAGGAGAGCTCATTCTAGGGATTTTAACCAAGGATTTTAACCAAGGAGAGCTCATTCTATGTATTCCCATTGCAAACAAAGAGGCCGCCTTAGGAAGTTTTATTTTAAGCTAGGGTGAGTTTCACACACACGAGTTCCTCGACATGCTCCCACACGAATTCATACACGTGTTCCTGTACACACACACACACACACATGTTTCTTCACATGATCCCACACACGATCGTAGAGATTTGAGATTTTTAAAGAGAAAGTAGAGTTTTTGATAAAAATTTCATAAAGTTTAATGGTGGAATTTCAAATGATGCCTATTCCTGTTGAGAACTACTCCCGAATCATTGATTAAGTTTGGGTACTTTATCTAGTGCAGGGAGATTATTATGTTCATATCATTTGTCCTTATTGATAGATTTCATTTCTATTATATTTCAATATTCATATATACTTTTATTTGAAAAATCTTGAAAAATCCAAAAAGATTTTTGATTTTTAAGAAGAAGTTTGAAAAAATTTCAAAAAGATATTATTTTTAATAAAATTTCTGAAAAAGACAAAAAGATTACATTTTCGTTTTTCACCATACATGGATGCGCATTTTAAGATATGGATGGGAATTTAATCCAACCCATAGGAGCCCTAACCCGAGTTGACCATAATGGGTCAGATTTTAAAACCCAATTAATGAACTAGGAACTTGGACGGGTTTTAAAATAAAACTCGTTAATTAAATGGGGCGGGTTAGGAGTTCATTTAAAAAAATCGCCCAGCCTCGCCTAATTTAATTTATGCCCACATAAATACCCTTTATATGTATGTTAGTTACAATTAAACCACACACACACACACACACACACACACACACACACACACACACATATATATATATATATATATAAAAAGTCTAACATGAAGAAAGTAACCATCAAATAAAAAGTCCGTACATTTGTGCAATAAAGGTGATAAAAAGTAGAACTTTCCGATTTTTCCGATTTCCGATCCGATTTCTTCCGAATTTGGAATGAAATTTTAGTTTGCCGATTTCCGATTTTTCCGAAAAAAATCGGATCGGAAATCGGAAATAATTCTGAATTTCCGATTTTTTGATTTTTCCGATCCGATTTTTCCGAAACTATGCCGATCCAATTTTTCCGAATTATTTCCGATTTTTTTGGAATTATTTTCCGATTTTTCCGATTTCTTTTCCGATTTTTTGAAAGTTTCCCATATCCCACATCGGTTGGGAGAGGGAGAGGGCTCCAAAATATGCTCTATAAAAGGAGAGTATCCTCCTAACTTCTACACAAATGAAAAATGAGCCAAATCCTCATGTGTCTACATGTTGGGTTAAGCCATTTTCATTGTTTCTTTAAAATGAGAATTTCGAGTAATTGAAAATCCATAATTTATTTATTTTGAAATTTTGGAATTTTCGAAATTTCTGGATTTTTAATATATCTTGTGAATTTCAGATTTTTTCCGATTTTTTCGAATTCGGAATTTTTTTTAATTTTTCAAAAAAATCGGATCGGAATAGTTATTTTATTTCCGAAAAAATCGGAATTTTTTCCGAATAGGCATTTTCCGATCCGATCCGGCCGAAACACAGCCCTAGACCCGACCCTAATGGGACGGGTTTTAAAACCCGATTAATCAATTAGGAGCGAGTATGGATTTAAAAAAAATATATTTATTAAATTGGGCGGGTTAGGAATTAAATTTATATAAAACCACCTCACCCCGCCCCATTAATTAAATGGGCGGGTTAGGATTTTTGAAACCCTGCTCCAAACCCAACCTGTTGCCATCCCTAATTTAAGATGTTCGAATCACCCCTGTATTCCATACATTCATGTGACTTTTTCATGACATTTTAATACACGACGTCGTTTCTTTAATGCAATTAATAATGCATGGCTTGCATTTAATTGTTATTTGATGGTTACTTTCTTCATGTTAGACTTTTTATCACCTTTATTGCACAAATGTACGGACTTTTTACACATTGTACTTGTTTATCATGTGTCGAATATGGTGTTCTTATCTCAATAATGTTTAATAACAAACCAAATGTACTAGAGATAAGTTGTGCCCGTAAGAACCACTGTCCAATTTTCATTTACTAGAAAATTTGTTTTATGTTAAGCAATGGAAAGGGGCTTCGAAAGAGAAAATTCTCTTTATGTCAGAAGACACCATTTGAAAAAATGCCTAAAAGACTAAGGACACTAAAAAATTGAAGTGCCAGGGCCATTTTTATTTTATTAATGCTTCGCTTCACATGATAGTTATGATATGTTCAAAAATTTGAGAGTGACTTCTTAAATCTGTGAGATTTTAAGGGTATTATAAAGTAGAAGATCAATAGGTTTTCACAACAAACTCCCTTGAAAAACGCGAAATAATTTGGCGTTATTATTTTGGGGAGCATTTAAATTCATGGCATGTTGCATAATTCGAGTCAATTTTATTTATGTTCAACATTCCAACATGTAATAACAATTTTTTGACAATGTTCATAGCATAGCGTTAGGCTAGTTTGGCGTATCCCGTTACAAATCATCACGCAATTGAGAAGACGAACCAAACTTTTGCATTTCCATGTTTGAAGACTTCCTGGCATCCTAGAAGGTATAAAATGATTAAGAGTTTGAATTAATTCATAAAATTATATTTGGGATGTTTAATTTTTATCAAAAAGACTAACAAGACTTTTACTTTTCGGAAAATATTTTTTCTAAGACCTGTAGGCCGAGTTTTAAAAATATTAATTTTTTTTGTTCAAGTCATTCAAGCGACAGTAGCAAATAGTTCGAGGGACATGAGCTAGTCGTTTAAACGACATTGTTGTTTCGTTCGAACGACATGTAATGTCCTTCGAACGACCCCGACCCCGACGCCTTAAGATTTTTTTGTTCTTATAAATACCAGTTTCATGAACCAATTTTATTAAGACTTTTAACAAAAACATTACTACATATTCTGGGCAAAAGTTCTTGAAGTTTTGTATGTTAAAACACTTTTTAATTCACAAACAAGGCATCCTTGAAGATGATTCTTGTGAATTAGTTTATTACCCTAGATTGGGTTGTATCTATTTACGTACACCTTGTGAAGAGGCACTCCATAGATGACTGGTGATACCTGCGGGGATTCATTGCTGACGTAGGCTGAAGCTGGGTTGAATTAGGACTGCGTGTTCTTGTGGGTTTGCTGCGATTAATCCATTGCAGATTTCATAGTGTAAGTTGTAAGTTGCGATTTACTATATTATAGTAAAATAAAGGTTTTGCCCGAAAGTTTTTTTTCCAGAATCCTGGCCTTCTCATATTTGCGCATTTGATTTATCTGTTTTATCACATAGTTGAATGATTAGGATAAACAAGATGAAATCGGTTATTAAAGTCACTTGTGCATAATTAAAATTATTGTTGCAATTTTTTGTTGAAATCACCCTTTGCGAGTGTTCTCGCTTTCTAAAATTTTGTATCAAAGCTTATTTAAGTGATCACCGCTTTCACAAATTGGTATCAGAGCGGGTTACGCTAATTTATTGGGTTTGATCTTATTTACTTCCTTTTGGGTGATTGTGTTTTTTCATCTCTCGTGTGCTTGTTTTTACTCTTGATGGATTCTCCTTGTTTTGATGATTTAAATAGTTTGAATTTGATGTTTGCGAACAAAATTGATTTTTTTAAAAAAGAAAATTGTCGTTTTAAATTCACTATGGAACTTTTGCAAACGGTTCAAAATCAAAGAGATTTTTTTCGTGAGAAACTTCTTGCTTTGGACCATGACTTTAATGCGTTAAAATTTTCCAAAAAGGAGAGTGATGATAGAGTCCTATTTTTAGAAAAATAATTGGGGGACTTTAAAAATTCTAGGATTGGTGTTTGTGCGAATGAGGATAAAAATATTTTAGTTGATGAACTTGTGGCACGTGAAGAGACTCTTAGGGATAAGTGTGCATTATTTAAGGGAGAATGTGATAACCTTAAAGGCATAAATAAAAATTTAGAGAAGGAGTTCGAATTTTGGAAGAGTCTAATTCTTTGCTTGAGTAAATAATTTTGGAGTTAAAAAATAATTTGACAGACTCGAGTAGTGTTTGTAGCAATGGTAGTGGCTCGTCGTGTTCTCATGTTTCGAGTGTTAAAGCCAAGACCATTATTTATTTTATAGGGTCAACCAATCCCAAGGACGTTAGAAAAGGTCAACCCATAAGTGTCATTCCACCCATTTATATATGTTCACATTATGGTAGGAAATGGCACCTTAGTCATTTTTGTTTCGATCTACGAAAAAGTCCTAGGAAGTTTAAGTCTAGTGTTCCTTTGTTTTCCAAAACCCTCATGCGCCGTTGCACACCTATTTTAGTTAGGAAATCACTTTTAGCGACACTAGATGGTAAACTAGTTGATTCTCACACGCTTGCACATGATTCGCCTCTTGCCATATCATATTGTTGATTGCTTGCAAGATTTGTATACTTTTTGTATTGTATTTTTCTTTTATTAAGTCATATTTGAAAAATACAATAAGATTTTTGGTTTTATATATTTTTTTGAAAAACACGAAAAGATTTTGTTTTTTTGAAAAAATTCAAAAAGATTTTCGGTTCTTTGTGTGTTTTAGTTTTACACATTTGGTGTGGCATATTGGTATGTTTGAACCTAATTCTCTACTCAATTTCAATGTGGCTAGGACATTTTATATGACTTTGGATGCTTAGATTGTTCTTAACTATGTTTATGGAGTTGTTTCAACACTGATTTGCTTTACGGATTTGACTTTGTACAAGCCTCCACACACACATGCAAGAGCTTATTTGATTTTAATTTCATAATGTACATTTGAGCTTGGTGAGATGTTCTCCTATCAATCCCGTCATCAACATGTTTATTTGACTATGGAGGATTTGTGCATGTAATAACCGTTTACCATGAGAATTGAAATTGAAAAAATGATGAGTGTCCACGGGGAAGGGCTGCGAGAGTGTAAAATTGACTCATCGTAAAAGTCACCGTTTGAAAAGAGACCAAAAGAAATTAAGGCGATAAAAAGTATAATATGCCGAAAAAAGGGGGGCCAATTTGTTTAGTTTCATATATTCATTCAAAATAAAATAAAAGAATTATTTTTAGGGAGTTTGGATGAAAATATTAACAGGTTTGCATAATGACAGTGTATCCTAGTTAAGCTTATTTGGTCATGACGCTACTGATTTGTAAAATCATTAAAATTCTAGGCTTGTTTGCAATGTGTTTGTTTCGTTCAAATTAAGTTCAACTTTAATTATCACTTGAGGCTAAATCTTAGTTTGATAAAGTTTTGCGGTCAATTAGAACTTTTTGAACATATTTGAGTGTTTGTGTTATTATTCTTTTGTTTCTAGTTCACGCCCATTCGTTCCATTCCACACATTTGGATACATTGATACTATGCTAGTGTGTATGACTTATGTATTTTGTGTCGTGGTTTGTGGTCGTTTTGACCTATATATGTGTGCCGAATTTTCTTGAATATATTTCTCGTACATTATATATGGTATGTTTGTTGTATTTGTGAATTTATTTATTTTTGAAAAAAATTAAATATTTAAAAAGGAGTTGGTGTGTTTTGTCTTTGAGATGATCATTACATGTGCTTGACTTAGATCTTTTTTTGATGCTATATTTTCCTCGTCATGATTCTTTGGACTTAATGTTTATTGTTTTTACTTCTTTGTATATTTGTCTATTTTGATAAAAACAAGGGGGGGAGGGGGGGAGCAAATTAAAATGGATGTTTTTGTTGAGTTTGAATTATAGGGTTTTTTGATGAGTTTGAATTATGGGGGAGAATTTATTCATGTTTAATTTGTTTAAAACTCGATGCGTCACGAAGGTATATGTTTGTTGTCTCATGTGTGTAGGAACTTACTTAAAGCGGAATTTAAAGACACACGAATGAAGATAAAGTTTTAAAGGGAAGAAGTTTTTTGAAGATAAAGAGACTTATTCCGTTCCGTTTTAGGGCTGGGAAGGGCATTAGTAACTTTGTAATAGGAGATTTTAATTTTAATTTGGTGATTGGGTCTATTTGTTTATTTTGTACCAGAATAGCCAAAAGGGGAGATTTGTAAGAACAATTTTTCTAACATTGTTCATAGCATAGCGTTAGGCTAGTTTGGCATATCTCGTTACAAATCGTCACGCAATTGAGAAGACGAACCGAACTAATGCATCTCCTTATTTGAAGACTTCCCGGCATTCCAAAAGTTATAAAATGATTTAGAGTTTGAATTAATTCATAGAATTCTATTTGGGATGTTTAATTTTTATCAAAAATATGAACAAGACTTTTATTTTTAGAAAAATATTTTTTCTAAGATCTGTAGGTTGAGTTTTAAAAATAATATTTTTTTTCGTTCAAGTTGTTCAAGTGATCGGAGCAAGTCATTAAAGGGACATTAGCAAGTCATTCGAACAGGAGCAAGTCGATCAAACGACATTGTTGTTTCGTTCAAACGAGATGCAATGTTGTTCGAACGACCCCGCCACCTTAATAATTTTTTATTCATATAAATACCTATTTCGTGAAGCAATTTCAGTAAGATTTTTGACAAAAACGTTACTGCTTATTCTGGACAAAAGTTCTTTAAGGTTTATGTGTCAAAACAATTTTTAATTCACAAACAAAGCATCATTGAATATGATTCGTGTGAATTAGTTTATAACCCTAGATTTGTTTGTATCTATTTGCATACACCTTGTGGAGAGGCACTCCATGGATGACTGGTGATACTTGCGGGGATTCATTGTTGACATAGGTTGAGGTTGGGCTGAATTTGGACTGCGTATTCTTATGGGTTTGTTGCGATTAATCCATTATAGATTTCATTGTGTAAGTTGTACGTTGCAACTTACTATTTTATAGTGAAATAAAGGTTTTTTCAGAAAGGAATTTTTCCTTAAATCTGTAAGTTAGCAATTTTATTTGTGATGGTTTGAGACACACACGTTGTTGCATGTTTAACTACTGAATTAATTTAGTTTGATAATTATCACTGATTAAATAAGGTTAACATGGAAATTTGCAAATTTGGTTTAATTAAGTATCGCACCCTCATTTTACACTACACCTAAGGTTAAAATTAAGTTCTTTCTTTAGAAGAATCTGATGACTTCATGTAACTTTGTTACGTATGTCTATGTTTATTTACCCATGAAACTTGTTCATGCAATTACATTTTGCTCTCTTGATTCGGGTATTTTAATACTATTTCATGGTGTGGTGTATTTGTACCTATATGTAGCTTTTATAAATACACCTATTATACTTGAGAAAATTTAAAATTTAAAAAATAGTTTGCTACCTTTTAGAAATTCATCACATGTGCTTTATTATTTTTCTGTGTGATGTTATTTCTTCTAGATTTGTGTGGTTCTAATATTACATACTTAGTGTCTAATTCTTTGTCTATTACGAATAAAAAAGGGGAGAACAAATTGAGGAATTTTTATTTAAACTCGTATGTGTCACGATATTTCTTTATCTCATGTGTGTACACTACACCAAAAATAACAATTTGGCACACTTTGATATTAAAAATCTGGCACAGCTTAAAACTGTGTCAAATTCTGGCACGGTTTAATAACAATCTGGCACATTTTAAAACCATGCCAAAATTTGGCACTGTTTAAAAGTGTGCCAAAATTGATCACACTTTATTAAAATATAAATACCCTAAAAAAATAATACTCCCCTCAACTTTTTTGCTCACCCGCTCACTTTCCTCCTAATTTGGGTCTCCCGCTTTCTCTCTCGTGCGCTCTCTCTCTCTCTTACATCCAACCTCTGTACAAACCCTAACTCTTTTGGGTTGATTGAGAATGGGTTAAAGATGGGATGTTGAATGGTGGATCGAACATGGGATTCAATGGGTATCCGGGTTCGTGGGTCATTAGATCGGAGGTAGGGATCGGGTTAGCTTCGGGTTTTGAAGATGGGTTTACAGGTCTGGGCGGACCAAAAAAAGGGTTTAAATGGTGTAGCAGGTGGCTTCAATTTCCGAAGGGTTGTTGACGGCTTCGATTTCCGATGGATATGGAGTCGCTTTTGGGATGGGCAGGTTCGAGACCAAGTTAGGTTTAAATGGTGTAGCAGGTGGTTCTTTGTAATGTTGATGTGCTTTCAATTTATACCGGAGATGACAGGTCAGATGAAGATGCATTCAAGATATAATACTGCCACTACTATTATTCTGTTGTGGGATGATTTGTCCAATTTGTTTGGTTTTCCATATATTATCGGAGAAAGAGGTTGTGTAGTAAATTTTTCTTACAATTTTAGGCATGAAACTTAGAAGATTATAGATGTCCAATACATGCTTACAATTTTAGACTATCATTAACATTCATGTATGTGTTTGCATTAATGGAACAACATAATCTGTTAGTTTAGAGTAGTAATGCATCTTCAATTGTTACGTTAGTTTTTTTTGTATTACATTGTTTACTTAATGGAATCTTTTGTAAAATTTTCTTTGAGTAATTTTATATAAACCAATTTTTTTATTTTTAACCCCAGACCATATGCAAACCCACACAGATGGACTGAGACCCATTTATATCACCCATGAAATAGGGGCTGAAAAAAATCGACATTATCTACTTTTTTTCCCAACCAACAAATTAAGAAAACCAAGTTTCTTAGCCGAAAATAAAATCGACAGAAAGAGCAACGATGAAGATTTGTTGGTTAGAAGGATTTCTTTCTATTTTCCCCCCAATTACATTCCAATGTAATACTAATTAGTACTTTCAAAAGGTGTTGTGATAACAATTATGATAGGGTTTGTAAATTTGTAATATAATCTCTTTCATCTGATGAAAGAAGCAAGGAAATGGCATAAGTTCATTTGCTGCATTTTTGGGGACAAAGACATCATTTACCTCTTCAAAAATGGGACAAATGGCCAAAGAAGAAGATATAGAGACGATATCAAAACTAACTGTTCTAATCCATATAAAAATTTGGGTTTTTTATTTTTTGAACAAGGTATTTTGTTTCAGAGTGTTAAAACTTATCGTGAATCAGTTGTAGAGTGTTTACATTAAGTAAATATCTTGAGTTATATGTGTGAACGGATCGGTGGGCAATAAAAGGGACGGGATCGTCTTTTTTAAAAATTCATTATATAAAACTATGTTTTTCTCAATTGGGGCATGTAAATAGAATACGAGGGTGTAAATAAGAACACCCTAAATAAAAAGTTTTGATATTTCAATTATGGGCACATCTCCTAAATAAAAAGTTAAAATTTTCGATTATCACTACAAAAAAGTACTTTTTCAGATGGTTAAAATTTGGGTCTCTAAAACTCACTTTTTGAGACGAGTAAAAAAAATCGTCTTAAAAATGACTATTTTTAAGACACCTTTTGTTACCCGTCTCAAAAAGTACTTCCAAAAAAGATGGCGAATTAGTACCCATCTCAAAATGTATACCTTATGAGATGGCTAAAAGAAATTTGGTTCCCTTTTTTTTTATAAGTAAATCTGGTTCCCTCCTGATAAGTTTTACGCTCCCTCTTATTTTATCACCAAAAGAGCCAAAGAAAAAAAAAGAAAAAAAAGACCCAGCCACTCTTCTTCTTATTTTCACTCGCACGTTCGTCGCCCAAGCCCTGGATGCTCTAGACCTAGCCGCTCTATCCCTAGCACTGCCCTCTCCATCTCCCATGTCGCTGGTTAATCATATTAGAATTTTTTTCTAAGGTATTGTTTCGTTTTTGTTAAATATTTTTATTTTTTATGCCATTCTTGTATGTTAAAAGGGTTTATGTTCTTAATTGAATTCGTTGGAAGATTGTGTAAGAAGGGACGAGTAGTGTCATACTGAGTTAAATAGTGGACCAATTACTAATTTTATTGAATCAATCGATATTATATCGATTTTAGCAATTTCATTTCAGTTTTGTGTTTAATAGTTGGGATTTAATTTATTATTTTTGTGTTTCAACTGCTTCAATCAGTGGTACATGGTTGACCTTAAAATTTGTAATAATATTTGGATGATTCTAGGAACTTGGTGGATTAATAAAAGACATGAACTCTCCAAGTGGTATTAACATATCATGTGGGAAGAGACGGTTTCATCATTGGACATCTGTCTTTAGAAATTATCTCACTTGCGTATGTTCTTTTGCGTGTTAAAAATGGGCACCTCAAGACGCATAAAAGGAATATATGGGAAGTGTCCGTTTCCTAATCGAACTCCAATTGCCAAAATTTACTAGTATACGCTCGTTTTGTGCTATAAAATGGACATTAGGGAGGCGAAAACTCAAAACATCAATGTAGTGGTCCTGAGAGAGGCACAAACACCCCAAGAGGTACATAAGTAACTTATGGAAAGTGCTTGTATTCTCATCGGACTCTGGATTTTTGAAATTAACTAGTAGATGATTGTTTTGGGGTTATAAGTTTATTTTTAAAGTTTCCAGTGGCCTAATTTTAGTGTCGTTCTTAAGTAATTCTATCAAAGTTAGTTTTGGTGTAGTGATCAGGAGTCGTAGGATAAATTCAGTGGCCTAAGTCGAGTAGCATAATTGCGGCATCATCTTTATAGGTGCATATCTCATTAAAATTAATGCTTTAAGACGTAAGGTGGAAAAAGAAAATCAAGAATATTTCAATTGCTTCAATGGTTGGAGTGCATTCAAGGCATCTTTGTGCATCCGTATCTTAAAAGTTCATGTACAACATGATGAGCTATGTAAGATTATTGTTTCTTATTTTACAATAAGAACAAAAATAATTTGGTTGACATTGTTGTTTCATTTTCAGTTGTTTTACTCATTATCAAAACAATATATAAGTGATTGTTTATTGTGATTAATGAGAACATATGCAAGTATTGAGTTGGTGTGTGCTCTTGTGGCGGGGGGTCGTGGTCATTAATTATCTACTGGTTTATTGATTTTAAAACCCCAAAAAAGAAAAAGCAGAAAACAAAGCAAGAAGAGATTCTTAGTAAACTAGAAATTTATAGATAGCAGAACAGATGCAGCACTGGGGTACTGTTCAATCACACGATGGTATGCTACGGTGCTTTTTTATCACACGAGTCACCCTACTCCCTAGCCTAATGAGCTAATGGAGAGTAGTTAACTTTATTATCCTGCACATACATCTTAGTAGAAAACGAGAAATGTTTTACATTTTGTTAAAAGAAATGTTTTACTTTTTCTTAAGAGAAATGTTCTACATTTTGTTTAGTGTTAGACTATCTCATATATCATGCTAGTCTCCAAACGCCATAAGTTTTTTTTATGTTTGAGTATGAAACAAGGACATACTGCCAAACATTATTTAAAAGATGATAAAGGAGTGTTGAATTTTTTTATACATTCCAATCATTTTAGTTTCTGCCATATTTTCCCCTTTATTTCAGCATCTTTTAGTTAGGACCAGATATTTTTAGTCCCATCTGTAAATAAGGGATGTGTGAGTTTTTTGTGGGGGTCATGGTATGCCACCATCATAGTGATGCCATGACATCATAGGGTTCTAAAACATTACATTAGTGATTAGGATAATAGGGAAGTATTCCCCTCGTTGAACCATTGGAGCATTGCGGGACAAACACGGTCTAGGTGGTGGCCTTAAGTCGGCTATCGTCATTTGGGCCTGCATCATACTTAGGTAAATACCTTTTGGAACTGTTATGGCATATCAAAGCTTCGATCAAATCGGATATTATTTCTCCTGAGACTCTAATGAGGCAAAAAAAGAATCATAAAGATCAAAACAATGCTTTAACATGGGAGAGGTAGATAGCGAGGCTACATAGTACATGGCTTAACTCACTGTCGAGTCGGGCCGGAGTCTCTAAAATTTTTATCGTCATCGACGTCTGTTGTTTTTATATCAATGACATGACGACTTACCATTAAGATAGAATAATGGCGGCGCTAGAGTTTGTCCATCATCCATCTCATCACAAGATGCTGTAACATTCCATTAGTGGTTAAGATATTAGGGGAATATTCACTACCACTCTCCCTATATATTGTAGCTCCATTAAGGAGAAATGGATCATTTAATGTACTTGAAGAGGGTTTATCTTAGTTTATGCGCTTTTGTTCTTAGGGACATTGACCAATTTCTATCACTGTATAAGCACAGAGAGCGATGCTATATTTTTCATTTAGTCAATTCACGTAAATCTCCAACTGCCATAGAGTTTTGTAAGGATCAAATTAAGTTCCATTAGACTATCTTCAACCGTTATGGCATTTCAGCAATTTGGAATAGGCTTTGGGTTTTCCAATAGCTTGGACATTATATGCTTTACCCACATCTCAAGCCACTTGGCCAGAGGTTTTTCATGTTCTGCATAATTGACACTGCCACAAACAGCATGCCAGCGCCTAGTGGAGCAACTCTCCCTCAAAACCCAAAAATATTTTTCCTAAACCCACATACCTATTTGGCTTGGTATTTGTTCTTTGATTTCCTTTTAATTGAAATCCACAAGTATCTTTTAAATTCTCATATGGCATTTAGATAACAGTTTTAGCATCTAAAGTGACTTTAAATAGAAAATGAGATTAATACTTATTTCAATAAGAACTTCCAGTTGAGTAATAGAATCCTACACATGAAACATCAGTATTCAAACTTTGAAATTTCAATTTTAGCAGCTATTCACCAGCTGGTTCTTATTTCTTAACATGTGAGAATTAAATAATGGTAAACAAATACACTATTATGATTTCAAACATCGTGTTTTAGGAACATAAATATTTTGAACTTACAACCACTTTTTGAAAACAACCATTTATTCAAACCTTCTACTAGAAGAAATATCTTGTTCATGAGTTCCTTTAGAAAGCCTCTTACAACCACTTTTTCTCTGTTCTACTCCCTCTGTAGTATGTCATAAACTAAGAGTCCCGGTTCGTGAATATTTGGATTCTTAATTTAGGACCGTGGGATTATATTTTTTTTTGCTTTAAAGAAAAATAATATTGAGGTATGTGTGTTTGTTTGTTATAATTTGCTTCATGATAGCTTATATTTTCCTGTTGCGTTAACATTCTTGATCGATCTATTTAACTACCTACATTCTAGTTTTAGAGTTCTTAAGCTGTAATGGCATGTCGTTCTTTATTGTATCCTAAATTTTGTAACATACTTTATGCGGAGTTTCTTAATTTCAGGGACATAGCTTATTAAGCTCCTTCATGCATAATGATTACATCCGAAATAAAGAATGGCGTGATCATGTTCTCCAAGGTATTTTCGATAGTTCATACATTATCATAGATTGTTTGAATTTAAACCATGAATAATTATGAAAAATGAAAATGCGAAGTGTGTGAAATATGATAAAAAAATTTGTTCTTTCCGGGTTATTTTTGCTAATTTTCTTCTGTGTTTATACTATCAGAAACTAAGAATAGTTTGTAATTTCATTTTTGATCTACGCTTGTTTGACAGAAATCATAGTATCTTCACACCTGCTAAGTCTCATGGAGACATAGTATAATATTTATTTCCTTTTTTCCTTGCATTCTATGTTAACAACTTCAACGAATAGGCGTATGTTTTATCTTCGGGACAATTGGAATTGAGGATGAACATAAGGCCTAATAAGTATCATGGTAAATATTTTCTCTAGAAGAAACTATAAGCTTTGATGGTAGGTTTAATCGCAAAATACAACCTTCTCAAGTATGTCATTTAAATTTCTACCACGAACACCACCAAAAGCACTTTCTCGTACCTAGACATAAGGAAACCATTTCAATACTTTTTAAGCATGATAACAATTGAATAATAAGTGCAAAGCATTATTAGTAGTACATAATGCATTGCACATAAGGCATCCGAACACCACTGGGGTGCCTCTTTTCAGCAGTTAATCATCATGATTTTGCGGGATTCTGCATTTAAGAGTCAAAATGAACATAATGCACGCATCTTTGCATGTAAGGGTCAAGATGATTTTGCGGGATTATGTTCCACATGAGAAAGACCTAGTACTATAAATATGGTATTCCCCCTGATTAGTTATAGTGTCATTTATGGTTATGTGTGCAAAATTTATCTGAATTCATTCACATATTCAATTTCCTGAACATATTTGCAGTGAGAACGCATATCTCTTGCTTGTGGAGACTTTCATGAATAATATTCATGACTGACGAATGAATCCACTTATTAAAAATCCATTTATGCTTCCAACAAAAAAGTATCTTAATAGGAGCAAACCCAAATCAAGTTGCATTTGAAAGCATACATTGTTTAAGTTTATATAGTCATATCATATAAAAATGACCACGCCAAGCTTTTAAAGGAAATAATTGTTAGGATTTGCATATGAAAGCATACGTTGTCTAAGTTTATATAGTCGTATCATATAAAAAAGCCCGCTCATCGCGCGGGCTCCATGCTAGTTACTATTGATAATGAAAGAGAAAAGATGGTTAGTGTACTTTATCTTCTTGAATTGAATGTAAAGTGGGCAGTAAACAATATTTTCAGTGCGAACAGGTTAACACCTGCTCCCACACTCCCTGTTTCGAAACCCAACCTCACCAAACACCTTACTTGATCACACTAAATTCCCATCCTAACCTACTACACCTGCTGACCCAACCCGATACAATTCCAATCCCCATAACCACCCTACCTGCTGCTTCCCCAAACCACCATCAACTAACACCGCATATTGAACCTAATTCCCACCACCAAACCACTTCCCTGACTTCACCCACCTCCTATCACCTAAATCAACTACCTCATAACACCCAACCTGCCTAAGACCATCACCCCACACCTGCTTATCATCCACCTGCTCCCAATCCAAACACCTAACTCCCAAACTACATAACCTACTACTAAGACCCCAACCCGAAACTAAACCTCCCAACCCTGCTGCTATACCCAGACCACTACTTTACATATTTGCCATAATCCCATAACTAAACCTCCCCACCCTCCAAACTCGAAACTAAATCTCCTCACCCTCCCCACCCGCACGGGACCAATGTAACTCGTAGGAACTGACTGCGTAGTCATGGGTTTCTCGATTTGAGAATATGACGATAATTTGATAATATATGGATTAGGCTTAGAAATAAGCCGTCGAAGGGTGAAAATCCAAACCAGCCCCCAAGCGGCCTCGTAAGAGGCACTAACACCGCCCACGGGACCAATGTAACTCGTAGGAACTGACCGCGTAGTCATGGACCTCTTGATTTGAGAATATGATGATAATTTAAAAATATATAGACTAGGCTTAAAAACAAGCCGTTGAAGGGTGAAAACCCAAATCAGCCCCCAAATGGCCCCGCAAGAAGCAATAACACCTCCCACGGGACCAATGTAACTCATAGGAACTGATCGCATAATCACGGGTCTCTCATTTTGAGAATATGATGATAATTTGAAAATATATAGATTAGGCTTGGAAACAAGCTATTAAAGGGTGAAAACCCAAACCAGCCCTCCAAGTGGCCCCGTAAGAGGCAATAACGCCTCGCACGGGACCAATGTAAGTCATAGGAACTGACTTCGTAGTCACGGGCATCTCGGTTTTGAGAATATAACAATAATTTGATAATATATAGATTAGGATTAGAAACAAGCCGTTGAACGGTGAAAACAAAAACCAACCCCCAAGCGGCCCCATAAGAGGTACTAACACCTCTTATAGGACCAATATAACTCGTAGGAACTGGCCGTGTAGTCACGGGACTCTCGGTTTGAGAATATGACGACACTTTGAAAATATATAGATTAGGCTTAGAAATATGTCGTTGAAGGGTAAAAACCCAAATCAGCCCCCAAACGATCCCGTAAGAGGCACTAACACCTCGCACGGGACCAATGTAACTCGTAGGAACTAACCGCGTAGTCACGGGCCTCTCGATTTGAGAATATCAGGATAATTTGATAATATATGGATTCGGCTTAGAAACAAGTCGTTGAAGGGTAGAAACCCAAACAAGCCCCCAAGCGGCCCTGTAAGAGGTGCTAACACCTCGCACGCGATCGATATAACTTGTAGGAACTGACCGCGTAGTCACGAGGCTCTCGATTTGAGAATATAATGATACTTTGAAAATATATAGATTAGGCTTAGAAATAAGTCGTTGAAGGGTGAAAACCCAAATCAGTCCCCAAACGATCCCGTAAGAGGTATTAACACCTCACAAGACTTATATAACTCGTAGGAACTGACCGCGTAGTCACGGGTCTCTCGATTTGAGAATATGATGATAATCTAATAATATATGGATTAGGCTTAGAAACAAGCCGTTGAAGGGTGAAAATCCAAACCAGCCCCCAAACGATCCCGTAAGAAGCACTAACACCTCGAACTAGACCAATGTAACTCGTAGGAACTGATAAGGTAGTCATAGCTTGCGTAAGATTTTCAATTTTAGAATATATTAATAATTGCAACTCCTATATGTAATTTTTTAGCTTGAGTAAGATTTTTTTTAAAAATTACTTGGTCACTAATATCGTCTTTTTTTTGTATCATATTTTTTTTGCAGGATAACATTTTATCATTAACATTTATTCACGTGGAACACACGAAGAAGTCAATGATTTATAACAAGGGGTTTATTTATTTAATGTCGTTAATATTCATGATTCTATTTTTTTGTGCTATGGCCGTGCGGGCTTTTGTAGTTTTATTGTTATCTTTTATGTCCATGCGGGCTTTTGTAAGTTTATTGTTATATTTTGTGGCCGTGCGAGCTTTATATTACGCAGGTTTTAGAATGTCCAGAAAATAGAGAAAACTCTGTCCAATTTTTTTGGGTCTGTGAACTACTAAAGACTTGTAATATTTTGAAGTTTGTATGTACATTAGTTTATCAACAACGTGCAAGATTTGCAATTTTTGAATTTTCTTATTTTCAAATATTAATTTTTTTTCTTTTATCGAAAATTTTGGCACAGTTCAAAACCGTGCTTAAAGTATATCAAATTTTGGCACGATTTTGAACTGTGCCAAAATTTTATCAAAATGTGCTCAATCTGGCACGGTTCAAAACTGTGCCAAAAGTGTGCCTGAAATATAAAATTCTGTCACGGTTTAAAAGTGTGCCAGAAGTATTCCTGTTTGGTTAGATCTGGCACACTTTTAAACCGTGCTAGAAAAAAATGGCCATTTTGGAACACCTGATTCTGGCATAGTTCAAAACCGTGCTAGATTTGATCTGGCACAGTTTTAAACCGTGCCAGATTCTTGTTTTTAGTGTAGTGGTAGGTTATTCCGCATTGATGATGATTTCATGCCCACACAAGATGAAGACTTTTAGTTCAAGATGGGCATTGGTTGTATTAGTTTTAGGGGTCAATTAGGCTTCGATTTGGGTTTTTTACCGGAATAACCAAAGGAGGAGATTTGTAAGGGCAAAACTTTATAATTGCTCATTTTGTTTTTATTTTGCTAATTCCGTTACAACCAACTGCACCTTGATGATCGTTCTCAGATCTTTAAAGAGAAGAATCGTTGGTGACATTTGTAATGATTGAAGATCATTCGTTACAACTTTATCCGAGAAGAGTTACGAGGTGGTTTGATAAAGCTTGAAATGTTCAGGGGTTATTTTTAAATAGAGTTTGTTTTACAAAATATTTTTAAAATGATTTTCAAAGATTTTTTGCAAAACTCGCTAACTCGTTGGATTGATATGACATGTCTTTCAAATGAGATGCGAAGGGTCGTTAGAATGAGGTTCCCACGTTCGAACAAGATCTGAGGTGTCGCCTTTTTGGTCAACTCTGGAATGTCATTCGAAGTATCTTTAAAATTCGTTCAAATGAGATCATATACTTCGTCATTCGAACGAGTACGCATGTTTTTTGTATTTTAAAACATATATGATGAAATGTTTTATCCCTATCTCCTTGTACAAACTTTTCCTATAAAAATATACGGGGATGCATTCAATTCCAAGCCATTTTAGAGTTCTTTGTATGATCAAACTCTATAATTTTTTCACCCAAACTCCTTGGATATTTTAGGATCACTTTTCCAAATCAATAAGAACATAATCAAATATTCTAAACCTTTGTAGAGAAATTATCTATTGCTGATTTGTGGATTCGAGGATCTACGGCTAAAGATGATCATAATTGCGTTATTTCAAAGACTGATTGGTGGATATTGAGGCAAGATCTACTTGCTGTGGGCAGTGTTGAAATGTATTATTTTCTATTAAAGATTCAAAGACTCTTTTGCGCTATACTTAGTAGATCTCTAAGTAGTTTGTAAGTTATTACGTGTTTGTCTTATCTTTAAAAGTGTTGAATTAAAAGTTTTTCCCGAAAGGGATCTTTCTTCTATTTCTTCTTCTTCTTCTTCTTCTTCTCTTCTTCTTCTTCTTCTTCTTCTTCTTCTTCTTCTTCTTCTTCTTCTTCTTCTTCTTCTTCCTATTTGGTTTGAATTGACTTTATTCAATACTGCATGTTCACTTAAATTAAATCAATATAAAATTTGATAAAAAGTGAATCTTTGGGTGTGACCTAATATACAAGTGAATCCATATAGCCCCTTACTTTCTCAATTATCTATTATAGTTTAAAAAAAAAACTACAACTATACCTTGATGTTTATTCTTTCTAGATGTAACAAGATTCACTCCTCTATACCAAGACTTTAAGAACTTACCATTAAGAAACAATAAAGTTCGGCAATAATTAAACCGTTTAATGCATGCATAAAAGGACACAAACAACCTCCTAAAATGTCCACTACTAGCATCACAATCAATCTCAAAATGACTACCATGATTTGAAGTCGTTAAAGCTTCTTTATTCCAATGAATCCAATCAAATAAAAATTATTGATCCCTGTAAATTTATTGTTTTGGTCTCTCAACAGCCCACCAAGAAAAGTGGTAACTAATAATCAACCCGTAGCTATAACCCATAGCTATAATAAATTTACAAAGTAAATGATGTCAACAGGACGTGTAAGCAGTCTATCCCAAATTTAATCAGTAATAAAAGAAGCTACAAGCTTAGAACTCATTCTTGGATATTTAGTAGTCTTATATACAGAACCACATGAGTGCTCATATACAAGATCTCTTATATAGAAAAAATAATTCCCTTTTTTAACTCGACTATGTATGTACTATGCATAACTAGTACCGCCCTTATAAAGACATTCAACTGTAATCCTCACTCTATCATTCTTTATGTAGAAAAACTTAAATCCAACCTCAATCGAAAACATACACAATACTTTCTGAAACTCGTTCACACCTCCTTTAAATTTCTGACCAACATGAGATAATACTTTCAACCAACCAACAACCATTAACACCTTCTCTCCATAAGTTGAAAAGGAATGTACCCAACTAACTTCATAATCTTTTTTACTTTTAACGTAAGACCGAACCATACTCCCACCACTACACGCCAATTCATCATAACCATCAACAATTATCTTATTCACAACGAAAACATCAATACTAGACAAATAAATTGTTTAAATCACCTTCGCTATCAAGTGCACAAATTGAATTACTAGACAAATTATATAACAAGCCCACAAAATCAAACGACAAGTCCTTCCATTTCAAACATTTATGTTGAGATAAATCTTTAAATTTCTTATTACTCTCACACTTCATTAGACAACTCTTCTCACTAAATGTAAGCATAAATATAAGAAATGAATCCATAAAACCTATAGCAACAAAAAAAAATATACAATCATATATGTAGTAATATAAGAATCTAGAACAACTATAGCAAAAAATTGATATGATATATATCATTTAATTTTAACTTTTTTCATAAATTAACACATGAAATTTATTTGTTTCTTAGATTAGAACAGAAAAATATTCGCATAAAAATTCGAAATAGCTTATTCAATCATAAGATCTAGCTGATAAATTTAGCCAAACTAAATAACTTATGCAATCATAAGATCTAGCTGATAACTGTCATAAAAATTCAAAATTTTCATAAAAACAAGGCAAATAAAATTTATTTGTTTCTTACATTATAACAGATAAATTTTCAATCATATATTAACATGTACAACAACAATCAATTTTCAATCAACTATAACTCATTTTCGATCAACTATAGCATATAGCAACTGTATATTAATCTAATGCACAATTGCATATGAAACAACTATCAAATTTCAATTGAAAGAAAAAAAAGCAACAATCACTTACAAATTACACAAATAAACGCCAATTTAATACAAAAATCATCGTATATCAATCATAAATCATTCATCAATCAAAACTATATCAAATGCATATTATCGCAAATCAATTGCATACGATATCAATCGATAATGAAAAATACACCAATTCGATATGCGAATCGCCCAGGTAAAAAATAGCTGCAAATTAGTCACGTATCAAACTCATATAATCATAAATCAATTGCATATGAAATCAATCGATAATAAAATAAATACACCAATTCGATACATATATCATCCTAGGTCAGAAACAATTGCAAATCAATTGCCGATCAATCACGAATCTAACTCATATAGTGACAAATCATAAACCAGTTGCATATGATATCAATTCGATTAAGATTACTTATACAAAGAAAATCATTCGAGAATAGAAACTAGAAAATGAAAGGCAAAATAGTCCACGACATAAACTTACAAAGCTCAGGCATTGGAAAAAAGGACCCGCAGCAATTATTTTTGAAAAAGACGGGACTGTTTGCATGAGAAATGAAAAATAGTACTCAAAGTAACTCACGGGGTTAAAGGGGGTCCATTTGTAACTAAGCCAAAATAAAATCAAGGTGGCATTTACCTTGGATGAAAAGGTTATAGTATGGATGAAAGGTAAAAAAGTACACTTTTATTGTAAAAAAAAGTATGGCTGCAAGCTGGGGATGTTGGATAAAAAAGGAGGTTTAGTCACAAGAAAAGGGCATTAACGTAAAGTGATACATTTTTCACAAAAGAGTACCGAGAAAATTAAGGAGGGCCCCTGGGGTGCGGCTGCAACTTAGACTCAAAACCACTGGCCAGGGAGCATATTGTTTTAATTTCGTCCAAATTTTATGTGACACCCCGCCTAATTAAATACTGGGCGATCACTCCTTCATTAAATTAAATCAAGGTAAACAGTTGGTTCATTCTCAGCATCACTGTTGATAAAAAAAAAATTCCAATTTAACACCCTAAATAATTAAGCTAAATGTCAAAAACATTTTTCATACAAACTTCCAAATTTTAATTAAAGAAAAGATTTATATACACAAAACAACATTTCTACGATATAGAATCACACCACGATGAACTAAAATAAAACCATACATTCGTCAATCGAATGTCAACATAATAAAACTAAAAATCATAAACCATCCTGAATAAATCCCGTAAAACAATACTGGAATAACTGAAATATAAAAATCCCAACAATAAATGAAATGATGAAAAGGGCGACACGTGCCCAATAAATGAGAGTAGTAGGAGTGGAGTCAATAACAGAAGTCGTCTACTCAAGTGACCTGCAACTCCCACCTAAGCTGCAGCTCGTTCTTCTCAAAGGATCCTAAGCAAGACGCCCCTGTGGCTGGGCACCTGAAAATATACATATATATACACAAGAGAGAGAGAGAGAAAAAGAAACGGGTCAGGGCCCGAAAGTGTGTTTGATTTTAAAATACGTTAAGCAAGTATTTAAATTGATACAGGCCAATGCAACAACATATTAGTGCGTCTCTCTCTTGAGAAAATACTCACCTCTCTTCTAATGTGCACACCTATCGCATTAACCTTCCCCGCGGTTCGTTTATCTTAGCTTACGCATATATTTTCAAAACCGAACGATGTCAATGTTTTAAAAAGGTTACTTTCAATAATGCAGTACTCCTCTCGTTTTAGCTTCATTAAATTATAAGGTTTCCCACTGTCTTCTCATACTTTCACAAAACAAGTATATATTATTGCGTCAACAACCATATCCTACTTATCACATTATAGTAGGCAGATTAAAGTTTATAAAAATATATATATATATTAACTACTCGTATAATATATATATAACAGCACCCCAACTAATCTATGGTGCGGGAATACTCTGCTATCCAATCCCCGTATCGCTCACACAAAGGGAAACACAAGTTCGGAATCACTCTCGAACTGTATTAACATATAGAAAACAACGTTGAGGCGAAGCATAGATTCCAAGTCCAAGAGGTCAGTACATACCCACACGTCTCTTAGGACCGTCCGACTATCAATCTAATAGCCCGTACCTAGGATCTCTATCTTCTAGGGTACGATTCAATATCCCCCATCAAGCAACACAGGATACGATCGTCCCAGTGCGGTAACCTCAGGGATAGCAAGTAGCGCGGGTACGTTTTTTCACATGTATATAATATATGTACACACAATTATATAAATATACCCATTTCATCATATTAATATAGGTTTCTCTCGTAACCCATAGTCACAACATTTATCTTTAATTTCCCATTATTATGATTACGTATAAGGTTTCGTCTCTAACCTTAATTCGAAGAGTTTTCTCACTCATTACCTAATACTCATGGTTTATATCCTCACAAATCTGAAATTCAGTAAGGGACTTTATTTGATTCCAACGTAACTCTCTTACGTACCTCACCCTTAAGTTATAAATCTATCAACCTAAAGTAAATATCCCATAATTACCATACTTGTTGAAGATTAAAGGTTCTAACATTTATCCATATACCCTACTGGTCCTCAATATCTCCCAAATCCTTTTATTTAGAATGCCCAAAGGTTATTTCACGATAAATTAATTTAACTAATTAAACAAGGGAAATAGGAGTCTGCCAGGAGGGGTCGATCGATCGAAGTTTGGGGTCGATCGATCGAAGCTCTAGGCTCGATCGATCGATCAAGCAGGTCTGGGCAAAAATTCTGCAGAAATTGCAGTGACGGGATTGATTAAAGTTCTTCATCAAAACTCATATTTTCCAACACTAATCGGCCCAAAAAGTTTACTATTAACATACGAACATAATTCCAGATATCTTTAACGTTCAGCATGCGTGTATACATCATTAAATATGGTTAAACAACCTAAAATCTCATCTAATAATCAAGAACCCTAAAGTTTTCTTAACTTTTGTTCTAATCAGTTTTCTCCAGAATTTCCTTCTAACATAACATCACAAATTCGTGGGTTAATCATCTACTTCACATATTATTTCCAGAATATGGTTATAACGATTTCTACATGCAAATCCCTATCAAAAATTGGGGTTTTCTTCCATTGATTATACTCCTAATCATTCCTACACTAATATGATTATTGCACCAACGAAAATACGCAAGTTAAACACTTGCCTGGGATTTCAGAGGTCTTCTTTCCTGCTGATATTGGTGTGGTTGCGTTCTCCTCCTCGCGATCTACGCGTTGGTGGTGACGGCGGTGAAATCGGTGGTGTTTTGGGCCTTGAATCACCTTGAGAGCTCTCTCCTCTCTTCTCCAATGGCCGTTCTAGGGTTCTGAATGTTCTAAACCTAAAAGGCTGACTTAAATGGCTGCTAAGGATGGCTGAAATTCGTGGGTTTAATTACCCTATTTTGTAAAATGACCAAAATGCCCTCCCGGGTCACTAATTAAGCCTAAAAACATCCCGAGACCCAAACTAAACCCCCGGGTACACTTTTCTGACTATCTCGACCCTTCCGGATGCGTTGGCGCACTCAAAACGACCATACGAACAAATTATAAAATATTCACTTTTTAATTAACATAATTAGTCCCGACGTGGCACGGGCACGTCCCGACTTAAATTTCCGAAATAGTCATTTAATTCACCTATGACATTCAATATAACCAATATAATATATTTCTATACTCATTAGTAATATTCAACAAGTTTCCCATAATTACTAACTCTAGTCACGTTAATAATTATAACATAATTAATTTCCGAATTTTTATTAAATAAATCATCACATTAAATTTAATAAATCCCCAAATTAAATATAGCATAAAAATACGGGGTATTACATACTTCCCCCCTAATAACGGAATTTCGTCCCGAAATTCGAAAAATAAGGCATACCTGGTAAAAACAACTCTGGATATCTCTCGTACATATCTGTCTCACGCTCCCAAGTGGATTCCTCCACATTATGATGCTCCCACTGGACTCGCACAAGTGGAACTACTTTCGACCTCAATCTCCTCTCACTATAGTCTAGAATAGCCACTGGTCTCTCTTCGTAAGAGCTATCCGACTGTAAGTCAATCTCATCTATCGCAATGTGAGTATGGGCCATATCATCCCGAAGATATCGTCTCAACGACGAGATGTGGAATACATCGTGGATACGATGTAAATGTTCTGGCAATCCCAACCTGTATGCTACTGGCCCAATTCTCTCGATGATGGGAAATGGTCCTACGTACCTCAGAGCCAATTTCCCCTTCTTCCCGAACCTCATCACTCCTTTTATAGGAGATACACGCAACAACACTTGATCTCCCACATTAAACTCCCGGAAGAACCGTTTCGCATCGGCGTAGCTCTTCTGCCTGTCTTGGGCTACCCGAATACGACTCCTGATTATCTAAATCCTCGCGGAGGTCTCCTGGATCACTTCTGGCCCTAATAACTTGTTGTCCCCCACCTCGAGCCAACAAGTTGGAGAACGACAAGGCCTTCCGTACAAAGCCTCAAATAGAGCCATGCCAATTGTAAACTGATAGGAGTTATTATAAGCAAACTCTACCAGTGGAAGGTGTGGCTCCCAACCTCCTCCGAAATCGAGAACACACATGCGTAGCATATCTTCCAACATCTGATTAGTACGTTCTGTCTGTCCATCTGTCTGTGGGTGGTAAGCTGAACTCAGTCTCAACTCTGTACCCATAGCCTCCTGAAAGCTTTCCCAGAAACGTGACACAAAAATCTTGTCTCTATCTGACACAATATTCAGGGGCACCCCGTGTAATCTGACAATCTCAGCGATGAACAACTGGGCATACTGACTCGTGGTATAATCTGTCCTTACTGGCAGAAAATGAGCCACCTTGGTCAGACGGTTTACAATCACCCAGATAGAATCGTGGCCCCGCTGTGATGTAGGCAACCCGGTAATGAAATCCATGGAAATACTTTTCCACTTCCACGCGGGTACTTCCAACGGCTGAAGTAATCCTGACGGTTTCTGGTGGTCCACCTTCACCAGCTGGCAAGTAGAACACTTGGACACAAATTCAGCGATGTCCCTCTTCATCCCACTCCACCAGTACTGTCGTCTCATGTCTTGGTACATCTTATCGCCTCCCGGATGTACTGCAAATCGGGACCCATGAGAATGAGTCATCACTTCATGACGTAGCTCCGCTCCTTCTGGAACCACCAATCTCCCATTAAACCGTAACCCACGATTCGAACTAACAGAATAGGACTCAGCACCCTCGGCTAGAAGTCGTACAATCTGCTCCTGACAAAACGGGTCTGTGGTCTGTGCCTGTATCACCCTCGTAACAATCTCGGGTGTGACTGTCATCACGGATATGAAAGAACGTGCTACTGCGTCCTGGTGACCCAACTCCTTCCACTTTGCTTTCCAGATGTCCGCTACATCGTCAACTGGTCTACGGCTCAACGCATCAGCAACTACGTTGGCTTTCCTCGGATGATACTGTATATCGAACTGATAATCTTTCACAAACTCTAACCATCTGCGCTGACGCATATTCAGTTCTCGCTGAGTGAACAAGTACTGCAGTGACTTATGGTCTGTGAACAAACGGAATTTCTCGCCCAATAAATAGTGCCTCCAAATTCTCAATGCAAAGACGACCGCAGCTAACTCCAGGTCGTGGGTGGGGTAATTCTTCTCATGCGGCTTAAGCTTGCGGGAAGCAAAAGCTATAGCCTTCTCCTCCTGCTGAAGTACTCCCCCAAGTCCTCGTAAGGACGCATCTGTGTAAACCACGTACTCTACACCCGGCTTCGGTAAAGAAAGGACTGGTGCAGAAGTAAGCTTGTCCTTCAGCTCATCGAAAGCCAACTGATAAGCGTCATCCCAAACATATGGTACCCCTTTGCGAGTCAGATTCGTCAATGGACCCGCTATCTTGGAGAATCCCCGAATAAATCTCCTGTAGTATCCGGCTAACCCCAAGAAACTACGCACTTCCGTCGGTGTCTTGGGCTGCCCCCACTCCCTCACCGCTGACACTTTGCTCGGGTCAACTGCTATCCCTTGCTCAGAAACAACATGGCCCAAGAATTGTACCTCTCACAACCAGAATCCACACTTCTCGTACTTAGCATACAACTGATGCTCTCGTAGAGTCTGAAGAACCTGCCTCAAGTGTTCGGCAAGCTCCTCCTCGGAGTGTGAATATATCAAAATATCATCTATGAAGACGATGACGAACTGATCCAAGAACTCTCTGAATACTCGGTTCATCAAGTCCATGAAAACGGCTGGGGCATTTGTGAGTCCGAACGGCATCACTCTGAATTCATAGGACCCATACCTCGACAAGAAGGCAGTCTTTGAAACATCATGCTCTCTAATTCGTAACCGATGGTGCCCCGGCTTAAGATCTATCTTCGAAAAGAAAGTTTCTCCCCTCAACTGGTCGAATAGATCATCGATTCGAGGCAACGGATACTTATTCCGTATCGTGACCTTGTTCAACTCCCGGTAGTCCACGCACAATCTCAGTGAACCATCTCTCTTCTTTACAATAAGACTGGAGCGCCCCAAGGTGAGGTACTCCTACGAATGAAGCCCTGACCTAATAGCTGCTCAATCTGATCTCGTAGCTCTCGCATCTCTGCCGGAGCCATACGGTACGGTGCGCATGCTATAGGTCTCGTATCCGGCAATAATCTATAACGAAGTCTATCTCACGACTGGGCGGTAGGCCTGGTATCTCCTGAAACACATCGGAATACTCCCTAACAACTGGGATCGAATCCAAAGGAATCACAACCTCCTTAGAGGTATCCTCCTCAATGTAATATAAATGAGCGGTCGAACCTCCCTCTGGGCGAGGCATCGCTACTACAAACATCTCTTGCCCCAGAATGGCAAAAATAATGCTCCCACCGAAGCAATCAATCATGGCTCTATAAGATGCGAGTCAACCCATACCAATAATCACATCATGCTCGTGCATGTCTAAGACTAGCATGTCTGCAGGCAATACCAAGCTACCAATCTCTACCCCTACTCCCCGGCATATAAAGAATATAAGTGACCCACTCCCCAGTGGTGAGTCGACACATGTCACGGTGCTCTCTGCTGTGGCTAACAACCCTAAGGACTTCGCAAAGTGCGTAGCTATAAAATAATGCGTTGCCCCCGTATCAAACAAAACTTTACCCATAGTACCATGGATAGGAAACATAACCTCAATCGCGGGTGGTGCCTGTGGAGCTGCTGCCTGGTGGACGTTATAGACACGTCCATACTGCAATTGCCCCTGCTGCACTGGAGCTGCTGGAATGGCTGGTAGGGCTAGCACCTGGGCTGGAGCTGGAAGGGCAGGTGGGAAGAGTGGTCTCTGCGGCTCATTACGGGCTCCCTGCTGCTGTGGGGCCCTATCGCCCTCTGGGCAATCCTGACGCTTATGGACGTGCTTGCCGCACACAAAACACCGGCCTCTGAAATTACCTCCCCTCTGTCCCTGCTAACCACGGCCCTGCTGGCCGTTACCTCCACGCCATTGGCCCTGTTGGCCCTGATGTGCACGCTGTTGGCCTTGCTGGCCCTGCTGCTGTCCCTGCGGTCGGTGTTGACCCTGCTGGCCCTGCTGATTAGACTGACCCTGATGGCCCTGCCTGAATCCTCCGAATCCCTGCCTAGAATCACCTGAACGGAATCGCTTAGCAGGGTCCCCCTAATGGGAACTCTGCTCGTGCTGACGAGTCTGTCCGTGAGTTGGTGCCCCACCGGCACTATTACCCCGGTCCTGCCCTGCTGGCTGGACTCTCCTGCTCGCTTGCTTCCCTGAAGATGGAAGCGGTGATCCTGGCAATGTAGTAACGCTGCATTGAGTACGTCAGTGAAAGTACTCAGGGATAGATTTCCAATAAGGTGTTGACGGATCCTCCAAGCTAACCCGTCGACGAACAACAAAATCTTCTTGCCCCTAGTGGGTGCCTCATCCGGCACAATAGTGAGAAGTCTCATGAAATCCTCCTCATACTCAGCTACAGTAAGGTTCTCCTGCTTCAGATTTAGTAATTTTCGCCTCATCTCAGTCTGCACTGCGGGTGGAAAATACTTGCGGTCAAACCGCTCCCAGAACAACTGAATAGGGATCGTGTCCCTCTCCTCCAAAGTAGTAGTGGACTCCCACCACTGTAATGCGGATCCCACCAGCTTGAAAGAAGCCAATAACTGCTTTTGTACTTCGGTGCACTCATACATGCGAAGATGCCGCTGGATGTCTTTCTTCCATTGGCTAACCGTGACAATGTCGGAGCTACAGGAGAACTCAGGGGGATGTGCTTTCTGAAAAGCATACTGAACCCTCTCCCATGCAGATGGAAGCTGAGCTGGTACTGGCGCCACTGCCTGGACCTGGGGTGGAGCCTGCTGAATCACCGCTATCGCGGCATTCACCGCCTGAGCAACAATAGCGGCTACTTCATTCGCATTCATTGTGCCTGGTGCCGGAGCTGCTGGCTGCTCGGCTTGGGCACGCCTATCTTTCGGAGCACGTCTCGGAGGCATCTGAAACGTGAACAAGTTTATTAGTCTACAGTTATTATCACATCTCAAATAGCTGAAGACTTAAACGTAAAAGCAAGAATACAACAATCCTAAAAATAGGGCTCTATAGAAATAAAGTTACGCTGAAAGCGAAATAAGCCGTACAGATCCTATGGACACTAGAACCTGATGCTCTGATACCACCTGTGACACCCCGCCTAATTAAATACCGGGCGATCACTCCTTTATTAAATTAAATCAAGGTAAACAGTTGGTTCATTCTCAGCATCACTGTCGATAAAAAAAATTCCAATTTAACACCCTAAATAATTAAGCTAAGTGTCAAAAACATTTTTCATACAAACTTCCAAATTTTAATTAAAGAAAAGATTTATATACACAAAACAACATTTCTACGATATAGAATCACACCACGATGAAATAAAATAAAACCATACATTCGTCAATCGAATGTCAACATAATAAAACTAAAAATCATAAACCATCCTGAATAAATCCCGTAAAACAATACTGGAATAACTGAAATATAAAAATCCCAACAATAAATGAAATGATGAAAAGGGCGACACGTGCCCAATAAATGAGAGTAGTAGGAGTGGAGTCAATAACAGAAGCCGTCTACTCAAGTGACCTGCAACTCCCACCTAAGCTGCAGCTCGTTCTTCTCAAAGGATCCTAAGCAAGACGCCCCTGTGGCTGGGCACCTGAAAATATACATATATATATGAGAACGTGTGTGCTCGCGTTCAAATGATCAAATTATATATAAAACCCTTTTAATCCAAACAAACCCTAAACATGCAGCAGTATGTGATTGAATAAATTGATAATCTACGCAAGAACATTCAAACACATGCAATTAAGGAAAAATCCCCCTCAAGGGCAAAACCATTTATTTTCACTATAATTTGTAAGAGAACGGCTTACAATCGGATTACAATGAAAATACAAGTTGACTATGAATTACCCTCGGGTATCGGATTCTGTAGTCGCGGCTGGAATTATCCCTTTCCAGTAGGGCTGCAATGAAGAAGAAGAACAGTCTCCTCCACAAGGGTTGAACAAAACAAAGTTGTGTTCTTGGGTTGCAAAAGGATTCACAAAGGTTTGGCAATGATGTGTGAATCAAAACATGAGTCTTGGGACTCAAAAATATGAAGACTAGATGTATTTGGACTCTCAAATTCGTCTCCTAAAGTCTTGCAAAACAACTCCCCCGAAGTTGGTATTTATAGGAAAAAATATGAAGAGTCCCACGTTCTTAAAACTCTAAAATTCTATCCAGCGTACAAAAAAAACAGCATTCTTTAAGGAATTTTCTCTATCTTCAAAAGGTCATAACTCCTTCACCGTAGCTCGGATTGAGGTGCAGTTTTTTCCAGTATCTTCGTTGCGGCGAGCTCTTCAACTTTCTAGTTGACCAGACCTCTGAACTATGGATGTGAAATTACAAAAATGCCCTTGAACTCTCCTATTGTGCCTTTTTTTCACTGTTTTGACTTCCCTTGCGTACCACTTGCATTAAGTCCCTAAAATCTTGGAACGTGAAGTCATTGAGGCAGATGTGGGACATATTAGTGGAGATAATGCATGCTTGATTCCCGGAATTCGGATAGAGGCCGTCATGTGAGATCGTGAGGAGACGTGCCAAATGTAGCGGCGTACGACATAAATAAATGAAACATTTCGGACATGTGAAAAATGTCCTTACAAATCTCCCCCTATGTCTATGCCGGTACATACATAAAAAATCCGAATTATCAAATATGAAATTGCCTATACCCTCCCATGAACCCAAAACTGGAAAAGATACAAATGAATAGTCTTCATCGTTTGTTCTTTAATTCTTCAGGAATCTCAAAACTTTTCTCATCAGGGTGTGCAACATATAGATCTGCAATCTTCATACCTACGCACATGAGACAAAGCAAATACCACGTGACATATCGAGTTTGAAATGAGATAACATGGATATCAATATATGATAAAAATATAAGCAACATCTCAAAAACTCCCCCTGAATTCAAACTCCCCCATAATATGATAATTCTTTCTCCCCCTTTTTATGATGTCCCCAAATGGACAAATTAGAGAAATAAATCAAATAAGCAAGGGCGGGGTGTCACTAGGATAAAAACACACCATGAATAAACAGAAAGCAACCAAGTCAATGATAGCGTAAATGAAGTGGTGTGATCAAATTCGATAGGAAAATCAATGCATACAAACATGACATATGTGCACGATGAATATTGGATACTCCTAGCGAATGAACTCAAATGCTTCCTTTGGTGTAAAAGAGTGACAGTATAAGATATTGACTCAATCAAATCAACAAATCAAAGCTCAAAATGATTTTCACACCAATAACGTCCAAAATGATTTTATGCTTTTTCAGGACTTTCAAGGAAGTGCAAACCCGTTTAGATTCTCCAACCAAACTCCCTCAGATATTGTATTGAATAGAGGCATTCTAAATTCTCAAACTTTGGAGAATTGATGGTGAAACCTAAGTGGCCCATATTTGGCATGAATTGCTTTTTATTGCCTTTAAATTTTTTCGGGCTCTTTTAACCTCTTTGGACCTTGGATATTAAAATTCCTCCATTTTTAGGTCCTTTTTAACGGTGGTTTTTGCGCAAAGGATAGATGATTACCTTTCGCAGCCCCTCCCCGTTATACAAAAACACACAGTCTTACCAAAACGGTTTTTTACATTCATTCCAATCTTGTCAAGTTTTATCGCATATTGTACATTGTACAGATATGATTGAGATGAAAACACACAAGCCAACATGAGATAGACAAGTGCAATAATCAAATATAGCCGTGTATGTGTGCAATAAAGGATATAGGAGTCAAACATGTAGGAAGATATCACTAATTACATCTCAAAGACTCCAATCAATGTAAAGCACATGGATGAAATGATGTAGCCTCTCAAATCTCCATCAAACAGTCACATGGATAAATGGAATGAAGTTGTGACTTAGCTATCTTACATGCTCATCCATAAAAGAAGAAAAATACAAAAATCTTTTTGGATTTTTTCAAAAATTTGGAAAAAAAAGAAATAAAATCTTTTTGTGCTTTTCTCAAAATTTTTCTTAAAGGAAAATCTTTTTGTATTTTTTTCAAAAGAAATATAAAAAGCAAAAGGAATAAAACAAAGTTGTACAACAAAGTAATGGTACATATAAAACAGACTAGCAATAGGAAGCATATGATATGAACATGAAGAAGCATCATATTCTAGACATAGACCAACCCCTCAGTCAACTGTGCAAATCCCTAAAGATTTCCTAAGACTCTCAAATCTAAGGGCATTTAAAGGTTTCGTGAAAATATTGGCTAACTGACGGTCGGTAGGAACAAAACTCAGGGATACGACTTTCTCTTCAACTAACTGACGAATAAAGTGCTCACGTATCCTGATGTGTTTTGTGCGCGAATGCTGAACTGGATTGCGGGATATGTGTATCGCGCTCGTGTTATCACAGGAAATGGTCATGGTGTCCTGTGATATCCCATAATCCTCCAGCATTTGCTTCATCCACAAGAGTTGTGTGCAACAACTCCCGACGGCTATGTACTCAGCCTCCGCAGTGGACAAAGAGATGGAATTTTGCTTCTTGCTCAGCCAGGAGACAAGAGCAGAACCAAAATAGAAACACCCACCAGAAGTGCTCCTACATCCATCTACATCCCCAGCCCAATCGGCATCCGAGTAGGCGGACAGACGGTCATCGGTATCAAAGGAATACCAAATCCCGTATGAGAGAGTCCCACTTATGTATTTAATAATACGTTTTAGAGCAAGTAAATGTGACTCTTTTGGGGATGCCTGATAACGCGCACAGACTCCAACACTAAAGGCGATGTCGGGACGACTGGCAGTCAAGTAGAGGAGACTACCTATCATACTCCGATATAAGGTTTGCTCTACGTCCTTGCCTGAAGTGTCCTTACTAAGCTTGGTAGTGGTACTCATAGGTGTACGTGCATGCTTAGCGGAGTCTAAACCAAATTTCTTCACTAGGTCTCTAGCATACTTGGATTGGGAGATGAACATCCCATCCTCTAGCTGACGAACCTGGAGACCAAGGAAGAATGTAAGCTCACCAACCATGCTCATCTCAAACTCACTTTTCATCTCCTCCTCAAAGTGGTGAGCATGTTGGGAGCATGTGGATCCAAAGACTATGTCGTCCACATAGACCTGGGCAACCAAAATAGCACCGTCATCTCTCCTGACAAACAACGTCATATCTAATCCCCCTCTCTTGAAGCCATGAGCTAAGAGATAAGAAGTAAGCCTCTCGTACCAAGCACGGGGTGCTTGCTTCAAACCATACAAGGCTTTCCTCAGATAGTAGACGTGCTCAGGGTGCTGAGGGTCTTCAAACCCTTTTGGTTGTTCCACATAAACCTCCTCATGTAGAATGCCATTCAAAAAGGCACTCTTGACATCCATCTGATACACCTTGAAGCGCAGATGACATGCGATGGCGAGCAGAAGACGGACGGACTCAAGCCTCGCAACAGGAGCAAATGTCTCCCCAAAGTCTACACCCTCTATCTGTGTGTAGCCTTGAGCGACCAACCTAGCCTTATTTCGGATTATGGTACCATTTTCATCCATTTTGTTCTTAAAAATCCACCGGGTACCTATCACATTAATCTCACTAGGTCGGGGGACAAGTTCCCAGACATCATTCTTTTTAAACTGAAGCAACTCATCCTGCATAGCAGATATCCAGTGTTCATCCTTGAGAGCTTCTTTATGGTTCTTGGGCTCGACTTTGGACGTGTAGCAAAGATGGCTAACAACGTTCTCTAGCTAAGCACGAGTCTTGACCCCTAGAGTGGGATCACCAACAATGGCAGAAGGGTCATGACTCTTGCGAACCCAAGCAGGTGTGTCCCCTAACACAGGAGTAGGGTCCACAGAGTGTGAGAGAGGAATAGGTAAATCACTGTAAGAACAATCCTCATCCTCACACTGAAGGTTAGGATCAATAACCGTCGGAGGTTCGTCATCTTGCACGGTGACGTTTATTGATTCCATAATCTTAGGGCTCTTCAGGTTAAAAACCCGGTACGCTCTGCTATTCGATGAATATCCTAGAAATATTCCCTCGTCACTTCAGGAGTCAAACTTTCCTAATTGCTCTTTATCCCGTAGGTTGTAGCATTTACTCCCAAAGACACGGAAATATGCCAGGTTGGGCTTCTTGCCAGTCCACAACTCATAAGGAGTGTGAAGTGTGTGTGGACGCAGATACGCCCTATTCACCGTGTGGCACGCAGTAGACACTGCCTCTGCCCAAAATCTCCTAGAAACTTTACGACCTAGAAGCAAGTGATCTTAAGAACTAACGCTTTGTTACGCTTTTTAGTTTTAAAAGACTCAGAATATAACTCAGCGTAGGCGCGTTGTATATCACTCTCGCTCTCACTTGTGTCATCCTCCCCCTCACTCACATCGATCTCACTGTCGAGGTGTCCCTGTGAAGCATCATCCTCATCGTCGTGAGGAGAACTAGGAGTGCTCACTTGGCTGGCCATGAATGCGGTGAAGTTACACTCATGCGGTGACTCATCTCCAGAATCCACCGTCTCGACCTCACTGTCGTCACTAAGGGTAGCATTAAGGACAGCTTTCCCTTTCTCTCTATTCAGACGATTGGCACACTCAAAAGCTCTATGACCCCTACCATCACACTCAAAACATCTCTCACTTTCTTTCAGAGAAGGATTTTTGGAAACTTTTTCATTTTTCTTTTCAAACTTATTTTTCTCAAATTTCTTTTTATCTTTAAAATTGCCATTTTTCTTAAATTTGAGAATCCTCTTGAATTTTTTTGCGAAAAGAGCCAAATCATCTAAGTCAAAATCGCACTCAGAATCTGACGTGTCAGTCTCTCTCTTTCTAGATGACTCTACCCTCTTTCTAGCTGACCCCTCACTCTTTCTCTCTTGGGCTTTAAGAGCAATTCCCTTATCTTTAGATTTAGCATTTTTAGGGAACATATCAATTTCATAAGTTTGCAAATCTCCTACAAGTTCTTCCAATTTTAGCGTATTTAAATTACCCATAGAATTTAGCACAGTGACTTTAGGGATAAAACGCTTAGGTAAAGAACGAAGAATCTTTTTAACAACTCTAGCATTCGGAATTTGTTCACCAAGATTAAAACTAGTATTCACAATGTCAGAAAGTCTAGCATAAAATTCATCAAAGCATTCAGAATCATGCATGGTGATTGTTTCAAAATGAGTTGTCAAGTTTTGCAACTTAGACTCTTTCACAGCATTATTTCCTTCATGGGTGAGTTGTAAAACATCCCATGCCTCTTTTGACGTGGTACACGTCATTACGCGTTTGAACTCATCAGGTGTGACAGACCCAAAAATAGCACTTAGACCCTTAGAATTAAAAGATGACCATTTAATTTCTTCATCAGACCAAGAAATGTCAGGTTTCAAGTTGGTCACATTATCAACAGTCACGGTGGGAGGAGTCCACCCTCGTTCAACCAAAATCCAGACACGTTCATCAATGGCTTTTAAAGCCGACCTCATACGGGCTTTCCAATAAGCATAATTTGTCCCGTCAAAAATAAGCATTTTATAATATGACTTCTCCATTTGAACACGCACTTTTTCAAAAATCAATTTTTTTCAGAAAATTGATATCTTAGAAAAATTTTGAGGAAAAAAAAAAGGAATACGCGATAGATTAGCGTAACCTGCTCTGATACCAATTTGAGAACGTGTGTGCTCGCGTTCAAATGATCAAATTATATATAAAACCCTTTTAATCCAAACAAACCCTAAACATGCAGCAGTATGTGATTGAATAAATTGATAATCTACGCAAGAACATTCAAACACATGCAATTAAGGAAAAATCCCCCTCAGGGGCAAAACCATTTATTTTCACTATAATTTGTAAGAGAACGGCTTACAATCGGATTACAATGAAAATACAAGTTGACTAAGAATTACCCTCGGGTATCGGATTCTGTAGTCGCGGCTGGAATTATCCCTTTCCAGTAGGGCTGCAATGAAGAAGAAGAACAGTCTCCTCCACAAGGGTTGAACAAACCAAAGTTGTGTTCTTGGGTTGCAAAAGGATTCACAAAGGTTTGGCAATGATGTGTGAATCAAAACATGAGTCTTGGGACTCAAAAATATGAAGACTAGATGTATTTGGACTCTCAAATTCGTCTCCTAAAGTCTTGCAAAACAACTCCCCCGAAGTTGGTATTTATAGGAAAAAATATGAAGAGTCCCACGTTCTTAAAACTCTAAAATTCTATCCAGCGTACAAAAAAAACAGCATTCTTTAAGGAATTTTCTCTATCTTCAAAAGGTCATAACTCCTTCACCGTATCTTGGATTGAGGTGCCATTTTTTCCAGTATCTTCGTTGCGGAGAGCTCTTCAACTTTCTAGTTGACCAGACCTCCGAACTATGGAAGTGAAATTACGAAAATGCCCTTGAACTCTCCTATTGTGCCTTTTTTCACTGTTTTGACTTCCCTTGCGTACCACTTGCATCAAGTCCCTAAAATCTTGGAACGTGAAGTCATTGAGGCAGATGTGGGACATATTAGTGGAGATAATGCATGCTTGATTCCCGGAATTCGGATAGAGGCCGTCATGTGAGATCGTGAGGAGACGTGCCAAATGTAGCGGCGTACGACATAAATAAATGAAACATTTCGGACATGTGAAAAATGTCCTTACAATATACACAAGAGAGAGAGAGAAAAAAAGAAACGGGCCAGGTCCCGAAAGTGTGTTTGATTTTAAAATACGTTAAGCAAGTATTTAAATTGATACAGGCCAATGCAACAACATATTAGTGCGTCTCTCTCTTGAGAAAATACTCACCTCTCTTCTAATGTGCACACCTATCGCACTAACCTTCCCCACGGTTCGTTTATCTTAGCTTACGCATATATTTTCAAAACCGAACGATGTCAATGTTTTAAAAAGGTTACTTTCAATAATGCAGTACTCCTCTCGTTTTAGCTTCATTAAATTATACGGTTTCCCAGTGTCTTCTCATACTTTCACAAAACAAGTATTTATTATTGCGTCAACAACCATGTCCTACTTATCACATTATAGTAGGCAGATTAAAGTTTATAACCATATATATATATATTAACTACTCGTATAATATATATATATATATATAACAGCACCCCAACTAATCTATGGTGCGGGCATACTCTGCTATCCAATCCCCGTATCGCTCACACAAAGGGAAACACAAGTTCGGAATCACTCTCGAACTGTATTAACATATAGAAAACAACGTTGAGGCGAAGCATAGATTCCAAGTCCAAGAGGTCAGTACATACCCACACGTCTCTTAGGACCGTCCGACTATCAATCTAATAGCCCGTACCTAGGATCTCTATCTTCTAGGGTACGATTCAATATCCCCCATCAAGCAACACAGGATACGATCGTCCCAGCGCGGTAACCTCAGGGATAGCAAGTAGCGCGGGTACGTTTTTTCACATGTATATAATATATGTACACACAATTATATAAATATACCCATTTCATCATATTAATATAGGTTTCTCTCGTAACCCATAGTCACAACATTTATCTTTAATTTCCCATTATTATGATTACGTATAAGGTTTCGTCTCTAACCTTAATTCGAAGAGTTTTCTCACTCATTACCTAATACTCATGGTTTATATCCTCACAAATCTGAAATTCAGTAAGGGACTTTATTTGATTCCAACGTAACTCTCTTACGTACCTCACCCTTAAGTTATAAATCTATCAACCTAAAGTAAATATCCCATAATTACCATACTTGTTGAAGATTAAAGGTTCTAACATTTATCCATATACCCTACTGGTCCTCAATATCTCCCAAATCCTTTTATTTAGAATGCCCAAAGGTTATTTCACGATAAATTAATTTAACTAATTAAACAAGGGAAATAGGAGTCTGCCAGGAGGGGTCGATCGATCGAAGTTTGGGGTCGATCGATCGAAGCTCTAGGCTCGATCGATCGATCAAGCAGGTCTGGGCAAAAATTCTGCAGAAATTGCAGTGACGGGATTGATTAAAGTTCTTCATCAAAACTCATATTTTCCAACACTAATCGGCCCAAAAATTTTACTGTTAACATACTAACATAATTCCAGATATCTTTAACGTTCAGCATGCGTGTATACATCATTAAACATGGTTAAACAACCTAAAATCTCATCTAATAATCAAGAACCCTAAAGTTTTCTTAACTTTTGTTCTAATCAGTTTTCTCCAGAATTTCCTTCTAACATAACATCACAAATTCGTGAGTTAATCATCTACTTCACATATTATTTCCAGAATATGGTTATAACGATTTCTACATGCAAATCCCTATCAAAAATTGGGGTTTTCTTCCATTGATTATACTCCTAATCATTCCTACACTAATATGATTATTGCACCAACGAAAATACGCAAGTTAAACACTTGCTTGGGATTTCAGAGGTCTGCTTTCCTGCTGATATTGGTGTGGTTGCGTTCTCCTCCTCGCGATCTACGCGTTGGTGGTGACGGCAGTGAAATCGGTGGTGTTTTGGGCCTTGAATCACCTTGAGAGCTCTCTCCTCTCTTCTCCAATGGCCGTTCTAGGGTTCTGAATGTTCTAACCCTAAAAGGCTGACTTAAATGGCTGCTAAGGATGGCTGAAATTCGTGGGTTTAATTACCCTATTTTGTAAAATGACCAAAATTCCCTCCCGGGTCACTAATTAAGCCTAAAAACATTCCGAGACCCAAACTAAACCCCCGGGTACACTTTTCTGACTATCTCGACCCTTCCGGACGCGTTGGTGCACTCAAAACGACCATACGGACAACTTATAAAATATTCACTTTTTAATTAACATAATTAGTCCCGACGTGGCACGGGCACGTCCCGACTTAAATTTCCGAAATAGTCATTTAATTCACCTATGACATTCAATATGACCAATATAATATATGTCTATGCTCATTAGTAATATTCAACAAGTTCCCCATAATTACTAACTCTAGTCACGTTAATAATTATAACATAATTAATTTCCAGATTTTTATTAAATAAATCATCATATTAAATTTAATAAATCCCCAAATTAAATATAGCATAAAAATACGGGGTATTACATTTTAACGGAAAGTTAACTCTTCTAACAGAATTGACATCTGCCACTCACGTGATGGAATTAATTGCAACTGAACCAAACTTCAGGGGAAAGTTTTACAAAATCATTATCTGATCTAATTTTTTATGCCATTTTCTTCCATTTTTCATTTTTTAAGTGTAATAATATATTCTCATTTTAATCATAACTATAATAGTGTTAATTTTTAAAATTATTTACTAATAAATCTCCATTATTTATATTTACTAATAAATGTTCATTACCGAAATTATATTTTAAAATTATTTACTAATAAATGTTCATTATCTGCTGTTATTAACTTTAACCGTCGTTAATGAGAGTTTTAACAACGTTTATCTCAAATTTTCAACCACGGCGGTGGAGTAATACAAAATTTATATTAGAAGTATGGCAAAATTCTGAATCATCCAAACTTTTTTATTAGATATTAGAATAAATTATATTATTTATTAAGTACTAGTTAATTATTTTTCTCATTAGTCCCTTTTTTTTATTTAAAATTACACTTTACTAATTTAAATAGTTAATATTTTGTCCATTTTTTCAAATTACAAAATAACTTAAATAGTACCATGTGCATGACATGTAGGTGTATCACAAGCATAAAAGTTAATAAAATTTATTTTTTATTACTATTATTATTATTATTATTATTATTATTATTAACATTTAAGACATGCCATTGTGTCAAAATGAATTAATTATTATTATTATTATTATTATTATTATTATTATTATTATTATTATTATTATTATTATTATTATTATTATTATTATTTGAAACCTATATAGGTCAAGTGATATTAATTACTTATAATTATCAGTTTAAATGTAACAAAAATCTATTTTAATTGTACTAATATTAAAATATATTAATGCACTTAAACATGAAATTTTTTTAAAAATCATTAAAAATTACATCAGGTAGTGATTTTTTAAAAATTATTCCTGAAGTTTGGTTCAGTCCATCACGTGAGTGAGATGAGTTAACTTTTCATTAAAATTTGGACAAATTGAAGCAATAGGGTACTCTGAAATATCAAATACCGTAATGAGACTATCCCAAACTTAAGGGAACGCATATGTTAATAAACTTTTAGAATTTGATTTAGCTTTCTTCACTGCAGTATAGTATGATTAAAAAACATGTTGAAAAGTTATTAATAATGAAGCACAAATGAGTGTTTCATAAAATTTTACCACTTTTCATCGTATACATTTCAAGCATGTCAAATAACATTTTAGGGTCTTTAGAACAAGTACAACCACGCAACCCATGATCAAAGTTCATGTGATTTTTTTGTTCTCACGTGAGCTTAAATTAATATCAATTATAAATGTTTCAATTAAAAAAGAATTTCCTTGCTTCTTAAACATTTTCTGATTCTAAACCATCCACCAGAAACACGCACTCTTTCACAAATTCACATGGCTTCTAGCCTCTCCAATGATTACCTATCTTTTATAATCGTAGTGAGGAAGTAATTACCACAAAAAGAACAAAGTATATAGGTTACTTTTTAGGCTAATTTCTCTTTGTTTTTTCACATTTAATATTTTATGCATAGCGGAAATTATTTTTAATCGATATTTTTTTACCACATACCCTAAAACAGCTTTTCGCAACATTTGTAAATGTTTTCCCAATATTGTGAGCTTTTTTATGACATTTATAGGGTACAAAAAGATAGAACTGAAGTTTTGATAATCAGAGACATCAATCTATACATATACATATATGTGCATACCTTATGTTTGTAATTATATGAGTAGCTTTTGTAGATAAAGTTGATGTCCCAATGGCACTCACGAGTTAACTTGCCATGAACGTGCCATCTTCTTTTTCCATATATATTGCTATTTTTTAAAGAGATGAAAAAGGTGATTGTAGACGCTTTTGGATCCTAAAGATTTTGACCTGTGCCTATTTTACATTCAACTCTTCCTTTAGTTTGCTTACCCTCGTTGCATTACTTAACACTGGAGTTCTCTGTTTTTATTTGTTTACTTTTTGACTTTTAAGTTTTTTAATTATGTTTGGAATACAGCTGATAGATGACAAATGTGTATTGAAAATGTGGAAAAACAGATAGACACGGCTTCTTTACAGTGATCACTAAAGTAGCTTTGTAGTTCATCCACAAGCAACGGATTAGATCAATAATCACTATTGAAAATAACATTAAGAAAATAAACAATACTTTGGAAGAAATTTAGAGCCGTTATACCCAAAGGGCATATTTTTACTGTCCAAAATTCGATGCAACTAATTTCATCAATAGTTTTGTTAGAACTTTAAAATTCAATGAGTCAAGAAAATAATTAATATTGCCACACTTTGGAAACACCACTGTTTGAAAAGTGTATCCAAAATTATACCGAAGACAAAAAATAACACCCAAAAATAGTACAAGAAAAATTTACACTCACACAAGACAAAATTTACGTGGTTCACCAATTTGGTTACGTTCACAGTTCACACTCAGATTCACTATAATAATGATATTTTACAAAACACACAGTGTATCGCTCGCACTCTGAAAAATACTCACTCCGTATTTTCTGGCTTACACTTAATACACCACTCAAAAAATACTCACTCCGTATTTTTCTTCACTCTAAAACTTGTTACACAATGATAACTCAAGTCTGTTACTACAACTTGATGTTTTGTGTTGGTGTGTTGATTGTGCTGAATGGCCTTGCTATTTATAGCATTCCCAAAGGGACATTAGGAGCAATTTAAGGAGAAAAAATTTCACCACCTATAGTAGCTAAGGTGGCTTCAAATTTATTGCATCTTTATTTTTCCAAGTCTTCATTGTGGGCTTGTTGGTTTTACACCATAGGAGCCTATCTCAATAGTTTCCATACTCCAACAATCTCCCACTTGGAGACTATTGAGAAGTGTTTTCACCATCATGTATATCAGCGAATTTGGGCATGAGACTTTTCGATCTTCTAACCTTGAAGACTCACTGAAGATGAGCACAACTTCAGTTTATCCGTAGTCACTGTCTTGGTTAACATGTCCGTTGGATTCTTGCTTCCCTGGATTAGGGCTGTCAATGGACCGGGTCTGGACCCGGACCCGATCCGGACCCGACCTAAATTAACGGATCTGAGCAAATTTTATAGACCCGATTATCCGATTACCCGATTACCCGATTAGTTAATGGATCGGATCTGGATATACACGACTCCGATCCGATAAGGACCCGACCCGAATGTGTATATATATAATATAATAAATATATATTTATATATAATATTATATATATATATATATATATAGTCTTACATATAGTTACTAAATATATATATAACTAACTTATATATATATATATAACAGTTTTACATACATATATATATATATAAGTTATATATAAAAACAGTTTTACATACATATATATATATAAGTTATATATTTCTATAAAAACAGTTTTTATATAAAAACAGTTTTTATATATATAAAAAACAGTTTTTTATATAAAACTGTTTTTATATAAAAATATGTTATAATAAGTTATATTTATATAAAAACATATTTTATATAAAAACAGTTTTATATAAAAAACTGTTTTTTATATATATAAAAACAGTTTTTATATAAGTTATATTTATATATGTATATATATAAAAACAGTTTATATATATATATATATATATATATATATATATATATATATATATATATATATATATATATATATATATATAATCGGATCGGGTATTCGGGTCGGGTCTTCGGGTCCTTAACGGATCCGGGTCTGGATCCATTTTCTGAGACCCGTCGGGTAATCGGGTGAGACCCGATCCGTTAAAAATATACCCGGATCGGATCTGGATATACCCAGACCCGATCCAGACCCGACCCGTTTACACCCCTACCCTGGATCTTTTCAAGTGTTAACGCCCCATCATCTAAAAGTGATCTCACGAAATGATAAAGAAGTCCGATGTGCTTGGTCCTCGAATGAAATGCTGAATTCTTTGCCAGATATATAGCACTCTAGCTGTAACTGTTGTAATACCCCGTACTTTTGGCTATATTTATTTTTGGGATTAATTAATTAAATGCGTATTAATTGGAAATTAATCCGGGTTATAAATACTAATGTGATGCGTATTGGTATTTGATTATGTGCATATATGATTATATATGAACTTGGTATTATAAAATTTGTCGTGAGATTTATATACGGCAATTTGGAAATTTTATTGAGACGCGTGGGACCGCCGCGTCACGGTATAATATTTATTTATAAAAAGTGAATTTAAAATCTATAATCCGTATGGTCGTTTTGAGTGCGCCAACGCGTCCGGAAGGGTCGAGATAGTCAGAAAACACTAGCCGGGGGTATAGTTTGGGTCCCGGGGTAATTTTAGACCATACCGGTAACTTAAAGGGTATTTTAGTAATTTGGTATTTTTGGGTAATTAAAAGTGACGAAAATTGAGAGTTGTAATCTGATAAGGATTGACCCCTAACCAACCCTTATTAACCCAACAAGCTACGGAGGTTCATTAATTAGGTTTTCATAAATTCCCCAAAGCAAACCCTAGCCACCATAGCCTTTTGGAGAAGAAAGCTTGGAGAAGGAGAGAGAGAGAGGAATTCTGCAGAAATTCTACACCGAATCCACACCAAATTCAGAAATCAAACCAAGGCAAGTGACTTTATTTCCATTTAATTACTGAGAATGTCTCTTCCATGTTAGAAATTGAAGAATCTTAATTGTTCTTGAAAGATTAAAAGAAAACCCATGAAATTTGAAGTTATTATTGAATATTGGGATAGGGTTGCATGTAGAAACATTGTTGGGAGATTTAATTTCGGATATTTCATATCTAGGTGATGTATAAATGAATTAAAATCTGGGAATTTATGATGAGAAGAAGTTAGGGTTTATGTTCTTGAAGAAAATTGGGAATTAATGTAGAAATTGTGATTTAATGATGTTTAGATGATATCAAACCCTTTAATGATGTTAGTATAGCCCCTTAACATGTTTGAGGATGATTAGAGAACTCAATATATTGTGGGAACGAATTTTAGAAGAGGTTTGAGGAGTATAAATGGTGAAAAAATGATTTTTGGAAATTCTGGGCCGAAACTGGCATCTCGTTAGAAGCAGCCCCCAGGTCGTTCGAACGAGCTCGTTCGAACGAGCTTCTAACGAGTTGACCAGTCGTTATTAACGAGTGGGGTTTTCGTTCGATATCTCGTTCGAACGAGATGTCGTTAGAAGGGTCAGTTCGTTCGAACGAACTGGGATCTCGTTCGAACAGCCTCGTTCGAACGAGACTTCTAACGACCTGGCAGTCCAAACTCGTTCGAAGCCTCGTTCGAACGAGACTTCTAACGAGTTGACAGTTTGACCCTCTTTGGGACTGTTTTGACTTTTGGAGTTCCGGGAGATGGTTCAAGGGTAGAGTTAGCATCCCTTTGATGATATAGTGATTGATTTGGGACTTTTGGGTTGTTGGGATTAGCAAATCATATACGAGAGTTATATTCAATGAATCATTTGGGTTGAGACGGGAGTGACTACTACGATGTGAGGATGAATTCTAGCGCGTATAATTATGAACCGGAATAAAATAAGTTGTGATAATTAGTTAGTACGAGAATGCGATATGTACTACGATTAAAATACGGTATTACTAAGATGTGTGTTTACTTAGTATTAGTATATGGATTGTTTGTATGACATACCTACCATACTTGCTATCACGGGAGGTTTCGTTCGCTTAGGACCCTCTAATCCTTGTGTGCCTACGGGGGGGATATAGACTGGTACCTTGATGAACATAGGTCATAGAAAGACTTATTGTGATATTAATAAGTCCGCTGACCATGGGAGCGTAGGTATGTGCGTGACCCATGTGATGGTGACTATGTTCGCCTCCATTATTTGTGATGTTGTTATCGGTAAACTATTCCTGAGAGATTCGGAATATGTAATCCTTATGTACGTGATGTACCGGGATGGATAGCAGAGTATGTGTGCACTACAGCTTAGATTGCGGGGTGCTTGTATCGTATATTTATGAGATGAATAATATACTTTTTAATTAATGGGAATCCTCATGTTAATGTTGTAAAAATATTACGGTATTGTTTCGAGTTATATAATGAGTTAACTGGTAGTTATATCATTGGCATATTTAGTAACTGTGTTCACAGTAAACCTCTATTTTATTACGAGCGTTGTCAAGTTAAATGGAACCGAGTAATATGGGTAGAACCTTTGGCAGTCTAGCTAGTTTTGTTGTCTGTTAGCTAGTAATATGGGTCGTTATAGATGGGTACTTACGTTAGGAGTGCACAGTTAGACGAGAGGTGAGAATATCATGCGAGTGTACGTCCTAACATGTACTTTGCATTTAATGTTTTAAATATTTTTAAAGCACTTGCAGGTTTTTAAAATGATTTCCACTTTCGGGCTCTGACCCATTTGCTTTCAAATATATTTTCTTGTAAAACCTTTTTAGGTGCCCAGCCACAAGGACACCAAGCATAGGTACTCATTCAGGTGACGTGCTGTAGCTGGTTGTGGAAGCTACAGGGATTTGCTCATAGACGCTTCTATCTTTTGGATTCCAGAGTCACTATCTATCAGTTGTAAGGCATGTTGCCCATTCCTATTTAGAGCATTTTTACATTTCAGTTTTCAGACTCTAGCATGTATTGCTCAGTATTCAGTTTTAGTATTTATTTCAGTTTACATATCAGTTGTGGGATTTGTATTGAGGAGTTTTTCCTCCAGGTTATATTTACATATTGTGATGGTTGTTCTTGTTACTTCAGTATGGTGAATGGTGTTATTTAGTTAATCATTACTCGTGTTGCATGTTAATCAGATTTAATAAAAATTTGGCACTTACTTTTTAAATACTAGGTGGTTAGTAATCTTTAAAAAAATGTTTTCGACAGTGATGCTATTAACTGAGCCAACTTGGCATTTTGAATTAATTTTATAAAGGAGTAGCTACCCGGTGTTTAATTAGTCGGGGTGTCACAGGTGGTATCAGAGCATCAGGTTCTAGTGTCCTTTAGGATCTGTACGGCTATTATGTTTCCGCTACGTTTTCTTTGATATAGAGCCCTATATTTTAGGACTGTTGTACTCTTATTGTGTACGTTTCGTTCTTCAGCTATATTAAGTTTATAAACCGTGAACTTATAAACTTTGTTCTTGTTTCAGATGCCTCCACGACGTGCACGACGAGTTCCCAGGAATGCTACGCCCGAACCACAGCCCGCTCCAGTTCAGGGCATGTTGAACGCCACTGAGGTTGCTGCTATAGTAGCCCAAGCGGTAAATGCTGCGATTACCGTGATTCAGCAGGCACCACCGCAGGCGCCGGTTGCCGCGCCAGTCCAGGTTAATGCATTCCCGTCTGCTTGGGAACGTGTACGTGACGCTTTTCAGAAAGCGCATCCACCAGAGTTTGCTGGAAGCTCAGATGTGGTTATCTCGAGCCAATGGAGGAAGGATATGCAGAGGCACTTGAGGATGCATGAGTGCTCTGATGTTCAGAAGCAGGTGCTAGCTACTTTCAAGCTAGTTGGATCTGCACTGCAGTGGTGGGAGTCCATTACCACCGCGGAGGAGAGGGATACCCTCACGATTCAGGAGTTCTGGGTGCGGTTCGACCGCAAGTACTTTCCATCCGCAGTTCATACAGAGATGAGGAGGAAGCTGATGAGTTTGAAGCAAGAGGGCAAGACAGTGGCCGAGTATGAGGCCGAGTTCACTAACCTGTTGAATATCGTTCCAGACGAGATTCCAACAGAGAAGAAGAAGATAGAGAAGTTCACTGATGGGTTGAATTGGAGGATCCGTCAGCATCTGCTAGGGAACCTATCATTGGCCACGTATTCTGATGTGGTTAACGCTGCATTACTACACTGCCAGGACCACCGTTTTCATATGGCCGAGGGCAAGCGGTCAGGGGAGTCTAGCCATCAGGGCAGGACCGGAGGACATGGTGCCAGCGGGGCACAATCGGGTCAGGGGCAGAGACAGACTGAGCAGGGTACCCAGCAGGGGGACAATAAGAGGTTCCGGTCAGGGAACTACAGGCAGGGACAGGGAGGTTTCCGCCAGGGCCATCAGGGTCCAAACGGCCATCAGGGCCAGCAGGGGCAGAATGGGCAGCAATTTCTTCAGGGCCAGCAGGGCCAAGGGAGGAATGGTAACGGCCACCAGGGCCGGGGACAGCAGGGGCAGAGGGGAGGGAACTTCCCAGGGAAGTGCTTTACTTGTGGCAAGACTGGCCATAAGAAGCAGGATTGTCCTGATAGGGGCAGGGCCCCACAGCAGCAGCAGCAGGGTGCTCGCCAGGAGCCACAGAGACCTATGTTTCCCGCCGCTCTTCCTGCACCGCCACAGATGGCAGCTTTGCCACCCATTCCAGCAGTCCCAGCTCAGCAGGGGCAGCTACAGTATGGACGTGTCTACAACGTCCACCAGGCTGCAGTTCCACAGGCACCGCCCGCGATCGAGGGTACGTTTCCTATCCATGGCACTATGGGTCGGGTGTTATTTGATACGGGTGCTACACATTGTTTTATTGCTACACACTTCGCGAAAGCTTTAGGATTGTTAGCTACGGCAGAGAGCACAGTGACGTGTGTCGACTCACCATTGGGGAGTGGGTCACTTATTTTCTTTATATGCCGGGGAGTCGGGGTAGAGGTTGGTGGTTTGGTATTGCCTGCGGACATGTTAGTGTTAGACATGCATGTTCACGATGTGATCATCGGTATGGACTGGCTCGTATCATATAGGGCCATGATTGATTGCTTCAGCGGGAGCATTGTTTTTGCCATTCCGGGGCAGGAGATGTTTATAGTGGCGATGCCTCGCCCAGAGGGAGGATCGACCGCTCATCTGTATTACATAGAGGAGGATACCTCTAAGGAGGTTGTGATTCCTTTAGATTCGATCCCGGTTGTCAGGGAATATTCGGATGTGTTTCAGGAGATACCAGGCTTACCACCCAGTCGAGAGATAGACTTCGTTATTGATTTGCTACCGGGTACGAGACCTATAGCACGTGCACCGTACCGTATGGCTCCAGCTGAGATGCGAGAGCTACGGGATCAGATAGAGCAGCTGTTAGGGCAGGGCTTTATTCGCAGGAGTACCTCACCTTGGGGCGCTCCAGTTTTGTTTGTGAAGAAGAGGGATGGTTCACTGAGATTGTGTGTGGACTACCGAGAGTTGAATAAGGTCACGATACGGAATAAGTATCCGTTGCCTCGAATCGATGACTTATTCGACCAGTTGAGAGGAGCTTCTTTCTTCTCGAAGATTGACTTGAGGTCAGGTTACCATCAGTTGCGTATCAGGGAGGAGGATGTCTCGAAGACTGCGTTCTTGTCGAGATATGGTTCTTATGAGTTTCGGGTTATGCCTTTCGGTTTGACCAACGCTCCAGCAGTGTTTATGGACTTGATGAACAGAGTGTTCAGGGATTTCCTAGACCAGTTTGTCATTGTCTTCATTGATGATATTCTGGTTTACTCTCAGACAGAGGAGGAGCACGCCGAGCATTTGAGGCTGGTTTTGCAGACACTTCGTCAGAACGAGCTGTATGCAAAATATGAGAAGTACGGGTTTTGGTTGAAGGAAGTCCAGTTCTTGGGTCATATTATTTCCGATCAGGGAATATCTGTTGATCCGGGGAAGGTGTCAGCGGTGAGGGAGTGGGGACAGCCCACGACACCAACGGAGATTCGTAGTTTCTTGGGCTTAGCAGGATACTACAGGAGGTTTATTCGGGGTTTCTCAGAGATAGCAGGTCCTTTGACACATCTTACTCGTAAGGGTGTGCCATATATCTGGAGTGATGCCTGTCAGTTGGCATTCGATGAGTTGAAGGACAAATTGACCTCAGCACCTGTGTTAGCATTGCCGAGACCGGGAGTTGAGTATTTGGTTTACACCGATGCGTCTTTGCAAGGGCTTGGAGGTGTTTTGCAGCAGGAGAGACAGGCCATAGCTTATGCTTCACGTAAGCTTAAGCCTCATGAGAAGAATTACCCCACACATGATTTGGAGTTGGCGGCAGTGGTATTTGCCTTACGGATTTGGAGGCACTATCTTTTGGGGGAGAAGTTTCAGCTGTTCACGGACCACAAGTCACTACAGTATCTGTTCACGCAGAAGGAATTGAATATGCGGCAGCGTAGGTGGCTTGAATTTGTGAAAGACTACCAGTTCGACATACAGTACCACCCGGGTAAGGCTAACGTGGTAGCAGACGCGTTAAGCCGTAGGCCAGCAGACAAGGTGGCAGAGGTGTGGAAAGCGAAGTGGAAGGAATTGGGACACCAGGATGCAGTGGCCCGATCTTTCATGTCTGTGATGACCGTTACACCACAGATTGTCACGAAGGTTGTACGGGCACAGGCAAATGATTCGTTCTGTCAGGAGCAGATAGTTCGATTACTCGCTGAGGGAGCTGAATCCTATACCGTTAGCTCAGACGGGGGATTACGCTTCAATGGGAGATTGGTAGTTCCGGAAGGAGAGGAATTGCGACACGATGTTATGGCAGAGTCGCACGGCTCACGGTTCGCGGTACATCCCGGAGGGGACAAAATGTACCAAGACATGAGACGGCAGTATTGGTGGAGCGGTATGAAGAAAGATATCGCTGAGTTTGTCTCGAAATGCGCCACTTGTCAACTTGTAAAAGTGGATCATCAGAGACCAGCAGGATTGCTACAACCGTTGGAGGTTCCGGTGTGGATGTGGGAGAGCATATCCATGGATTTTATCACGGGGTTGCCTACGTCGCAGAGGGGTCACGACTCCGTTTGGGTAATTGTGGACAGGTTGTCCAAGGTCGCTCACTTTTTACCCGTTAGGACTGATTACACTGCGGGACAGTATGCCCAGCTCTTCATTTCAGAGATTGTGAGACTTCACGGTGTGCCCCTAAATATCGTGTCTGACAGAGACAAGATATTTGTTTCGCGGTTTTGGGAAAGTTTCCAGGAGGCCATGGGCACAGAATTGCGGTTGAGTACGGCTTATCATCCGCAGACCGATGGGCAGACAGAACGCACCAATCAGATGTTGGAGGACATGCTACGCATGTGCATTATTGACTTCGGGGGTGGATGGGAGCAGTACCTTCCACTGGTGGAGTTTGCTTACAACAACTCCTATCAGTTCACGATTGGCATGGCTCCGTTTGAGGCATTGTACGGTAGGCCTTGTCGTTCCCCAGCATGTTGGTTGGAGGTGGGGGACAACAAACTACTTGGGCCGGAAGTGATTCAGGATACTTCGGCAAGGATTGAGTTGATTCGGAGTCGCATTCGGGTAGCTCAAGACCGGCAGAAGAGTTACGCTGACGCGAAGAGATTTTTCAGAGAGTTCCAAGTAGGGGACCAGGTTTTGCTCAGGGTATCTCCTATGAAGGGGATTATGCGATTCGGGAAGAAGGGGAAGTTGGCACCGAGGTATGTGGGGCCGTTTCCTATTATTGAGCGGATAGGACCGGTTGCGTATAGACTCGGGTTACCGGAGCATTTGCATCGGATTCACGACGTGTTCCATATTTCCTCGCTGAGGAAATACCTTAGGGATGATTTGGCTCATTCTCACATTTCTGTGGAGGACATCGATCTCCAGCCGGATAGCTCTTATGAGGAAGGGCCGATTGCTATTTTGGACCGAAGCGAGAGGAAACTACGGTCAAAGATAGTTCCGTTAGTACGTGTTCAGTGGCGACATCACAATGTCGAGGAGTCCACATGGGAGCGCGAGGATGAGATGCGCGAACGTTATCCAGAGCTGTTTTTAGCAGGTACTTTCTAGTTTCGAATTTCGGGACGAAATTCAGTTATTAGGGGGGGAGTATGTAATACCCCGTACTTTTGGCTATATTTATTTTTGGGATTAATTAATTAAATGCGTATTAATTGGAAATTAATCCGGGTTATAAATACTAATGTGATGCGTATTGGTATTTGATTATGTGCATATATGATTATATATGAACTTGGTATTATAAAATTTGTCGTGAGATTTATATACGGCAATTTGGAAATTTTATTGAGACGCGTGGGACCGCCGCGTCACGGTATAATATTTATTTATAAAAAGTGAATTTAAAATCTATAATCCGTATGGTCGTTTTGAGTGCGCCAACGCGTCCGGAAGGGTCGAGATAGTCAGAAAACACTAGCCGGGGGTATAGTTTGGGTCCCGGGGTAATTTTAGACCATACCGGTAACTTAAAGGGTATTTTAGTAATTTGGTATTTTTGGGTAATTAAAAGTGACGAAAATTGAGAGTTGTAATCTGATAAGGATTGACCCCTAACCAACCCTTATTAACCCAACAAGCTACGGAGGTTCATTAATTAGGTTTTCATAAATTCCCCAAAGCAAACCCTAGCCACCATAGCCTTTTGGAGAAGAAAGCTTGGAGAAGGAGAGAGAGAGAGGAATTCTGCAGAAATTCTACACCGAATCCACACCAAATTCAGAAATCAAACCAAGGCAAGTGACTTTATTTCCATTTAATTACTGAGAATGTCTCTTCCATGTTAGAAATTGAAGAATCTTAATTGTTCTTGAAAGATTAAAAGAAAACCCATGAAATTTGAAGTTATTATTGAATATTGGGATAGGGTTGCATGTAGAAACATTGTTGGGAGATTTAATTTCGGATATTTCATATCTAGGTGATGTATAAATGAATTAAAATCTGGGAATTTATGATGAGAAGAAGTTAGGGTTTATGTTCTTGAAGAAAATTGGGAATTAATGTAGAAATTGTGATTTAATGATGTTTAGATGATATCAAACCCTTTAATGATGTTAGTATAGCCCCTTAACATGTTTGAGGATGATTAGAGAACTCAATATATTGTGGGAACGAATTTTAGAAGAGGTTTGAGGAGTATAAATGGTGAAAAAATGATTTTTGGAAATTCTGGGCCGAAACTGGCATCTCGTTAGAAGCAGCCCCCAGGTCGTTCGAACGAGCTCGTTCGAACGAGCTTCTAACGAGTTGACCAGTCGTTATTAACGAGTGGGGTTTTCGTTCGATATCTCGTTCGAACGAGATGTCGTTAGAAGGGTCAGTTCGTTCGAACGAACTGGGATCTCGTTCGAACAGCCTCGTTCGAACGAGACTTCTAACGACCTGGCAGTCCAAACTCGTTCGAAGCCTCGTTCGAACGAGACTTCTAACGAGTTGACAGTTTGACCCTCTTTGGGACTGTTTTGACTTTTGGAGTTCCGGGAGATGGTTCAAGGGTAGAGTTAGCATCCCTTTGATGATATAGTGATTGATTTGGGACTTTTGGGTTGTTGGGATTAGCAAATCATATACGAGAGTTATATTCAATGAATCATTTGGGTTGAGACGTGAGTGACTACTACGATGTGAGGATGAATTCTAGCGCGTATAATTATGAACCGGAATAAAATAAGTTGTGATAATTAGTTAGTACGAGAATGCGATATGTACTACGATTAAAATACGGTATTACTAAGATGTGTGTTTACTTAGTATTAGTATATGGATTGTTTGTATGACATACCTACCATACTTGCTATCACGGGAGGTTTCGTTCGCTTAGGACCCTCTAATCCTTGTGTGCCTACGGGGGGGATATAGACTGGTACCTTGATGAACATAGGTCATAGAAAGACTTATTGTGATATTAATAAGTCCGCTGACCATGGGAGCGTAGGTATGTGCGTGACCCATGTGATGGTGACTATGTTCGCCTCCATTATTTGTGATGTTGTTATCGGTAAACTATTCCTGAGAGATTCGGAATATGTAATCCTTATGTACGTGATGTACCGGGATGGATAGCAGAGTATGTGTGCACTACAGCTTAGATTGCGGGGTGCTTGTATCGTATATTTATGAGATGAATAATATACTTTTTAATTAATGGGAATCCTCATGTTAATGTTGTAAAAATATTACGGTATTGTTTCGAGTTATATAATGAGTTAACTGGTAGTTATATCATTGGCATATTTAGTAACTGTGTTCACAGTAAACCTCTATTTTATTACGAGCGTTGTCAAGTTAAATGGAACCGAGTAATATGGGTAGAACCTTTGGCAGTCTAGCTAGTTTTGTTGTCTGTTAGCTAGTAATATGGGTCGTTATAGATGGGTACTTACGTTAGGAGTGCACAGTTAGACGAGAGGTGAGAATATCATGCGAGTGTACGTCCTAACATGTACTTTGCATTTAATGTTTTAAATGTTTTTAAAGCACTTGCAGGTTTTTAAAATGATTTCCACTTTCGGGCTCTGACCCATTTGCTTTCAAATATATTTTCTTGTAAAACCTTTTTAGGTGCCCAGCCACAAGGACACCAAGCATAGGTACTCATTCAGGTGACGTGCTGTAGCTGGTTGTGGAAGCTACAGGGATTTGCTCATAGACGCTTCTATCTTTTGGATTCCAGAGTCACTATCTATCAGTTGTAAGGCATGTTGCCCATTCCTATTTAGAGCATTTTTACATTTCAGTTTTCAGACTCTAGCATGTATTGCTCAGTATTCAGTTTTAGTATTTATTTCAGTTTACATATCAGTTGTGGGATTTGTATTGAGGAGTTTTTCCTCCAGGTTATATTTACATATTGTGATGGTTGTTCTTGTTACTTCAGTATGGTGAATGGTGTTATTTAGTTAATCATTACTCGTGTTGCATGTTAATCAGATTTAATAAAAATTTGGCACTTACTTTTTAAATACTAGGTGGTTAGTAATCTTTAAAAAAATGTTTTCGACAGTGATGCTATTAACTGAGCCAACTTGGCATTTTGAATTAATTTTATAAAGGAGTAGCTACCCGGTGTTTAATTAGTCGGGGTGTCACAACTGTACAAACCATTCTTCACATGTTTGATTCCCAACTCTGACAATAATCCCTGTAACTAAATCATCTCCTTGCTAGCTTCTGTCACAACTATGTATTCTGCCTCTGTAGTGGATAATGCGGTTATCTTCTCTAGTTGCGAAACCCAACTGACTGCAGTAGTACCTATTGTGAAAATGTAACATGTAGTGCTCCTCATGTGATCAACCTCACCAGCAAAGTCAGCATCTACATACCCCTGCAATTTTTTCTCACCTCGTTTGAAGCATAGACATTTATCGGTAGTAACTCGCAAGTACCTTAATATCCACTTCACTACTTCCCAATGTTACTTTCTTGGGTTGGTCACGAATCTGATCGCTGCTCCCACTGCATCGACAATATATGGTCTTGTGCAAGCCATTGCATACATCAAACTTTCGATAGCTCAGGCATATGGAACCTTGGCCATAAATTTTTTCTCGTCCTCCGTCTCTAGTGACTGGTGCTTAGATAGTCGAACGTGACTAGCCAATGGCGTGCTAACAGCTTTAGCATCACCCATGTTGAACCTCCGTAAGACACGACTGATGTACTCTGCCTGAGATAATTGCAAAGTACCTTTTTTTTTGTCTCTGTTGATCCTCATCCCAAGAATCTGCTTTGGTGTGCCCAAATCTTTCATGTTGAACTCACTCGATAATTGCTTCTGCAAATTTCTGATTTCATCCATATCTGATCCTGTTGTGGGTACCTCGGCCATTTTTGTAGGCCCAAAGAAGTAGCCGGACTGAACCCTATTAAGAACGGGAAGAGTCTGGCCCAAAGTCCAAAGCCTCAAACGCAGTTGGTTAGTAACAACCCATTATGTTCCTAAAATCTCTCATGAGATATTCTAGGGACAGTGGGTTAACAGGGTAATGCCCAACACCCCCACTCTTCGAAGTTCACCTGTATAAATACTATATCCCTGTCCCGGGGCAAAGGGTATGTAACCAAAAAATACTCCCTTGGAGAAAAGAGAAATAAAAAAATGAGAAAACCACCGTGGACGTAGGCAATTTGCTGAACCATGTATATCTTGTGTTATGTGTGATTGTGATTATCCTGACTCGTGTTCTTTATTTTTTCTGGTGATTGCATTTACCTATAATTTGTGTTGAGATTAATTGTCACCACAATTGACGTCATCCGTGGGAAGCGGTTGTTCTTACTTTAAGAAAGCTTTCACCAATAAGAACCTGGAATGCCTGATCACAGCAGCAATGTCCCTCAAGCAGGGGATATTCAGGAGCAACCTATCCCTCATAGGGTTAGATCTGAAGTTCGACACTCAAACCCAAGGCTTTGCCTGGAAAAATAAGCCTCGAAAGAAAGCCAGGGGTCATCGAGGTCTACATAAGTTTCCAGGCCGATCGACGCCAATGAGGCCAGGCTCCAAGAGTAGAAGGGGGCTACTAACAAGCAGGAAGACAAAAATGCTCGCCTCAAGAGGCGACTAGAGAGGATGGAGAGAGAAATCCATCGTAACACGAGACGGCGTCATTATCGGACTCCTATCCCTTAGGAGAACAGATCTCGTAACCAAGGAGGGAGCCCAAGGATCGGATCTTAAAGAATTGAGGGATACAGGTCAAGTGATGACTGGTCTGAGCAACAACAACCAGCTCCCTGTTATAAGAGCACAGGCCAAAAGAACGATGATATACGAAACTTAGTAAGGAGAGAGATGGACCAACACCCAACACATCGGGGTGCCAGATCAACAAGAGAGCTAGCCAGACGAGTGTGACACCCCTCCTAATTAAATACCGAGCGATCACTCCTTTATTAAATTAAAATCAAGGTGAACAGTTGGTTCATTCTTAGCATCACTGTCATAAAAATAAATTTTTCCAAATTAACACCCTAATTAATTAAGCTAAGTGTCAAAACCATTTTTAGCCTTTCTAACCAAATTGTATTTTTAAAGAAAAACTTATTTATTTAATTATTAACCACATTTTCAATAAGTAAGAATCATACAACAATTATCATGGAACATAATCCAATTACTTTAAACATTCAACATCCAAAATCCCAACATTTAAAACTAAATGTAAAACATACATGCTGAATAAATCCCAAAGTAACAGTACTAGAAATAACTGAAATACAAATGTCCCAACAAAACAGATAAATAGTGGAAAGGGCGACACATGCCCAATGATAATCATAGGAGTGGAATCAAGTAAATGAAATCGTCTAAGCAAGTGGCCTGCAACTCCCACCTAAGCTGCAGCACGTTCCTTCCAAGGGATCCTAAGCAAGATGCCCCTGTGGCTGGGCACCTGTAGTACATACATATATATATACAAGAGAGAGAGAGAGAGAAAAACGGGTCAGAGCCCGATAGTGTATATGATTTAAAAATTGTTTAGCAAGTATTTAAATTGATACAGGCCAATGCAATGACATATTAGTGCGACACTCTCTTGAGAAATTCTCACCTCTCTTTTAATGTGCACACCTATCGCACTAACCTTCCCAGTGGTCTATCTCATCATATATCACGTTATCCTTTCCCAATGGTTTAACTTATCATAGGTTATTCGCAGGATTCAAAATTTAACGATTCAATTGTTTGAAAAGAATATTTCAATTAGTAACCAAAGTCCTCATTTTAACTTTATTAATCAATAAAGTTTTCCAGTGTCATATTATACTTTCTCAAAACAAGTATTTACAATTTGAGTCATCAACCATGTCCTACATATCAAATCACAGCAGGAAGTTCCAGATTTCAGAATTTCATATATATATATATATTAACTACTCGTAAAATATATATATCATAACAGCACCCCAAATAAAAACTATGGTGCGGGCATACTCTACTATTCAAACCCCATATCACTCATATTAAGGGGAATACAAATTCGGAATCACTCTCGAATTATATTAACATATACTCAAACAATATTGAGGCGAAGCATAGATTCCAAGTCTCTAAGAGGATGGCATATGTTTGCGTCTCTTAGGACCGTCTGAACTATCACTGTGATAGCCTGTACCAAGGATATCTATACACAAACAAGATGAGGCGAAGCTTAGATTCCAAGTCTCTAAGAGGATGGCACATGATTGCGTCTCTTAGGACCGTCTAAACTATCACATCGATAGCCTGTACCAAGGATATCTATCTTCTAGGGTACAAGTCAATATCCCCCATAAAGGTCCCATCGAGATAAGACTATCCCAGCGCGGAAACCTCAGGGATAGCAAGTAGCGTGGGCATGATTTTCACACATAGATAGTATATGCATACACAATTATATAACTATACTAATATTACCATATCAATAATGGGTATATTCTCAGTTCCCATATTTGTATTTATTTCTCATTATTTAGTTACCACGTATAACCATTCACATCTTACTTTAATTTGAGGAACCTTTCCACTTACTACATAACGCTCATGGATTCTATCCTCCCAAGTATATAATTCAGTAGGTATACACATTTGTCCCAAAGTAACTCTCTTATGTGTCTCTCTCTTTAAATCATAAATTCACCGACCCTTATGTAATTATCCCAAAATACAATCTTTGCCCGACATCAAGGGTCCCAAAATCTATTCACACGTCCTACTGGTCTTCCCTATCTCCCAAAACATTTTATTAAGGATGCCCAAGAATTATCTCACAATAAATTGAATTTAACTCATTTAAAAGGAAATAGGAGTCTGCCAGGAGGGGTCGATCGATCGAGGTCTGGGGCTCGATCGATCGAACCTTCGATCGATCGAAGCTCTGGGCTCGATCGATCGATCAAGCAGGTCTGCGAAATCTGCAGAATTGCAGTTACGGATTTCATCTTCTAACTTACACCAAATCCATATTTTATAATCCCAAACGTCTCAAAATCTGTACTACTAACATCCTAACATGATATCATACATTTCCTACGTAAAGCATGTCAATTTACGTCACTAATCATGGATTAATCATGCCATAATTCATTTAAATATTCAAGAACCCTAGAAATCTCTAAATCATGGTTCCAATCTGTTTTTCCAGAAATTTCTTCTTATAAACATTATAATTTCGTCGGTAAATTCCTCTACATGGCAAGGGTTTCCAGAATTATCATTTAAACCATAACTACATGCGATTCCTATCTCAAATCTTAGGTTTTCTTCCATAAAACTCATCTTAATCATTCCTACACTAATATGAAAGATGCATCAACGAAATAAGCAAGAAAAACACTTGCCTAGGATTGTTGGTGTTCTGATTTGCAGATGATTTTGGTGTGGTTGCGTAGCCCGTCGCGCGATCTACGCGTTGGTGGTGGTGGCGGCGGTGCAAACGGATGGATTTTGGGTCTTGAATTTGCCTTGAGAGCTCTCTCTTTCCTCTCCTATGGCCGTTCTTGTGTTTGTGATTTCTAACCCTAGTTGACTAACCTAAATGGCTGATATAGATTACTGATTTTCGTGGGTTTAATTACCCATAAATGTGAAATGTCCAAAATGCCCTCCGGGGTACCACTTAGGCCTAAAAACGCCCCGAGACCCAAACTAAACCCCCGGGTACACTTTTCTGACTATCTCGACCCAAACTAAACCCCCGGGCACTCAAAATGACCATGCGAATGACTTATAAAATATTCACTTTTATTTATCAAAGTTTAGTCCCGACGCGACACGGGCGCGTCCCGACTCAAATTTCCAAAATTGTCATTTTATTCACTCGTGACATTCAATATGACCAATATTACATATTACTTTGCTCATTAGTAATATTCAACAAATTTTCGATAATTACTAACTCTCGTCACGTAAATAATTATAACATAATTAATTTCTGATAATTACTAACTCTCGTCACGTTAATAATTATAACATAATTAATTTTCGGATTTTTATTAAATAATTAACTCACATTAAATTTAATAATTCCCCAAATTAATTTAGCATAAAAATACGGGGTATTACATACTTCCCCCCTAATAACGGAATTTCGTCCCGAAATTCGAAAAACAAGGCATACCTGGTAAGAACAAATCTGGATATCTCTCGCGCATATCGGCCTCGCGCTCCCAAGTAGATTCCTCCATATTATGATGCTCCCACTGGACTCGCACAAGTGGAACTATCTTCGACCTCAATCTCCTCTCACTATTGTCTAGGATAGCCACCGGTCTCTCCTCGTAAGAGCTGTCAGGCTGTAAGTCTATCTCATCTATCGCAATGTGAGTATGGGCCATATCATCCCGAAGATACCGTCTCAACGACTAGATGTGGAATACATCGTGAATGCGATGCAAATGTTTTGGCAGTCCCAATCTGTATGCTTCCGACCCAATCCTCTCGATGATGGGAAATGGTCCCACGTACCTCGGGGCCAATTTACCCTTATTACCGAACCTCATCACTCCTTTCATAGGAGATACACGCAGTAACACTTGGTCCCCCACATTAAACTCCCGGAAGAACCGTTTCGCATCGGCGTAGCTCTTCTGCCTGTCCTGGGCTACTCGAATGCGACTCCTGATCAACTCAATCCTCGCGGAGGTTACCTGAATCACCTCCGGTCCTAGCAACTTGTTATCCCCCACCTCGAGCCAACAAGTTGGAGAAAGACAAGGCCTGTCATACAAAGCCTCAAATGGAGCCATACCAATCGTAAACTGATAAGAGTTATTATAAGCAAAATCTACCAGTGGAAGATGTGGCTCCCAACCTCCTCCAAAATCAAGAACACACATGCGTAGCATATCCTCTAGCATCTAATTAGTACGCTCTGTATGTCCATCTGTCTGTGGGTGATAAGCTGAACTCAACCTCAACTCAGTACCCATAGCCTCCTGAAAGCTTTCCCAAAAATGTGAGACGAAAATCTTATCTCTATCTGACACAATATTCAGGGGCACCCCATGTAATCTGACAACCTCAGCAATGAACAACTGAGCATACTGACCCGTGGTATAGTCTGTCCGCACCGGCAGAAAATAAGCCACCTTTGTTAAACGGTCTACAATCACCCAGATAAAATCATGGCCCCGCTGTGATGTAGGCAACCCCATAATAAAATCCATGGAAATACTCTCCCACTTCCACGCGGGTACTTCCAATGGCTGAAGCAATCCTGACGGTTTCTGATGGTCCACCTTCACCAGCTGGCAGGTGGAACACTTGGACACGAACTCAGCAATGACCTTCTTCATTCCACTCCACCAGTATTGCCTCCTCATATCCTGGTACATCTTGTCTCCTCCAGGATGTACTGCCAATCGGGACCCATGAGACTGGGTCACCACTGCATGACGTAATTCTACTCCTTCTGGAACCACCAATCTCACATTAAACCTCAAACCCCCATCAGAACTAACATACTAGGACTCAGCACCCTCAGCTAAAAGTCGTACAATCTGCTTCTGGCAAAACGGGTCTGTGGTTTGGGCCTGTATTACCCTCATAACAATCTCGGGTGTGACTGTCATAACAGATATGAAGGAACGGGAAACTGCGTCCTGGTGACCCAACTCCTTCCACTTCGCTTTCCAAACGTTCGCTACCTCTTCTACCGGTCTACGAATCAACGCATCAGCAACTAAGTTGGCTTTCCCCGGATGATACTGTATGTCAAACTGATAGTCCTTCACAAACTCTAACTATCTGCGCTGTCGCATATTCAGCTCTCGCTGAGTGAATAGGTACTGCAGTGATTTGTGGTCTGTGAACAAGCAGAATTTCTCCCCTAATAATTAGTGCCTCCATATCCTCAATGAAAAAACGGCCGCTGCTAACTCCAGGTCGTGGGTGGGGTAATTCTTCTCATGTGGCTTAAGCTTGCAGGAGGCAAAAGCTATAGCCTTTTCCTCCTACTGAAGTACTCCCTCAAGTCCCCGTAAAGAGGCATCAGTGTAAACCAGGTACTCCACACCCGGCTACGGTAAAGCAAGAACTGGTGCTGAAGTAAGCTTATCTTTCAGCTCGTCGAAAGCCAACTGATAAGCGTCATCCCAAACATATGGTACACCCTTGCGAGTCAGATTCATCAATGGACCCGCTATTTTGGAGAATCCCCGAATGAATCTCCTGTAGTATCCGGCTAACCCCAAGAAACTACGCACTTCCATCGGTGTCGTGGGCTGTCCCCATTCCCTCACCAATGACACTTTACTCGGGTCGACTGCAATCCCCTGCTCAGAAACAACATGCCCCAAGAATTGTACTTCTCGCAACCAGAATCCACACTTCTCGTACTTAGCATACAACTGATGCTCTCGTTGAGTCTGAAGAACCTGCCTCAAATGCTCGGCGTGCTCCTCCTCAGAATGTGAATATATCAAAATGTCATCTATAAAGACGATGACAAACTGATCCAAGAACTCTCTGAATACTCGGTTCATTAAGTCCATGAATACGGCTGGAGCATTTGTGAGACCAAATGGCATCACTCTGAACTCATAAGACCCATATCTCTTCAAGAAGGCAGTCTTTGAAACATCCTGCTCTCTAATATGTAGCTGATGGTACCCCGACCTCAGATCTATCTTCGAAAAGAAAGTTGCTCCCCTCAGTTGGTTGAACAGATCATCGATTCGAGGCAACGGATACTTATTCCGTATCGTGACCTTGTTCGACTCCCGGTAGTCTACACACAACCTCAGTGAACCATCTCTCTTCTTCACAAACAGAACTGGAGCGCCCCAAGGTGAGGTACTCCTGCGAATGAAGCCCTGACCTAACAGCTGCTCTATCTGATCTCGTAACTCTCGCATCTCCGCCGGAGCCATACGGTATGGAGCGCGTGCTATAGGTCTAGTATCTGGCAATAAATCTATAACAAAGTCTATCTCTCGACTGGGGGGTAGGCCTGGTATTTCCTGAAACACATCGGAATACTCACGAACAACTGGAATCGAGTCTAACGGAATCACAATCTCCTTAGAGGTGTCCTCCTCTATATAATACAAATGAGCGGTCGAACCTCCCTCTGGGCGAGGCATCGCCACTTCAAACATCTCTTGCCCCGAAATGGCAAAAACAATGCTCCCACCGAAGCAATCAATCATGGCTCTATAAGCTGCGAGCCAATCCATACCGATAATAACATCATTCTCATGCATATCTAAGACTAACATGTTCGCAGGTAATACCAAACTACCAATCTCTACCCCCACTCCTCGGCATATAAGCGACCCATTCCCCAGTGGTGAGTCTACACACGTCACTGTGCTCTCTGCTGTGGCTAACAACCCTAAGGCCTTCGCAAAATGCGTAGCTATAAAATAATGAGTCACCCCAGTATCAAACAAAACCCGACCCATAGTAACATGGATAGAAAACATACCCTCAATCGCGGGTGGTGCCTGTGGAGTTGCTGCCTGGTGGACGTTATAGACACGTCCGTACTGTAGCTGCCCCTGCTGCACTGGAGCTACTGGAACGGCTGGTAGGGCAGGTGGAAAAAGTGGTCTTTGTGGCTCATTACGGGCACCCTACTGCTGTGGGGCCCTATATCCCTCCTGATAATCCTGGCGTCTATGGTCGTGTCTACCACACCCAAAACATCGGCCTTTGAAGTTGCCTCCCCTCTAACCCTGTTGACCACGGCCCTGTTGGCCGTTACCATTACGCCACTGGCCCTGTTGGCCCTGATGAACACGTTGTTGGCCCTGTTGGCCCTGTTGCTGACCCTGTTGTCGGTGTTGACCTTGCTGGCCCTGATTTTTAGGCTGGCCCTGCTGAACCCTGCCTATAACCCCCAAATCCCTGCCTGGAATCACCTGAACGGAATCGCTTAGCAGGGTCCCCCTGATGGGAACTCTGCTTGTGCTGACGAGTCTGTCCCTGAGATGGTGCCCCACTAGCACTACTACCCCTTGTCCTGCCCTGCTGGCTGGACTCTCCTGCTCTCTTTCTTCCCTGCAGATGGAAGCGGTGATCCTGGAAATGTAGTAACGCAGCATTGAGTACATCAGTAAAAGTACTCAGAGATAGATTCCCAATAAGATGCTGACGGATTCTCCAAGATAATCCGTCCACAAACAACATAATCTTCTTGCCCTCAGTGGGTGCCTCATCTGGCACGATGGTGAGAAGTCTTGTGAACTCCTCCTCATACTCAGCTACGGTAGAATTCTCCTATTTCAAATTCAGTAATTTCCGCCTCATCTCAGTCTGCACGGCGGGTGGAAAATACTTGCGGTCAAACCGCTCCTAGAACAACTGAATAGGGATCGTGTCCCTATCCTCCAATGTGGTAGTGGACTCCCAACACTGCAAAATGGCCCCCACTAGCTTAAAGGAAGCCAACAACTGCTTTTGTACGTCGGTGCACTCATACATACGAAGATGCTGCTGGATGTCTTTCTTCCATTGGCTGATTGTGACGATATCTGAGCTACCAGAGAACTAAGGGGGATGTGCCTTCTGAAAAGCATCCCTAACCCTCTCCCATGCAGATGGAAGCTGTGATGGTACTGGCGCCACTGCCTGAATCTGGGGTGGAGCCTGCTGAACCACCGCTAGCGCGGCATTCACCGCCTGAGCAACAATGGCGGCTACTTCATTAGCATTCATAGTGCCTGGTGTTGGAGCTGCTGGCTGCTCGGCCTGGGCACGCCTATCCTTCGGTGCACGTCTCAGAGGCATCTGAAACGTGAAGAAGTTTATTAGTCTACAGTCATTAACAAATCTCAAATAGCTGAAGACATAAACTTGAAAGAAAGAATACAACCATCCTATAATAGGGCTATATAGCAAAAACGTTAAGCTGAAAGCGAAATAAGCCGTATAGATCCTATGGACACTAGAACCTGATGCTCTGATACCACCTGTGACACCCCGCCTAATTAAATACCGGGAGATCACTCCTTTATTAAATTAAAATCAAGGTGAACAGTTGGTTCATTCTTAGCATCACTGTCGTAAAAATAAACTTTTCCAAATTAACACCCTAATTAATTAAGCTAAGTGTCAAAACCATTTTTAGCCTTTCTAACCAAATTGTATTTTTAAAGAAAAACTTATTTATTTAATTATTAACCACATTTTCAATAAGTAAGAATCATACAACAATTATCATGGAACATAATCCAATTACTTTAAACATTCAACATCCAAAATCCCAACATTTAAAACTAAATGTAAAACATACATGCTGAATAAATCCCAAAGTAACAGTACTAGAAATAACTGAAACAAATGTCCCAACAGAACAGATAAATAGTGGAAAGGGCGACACATGCCCAATGAGAATCATAGGAGTAGAATCAAGTAAATGAAATCGTCTAAGCAAGTGGCCTGCAACTCCCACCTAAGCTGCAGCACGTTCCTTCCAAGGGATCCTAAGCAAGACGCCCCTGTGGCTGGGCACCTGTAGTACATATATATATATATACAAGAGAGAGAGAGAGAGAGAGAGAGAGAGAGAGAGAGAGAGAGAAACGGGTCAGAGCCCGATAGTGTATATGATTTAAAAATTGTTTAGCAAGTATTTAAATTGATACAGGCCAATGCAACGACATATTAGTGCGACACTCTCTTGAGAAATTCTCACCTCTCTTCTAATGTGCACACCTATCGCACTAACCTTCCCAGTGGTCTATCTCATCATATATCACACTATCCTTTCCCAATGTTTAACTTATCATAGGTTATTCGCAGGATTCAAAATTTAACGATTCAATTGTTTGAAAAGAATATTTCAATTAGTAACCAAATTCCTCATTTTAACTTTATTAATCAATAAAGTTTTTCAGTGTCATATTATACTTTCTCAAAACAAGTATTTACAATTTGAGTCATCAACCATGTCCTACATATCAAATCACAGCAGGCAGTTCCAGATTTCAGAATTTCATATATATATATATTAACTACTAGTAAAAAATATATATCATAACAGCACCCCAAATAAAAACTATGGTGCGGGCATACTCTACTATCCAAACCCCATATCACTCATATTAAGGGGAATACAAATTCGGAATCACTCTCGAATTGTATTAACATATACTCAAACAGTATTGAGGCGAAGCATAGATTCCAAGTCTCTAAGAGGATGGCATATGTCTGCGTCTCTTAGGACCGTCTGAACTATCACTGTGATAGCCTGTACCAAGGATATCTATACACAAACAAGATCAGGCGAAGCTTAGATTCCAAGTCTCTAAGAGGATGGCACATGCCTGCGTCTCTTAGGACCGTCTAAACTATCACATCGATAGCCTGTACCAAGGATATCTATCTTCTAGGGTACAAGTCAATATCCCCCATAAAGGTCCCATCGAGATAAGACTATCCCAGCGCGGAAACCTCAGGGATAGCAAGTAGCGTGGGCATGATTTCCACACATAGATAGTATATGCATACACAATCATATAACTATACTAATATTACCATATCAATAATGGGTATATTCTCATTTCCCATATTTGTATTTATTTCTCATTATTTAGTTACCACGTATAACCATTCACATCTTACTTTAATTTGAGGAACCTTTCCACTTACTACATAACGCTCATGGATTCTATCCTCCCAAGTATATAATTCAGTAGGTATACACATTTGTCCCAAAGTAACTCTCTTACGTGTCTCTCTCTTTAAATCATAAATTCACCGACCCTTATGTAATTATCCCAAAATACAATCTTTGCCCGACATCAAGGGTCCCAAAATCTATTCACACGTCCTACTGGTCTTCCCTATCTCCCAAAACATTTTATTATTAAGATGCCCAAGAATTATCTCACAATAAATTGAATTTAACTCATTTAAAAGGAAATAGGAGTGTTCCAGGAGGGGTCGATCGATCGAGGTCTGGGGCTCGATCGATCGAACCTTCGATCGATCGAAGCTCTGGGCTCGATCGATCGATCAAGCAGGTCTGCGAAATCTGCAGAATTACAGTTACGGGTTTCATCTTCTAACTTACACCAAATCCATATTTTACAATCCCAAACGTCTCAAAATTTGTACTACTAACATCCTAACATGATATCATACATTTCCTACGTAAAGCATATCAATTTACGTCACTAATCATGGATTAATCATGCCATAATTCATTTAAATATTCAAGAACCCTAGAAATCTCTAAATCATGGTTCCAATCTGTTTTTCCAGAAATTTCTTCTTATAAACATCATAATTTCGTGGGTAAATTCCTATACATGGCAAGGGTTTCCAGAATTATCATTTAAACCATAACTACATGCGATTCCTATCTCAAATATTAGGTTTTCTTCCATAAAACTCATCCTAATCATTCCTACACTAATATGAAAGATGCATCAACGAAATAAGCAAGATAAACACTTACCTGGGATTTTTGGTGTTCTGATTTGCAGATGATTTTGGTGTGGTTGCGTAGCCCGTCGCGCGATCTACGCGTTGGTGGTGGTGGCGGTGCAAACGGATGGATTTTGGGCCTTGAATTTTCCTTGAGAGCTCTCTCCTTCCTCTCCGCCATTCTTGTGTTTGTGATTTCTAACCCTAGCTGACTAACCTAAATGGCTGATATAGATTACTGATTTTCGTGGGTTTAATTACCCATAAATGTGAAATGTCCAAAATGCCCTCCCGGGGTACCACTTAGGCCTAAAAATGCCCCGAGACCCAAACTAAACCCCCGGGTACACTTTTCTTACTATCTCGACCCAAACTAAACCTCCGGGCACTCAAAATGACCATCCGAACGACTTATAAAATATTCACTTTTATTTATCAAAGTTTAGTCCCGACGCGACACGGGCGCGTCCCGACTCAAATTTCCAAAATTGTCATTTTATTCACTCGTGACATTCAATATGACCAATATTACATATTACTTTGCTCATTAGTAATATTCAACAAATTTTCGATAATTTTTAACTCTCTTCACGTTAATAATTATAACATAATTAATTTCTGATAATTACTAACTCTCGTCACGTTAATAATTATAACATAATTAATTTCCGGATTTTTATTAAATAATTAACTCACATTAAATTTAATAATTCCCCAAATTAATTTAGCATAAAAATACGGGGTATTACAACGAGCTCCTAGGACCCAGATGAAATACCTTTTTTTAAGGTCAATAGAAGAAGAGGAACACCCCAAGAAGTTTGCAATGCCCAAGTTCAAAATTTACGATGAGAAGACCGATCTCATCGACCATGTCAGACAATACAGACATGCCATGACCCTTTGAGACCACAAGAATGCATTGATGTGCTTAATCTTCCTATCGAGCTTGCATGACGTGGCCCAAAGGTGGTTCGAGAAACTCCCCCACATATCTATTAAGAACTTCTAGTCCCTGGTAGAGCTCTTCACAACTCGCTTCATTACCAGCAGCTCCCATTCGAAGAGGATAGATTCTTTATTGAAAATGAAGAAAATGCCCTAGGAGAACCTCAGAGACTACGCAAAAAGGTGTTGGGAGATATTCAATGAGGTCGAGGACTGCTCGAAGCACGTCGTCGTTACGTCCTTCAAGATTGGCTTACCCAACTCCTGCCTCTTGCACCAGTCCCTCACTAAGAAGGAGGCCACAACTATCGACGACTTGATAACTCGTATTAAAAAATATGCCAAAGTCGAAGACGTGACCCATGTCAGTGCAGGAGAAAATGGTCGCGCCAAAGTTGTCGGCAAGGGGAGCGACATGAATGAGGGTCAAAAGAAATGGAGTAAGAATGGGGGAAAGAATGGCCCTATGAATGGAATTAAAAGCGATGTCTCAAAGGAGTTTCAAGCTGTACACACAGTTTTTAGAGAACAGATCTACAAGATTCTGGAAAAAATCAAGGATGAATCGTTCATCAAGTGTCCCAAAAATATGGGCGGAGACCTTTTCAAGAGAAACAACGCACTTAGATATGCTTCCCATAAGGAGGGCGGGCACAAAACTGAACACTGCAAAGAACTCAAGTCCCACCTTGAAGAGTTAGCTCAAGCTGTGCACTTGGGTGAATTCGTGGAGAAAAAGGCAGAGAAGGTAGCTGCCAATGGAGATCAAAGGCTAGATAACGTGCTCGAGGAGGACATTAGCCATGAGTTTATGGTAATTCATGGGGTGTCTGACCCCAAACAGATTCAAGGAAATGCGGCTCGAAAGGAAGTAAAATAGCTTACAGTAGTAATGCCAGCCTTTTAGATCGATCCAACAAAAACACAAGCTGGGAAGCATCGACGAGTAGAAGATGTCGACTACAATAAGCATATTGTGTTTACACATAAAAACCTGGTGGGAGTAAGAACCCCAAATCATGATGCACTGATCATTACACTCAGGATAGCTAACTATGACGTCGATAGGTTGCTCGTCGACTAAGGTAGCTCATCCAAAGTAATGTATCTCGACCTATTTAGGAAGTTGAAATTAAGTTTCGATGACCTAACGGAAGCCACCATTCCTTTAGTTGGCTTCGCTGAAAAAATAACCATCCCCTTGGGAAAGATCGTCCTACCATTAAGGGCAAGAAACATATAAAAAATGATCGAATTTCTTGTGGTCGATATCGATTTACCTTACCAAGCAATCCTCAGTAGAGGATGGTTGAACGCGATGAAGGCCATCCCATTTACCTACCATCAAAAGCTCAAATGTGTGACTGAACGAGGAGTGGTGGAGATCCATGGAGACTAGGCGATGACAAGAAAGTGCTTTATAGTGACCATCTGTCCCAAACCAGAGAAGAAGGTTGAAGAAGTTAAAAGCAAGAATGAGGAACATGAGAGGCTAATGGCCTCCAATTAGCAACTAAAATATGGGAGACCAGGAGTGGAGGAGACCAGACTCCTCCCCTATGAAATAGTAATCGAGGACCTGGAGGAAGTCATAGCCAGTAAAAACTCAAATGAAAGAAAGTTCTTAATCAGAACCTCACTCATCGACCACTAAAAGAGGGAGTTGGTCACCCTATTTTGGAGTAACTTAGATGTCTTCTCATGGGAGCCTTACGAGCTGCCTAGGATTGATCCTAATATCACTTGTCATCAACTGCACGTCGACCCATCCTTCAAGCCAATAGCACATAAAGCTCAACAAACTGCTCCAGAGAAAGCTAAAGTCATGGATAAGTAAGTTAAAAAGTTGTTAAACGCAGGATCCATACGGGAGGTTCAGTTCCCCAAATGACTATCCAACCTAGTAGTTGTCCCTAAGAGTAACGGGAAGTGGAGAATATGCATCGACTTCATCGATCTCAATAAAGCATGCCCTAAAGACAGCTTCCCCCTCCCAAAGATCGATCAGCTGGTGGATGCCACGACAACATATTAAAGGATGAGATTTCTGAAAGCATACTTCGAATATCACCAGATCCCTATGCATGAGCCAGATCAAGATAAAACAGCATTTATAACCATAATTTGGTTATATTGCTATAAGGTTATGCCCTTTGGGCTTAAAAATGCAGGAGCAACTTACTAGCGATTGGTCACTAAGATGTTCAAAGACCAAATGGGAAGCACTATAGAGATCTACATCGATGACATGCTCATCAAGAGCAAGATCGAAGATGACCACCTCTCTGACCTATCAAGGACCTTTGAAATCCTCAGGAAGTACCGAATAAAGCTTAACGCAAGTAAGTGTTCCTTCGATGTCCAGTCAAAAAAATTCCTTGGGTACTTTTTCAACAAGAGTGGTATTAAAGCCAACCCAGACCAAATTGATGTTATCAATAGGGTGCATCCCCCCAAACGATAAGAGACATGCAGAAGCTCACGGGAATGCTCAATGCCCTAAATCGATTCATCTCAAAGTCATCTTAAAGGTGCCAACCATTCTTCCGGTTGTTGAAGAAAAGAAAGGAGGTGGAGTGGAACGAGGATTGCTTAAGGGCGTTGGAAGGGATCAAAGCTTACCTCAACAAACTCCCTTTGCTCGTAATCCCTCAAGAGAATGATTCCCTATACCTTTACCTTGCAGTATCTAGTCATGATATAAGTTCTGCACTGGTATGTAAAAAAAAAGATCCAATACCGAGTCTATTACGCGAGCAAGACTCTTTCGGACATCGAACAACGATACCTACCACTAAAAAAGCTCGCTTTTGTGCTAGTGGTAGCCTCGAGAAAATTAAAACACTATTTTAAAGCCCATTCCATCATTGTACTTACATCCCACCCTCTTAAAGCAGTCCTAAGGAAAGAAGACCTTTCAGGTACACTGTCAAAGTGGTCGATCGATCTCGGGCGATTTGACATTCAGTTCCACCCAAGGTCTGTCATAAAAGGATAGGTCATCATCGATTTCATCGTCGAGTTTATAGGAGAGCAGCCTTACGACCATCCCCAGACTAGTGGCCAGAACGAAGTTCCCCCAGCATCAGGCATCTGAAAACTATACATTGATGGAGCCTTCAATTCCAGAGGGGCAGTGGGCATCGTACTGGTTACCCTTGAAGATGAAATTCTCGAGAAACAAATCAGGCTTGGATTTGAAGTCCCCAACGACGCAACAGAGTATGAGGCACTGATCGCAAGCCTACAAAAGGTGCGAACACTCAGAGCAAAGCGACTCCAAGTCTTTGGCGACTTAAAGTTGGTCACCAACCAGATAAGTGGCAATTTCAACGCAAGAGATGAGAGGATGGCATCCTATCTTGCCACTATAAAAGGATTGATGGCCAACTTTAAGCACATTAACGTCCAGAAGTTTCCCAGAGGACAGAACAGCCACGTTGATGCCCTAGTAGCCCTAAGATCAACAATCTACTCTGACCTGAAGAGGATAATTCAAATCAATTTCCTTTCCCGGCCAAGTATCAACCAGATCAACAAACTGCCGAACGTAGAGCACGTTCTCCAGATCGAAACATACCCCAATTGGATGGATCCCATAATAAATTATTTAAAAAATGGTGCACTACCAATAGACAAGAAGACTGCTCATCAGATAAGAGTAAAAGCTGCCTTCTTTCACTTATCTCCTGAGGGCAAGCTGTACAAGAGATATTTTATTGGCCCTTACCTCCAATGAGTTCATCCAAAAGATGTTGAGCGAGTCCTGCATGAAATCCATGAGGGAATATGTCAGAGTCATAGTGGGGGCAGGTCGCTAGCATTTCGAGCAATGAAAGAAGGGTACCGATGGCCATACATGTAAAAAGACACTGGAATCTACGCTCAAAAGTGCAAAAAGTGCCAACTTCACGCACCTATGGTTCACCATCCAACTAGCGACCTAAAGTCACTTACTAGCCTATGGCCCTTCGTCTAATGGAGTATAGACATCATGAGCCCTCTACCAACTGCATCAGATAATCATAAATATCGGTTAATCTCAACAGACTACTTCACCAAGTGGATAGAGGCAGAGCCACTGGCAAACATTAAAGACGCGTACATGATAAGATTCATGTGGATAAACATCATCACTCGCTTTGGGATCCCCAGGACTATTATCACTGATAATGGAACCCAGTTCAAGAGTGGACTCTCTGCAGGGACCATGGGATCCGACATTACTTCATCTCTGTGGCATACCCTTAGAGCAACGGACAGGCTGAGGCTTCCAACAAAGCGGTGATCGATGGGATAAAAAGGCATTTAGAGTGAGCTAAGGGAGCATGGGAAAATGAACTGCCTCATATCCTATGGGATTATCGCACCACCCTGAGGCGAGAAACTAGAGAGACACCATTCTCACTTACGTATGGGATGGAGGAAATTATCCCTTTGGAAGCTGGCCTCCCTACCATGAGATCCACTCTGGTCGAACAAGGTCAAAATAATACAGCATTGCTCGCTGAACTTGACTTAGCCGATGAGCGAAGGGAATTAGCTCTAGTGAAACTAGTAGCCTACCAGCAACAGCTAGCAAAGCACTATAACAAAAAAGTCAATCCAAGAACATTCCAGGTTGGGAATTACGTCCTGAGGAAAGTTCTTGGCAGCGCTGTGAAACCATCGGAGGGCAATCTAAGACCAAACTGGGAGGGACCTTTCAAAGTGATAAGAGACGAACTACAAGGAGCTTATCACCTCGAAACACTGGAGGGCAAGAAGATACCAAGATCTTGGAATGCAATCAACTTGAAGAAATTCTACTTCTAGATTAATAAGATTTTTAATAAGATTTTTTTGGCAGTAGCATTTTATGAGGTGTTGGTTTTCTCAACTACATTATAGTATATGCACCCTTCACTACACCAAATTTGCCCATTTGTCAAGGTCATTGACCTTGACAAATCCAACTTGTCAAGGTCAATGACCGTGACATTTCGAGGCGAGATAACTTTTTTTGTCACGGTCGTGTCACGGTCATTGACCTTGACACAAAACTCACGTTTTGTGTCACGATCGTATCGCGGTCAATGACCGTGACACGTTTGTCACGGTTTATAACCGTGACAAAGACGTAACCCTTTTTAAAAAAAATTATCACGGTCAATGACCGTGACAATTCTGGGCAGAATTTAAAAAAAATCTGCTGGGCAGTAAGGCCACTGCCACTGCCCAGCAGTATATTTGTACCTGTTATAGCAACGTTGTACCTGTTCCAAACATCATATATCCAAACAAACTAAAGATAATGCAAATATATATTCAAAATAGAAACTATTTAAGAAGAAACAACATCACCATCAATTATCTCAAATCTACAAACTATTTGCATGGAAAAGAGATTTTGTACCGCGACACTCGGGGACACCTCCTTATCCTTCCCTTCTCGTCCGAATAGCCACATAAGTATAGAGCATATGTGGCCTACCCTTAGGGCCACTCCCTATCCCCTGAATTGAAATAAAGTAAAATTAGTATACGCCCCTCAAATATAGATAAATATAAATCGTAATTGAAATCAAAATCGAAATTGACATATAAATATAAATACATTACCTGTAGTGTCACTCAAACAGCTAACTTGAGCTCATATGGCACCTCCTTCCAACTAATGTACCCCGGGAAATGGTGTCAAATATAATTCTCTTCATATCTAAACACTAAGAAATACCATAATCGTATGGAGTTATGCGTTGCAAATTCCTTCCAACCGTTGTGTAGCCAAAAATCAGCAGTTGAAGTTGTCAATTCCACCTTTCAATGGTCTCCCATGTTTTGCTAGAAGTTCCAAGTGGTGGGGTATGGAAAGTGGAATTGACAACTTCAACTGGTGATGTTTGGCTACATAATGGTTGGGAGGAATTTGCAGAGCATCGCTCCATAGGATTATGGCATTTCTTAGTGTTCGGATAGAAGAAGAGATTCAGTCTCCTCTCCACAAATAGACACCCTAAATAACTTTGTACTAATCACCTATTAAATGTAAGAAGCATATATTCATGGATTAGTATAAATAAAACTTAGATGTAGTTGGAATATTTATGTATTAATCTCCTCTCCACACACGCACACTACACAAGAGTGAAAATGATAAAGTGCAGATCAATTAAAAGCATTAAAAATGGATGTTTCGGTACAAATTGAAATATTTATTACAAATTGAAAAATTGTTTCAAATTCGGGTTATCATAAAAAATGGATTGATATTCGGTAGGATCAGCCAAGTCATCCACACTACTATTTAGACACCTTGGCGCGTGTTGGACAATTGACCACGTCTCGTTGTTGATATACTCCGAGTAAAACACTTGCTTAACCTTTTGAAATGCACAAACAAACGGCTCATCGCTCACGTGGTCGTTGCTCTTCAACTTGGACAAGTCAACCATGATCAAATTGGTGATAGGATCAACTTTACAAGCATTTTTATCCTCAACTCTTACCCATTCACAGTAAAATACAACCTCTTTAAAGCTTGTATAATCCAATTCAAATATATTTTGGATTACACCATAGTAAGTCATTTCAGCTTCAACGAGGTTTTTATCTTTTGCGCTCTCTCGAAAGAAAGTAAGAGCCTTGTATGAAATTTTCGAGTTCTGTACATTTGTACTTTCCTCGTACACTTTAGCGCCGAAAATGTAACCGTTCAATCGATACTTTTTGTACTCTTGTGCCACGAACAAGGGTCCAGTGGCTAGATGAGCAAGCCTTGATGTCGCATCACCCATCTTTAGGAGCTGAGAATATAGATAAATTAATTATATTAGTGGTAAAATTTGAGTGTAATGTAACGTTATATAACGACTATTTTCATTATAATTACCTCTTGTGTCAACCATATCCTAAATTCGCTGTCTGATTGTACCATTGTTTTTCGTCTTTTATTGTTCTCACAGGCTTCATATTTACTGCATATTACAAAATTAATCAGGTATAAAATAATCTAAAATAATGTTAAACATTATAATATTCGAAACTTACTTTTTCCATTCTTAGACATCTTCATGTGTGTCAAATAGATAACGAGCTACTTGTTCATGTTGCAAACTCGTTAATTTCACTCGTTTCCCATCACATTACCACCATCATCGAGGAATTCATCAGTGTCATCAACGCTGGTCGAGTCAAGCATATATTCCCGAGTATATATTGATGACTCCACGGTGATGTATTCCTCTGCAATTGATCCTGCAATATATCACGTATTCTTGACGTAATCTTTAAAAACTTTCATCAATCTTTCAAACGGATACATCCACCGATATCTAACTGGACCACAAAGAAGTGCCTCGTCGCATAGGTGTACCAACAAGTGAACACTTATGTCAAAGAATGCTGGGGGAAAGTACTTCTCCAATACACAAATCGCTTCGTTCACAGCCAATTTTGCGGCCACTATGTGTTCTCGATTCACTACCTTCTCACACAAGAGGGAGAAGGTAATACTAATTTGCATAATAGCCCTACGCAAATCCTTGTGCTTGGAGAAACAGTGCTTAACCAATAAAGGAACCAATTTCATGATCACATGCCAATCGTGGGACTTATACTTATGTAAATCATGAGTAGCATAATTCACAATCCTTTGCAAGTTGGACGAAAAAGTAGATGGGCCCTTCAAGTTATATATTGTGTCTAGAAGCACCTTCCTTTCTCCACTCGTCAAAGTAAAAGCACCAGGGGAAATTATTGTCCTTCCCCTACTATCTTCTTTCAACCATAGTTGTGGCTTAAGTTTTAACGTTTTAAGGTCTTTTCGTGCATTTTCTCCATCCTTCGAATGACTCCCCCTAAGGCAAGTACCCACAATATGTTCAACGAAGTTCTTCTCTGCATGCATCACATCCAATACATGGCGCACCGGGTTTTTCTTCCAATAAGGCAAGTCAAATAAAATTGACCTCCGAGACCATGCCTTTCTTATCTCAGTTTCATTCCCAGTTGGGGTCTTCTTAGGCTTGACATTCTTAAATTTGGTATTCTTACCTGTCATATTTGGGCCACATTCAGAAGATTTACTTTCAATTTTTGAACCCGAAAGTTGTCTCGGCGGTAGCCTATGTTCAACTCCGCCCAATAAAAAATTGGAACCTTTCTCAAATTTGAAACTATGAGCTGGGGGTAAAAACCTCATGTGGCAATGGTATACATTTTTTAAGCTAGAGGATAGACGAAGAGATTCAGTCTCCTCTCCACAAATAGGACACCCCTAATAACCAGGTACTACACATCCGGATAATGTCCCATAAGCTGGAAAATCATGAATTGCCCATATCAACATAGCTTTCAGCGTAAACTCTTCTTTTCTAAAAGAGTCAAATGATTGCACACCCTCTTCCCACAACTCATTTAATTCTTCTACCAAAGGATCCAGGTAGATATCAATGTCATCACTTGGTGCCTTTGGCCCAGGTATCAATAAAGCCATCATCGAAAATTCAGGTCTCATACACTGTGAAGGAGGGAGGTTGAGTGGGGCTAGGATCACTGGCCATACACTCTGATTGGTGCTTAGATTTCAAAATGGATTGAAACCATCTGTTGATATAGCCAAACGAATGTTGCGTTATTCTCGAGCAAAATCGGGATACTCAAAATTCATCCACCGCCAGGCAGTAGAATCAATAAGATGACGCATGATATTACCCCCTACTTCTGCCCTAGCATGCCAAGTCATTGCCTCTGTAATCCATGGTACTGTGAAAAATTGCTTTAATCTAGGCCCAATGGAAAAATATTTCAATACTTTTTGAGGCACTTTTAAGCTTGTGCCTTCCTTACTAGTAGATTGGACATATCTAGGTTCATCGCATACCGGATAACGATCGAGATTTTCATACTCCTTTCGGTATAGTATGCAGTCATATACACAAGCATGAATCGATTTATACTTCATTCCCAAACCTTTCAAACTGTTTTTCATAACAGGATAGCTATTTGGAAGTGTATTCACCTTGGGTAATAAGCCCTTCACCCATTTCAGAATTCCCGTCACGCTATTGCCAGACAAACCGTACTGCATCTTCAAAATGTGCAAACCAACCATGGCATGTAAAGTTGTTTGATCTTTCTCAAATCCAGAGTATAACGGTTGGGTCGCCTTAAATTTTAAACTTTGGTAGTCATCGTCAAGTTTTATCGTGTTATCTTCACGAGCACTTGAATCTTCTACATCATCAGTAACCTCATTCTCCTCAGCTTCATAAACTCCGTACGCATCATCAACTAAATCCTCTAACATATTATGATCTACGTCGTCCCCTTCTGTATCTATTCTACTTGTTGAAGGTTGTTGTGAAGGTTGGTCGGGGACAAAAGGAACTTTCAATTCACCGTGAAAACTCCAAAATCGATAACTATCTTGCATACCCGATCTTAACAAATGTAGTTCAACTGTTTTCCACTCAAACACCTTACCATTCTTACACCTAGCACACGGACACGGAAACTCTTCATCATTACGACATCTCTTTGCATATTTCACAAATTCGTTAGCACCTCTGCGAAACAAATCTCCCATTCTATTAGTCTCACCCATCCACTCTTTGTATTTCGGATATCCCATCACAGCTACCACAACTAAATACCTATTAAAGGTAAACAAAACTTATATTTATAGTATGTTTTATTTAATTATCCCATCATTTAATTATCCTATTAAAGGGTAAGTGGTCCTATCCCATTCAAGACTGCATTTTTCTGTAATATACTTAACAGCTCATGCACATTGTTACGATTTGAAAAAAATTCGACAGCATATCCCCTTAGTTCTCCAAGTACACGACGTAGATTGGCAGGTGTGAGTGTTATTTCAATTGGTCAATTGAAATAACAATCACACTCGTCAATCTAGTATGTACCCAGAGAACATTAAGATACGACTGTAGAACTTCCTTCAAAAGTAACAACTTTAAGCCAATAAGAGTATTATACAGAAATTATACAGTCTCAAACTGTCCAAACGGGACAATTCGAGAGATCTCATTACAGGGGTAATGACTCTCGAACGGGTCTAAGGGCTATTGAATGCGTACGCATAAGAACAAGAATGCTAGTATCTATGTGCACTATATTTAATTTCAAGTATGTTTCATATAATGGGTTAATTCAAATACAAAAATAAATTCATGGGTTAATTCAAATACAAAAATAAATTCATGGGTTAATTCAAATACAAAAATACAAATTCATGGGTTAATTCAAATATATACACACACACACACACACACACACACACACACACACACACAATAACCCCCCACCCACCACACACACACACACACACACACATAGTAGTGACTGTCTATTTAAAATAATCTCAATGTTAATTTCATGTATTGAATTTCTACTATTGTTTTGTGCTTGTTATAAATCATATTCAATGTTAGATATGTGTTTTGTTAATATATCTAAGTTGTTCTATAGAATTATTTTTTGTATCTTGAAGTTTAAGTTCTAAAATAATCAACCTAAAGTTGTGGTTCATAAAGTATTATCACAAATATAAACTAAGAGTGATAAAATAACTTTGAGGCATATAAATTAATTGTGACAAAGTAAGATTATGCACCATAACCTAAAATTTAAAAAAAGTGTTTTTATTTAAACCCCACTTTTCTTTCTATAACTCGTATTTTATTAAACTTTAAATATAATTAAGGGTGTATAGAAAGAAAAGTTAAATAGGAATAAAAACAACATTTTTAAAATATGAAGGGCTCACCAATTTGATCAAATTTTTCAACAACATAGACTAATTGATCTTTATTATAAGACAATTACTACAAATTTACGCGCATCGCCCGAATTCAAAAAGTAATTTAATGACTAAAGTAATACTTTTTTTAACTTTAGTTATTCACCACAAATCTTAAAAAATATTTAATTTTTCATGCTTTTTTAACTTCGGATGCTTTTAGCAACTTCGGATGACAATTACTACAAATTTACATTTTTGGATATTATTTACATTTACATTTATGGATATTATTTTTGAAAATTTATAGAAAATTACTTATTTATTTACATTTTTAACCCCCTGCCCCCACCCTGCCCCACCCCCTACCCCCACCCTGCCCCACCCCCCACACACGAACACACACACGCACATATATACACACATACACACATATATATATACACAAACATATATATAAATGGAAGAGAGAGAGAGAGAGAGAGAGAGAGAGAGAGAGAGAGAGAGAGAACTAAACCTGAAAGTAGAGAGAGAAAGAGAGAGCAGCGTCGAGAGAGAGAGAGGGAGGGAACGACGCGGGAGGGAAAAAAGAAGGGGGAAAGGGTTTTTGCTGTAAACATTATCACGGTCGTGTCAAGGTCATTGACCGTGATAATTATTTAAAGAATTGTCACGGTCATTAACCGTGACAAGTCCGTGGCAAGTAAATTTGTCACGGGCTTGTCACGGTCAATGACCGTGACAATTTCTTGTCACAGTCGTGTCAAGGTCAATGATCGTGACACAAAACGCGTGTTTTTTATCACGGTCAATGACCTTGACAAGGGTGGCCGGCTGAAAGGTGACAATTTGGCCATTTTGGTGTAGTGCTTTCCAAGCTACAGGCTCGCATCTTAACATGCAAAACTAAGATCACGGGAAACTTATTGGCTAAAATAGCAGGGTCGATGTGTAATGACCCTCCTCAGGCATTTGTTAATTAACATAAATTACCTCATAGCTTGCCCCTAGCAATATATGAAGCCCTACAGGAGACCCTTAGGCAACATAACTAACCCAGGTTGGTCGCCAACATTGTATGGCCCAAAAATCTTGCTCGGATAGAGTATCTGATCCCATATGGATCCTCACCATTACCTAACTTATGCCTAAGGAAGTGTGATAACACGACCTAAAAGGTAAAGTAAGGCAGAATGGTCCACTTAAAGCATACTGGACTAGGGGGATACTCACTCGACAACCAACTCTGCCCAAGTCATATTTAGTCGGCTGAAAGAGCCCAAGATAACTGAATAAAAGAATAATAAAGTAAAAAATAGCACAACACATGTTTAGTCGAAAAATTTCCCAAAACATAAATGTTTTATTACATCAATATATGTATAAAGAGTTACATATGCTAAGTGATTCAAATCCTAATGAGGATTAGGTCGCTGAGCGATATAGTTAGCTACTCGCGCTCTTCGACCATCATCTGGGTGAGGAACGAATTCCTCCTCGACATCGTTTGAACTCGGCTCCAGTAGCTATCTTGGGATTGCATCTATTGTGATCCAGCGATCATCCCTTTTAAATGGATTTGGCTCTAAATATGAGGGATTAATATCATGTCTATACCAAAGGGCGAAGTTCTGAGAACCTTTAATTCTCTGAGGGCACTAAGCCATCCTCTATTGAAAGATAGCTCATTAACCTCCTTCAACCTTGTGGGAGCATCTGTCCAGCCCTGGTTGTACCCATCTTCCCACACCTGCCGAGGACCTTTCTTGAACAAGTGCCTCAATAGGGTGACGTCTCTTTAAAGCCCAATAGCTATTACGTATGCCCTGTGAACATCTCCCCGCAGTTCGATAATCTCCCTAACTAAACCACTGTCATCAGGCCTAGCTCGTCGCCTAGTCGATGAAGAAGAACCACGTATAACTTGAGGGGCAATGCTCGATTCATTATCCCTAAGTCGCGCGACTTTCCTCCTTAAAGTATCATTCTCCTATTGTATGATCTCTCCAACATGATTGATCTCAGAAGCATCCGAAAGCTTAGCCTTCAGAGAATCCATTTCTTCTTAAACAGAGGTGCCGGCCTGCTCCATCTCCTTAAGTCTATCTTTCAGCTTGGTAACAAGCTCTAACTGGTCTTTATAGTCCTAGTTCCTCGATTTAAGAGACTTACATATTTTTATAAAGGCACGACGAACTTGGTCGCTCACATTAGCACCAAAAATTTGGCCTAGGCGAAAGGTAGCAGGAATATATTCATCAAGGTCAACAAACTATAAGTCATAAAAGCATAAAAAGTAAATATATCAGCAGGTGCAGAAATCCAAAAATTCTTCTTCTCATTAAAATCAACCCAAATAGGGTACAAGTACATTTGGTCAGAGGGAAGAAAAATAAAAATACAAGGGCCCCTTAAAAACACTAGTTAGCAACCTCAGTCTGCTCTAAAGATGCTGGCCTCTTCCCCTTATCTGCAGCAGCCTCATGTGCACCTCCCTTAGATGGAACAACCACCAGTCCTTGATCAATGGAAGCAGCAGCAGCAGCGGTTGGAACATTTGGAATGCCTTTATTGGTAGCAGGAGGAGGCACGCCCTCCATAATAGGTTTCGAGACAGGGTCGTGCTCGTCAAAGAGAGGGGAATCAATATCCACCTCAGCAGCGAGCAAAGCCCTATCCCAACCTTTCCTGAAGTTAAAATAACTGTTGTAACTGATCTGAGCCTCAGCATCCTCATATGCTGTGAGCCACTCAGCATTATAATAGCTCTACTTGATGGTGGCGACCTCAGACTCCATCTTCTTCATCTTCTCGACAAACACTTTATTCTTTATAACTATCGCCAGCTTGCTGGTGTAGACTAAGTTATAGGACGGGGTCAGCTCCTCCAGCTCTTTACACGCTGCCTCTTTAGCTTTATTAGCTTCATACAAGGCAAGATTAGAGTATTTTTTAGCACCACTGACAACCTTTAATATCGCCTCTAGCTCGGCATTTCTCCTCGCCAGCTCATCGCGACTACGATAGAGGATGGTGAAATCTGACACAAACTGCAGAGAAGTAAGAAAATGTTAGTGACGAAGCTATGGAAAAGAAAACTATAAGAGTAGAGAAGTAAAAGTAGACTTACCAAGGCTAGCACCTGACTCGCCTTTAGGGCTAACTGGTTGGTCCCTATGCTTGACGACCTTTGGCGGTCTGTTGGAAAGACTGCTCTCTCGAGCACTACCGGAGCCAGCTGAGGAGCAAGAGCAGCAGAATCCCCCTCAGCTAAAGAAGACATAGGAACCAAGGACTTTCCTTTTTTTGTCCTCGCTTCTTCTCTCCTCCTTTCTTATTCTCTCTCCTTTTTATCCATCTTGACCCTCTTCCTCTTTCTTCCTCTCTTCCTCTTTCATTCTCTCTCTCTTCCTCAGCAATGCCTCCTCTTTTTTCTTCCTCTCCCTTTTATGAGCCATGATTTTGGAGCCAGTGGAAGTATTCCCACTCCTAGACTTTCCCTTCTTCAGCCTGAGAGCCAGAGCAATATTGTCCTCATTATCCTTCTAGATTGAGTTCTTCCTAGGGGGAGCCATAGTCTCCTCACTGAAACTTTTTGAATTCTCTGAACTCTCCTCCGAACTAGAATATACCTCACCACTCGAACTCTCCTCACTAGAATCACCCTCATCTCCACCTCTGTTAAAACCTACATTGTATTCACCAGAGATACTTTCCTCATCGTCTAATTGGATTAGATTAGCAGTGACCTCCTCTGGGATGTCCAGGTGAGGAATGCTATCAGAAGGATGAGAAATGAAGCTAGATCCTATGTTTTTGTACTTTAGAAGGAAAGTAGTTGACCTCGGGTGTTCGCCGTCATCCAAAAGTTCCCTTATCTTTCAAGATTTTGTCAGCTCAGCAACTCGGATTTTACGAAGAGCAGGTTCCAAGTTCTTCACCTTCGCTGAAAAAGGAAAAAAGAGGACATAAGAGAAAAAAACACACTAACAGAAAATCAATGAGCAGAACAAGAAAAATATCTACCTATGTACTCCTCCCCGTAAAAGGGAATCTCAGGTCCCCTATACCTAGTCTCCCCGGTTTGGGGAAGGAACTGTGAGTTCCTGTCAATGAAGCCTTCGTGCCAATAATCCTTATGGGAATGAGGTAGATTGACTACCAACACCCTGTCTAGACTCCTTGCTTTCAGATAGAGGAGACCAGAGCTCGTTCGAGAAAAATATAACAATAAAAAAATTCAGCAAGACCTAAATTAATTCTATAAAGAAGATTGATCCTATATACACCGTTAACAATTTTCCAAAATTTTGGAGAACATTGGGTAGGAACTATTTAGAAATAACTAAAGAAGTGTAAAAATAAGCGATTCGGGGCAAGGTTTAGACCCCCTTGAGACAATAGGAGAACATGAATCCAATTCCCTTCCTTAATGTCTCGAACATTGCGAGGAACAAGGTCACATTCAATCTCAACCTAGTTAGGGATGTTGTAGAACTCTTTAAACTCATCTATTGATTTATTACTTATTCTTGCCATAAATAAACCCTAGCAGTAATAGAAAAGAAATTTTAATAGAAAAAAAGGAGAAGAAGTTGGGAAGACTTACGAAGTAAAAATCATCTTGAGACAACGCAAAGCCATAAGCAAGGAAGATGGAAAGATAAGGAAAAGCTCGAAGATAAAGGGTGAGACATAGAAGTGAGAATACGCAGTAAGAAGAAAAAGATGTCTTGATAGTGCGACACTTGTCATGCGACGTCAAAAATGGCTCCTTCAAATAGTTTTAAACCCTCTCAATGATGATGCACGTAGAACAAAGTAGATATGTCACCTAAATCGCTTAGGAAGAGACGTTTAACTCCCAAAAGCTTCACTCAATTCACAAAAATTCCATTAGAGCTATTATTTATAATTATTGAGCCCAAATTATGACCCAAAATTTTTTAGGGGCAATTATGGGTACCTCGTCCATTTTTATAGGCCCAAAGAAGTAGCCGGACTGAACCCTATTAAGAACAGGAAGATTCCGTCCCAAACTCCAAATCCTCAAATGCAGTTGGTTAGTAACAACCCATCCTATTCCTAAAATCTCTCATGAGATATTCTAGGGCTAATGGGCTAATGTGGGAGTGCCCAATATCCCCACTCTCCGAAGTTCACCTGTATAAATACTATATCCCTGGCCCAGAGCAAAGTGCATCTAACAAAAAAATACTCCCTTGAAGAAAAGAGAAATACAAAGCTGAGAAAACCATCGTGGACATAGGCAATTTGCTGAACCACGTATATCTTGTTTTGTGTGTGAGTGTTCTTTATTTTTCTGGTGATTTCATTTTCTTATCATTTTTGTGGAGATTAATTGCCATCACAAATGTCATTAACATATAGTAGCAATATGATTTAACAAGACTAAAATCTCTTAAAGTAGCAGCAGTGGTCAGCATTGCACTTGTTGTAGCCATTTCTCTACATAAACTCTTTGAACTTTTTATACCACTGTCTTAAGGCATGTTGTAAGAGGTATAAGCTTTTCTTTAATTTGAACACTAGTTTCTCCTTCCATGGTACTGAGAAACCCTTCGGATGTTGCATATATATTTCCTCATCTAGGTCACCATGGAGGAAAGAAGTTTTCACATCTAACTGCTTAAGATGGAAATCCTCTTGTGCAATAATGCTTAGAACTGACTGAATGGTAGTCAGTTTTACAACCGGTGAGAAAATTTCGGTGAAGTCAATTCTTTCCTTCTTCTGGAATCCTTTGGCCACTAGACTTGCCTTATATCTCTTGTAACCATCATATTCCTCTTTGACTCGGTACACCCATTTATTATGTAGAGTCTTCTTTCCCACTGGCAACTTGGATAGTTTCCCATGTGTTATTAGAGATAAGGGACTTCATCTCATAATTCATTACAAGCTCCCACTTGCTCGCATCCTTCATTTGACATGCTTTATCGTAGCATTCCGGTTCACTGCCATCAGTGAGCAACAAATAGCTCATATACTTCCTATTTAGTACATGAGGTCGGGAGGATCTTCTCAATTCAGGAGCAGGATGTGGAAAGTGTGGTGTGTCAGTTTATTGTAGGCTACTTTGCGGTGTTAGTTCGTCTGACTGAAAACTTTCATCTGTCCACTGTGCCACACTAGTTTTTGGAATATCTTTCAAATCAATGTACACTCGGTCATCTTGCCTTGGGCTACTAGACTGTGGTGCATTTCTATCCTTATACATCACATCTCATTAAAAATCACGTCCCGACTTCTGATTATTTTCTTTTTTTTGTCATTCCAGAATTGATAACCAAACTCATCTTCTCCATATCCAACAAAAGTGCATTTTAGTGACTTAGGGTCAAGCTTATCCTTTGCACGATGACTAATATGCACATATGACACCCAACCGAAAAACTTCAAGTGTGAAAGTTTTGTCTCCATACCTCTTCTGGTATTTTGTGCTCCAATGGTACTGATGGCCCTCGATTAATTAGGTATGTTGATGTATTGAGTGCCTCTGCCCAAAACTAATTGGGTAAACCAACATGTATGCGCATGCTTTTAGCTCTCTCAGTCAATGTTCGATTCATTCGTTCTTCCACACCATTCTATTGTGGTGTCCCTTGTACAGTCCTCTCTAATCTTATTCCATTTTCATAACATAACTTCTTAAACCCGATGTCTTCATACTCGCCACCGTTGTCGGATCTTAACTTCTTTATCTCCAGTCCTGTCTCATTTTCCACTATAGCCTTCCAGTTCTTGAACACCTCGTACACCTCAGACTTGTGTCTTAAGAAGTAAACCTACACCTTTCGGGAGTGGTCATCAATGAAAGTCATAAAGTAAGGCTTTTTACCGATGGATGAGACAGGGGCTGGCCCCCAGACGTCTATATGAACCAACTCAAGATTCTTTTTCTTTGGGGCTCTACCACTCTTGTGGAAGGTGACTCACTTTTGCTTCCCAAATATGCAACTCTAGCACAAGTCAATATTAAATGACTATAGTGCTGACAGTTTTCCCTGAGTTTGCATAATTTTGATACCTTTATCTCTCATGTGGCCAAGTCTCTGGTGCCACAAGTGTGAGTCTTCTTTGTTATCAGCAACTATAATTGACCCGCAAACCTTTGTGGCCATGTAGAGTGAGCCATTCTTCTTTCCACGTGCTATAGTCATGACGCCTTTAGAAATTTTCCAGTTATCACCACTGAAGGTTGTGACATAACCTTCATTTTCCAACTGGCCCACCGAAATAAGATTTTCCTTAAGTCAGGGAGGTGTCTCATGTCCTTTAGCTTCCACACAGAACCATTCAACTTGATTTGTATGTCGCCTTTGCTAACAACATTGCAAGGATGATCGTCACCAAGATACACCTTGCCAAGGTTACCTGGTACGTAACTCATTAAGATTTCTCTGCTTGAGGTAGCATGAAAATAAGCCCCTGAGTCCAACACCTAAGACTCTGCCTTGCTCTCCAAGGAGCATATCAGTGCGTCGCCTGATGCTTCTGAAATGATTTTGGCTTCAGTCTTCTCTGCTTCTTTCTTTGGGGATCTACATTGATTCTTATAGTGTTTGGTCTTGCTGCAATTCCAACACTCAATTACCCTCTTATTCTGATTTTGGTTGTTGGAGTTAGGATTGTGAGATTGCGACCTGCCATTTCTCGATCTAAGTCTGCTATGCCCTTTGTTCCTGTTTGATTCTATGCTTCTGCTTTCCATGTTCAACGTTGATGCCGAAGTGAAGGTTTCGTTTGAATGTATCTAGATTTCCTCTGTCATGATCATACTTACGATATCATCGAGCTTAAGTTTGGATTTTCCTGCAGAACTACCGATTGCCGTAACTGTAGCTCAAATTTTATTATTAAAATTGATTTTGACCGATTCTAGTTGACCAATCACTTCGTTGAACGCGTTTAGATGTTCTCTAAACTGTCCACCTTCATCTATTTTTAGATTAAATAATTTTTTAATCAAATGGACTTTATTTGCTGCAGAGGGTTGCTCATGCATATTGAAGAGGGAAGCCATGAGAGACGTCATCGTCTTCTAATTTTTCATATTGAATGCCACCGATTTAGAGAGTGATAGCCTGACAGTGCCAAGAGCTTTTCGATCAAGCAACTGCCATTCGGAATCCTTCATCTCTTCTAGATTTTTACCCAATGGTAAATACAAATCTTTGTGAAAGAGAAAATCCTCCATTTGCATTTTCCAAAATCCAAAATCTGAACCGTCAAATTTTTCAACTTTAGAATTTTCCCTTTCTGACGCCATTGCTCCCACTCAACAAAACATGCTGAATACAAAAAAAAATTACGCTGAGTATTTTTTTTTGTCAGACAGCTTCGTCTACTCAAGGTTGTACAACCAAGAGCTCTGATACCAATTGTTAGGAAATTAGGTGCAACTAATTCCGTCAATAATTTTGCTAGGACCTTGGGATTCAATGGGCCAAGAAAATAATTAATACTACCACGCGTTGTAAACACCACTGTTTGAAAGTGTATCCAAAATTATACCACAAACAAAAAATAACACCCAAAAATAGTGCAAGAAAAATTTACACTCACACAAGACAAAAAATTTACGTAGTTCACCAAGTTGGTTACGTCCACAACTCACACCCAGATTCACTATAATAATGATGTTTTACAAAACACACACAGTGTATGGCTCGCACTCTGAAAAAAACTCACTCCGTATTTTCTGGCTTACACTTACTGCACCACTAAAAAAATACTCACTCCGTATTTTTCTTCACTCTAAAACTTGCTACACATTGCTGACTCAAGTCTGTTACAAGAACTTGATGTTTTCTGTTGGTGTGTTGATTATGTTGAATGGCCATGCTATTTATAGCAATCCCAAAGGGACATTAAAAGAAATTTAAGGAGAAAAAATTTCACCACCTATAGTAGCTATGGTGGTTTCAAATTTATTGCATCTTTGGTTTTGCAAGTCTTCATTGTGGGCTTGATGGATTCACACCATAGGAGCCTATCTCAATAGTTTCCATACTTTAACATTTTATTCTATATCAATGTATTGTAGATTTATAGGGTGATTTTACACAACATTTCCCCCTTATAATCTCACTCATTTTCAATTGATATGTGTGTTAAGCTAAGCATATTTGACAAGTGAATACAACTCTTAATGGTTCACAAAGTTGGCAAGAGACTTAAGGTTCTAACAAAAGTCCATATTTATACAATCATAGAGTATTATTATATAGTAGCGTTAATTTTTTTTTAAAAAGCATAATTTTGATGATGGAATCTGTATTTTCCAAAAATATAACCAACAAATATAATATTAATATTAAACTTACCAAGTACATATACTGCAAATTATATGTCCATCGTGCACAATTGGCAAAGCGCAAAACTCAAGCCCCATTTTAAATCATTTCGATGACTTTTGTGTATTGATAAAATAAATTGAAATATGATTATTCCTTCTATTTCAATTTAGTAAGATTGAAATACTTATAATGTATACATGCGCCAGACTTGAAATGCCACTGGAATTTCTTGTGACATTTTTAGTGTTGCACGGACATTATCATAATATTGGGCCATTTTTCCCCATTAAAATACCATAATGCTTTGGTGATGGTCTAATAGGCATAAAATGACTGGTTAGGACATTTTGCTACATCATGCTCTAAATTTTTTTTGAACCAAATTGTATACAAAATTTTAGGAAAAATTGGTACTCTCTAAGCAAAACTAGTACCCAATATTATTTATCCCCCACTAAATAATTTTTCACCTTCAGAACTTTGTGGATAAGGGAGTTTCCCGCGGAATTTAGATTATTGCTTGAATGATAATCCCACGACATACGTGTTACCGCGGGACCAACAAATATTTCTAATGACTATTTTGGAGCAACAATGATCAATCTTAAAAAACTATATATATATATATATATATATATATATATATATATATATATATATATATATATATATATCTGTGTGTGTGTGTGTGTGTGTGTGTGTGTGTTCCACCAAACATATTCCACCAACTATCTCAATATCAAACTTATTCTCCCTATTTGCACATTTTTCAAATACTCATCCTCTCAATCTAGTGAATTAAATGAAATTCAAGAAACTCTAGTGCAAAGGGGTGCGGGTAGTCACCAGAGAAAAAGTTGCACTGAATATATATGAATTTACAATGATGTGATTTTCGTGGATATATACTTTAGAGGATCTGATTTGTGTGAAAAAAAGGCTTGGAATATTGGAGAAAGTTTATAAGAAATTTAGTTGTTATATCCTATGCAGCGATTATCAAACCACGAGTTCGATCACGACTCGGGGGTGATCTATTAGTAGGGTCGCCAATAAATTTTACGTCATTTGCGGGAGAGTCACTAGGGGATTAAACTAAGCCACAATGACCATGATGTGATCACTATATTTTACACAACGTACAAGGTCGATGCAAATAATCCTTTTAGGTTCATCAAGTGCTTCCATATGAATAGAGTTTCATTAGATGATGCATCCCATCCACTTTTACCCTATCGGTGGTTGAGTATCCAGTTGGCATAAATATTGCGAAAGAAAAGAGAAGAATGGGTAGCAATTCATCTGTCGCTAGTTTGTCCGACTTTGTGGTAAAATTGAGTTCATGTATAGAGTCCCTAAATGATTTATGTGCCACATAAATTCAAATCAATTTGGAGGTAAAATTAAGAATCGCCTTACACTACAAGAAAAAAGTCCTTTCCACGACACCTGATATGTGTCATGAAACTGTTTCCACGACACCTTTTATGTAGTCGTTGAAGGGGGTGTCGTAGAAAGTTATCTTCTATATCGACACCTTTGTGGTGTCGTAAAATTATTTCACGACACCTGTCAAGTGTCGTGGAAAATAGATAAAGACGACACTTTATAAAAATGTGTTGTGGAAACTAATATCCACGACACCTATTTACTAGTCGTAAAAGTCATTACCTAAAAAAGCCTTTCACAACTACTTATTATGTGTCGTGAATGTTATTTTACGACTAAACCTACATGTCATTAATATTGTACACGGCGAAATATAAGAGTCGTAATTATCATTGTAAGTTATATAAAATATGCCTCTAAAGGCGTATAATTTTTTTATTTATAAAAGTTAGCTTCTCAAATACCTATTACTTATACTAACATTAACATATCCGCCACATATATGATAACATCACAATTAGCAATTCCACAATTCTTGAAATTTAAACCAAACTTATATAATTAAGAGGAACGCATAATATGTACTCATAACCATAATATCAAAGTCATGCCCAAAACAGTAGAATGAATAAATATTTGGGTGTTACAAGCCACATAAAAACACGGGATTAGAATGAAACGAGCATTAGCCTAACAAGTTAAAATGCAATCTTCCTTCAAAAAATAACTAATAGCATTGTTAAAAAACATTCCTCCCAAACTGCCTTCAACATCTTCCAAAAATAGGTACCTGTTCAGAAAATAATTTTAGTAAATACTCTCATAAATTAACAACACGCTTGTAATAAAAAATAAAAATAAATGTATACCTTCAATCCAAAAAGCAACGAAGAAACACCATACCCACTCAATTCCTTATGTTTTTCTGAAATAAATACAAAAGAGAGTCAAAGCAAAATTCTCAGAATAAAATCCAAGAATTATAACTATTCCACTCACATTATTAGTCAAAACGAATGTATCGATGTGGCCATGCTATGGTACTTCCCTTTGCATCATCAAGTATGGAAAATGCATCCGAGTATCGAAAAACTGGCACTTTGGGCACTAAAATTTCAACAACCCATACTTTATAGCAATCAAGGCCAAGGACTTGGTGGTGCACTAGTGACTTCGGGCCTGTAGAATCAAGTTCTACGCTTGCCATTATTCTCCAGTCCCCAACCAATGTAACAATTTGCAAGGAGAATTTCTTATTGGAGCACTTTGTGCGCATGAACTTTCTCGATTACACTAATATATAGTACAAAGAAAACAACTAAAAAATAATTATTAATGCAATTAGTAAAATAATTTAGACTTAGATAATTCATTAACAATACCCTGTAGAGTATATGCGTGATTATGCACGACATCCCCACCACCCTCATGTTGACCCTATAGAAATTGCAAGTGAAGTATATAAAAACAAAACAAGGGAAAAACTATATGTATTGAATCATATTTAATTTTTTTTTAAATACCACATTTTGTTTATTTCCTTGTGTCATTCGGCTTTCCATGTGCATCTTCCATTCCAAAAGTTGTTGAATTTGAGTTTAAAGAGTCGTTACCCTTGCAAAACTATGTAATGACGCATATACCTTCGTAGGCGTCACCCCAAATCGAAGACCTCGAACATGACCCGGACATTCAGGACCAAGCACTTTTACTATTGCGTCATCTCTCAAAGATGTTGAATCATGAGATGGAATTTTTTCCACCTTTTCCTAAAATAAATACAAGAATCAAACATATTAAAAATATATAATAAACACATTGTAGATTTAAAAAAAAAATTAAAGTGTTGTGTAAGTGTTTAAGTCATTACTATCGCTTCACCAACACTTGATTAACCGGATTGCCATTTTCTCTCCTATGTCCCCTTATCCAAACATTAACACAGTGTATTGTTTATTTGGCTCTTCGGATTTCTACAAAATTTTAAAAGATAGAATTATGAAATAATGTAATCTATTTATGAAGTATACAACTTTGAAGGGGAAACATACCATGTTTTCCTTAAGTCTTTAATAACCTCTACGACTAGTTGTGTGTGGATGGATTTGCTTTGCTATAGCCTCCTTATGCTTTTCACTTGTTTCCTATTAAAATAAGAGAAATCATATATAATTACGAGAAATACAAGAATACTAAAAGTGGACTTTAGTCCATTAATAACAATAAAAAATAAATAATCAAATTCACTTGCATCAAATTCAAGTGACTAACAAGATTTAACAAATTCATCCCATTCATTTCACTTCATTCCAGGGGGCTTGAGTAATGTAAGATGGCGGGTGGAATTTGGTACTTTAGCTTCTTCTCGTATTTGTGTTGATAATTTTGACTTATAATATTTCCAAGCTCTGCCCGTTTAGCTTCTTTAAGGTTATATTTTTACTGCATCATACAGAAAACATACACTATATTAGTTACAATTCAGTATGTACAAAGTTACATTCAAAATATTACTTAATTATGCAAAGGGTAGAGAAATAAAATACTCACAGTAACAAACTCCCATATTTGATCCTTGATGTCACTGGTCACCTTATCCCAACCTTTATGTGTTACTGGTATGCATTCTCGTGCTAAAATCCCAATCATAGAACTAAGCTGGATTGAATCGAGTCCAATTGGTTGCCCAAACTCCTTGCATTCTACCTCTTTACAGTCTTTAATCCCAGTTGCAGTTACATTCAATTTTGATGGCCCCGTTTTTTTTTATTGCCATTATCAATAGAATCAATGTTGGGTACCTCATCCGCATAAATTTCTTCCGCCGCATGTGAGTTAGAGACTTCGCATGATATTCTTGCATCCTTATTCTCATTGCATGTAGTTCGTCTTGATCTCTTACCCCTAACAACCTATTTTGGATACACACAATATACATGGAATGTAGTGTGAATTATATGGACTTCAATAACATTTATTACAAAGTTTAAATTGTAGAGATAATGGACTCATAACTCACCTCTTTAAACATATCTGCCATATTCTCAAAAAGTAGATTTTTTTTCTATTCACTCTACTTGACAAGCAAAAAATTAGAAAAGTTAGTACAACTCGGTACAAACAGAGTAACATTACTAGTAAGATATACATTAATTTTTAATGTATGCTTATAATATTATATTGTATACATATTTTTTCTAATATACATGTGTGATTTAGGAACACATTATAAGTGTTCTGTTTGTAACACATTATAAGAGCAACTTAAAAATGGCGCTAATCATTCTGTGAGTTAGAAACACATTATAAGTGGTATGTTCGTAATTTCGGCACTATTATGGCGCCAATCACTGATTGCGTGAAAAAGATAGTTTACTTGACAAAATCAACAAGTAATGCCTTTGAGAATATCTAAAAATAATTGACAACGCATTTTTACAACCATAAAGTTGTCTTACAAATGCCTTAAAAGGGAACAATACCTCAAGCAACCTTCATCCTAAAGGCTCAGCTCACAGACGTATGAATCAAGTACTAAGAAATTTTGAGGAAGTAAAAGGAAATTTGGTTGTACACAATATTCAAAAAAGTGGCAGCAACAATAAGAAATGTTCAAGTATCATGAGCTAGAACACTATGCATACGAGTGTCCTTAAAAAATCATGTGGAAGTTGATGGTAAGGAAGGTGAAATTTTTAATTGAAAATGTGGGCATGAACTAGAAGTGGGAGATAAATCTGTTGATACATCAGATCTTAATGTAGTGACGCAAGTCTTGATGAGTTACAAGACGGGAGACAAATATGCTGATACATCATATCTTAATGTAGTGACGCAGGTCTTGGCGAGTTATAAGGTGGAAGATAAGGAATTGGTTGTGTACTGATTTTTCATGCTCAAGTAATGTGGGGAAAAGGTCTGTCGCCTAATTATTGATGAGGGAAGTAGCAAAATGTTGTTTCTGAGACTATATTAAACTAGTTTCAGCTACATGCAGAGAAAAATCCTCACCCTTATAAGGTTGCTTGGGTATATGTCACCATAATTTATGTTACCAAGAATTGCCTAGTTTCTTTAAAATTAGGGAATTATTGGACTCTATTTGGTGCGATGTGATAATATAGCATATCCTTTTGGAACGACCATGGTTATATGACATAAATGTTCATCATAGTAGAAAATATTATACATATTACTTACTGTTCAATGCAAGAGGATTGTTCTCGAACCAATAAATGTGTAAGAGGAACTGGAGAAGCAAGAAAGGGTGAAACCACTTTAAGGTGAAGCCAAAAATCAACTTCATGTCCTCACTCAAAGACAATTTGAAACCTTGTGGTTAAATCAGCCCAAAAATAACTAATACAAGAACCAAAAAATGTACAACAGTTGTAGTTTGATTTCACTGATCTGCTTCTAAATTAGGTGCCAGATGAATCCAATAGAGCTGGTGATTCGTATCGAATATTACATTTAATTACCCTTGAACCTATGCATTTTATCCTTCTCGGGTACCGTAATTGCTATAATTATGCTTGATAACAAGACAACCTCTGTTTTATATGCTAACATGTTATTTGAGGTATTATTGAGCTTTAATAGGTGTTATGGTGCTTAGTATGAAGTTTGAGCACGCTAGTTAAGTTTTGTCGCGATTCGCACGTTCAGAGGCATTTTGATAATTTTACACTTTAGAATTTTTGCCCGAAGTCTTCACGGAAGTTGCAACCCTCAGGCAAAGCTTCGCGTGGCCGCAAATGGTGCGCGAATCGGAGTCCGAACGAAGAAAATACGGACATTTAATCGAAAAGGAATTAAAAGAAAAATAATAATTTAAATAATTCCTTTCATGTACCTTTTCTTCTTTAATAACACTCCATAACACGTTTTTTTGCAGCAAAAGAAATGGCGATTTGGCAATAGGCTCGGGTTTTGGTTTCGTCCAAAATTCAAGCCTTTCGTCCGAAATTAGAGCATGATTTGGGACCACACACGCAAATGGGTCTTGGACATGTAAAAATTGGAGCTTTAGCTTTGTCCATTAATGACTATGGAGCTTTTGGAGCTTGGAAGTGGGTTTTGCCATTTTTACATGGAGTTTGCATTTTGGTCTCAGTTTGGGCACATATTCGCATTTGGGATTTGGCGACTTGGGCTACCATGGGAGTTGGGCAATTTTTGTTGCAGGTCTCGGCTATACACATATGTGGGTTTTTGGCTTTGCCATGGATGTTGTTGCAGTGTTGCGATGTGGGCATTTTTAAAATTTACCAATCGGCCGGCGGCCAACTCGCGGTCGACCAGGAATTGGATTTTTGCTGTGGGGTTTAGATAGTGTGCCTCCCCCATTTTCGCAATTGACCGGTCACCACCCCCGATCAACCGGTACCCTGTTTTGTGCGAGACCTGTTACTTCCCCTTTCCTTTTTTCTATTCATTTTTCTTTTATTTTAATTGTAACTTAAATCGTTTTCTTTTCTTTTCTTTATGTTTTGCAACTTAGTATAAATGGGAACTTTGTTTATTTTGTAAAGGGGATTAATTTAGGACTTAGTTTTTTTTCTCTCTTTTTTTAGTTGAAGACCCGGGGTTAGTTAATTTTGGGGTTTTCATTGTTGGAGCTCACCCCTCTTCTACCACTTTGTGTAATTCCTCCATCAATGTAAATTTACTATTCATTATCACTTTTGCCTACTTTTCTTATATTTGTCCATTTATTTCCATGGTTAGTTAAATATTTCCATGCCTAGATAATTTTAGTTATTACATTTAATTAGTTGCTTTAATTAATTAGTTAATTTATTTAATGTCATTTAATATGCTTAGCTAATTTAAATTAAGTTGTGTCGGATTGAACTCACTTAGGGTTGACGTGTTGCTTTGCTTTGGTGATGGAGTTTACGTATTTATTCGAGTGTGTTGTCCTAGTTATTAGCCTAGGAGATTTAACAGGGTATATCATGTATGCCCCATATTTATGACCTTGCGTGCATAATTTTCAGGGTATTTCTTGACGCGAAAATCTTATTAGTCTTTTATGAGAATTTAGGGGTGTGACAACTCTTAATTTAAGTAATTGATGAAGTCAGACGCAATCTTAATAACTCTTCAACCCTTGTAACCATTTTATACTAATTAACTCGAGGTGAGGGATATTCGACGCAACCCATAGTTTTTATTCTCTTTGTTAATTTAGTTTAAATACACTCACCTAGTTTAATCTTTTTTTTTGTTATCTTTTCCTTTTTGTTAGAAATTATCTTTCACACTTTTATTTTAGGAATATTAAACCAATTAAATTCTAGCATCTTGTCTTTGTGGATTCGAAAAGAGAGTGTAGTCATAGTTTAGATTTTTGTATAGAGTTGGTGAGCCGAATAAAATAAAATGATCGGCGTCGGTAACACGACATCGCGGCAAAATCCCTGTCTATCAAATGGCGCCGTTGTCGGGGATGAGTTTGTTTTAGAATTTATTTGATTTAGTATTTCGTAATATTTTTTTCTATTTGTATTTTTTTCCTTACATTTTTGTAGGACTTCTACATTTGAGCGCCAAGAACCGCTTGAATTTTTCGCGCGCGCATCACTTTGTGGATTTCACCACTTCGAGCCATCCTTGGGGTAAGCATGTCTTATTCCAATGCTTTCGGTAATCATTATGATAATTCTCAAAATCCCCGTACACATATGACTTTTGGTCAATACTTAGAGACCTAAAAAATTGTAAATTCAAAAATGACTTTGGGCGAGTATTAAAAAAGTCAAGCTTTGGAGCGCGTGTATTTTGAGGAAGATGATAACGATTTTGAGACTCTAATTCCTTATATTAGGAATTTTGAAACAAATTGCAATAGCTTTCAAAATTCTTATAATAATGAGTTTGCGTATAGTTCCACTAATAATTTTCAAACTTTTCATTTGCATGTATTCGCGCCTCAACCTATGACATTCGGTGAGGGCTTGCGCATGCTTAAAAATGAGAAACTTGAAAACCGTTACCGGGAAGAAAACCGTTTGTGGGAACATGAATTGGTTTTATTATTTGAATCCGACGATGATTTTTCTTCCGAGACTTTTGAAGTCGATGAATGTTTTGAACCAAATGAGATTTTTGTGACTACTTTGGAACAAACCATTATTGACTTTGACCATAGCATAATAGAGATTGAAAGTGAGGATGAAATGGACGTAATATCCATTTTCAATGAAATGATTTCTTCTTTGGCCCCCAAATAAGAACATTTCATTAAAAATGATCTTATTTCCTTAGAAACCCAATCTTCAAACGATGATGACTCGTCTTTTGAGTTTGAATTTCTTTCCTCCCCATTTGCATTCTCGGTTATTACATTGTCACAAGTACCCGATGAATCGGTTCTGAGATTTAATGTGTTAAACCTTTTCACCGAAGAGGAGTACTTGCTCGAGTCGCCTTCCATGATTGCATCTTTGCCTTCATGAGCGCCCCCTCCCATTCCAATTTCAAAATACTTGGGACAAAATTCTATTTTTTTTTACCTCTTGTATTTTTGTCACTCGTCTTATCCAAATCCCCCATCCTTCCTCAAAAATTTTTAATTGGGGATGGTTAATTTCTTTCCCCTTACACGTTCCTTCCGTTGTTCGAACGAAATTCCTATTTTCTGGCAGGCATGCATGAAAGTGAGGGTACACCTGTTAACCTCCAAAGTCAAATCGTGTTTTGGGTGGACCCTCAAAAATTTCAACTTCTAGTGTATAGTTAATTAGAAGTTAAAATGGTAGGTTGTACATAATTAGTTTTATTTTCCTTATTTTTCACTTTTCTTACTTTTTGTCTAGTGTAATTAGTTAAGTTTTTGTTATTTGTTTTTGCTATGCTTGTTACTAACATGTTTTGTAGAATCATTGGACTTGTACTTTCACGATATCGCTCCATTGTGGGTAATATTTTTATTTTCCTCTCTTTAACTTGGTTCTTAATTCACATTGAGGACAATGTCAGGTTTTAAGTTAGGGGGTGTGGGATATTTTATCCTTTCACTGGTAGTTTCTTTGATTTGATTACATGCTATTTCCAATCATGCTTTTGTTTTAAAAAATTAAAAATTTTAAAAAGATTTTCTTTCTTTTTTCTCCTTTGTTGGACATTTTGCCTTTGTTTCCGATGATAAATTTTAATAATTGCCCGATCCAATAGACAACCCAATGATGAATGTTCTCGATTTTAGAAGTTATTAGACTTTAATCATAATTATTGATATTATGAATAACTTCATGAATTAAACTTTAATCCCATGAGCACATGCGCTTTCTTATTTTATTGATTTGGTTTAAGATTTTTATAACCCGATAATCTTTTGTTGCATTGTATATACTTACACCGGGTGAGTTTTCGTATTTTCTTCGTTTGTGAGTTTATACACTATTCTTTCCTCTTTGAAAACGTTGAATTCGTTAGTAATCTCACTATTCTTCATTTTATCGTTCATTAATTGAGTTCATCTATGAAATGTATTACATGAGCATGATTTTTAAAGTTTGTTTTGACTCGAGAATTGCGCAAACTTTAGGAAATGATCACAGACCATATTTGTTACATCACCCATATTGACCTTGACCTCACCTTAAATGTTTTCCCTCATTAACCCCTTTGATCCTGAATATTAGCCTTTCGTTTCAAAACCCAAAATCTCATAACCAACTCCACATTGGAGTTTAAAACCATACATACACCTTCCATACCTTTGTTTGGAATGTTACTTGGGATTGAATGTTGTTGTTGTGTTGCGGTTTCAATTTAGGCATGTGAGAGTGTGAAAGGTAAAGAAAATATATAAGTGAAAAATAGAAGTGAAAAGCAAAAGAAAACAAAAGAGAGAAATGAGAAAAAGAAGAAAAGAAAAGAAAGAGAAAGTTGTTAATGTTGTATATAGTTCAATAAGCTTTGATTGCTCTCGAAATGATATATCCAATGCTTATTTGGAACTTGTTTTCCAATTTTGATATTTCCCACATTCTTCCCATTATTCCAAGTTTTCATTCCGAACACTTTGAATCTGTACATACATTCCTTTCATTTCCTACCCTAGCCTAGCCTACATTATAACCCTATTCAAGTCCTATGTGATCTTAGGGTGCATTTAATTTAAAAGTTATAATAGTTTTGATAATCTGTGAAAATACATTTCGCCTCCTTTAATGAGCGATATCTTTCATTGAGATTACAATTTTTCATTTTATATATAGCGTTCTCATTTGTGACATGTGTGCGGCCTAATTTCCATTTAAATTTACTCTTTATGCCCGCATGTTTCGTGTGATAACTACCTGTTTCGAGTGAATTCACTTGATGAGTGTAATGCCCGTGAGGATTGAATATATGTTTGCTTTAATTTTTAGCCGGTTTATATAAGTTTTTTCCAAATCATACATTTTCATCCTCGCTCCCCTCCTACATTTTAAGTTTTCAATTCAACAAAGTTAATCATATAATGTTAATAATACGGACGGTTGTGTGAATTTGTTCACTTTGCTAATAATGTGTATGAAATTTTTTCCGCTATTAATGGGTGTGTTGCATGTGATTGGGCATAATTTGAGGAAACCATATGATGTTTGTGGGTTTCATCCCTAAAAACCCTCACGAGACGACACTCGTCCACTAGGGTAACCTAGGGGTTTAACGACTTATTGCACATGCTAAACGCAATCGTGTTCCCCACGGAAGTGGCATTTATATTTCGATGCATATATAAATATTTTATTTCTCTTATATTTCTTCTTGCTTTTAATTTCATTCCCAGTGACTAGTAATGTGTAAGTTAGGGGATGTGATTCGTATCGAATGTTGCATTTAATTACCCTCAAACCTATGCATTTTAGCCCCCTCGGGTACCGTAATTGCTATAATTATGCTCGATAACCAGACAACCTCCGTTTTATATGCTAACATGTTATTTGAGATATTTTTGAGCTTTTATAAGTGTTACGGTGCTTCGTATGAAGTTTGAGCGCGTTCTGGTTAAGTTTCGTCGCGATTCGCACGTTCAGAGGCATTTCGGTAATTTTACACTTCGAAATGTTTGCCCGAAGTCTTCACGGAAGTTGTATCCCTCGGTCCAAGCTTCGCGTAGCCATGAACGGTGAACGAATCGGAGTCCGAACGAAGAAAACACGAACCTTTAATATAAAAAGAATTAAAAGAAAAATAACAATTTAAATAATTCCTTTCATGTCCCTTTTCTTCTTTAATAAAAATTCCATAAATTCCACCTATGTCCCTAACATGTATTTTGCAGCAAAATAAATGGAGATTTGGGTCTAGGCTCGGGTTTTGGCTTCATCCGAAATTCGAGCCTTTCGTCCGAAATTAGAGCTTGATTTGGGACCACACATGCAAATGGGTCTTGGACATGTAAAAATTGGAGGTTGAGCTTTGGCCATTAATGGCTATGGAGCTTTAGGAGCTTGGAAGTGGGTTTTGACATTTTTACATGGAGTTATCATTTTGGTCTCGGTTTGGGCACATATTCGCAGTTGGGATTTGGTGACTTGGGGTACCATAGGAGTTGGGCAATTTCTGTTGCAGGTCTCGGCTATACCCATATGTGGGTTTTTGGCTTTGCCATGGATGTTGTTGCAGTGTTGCGGTGTGGGAATTTTTAAAATCTACCGGTCGATCGGCGGCCAACTCGCGGTCGATCGGGAATTGGATTTTTGTCGTGGGGTTTAGACAGTGTGCCTCCCCCATTTTTGCGGTCGACCGATCACCACCCCCGGTTGACCGGTACCCTGTTTTGTGCGAGACCTGTTACTTCCCCTTTCCATTTTTCTATTTATTTTTCTTTTATTTTAATTGTAACTTAAATCTTTTTCTTTTCTTTTCTTTATTTTTTGCAACTTAGTATAAATGGGAACTTTGTTTATTTTGTAAAGGGGATTAATTAAGGACTTAGTTTTTCTCTCTCTTTTTTTAGTTGGAGACCTAGGGTTAGATAATTTGGGGAGGTTCATTATTGTAGCTCACCCCTCTCCTACCACTTTGTGTAATTCCTCCATTAATGTAAGTTTATTATTCATTGTCACTTTTTCCTACTTTTCTTATCTTTGTCCATTTATTTCCGTGCTTAGTTAAATATTTTCATGCATAGATAATTTTAGTTATTATATTTAATTAGTTGCTTTAATTAATTAGTTAATATATTTAATGTCATTTAATATGCTTAGGGGCTAATTTAAATTAGGTTGTGTCGGATTGAACTCACCTAGGGTTGACATGTTGCTTTGCTTTGGTGATGAAGTTTACGTATTTATTTCAGTGTGTTGCCCTAGTTATTACACCTAGGAGATTTAACGGGGTATATCATGTATGCCCCGTATTTACGACCTTGCGTGCGTAATTTTCGGGGTATTTGTTGACGCCAAAATCTTATTAGTCTTTTATGGAAATTTAGGGGTGTGACAACTCTCGATTTAAGTAATTGACGAAACCATATGCAATCTTAAAAACTCGTCGACCCATGTAACCATTTTATACTAATTAACTCGGGGTGAGGGATATTCGACGCAACGTATAGTTTTTATTCTCTTTGTTAATTTATTTTAAATACACTCACCAAGTTTAATCTTTTCCTTTTTGTTAGAAATTACTTTCACACTTTTATTTTAGGAATAATAAACCAATTAAATTCTAGCATCTTGTCTTTATGGATTCGATACCTGGACTGGCCAATATACTCCCTTAAAATAGTGTAGTCATAGTTTAGGTTTTTATATAGAGTTGGTGAGCCGAATAAAATAAAACTATCGGCGTCGGTGACGCGACACCATGACAAGAACCCTGTCTATCAGTTGGTTTCAGATTCGTCTTTGCCTAATTTACAAGCCTATCATATGAATCCTACATAGTATAAGGAACTAAAAAGACAAATAGATGAGTTATCAAAGAAGGGCTTTATTCGAGAAGGCCTTTGTTTGTATGTAGTACCAGATTTACTAACACCGGAAAATGATTAAATGTGGAGAATGCGTGAGGATAGACGGTCCGTAATACTATCAAATATCGATTCCTTACTAAATGATATATTGGATGTAATGATTGGAACATGTATTTTCTCGAAGATTGATCTTCATAATCGGTATCATCAAATCACAATTCGACTAAAAGACAAATGGAATACAACTTTTCTAACAATAGATGGAGTTTATGATTGGCTTGTGATCCCTTACGACCTAAAGAATGCTCTAAATACATTCGTGCACATCTTGACAAGGCACTTCGTCCATTTATTGGTCAATTTCTTGTTGTATACTTTGATAACATACTTGTATAGTGTAAGCCCAAAGAAGATCATATTATTCCTTTACGATAAGTCATGAGAGTTCTTAGAAGCTCTGGATTAACTGAAGAAACGATTGTTCATGAGTTCTAGAACTGTTCTCCTTGCCTTTACTGTATATTGTCGTGGTGTTGAGCCAGATCCAGAGAAAATAAGAGCAACTGTAAAGTGGCGCCAATCATTTCGTGAGTTAGCAACACTTATAGGTGTTCTGTTCGTAATTTCAGCACTATTATGGTGCCAATCACTGATTGCGTGAAAAAGATAGTTTACTTGACAAAATCAACAAGTAAAGCCTTTGAGAACATTTGGAAATAATTGACAGCTCTTGTGCTACAACTTTAATTTTTCGATGGTATATGAAGTTGTGAACGATGCTACACAAGTAGACCTTGGCAGTTTTCCTTGCCTAGAAGGCCATCCAATAGTATATATGTGAAAAGGTAAATGATGATCCATACCCCTACTTCGCTTATGATAAACATTTATATGCAGACGTGTGAGCCTTATACCATTAGCGCTACTATGTGATTTATGAAGAGTTCATTCTTTACTCTGGCCATGAAGTTCTCAAGTATTCGAATTCACAAAAGAAGTCGAATAGTCGACATGGAAGATGGAGTGCATTCTTATAAAAATATACCTCTATTCTGGAACAAAAACCTGGTGAGAAGACAACATAAAAATGGTGGAGAATATTTTTCATTGGCTGTCATTAAAGATTGATATCGCTAAAGTAATTATGGGATATTGAACTAGTCAACTTGCAGACGAACATGGGGTTGTATACTCCACTTCCTGTTCCACACGAGCCTTGGAAAGACATCAATATGGAATTATATTGGAACTTCTAAGGCTATGAGTGGTGAACAAAATCTGAAGTGGTGAACAAAAATACAGGGAACTTGTTCAGGTGCTTAGTGAGAGATCACATGACTAGTTGAGATCTTATTCTACCTGCAGCAACATAGAATTTTTTAACAATAGTATTTCGAATAAAACTACTGGAAGAGCCCATTTGAGATTATTCTCTGAATTCAACCACGCTAACATGATGTAATTCCTTTAACACTGAAAGTAAGACCTAATGAATAAGTAGGACTGGTTTTACACATAATATATCTCCATGATGAAGTGCAGTGGAAACTTGCACTCAGTAATGAAGTGTACAAAGCTAGAGATGATGCTCATTGGCGATGTATAGAGTTTTCAGAAGGCGATTTAGTAATGTATACGGATTTCGCCACTTTATAGTTGTTCTTATTATTGCCACTTGCCAATTATTTACAGTTACACTTACTAGTAAGATGTATAGTATTTTTTTGATTCATCATAATGTGATTTATTTGGATTCATTACATAGTTTTCCCTAAAGGTTGCACACGATTATCTCCATTAAGCTTTATTTTAACCACATGTTTCTTATGATTTTAACCTTTTTTATTTCTTTCTTTCTTTTCTCTTCATCCTTGTGTATGCGTGTGTGCGCATATGTGTGTGTGAGATAGGGACTAACATATTTACTTCTGAAATTGACAGGTGGCAACCAATAAGAGGAGACATTGTCCGAACCCCTCGCTTATGATTTCCAATTGGTTTTTACATTTGAATAACTGAGAAAAATAAATAGAAAAAAGGCAAGTAGCCAACATATAAGGCGTTGCGACTAGAGGCCCAATACCAACGAGTCAATTTAGCCTCCCATTGCACAAGATGCGTATCCTCAAGCTAGAAAAAAAGGATTGATCAGGATTTCATACATAGTTTTACGTTTTTACATTTAGTTTGTATCCAAGAAGGAAAATCATAGATAAGCGAAAGTTTCGTACAGATATTTCTTCACGTAAATAAATAAATATCTCTACGAAGGGGCAAATGTAGAGGGGTGTTCCCCCACACGGATGATTAACTTAGCCAAGTTAATTGATCAGCTACAGAGAAATATTCCCCACAAACACACTTCAAAGATATTCCATGCAAGTAGCTCGTAGGACCCACCTCGAAGGAGCCTCATAAGAAAATACCTCGTAGCACTTAACCCTGAAGAGCCTCTAACTGGCCTGGCTCGAAGAACAAAGGTCACCCAGATGACAATAGTTTGTAATAAGAAATAGAATGTTGAATTATGTACTTTATTTTATGAATGTATATGTTGAGAGGGGTCTCTTGGTACCCATGAGGGACCATGCCTGGCAGGTCATGGGAGAGCTTTCATGCTCTATCAAGCTATATTCTCTTGGGAACTTCGCAGGGATATGGTTTGGAGGATTGAGAACAAGGCAACGTTGAGAGTTATTACCAACCCTCTTGGCACACTGGGACAAAAATTCACCCAGAACAAATGTTACGCGAACCCACTCATTGCTTACCTATTCGACTGAACCTCCTCGAGTCGTTCGATCTCCCTTAATGATTGCCCCCTCGAGGTACCTCGAGCACCATCCTGTCTGACTGATGTGACTAGATACCAAAAAATAGCCACTGTTTGAACCGCTTCCTGACGTCATAGCGCCTCACATCTAGGAACTCAAGAATACAGCACTCAAGTGCCTGTATCCTTAGGATGGCAGGTCTAGTTCACCAAATCTGACCAAATAGCCATCCTAGAATAAGCCCCAAGCTAACAAGTTATATCCTTCATAAATGACTGAAATACTTCTAACCAATAGAACTCTTTCCCGCCAAAATAAACAGATCCCATGCATTAAATGTTGTATCTCATGCATTTAATGCACCCGACCAAAGGGATCGAGGGCATGCTTACTCGAGCAACATATCCCTCCCTATAAATATGACCAAAATAAACGAATGAAAGAGAGAGAGAATCCAAAACCTAGAATTGTTGTCCAAATTCCCTCATACCAAAGAGCTTTTGAAAAGAGCATTAACTCCCATTACACATTGAATGCACCCATCATTGGGCATTAACTGAGCTTGAAGTTCCTGCCTTGTCTTTATTGTACCCAGAGTGCTTCTTCTTTCTCCCTCCGACCACACCATCTGCTGGTCCCATTTCATTTATTGTGTTTACAATATGCTTTCCATGTTAATATATTCTTTAGTGTAACTTTGAATAATTAAATCTCTCTGTCTCTGATTCATATGTGGCTCTAAGTTGTTCTCTATATCTAACGGTGTTGATCCCAATATTGATAAGGGGTTACGCCTCACTTAATACTAATAATATTTGAAGAACTCACATCTTACATTTGGCGACTCCGCTAGGGAGGTATTCTCTTTTGAAAAGATGCCAGAGGATAACACCATTAGAAACATCGATTTCGACGCCATACAGCGTGAAGAAAAGGCAAATAACGTTGCATTACCTGAAGTGGGGGGAACGACAAGGATAGGGCCTAGTGCACCTAGCGCTGGTATCACAGAGATGATGGCCACGTAAGGGAGAGTAGGCCAGGCACAGATGCATGGGATGATGGGACTATTCGCAGAGTTTAATAAGACTCTCGCAGCCTAGGCAATGTTAGTATCTCCCATGGGGGCGAGTTCCTTTACTACACCACCAGCCAATATAACAACACCAACTGTTACTGGGGGCAGCGATGCCTATCTCGGTTAACACACCCCCATGCTCCCGCCTGTGACAGTGGAATCGATGTTGCAATACAGGGGAGTAACCCCAGCTGCTCCGGCTGTCATGGTAAGTCAAGGAGTAAATGCGTCAGCCTCAACAACCCTGGCAACAACAACACCATTGTCAGCAAGTCCCTCGTCTGCCAGCTTAGAATACATGAAGAAAGAGTTGTTAAATCTCATAGCTGTTTCTAAAGGGGAGATCTACTCCGTATACGATGACTTTCGCACTCCTTACCTAGAGGAGTATAATAACGAACCCTACCCAGTGGGCTGTACTCCCCCAATATTTGAAAAGTACACGAAGAAAGGTTCAAATCCTAAGGAACATGTGAAGAGGTTCATTGAGAATCTGGGGGATCACTACAATGATAAAAAGTTAAGGCTAAGGGAGTTCTCGAAATCCCTGACAGAGAAATCCTACATGTGGTATTCCCACCTAGCCCTAGGTAGTTTAGGTTCTTGGGAGGAATTACATGTTTTGTTTGTGTAAAAAAATTTCTAGGTTGAGGAAGAGTTCACACTAACCTAGGAGAGGACGTTATGGCTTATATTCAAAGGTTCCGCGACTGCTCCTTGGATGTGAGGGAGGAGACGCGGAAAGACAAGCTTCTATAAGTATGTGTAGAAGACTTAATACCCGAATAATAATGTCACCTGATTAATGAGATAAGAGAAGGTACATTTAAATCCTTTTTAAAGGAAGCAAGGAATATCGCATTAGTGGTGAAGCCCCTAGTACCACCTCCCGCGTTGTCCAATTTGTTGATGAGGCTAACAATCACTTCGGGGAGGGAAATACCCTCGAGGATCAACTATGAGAATGATGAGGGCAGAGAAGGAGGCAATAGAGATCGAGGAGGTAGAAAATGTAGGAACAACAAGAGAAGATTTGAAGACGAGGAGGATCCTCCCGAGCTACCTTATACGGTGAAGCAAGCTTTGAACATGTACGATCTCATAGTTCGCGATAAAGTTTGCAGTCCAATTAATGTCTACACTGCACTGCTCACCTGGGAAGACAGAGAAAAACCTCACTATTACGCGCTCCATAACAGGGTTAATCACCCTACTAAGGTGTGTTTTTCATTAAAAAGGTTGATTGACCGTCACGTGAAGAATGGAGATATTGAGTTACCGCAAACCAACTTGAATAACAACCCATTATCGCCCTACGGGGCCCATATGGATAGTGCCTTCGCCGAGGAGGTCGAGCGGGCAACGATAGAGCAATGGCTCCGAGGGAACGACTCCGAGGGCACTCAAGGTAATGCCTTAGAGGATTCTCTCGAAGAATACACTTTTGAGTTAGCTTGCATGCATTTAGAGGATGAGTCTGAAGACAAAGAGAGCAAAAGAGGAGAAGCATTCGACGTTGTTGAGATGCTTAGTGGGAAGATGGGGGCCTGCTCTCTAGGGGAAGTCAGCGAAGTGATAGCATATGATGAGGCTGTATATAGAGACGTAGAAGAAGTTTATGAGCTGTAGGATGATCAGACGGATCCATGGATTGAGTGTGAAGCCATGGCTCGCTCACCAAAGTTTGGCTGGTTCTTTGACCAAGTTGCCCTTCCTTAAGATTTTAGGCTAGAAGTTACGAGATCCATTCTAGAGATTGCAAAGAAAAATATGGTCCCACATTTGAAAAGGAAGGGGCCTATGGCTAAATTGATGATAAGATACCTCTCAGAAGTCACATTCTCAGGGGCAGACAGGATGATTAGGTACCCACACAATAGACCTTTGTATGTTACTTCATCGGTGAATGATTGTATTTTTTCTCGAGTGTTGTTGGACGGAGGGGCATCCATCAACATAATGCTCGTGGGTTTCTTCTATGCTACCGAGTTATGTGAAATAATAATAGTGCCCCACTCCTTGGAAATATTGGGTTATGATAATCAGTCCTCCAAGTCGGTAGGCTATGCCAATGTGGGCATCACGATGGGGAATATTAAATTCCACATCATTAATTGTGAGCCATCGTACCAGCTGTTAGTAGGAAGGGTGTGGATGCACAACCATGGGTTGGTGACCCCAATATATCATCAATGAACTAAGGCAAACATAAAGGGTAAGGAGGTGGTGATTCGAGCTACCAAGAAACCTTTTGCAAAGGAAGAGGCCCATATAATGGATGCAGCTTTCTACACCGATCTAACGGAGGAAGCTACTGTGATGACAAGATATACCGGGGGGATAAGAATCCCGTAAACTTGAGAAAGGGTGCGGGCACCTTCTCGGATGATTATGACTTATGAAGAAGAACGTGATCTTGAGGTAGCAAGGCTGCCCAGCCTGTCAAGACAGCTTCGTGGCCAGATGACCCTACGAATTGATCCCATTGAGCACTAAGTGCAGACACAGAGCATTCTTAGTAGGCGAATGATGAAGGAGGTGGATGAGAATAGTAGAAAAAGACCTTTCCAAAGAGACATGAACCGATAGTGCAAGCGAGTTATCTTGCTTAATGGTAGAATCCTTTATAAATTGTGAAGGTGTGAACAAAAAGTCGAGAGACTAGGCGATGAAGCTGACCCGGTGTATAAATGCTTCCTGGTAGATAATCAGGGGAAATGCCTAATAATTGACAACTATAGGATCCAAGAGTTTGTAGAAGAAGTGGAGGAAGAGACGAAATGTATGAGAGACGGCCCTAGGCCACAGATCCAAAAATTAGAAAAGATCAATTTGGGTAGAGAGGGTGGGGATCCGAACCCCATTTTCATCTCGAAGGACTTGGAGGGAGCCTTTCGAGAGAGGTTGATTAAACTCCTATTTGAGTTCAAATATGTCTTTGCATGGAAATACATCGAGATGTCGGGGGTTGACATGGAGGTAAGCTGTCACAAACTGAATGTCTTGCCCACAGCAATCCCAGTGAAATAGGCCACCCGAACATACAAAGTAGAGTTGGACTTAAAGATCAAGGAATAAGTACAGAAGTTTCTCATGGCAGGGTTTATAGTGCCGATACAACATTCGATATGGTTGTCCGGTATTGTACCTATGGGAAAGGAGGACAAAAGTCAAATCAGGATGTGTAGATTTCAGAGATCTTAACAGGGCATGCCCGAAGGACGAATTCCCACTGCCCTCCATTGATAGTTTGATTGACGCAATAGCGGGCCATGAGATGTACAGCTTCTTGGACGGGTATGTGGTCTATAATCAGGTAAAAAAGGATCCAACTGACGCAAAGAAGACCGCCTTTCGAACACCCTTGGGCAATTTCATGTATACGGTCATGCCTTTCGGGTTGAAGAACGCAGGAGCCACCTATTAAAAAATGATGATGGCCATATTCCACGACCTTTCCACAAAATCGTGGAGTTTTATGTCGATGACTTGGTGATTAAGTCCAAGAAGGAAAAATCCCACCTAGATGATTTAAGGAGGGTATTCACTCACTGCCGGAAGTATAAGATAAAGATGAACCCCCTCAAATGCGCCTTTGGGGTAATGAGCAGAAAATTTTTGGGGTTCGTGGTAAATCGCCAGGGGTACAAATGGACTTGGACAAATGACGATCCATCCTTGATATGTTAAGACCAAAATTCATAATAGAGCTAAAGAGTTTCCTGGGAAAGGTGTCCTACTTAAGGCGATTCATCCCGGGATTGGCTGAGGTAATGCATCCCTTGATGGAGCTACTGAGGAAGGGCGTGAAGTTTACATGGGAAATAGTGAACCAAGAGGCCATGGATAAGTTGAAGGCGCTACTTACCTCCCCTCAAACGATGATCCCCTCGAAGGTAGGTACCCCTTTACATTTATATCTCACATCAACATAACGGTCTATTGGGGATTTGTTGGTCCAAGAGAACCAAGGGATTGAAAAACCTATTATTATATAAGTAGGATTACACATGGGCCCGAGGCCAGATACACTAGCATTGAGAGGGATTGCTTGGCCCTCGTGTTTGTGGCGCAAAAACTTAGGCACTACCTGCTATCATTCACAATTTATATTATAACTAGATATGACCTTATAAAGTTTTTACTTGCTAGAACGGTATTCATAGGCAGGGAAGCTAGATGGCTCCTAATTCTATCGGAGTATGATCTGAAGTGTGTGGTCCCTCGGGCCATCAAAAGTCAAGCGTATGCAAATCTATTGGCCATTTTCCCTTAAGGAACATCCGAGCCACCTATTGAAGAGATCCCGGGTGATGACCTCCAGGCCAATTTTGTAGCCACTAGCCTGGAGGAATGGAGTATGGAGTTCGATGGCTCCTCGACCGAGAAGAAATAAGGAGCGGGAGTTATTTTGTAAAGAGGTAGTAAAGAGATCCTCCTATCGTTCAAATTGGAGTTCGAATGCTCAAATAATGAGGCTGAGTACGAGGCACTGGTCCTTGGGTTACTCGAAGCGCTGAGGAGGGGCATCCAGGTTCTAACAATTAAAGGGGATTCAAGTTTTATGGTGAAGCAAGTGACAAGGGAGTTTTTCACTAAAGCGCATGAGTTTGGCACCTTATCGCATGATCCTCCAGCGATTACTGGCTTAGTTTGAGGCGATAAAGATAAAAAGGCACCCCTGAATAATGAACATGCATGTGAATGCCTATGCCACCATTGCACAAAAGATTATCTTTGATGAGGAGTCAACCGTGATCCGAGTCACAAAGAGAACTGCCCCTCTACGGTATCTGAGATGCTGCCATCAGAGGACAAAGATGACGGGAGAGGTTAAATCAAGAAGCAACTAGAGAGAGGAGAAGGACCATTTAGCATGGCCGACTTATCAAAGTACTTTGTTGCCAGAGGCAACTTATATTTTAAGAATAAGGGGGTTGGTTATCCGGGTGTGTGGACCTTGACGAGCCTAAGAGAAGATTGATAGAAGTACATGAGAATAGTTGTGAGACCATAGAGATTCCCCTATATCGAAGGATACAATGGGCGGGGTACTACTGGCCCTCGATGAGATAAGAAGCCCTCGCAATACAAAGAGAGTTCCTAAAGTGCTGCCTTTTCTATTAGGCAGCACGGTGCCACTTCATTAATCAACCTCAAGATTTGAGACAACCCTATATGGACTTCTTGGTGGATTGAGTAGTGACAGTAGATAAAGAAGACACTACAAAGACAAGGCGACAAACACTGAGGTACTTCATGCAAGATGGGTGGTTGTACTGACGTGGCTATCACGACAGGCCCCTAAGGTGCATAAGACTTAAAGAGGTCGAAAAAGCGTTAAAGCAGGCTTATGAGCCAGGTCATATTGGGGGAGACAAACTTTACGATCAGCTAATGACCTTGGGCTATTACTGGCCTTCGATGGAGGAAGACTCAGCCGATTTTGTTAGAAAGTGCAAAGCCTGCCAGTTACATGGAAATATGATCCACGCTCCATCAGTGGACCTGCACTCTTTGTCAACACCATTCCTATTCCACACTTGGGCTTTCGATCTTGTAGTATCCATCTACCCTTTGTCACAGGGAAAGATATGGATTTTAGTAGCCACATAATGTTTTACGAAATGGGCGGAGGCCATACCGCTGAAGAAAACCACCGCGAGGGTAGTAGCTCGATTCATAAAGGAATACAGTATTTACTGCTTTGGCACCCTGAATGTGTTTTTGTCGAACAACGGTACACCCTTCACGAACAGTGAAGTGAGCTTGCTAACAAAAAAGTATTCCATCATCCATCACAAATCAGTGGTGGACTACCCAAAATACAACGGGCAAGTAGAAGCCATCAATAAGACACTGGTGAATATCTTGGCAAAGATGCTAGAGGACTTACTGGGCACATGGGATGGCAAGATCCCAGAAGTTTTATGGTCCTATCGAACGACGAAGAGAAAGCCAACAGGGTACAAACTATTATCCCTGGTATTCGGGGTAGAAGCTGTGCTGCCAGTGGAACTCGAAAGACCTTCAGCTCGCTATAACCTACGAAGTGTTATGCTCCCGCACAGTTGCCATAGGGATAATGCTGCAAGACTTAAAGATATATACGAAGAAGTTATCCAGATCCTATGACCAATTGGTGAGGCCAAGGAAATTTAAAGAAGGAGACTTGGTTTTAAAAGCATGCACGAGACACGTAAAAGGCTTGTCACTACCACAGTTTGAGGCAAATTGGGAAGGTCCATATATCTTTCGAGCAGCTCATGATTCGGGCTACTATGAGATATCTAAGTTGGAAGATGATGTGACCTTTAAATTGAACAAAACGTGGTTGAAGATTTATTACATCTGAATGTATGTCCTGTCACTCATGTTCAATGACTTGTTCTTTTTTTGTTGCTAAACTATAGATGTACGCTTCAAAGAAATTGGGCTTGCCCATTTAATATAGTTAGAAGTAAAATTCAGAAGGCATATGCAAGATCAATATTTTATTTTTGCAAGTCCATTGATTGACCCATTTATTATATTTTAGATCATTAGCATTGATGTCTAAGCATAGTTAAAAATCAATTAAACAATAGAAAAGAAGGGAAGCACCAAAGTTGATAATGTTTCTTTATTCTGAATAAATGATATCATTTGTGGATACAACCAAGTTAGAAAAATAAATTCAAAAGTTTCAACAATAAGGCCAAGACCAACAAAAGAAACATTGGATAATGGAGCTAGGGGTCATCCATAATGAAGAGAAGATTCTCTAAACCAAACAGCCGGTGGTGATGTGGGGGAAGATTCTACTCAAGTTGGCTCTGCTCTGCGACAAGGTCAACTAGTTTCTTCTAGCGATTTTCTTGAGCCTGGTAGATGGTCTCTAGATCTTTCTCTTTTTCAACCAACTGCACCTCCGCATGAGTAATTGCCCCTTGAGCTCCTTGCTCAGCCACCAGTAACTACGACTTCAGACCCAAAAGTTCTTCAGAGATAGCCACCTGCTCGCGATGGAAATTCTGGAAGCGGTCATAAACGCTAGGAAGATCACTCTTTTTGAAACTTCGCAACAGCTCCACCATCTATGTCAGGGAAAAACCATCATTGGTTAACGCGTTAACCTTACCCAATAAAGTTTTGACAGTGTCAGGGTTAAGAGACATAAGCGGGTGGCTAAGAATGTCCTCTAAAACCATCGTGAGCTCGAATAATCGGCCAACCATCATCCCAAGAAAGGGATGCAGACATTGAACAGTAAAGGTCGAAGGAAAACGAGCTAGAAATCGCTCGATCAACAAGTGGGGGACCCTCAGTAAGAAAAGAAGGGAAGCTAGCCAAACTTTATTGCACAACCACCTACGGGGATGCCTCAGGTGGATGAACACTGAAAATCCTATCACTAGCATATGGCCATCGGGTGTGCGAGGCATTATCACTGGATTTCACTTGAGGAACGCGGGGTGCAGAAGTATCACCAAGTACATGGGGCCCGCCCAAAGAAGCAGCTGAAGATATTATTGGTGCTTGAATGGACTCCTTAACAACATGCTCCACTTCGAGCCCATGAGCTGCTAATTGATCGACCTCCACCTGAAACACGGCAAATAGTTGAAGTTAGAAATAGAGACAAAAGAAAGAATGGAAAAAAGATATACTATGCTAACTTGGAGATTTATGCCTATAAGAGTAGCCCCGCCTGACCCTTGGTTATGCGAGATTTATGCCTATAAGACTAGGCCCGCCTGACCCTCGGTTGTGGGAGATTTATGCCTATAAGACTAGTCCCGCCCGACCTTCAGTTATGAGAGATTTATGACTATAATACTAGGCCTGCCTGACCCTCAATTAAGGTAGATTTATGCTTATAAGACTAGGCCCGCCTGACCCTCGGTTAAGGGAGATTTATGCCTATAAGACTAGGCCCGCCCGACCCTCGGTTATGGGAGATTTATGCTTATAAGACTAAGCCCTCCTGAACCTCGGTTATGGGAGATTTATGAAATATAAAGTCCTACATTCCTAGGCCCGCCCGACCCGCGATTATGGGAAATTTTGATCTTAAAACTAATATACATCTATGTACCAAAGATAGGTAGAATAGTTGAAATACTTCAGGTTGTTGCTCCTCAACAAACTCACGAGTGGCCATCTGAATCATGTCCTCCTCCTCACCCACCTCGGGGGCCACCAATGGGGGATGACTTTGAGGGGCAATCACATTCTCCCCAACCTCAGCTACCTTCTCCTTCCTATCCTCCACTATCTCAACAGCATGTTCTTGTTCACCCTCTCCTTGGGCAACAGCAGTTGGATCAACACCTTCGGGGTTCGAGATTGAGAGCCCGAATAACTTGGTTTTTTGTATATCATGTCGTTGTTGAAAGTCAAGTTAGTCAAAATCCTCAAAATACCTACAAAATATAACAACTCAAGTGTAGAGGTAAGTAAGGGTATCAATCCACTTCCAAGGAGGTAAGCTAGAGACAAATTCAATTGTAATTCACTTTTTATTTTATTTTTGTTCTTTTTCACCTTTCTACTTTTTTTTTAGCTTTTCAAATATTAAAACAATTGGGTGAGGTGATAATTTAAACTAAACTAAACTAAATGTGAGATAAAAATAACTAACTAGAAAGTAACTAAAATTAATAATAAAGTCTAAACTAAAAATAAAAGATAAATGAGGTAAATAATTGTGAGAACAATCAAGGAATGGGATTACACAAAAAAATTTAGTTATTCTAATTAATTAATTTAATTAATTGAATTCTCCCAAATTAATATCAAAATTACAAAACAACTCTCGTTGCAAATGTAATTTTTACTAGTAACCTTTTAGAAAATTAAGTTTAACACCCCACAACTCTAAAAAAATAGATCAACACTCCTTTTAATTAATCACCCGCTAGGATCGATCAATTAAAATTTATGTCAATCTTAGAAAATAATTTTAGAGTTTAAATTCAGTTATAATACCCCACTTAAGAAACCCCTATCTCTAGTTCGAATCTAAAATGGGTATTATAATTAGAATTTTGATTTTCTCTCGAAAATCATTTATCCTCTCTCGAGGGGTAAATTTAAGGGTGGGGGATCAAAATTAACATTCAAAGGGACTTTTCAAGTAATTAAACTAATTAAAATAAAATAACATCAAATAAGGGTTTTACCCCACCCCTTGAAAGGGGATTTAGCCTAACATGAAATGAAATATGACAAATTAATAATCAAAGGCATAAAATAAATGAGAAGAGAAAAGAACAATCAAACCCCAATCTCTTGATGCTTAATTGATCTTCAATCCATGAGTTGAAATTCACATCCCTTAATTTGAATGATTCAAACACAATTACATCAAGAATCTCACTCAATTTAATCCTCACAACAATTTATTTTCTCCTCATTATCTAAAAAAATAATAAAATAAAAATTCTAATCTAAAACTACACTAAAATGGTATTTTCTCTCTCTACAAATTCCTATCTAAAAAAACTCTCTCAAATGGGGTCTTCTATCTTCATTATATAGTAGGCATGTAGCTAGGGGTATTTTGGGTATATGGCTAGGGGGTGCATGTGGATATGGTGAGGTGAGGGGATAAGTGGGTGATGGAATAAAAATCTGATATTGTTATGGGGGTATTTTTGGGTATTGGGGTTAAAGTTAGTTAAAGTGGCACATGGGTTTTAAGTGGTTTAGGAGATTGGCTTAGTTGGGAAATGGCAGGTCATGGCTATATGGGAGAATATGGGTCTTGGTTTGGAATGGTGGGATAAGTTTGGATTGGGGTTAAACTTGAGTTTGCACATGGTTTAGTGGGTTGCCGGGTTTCGAAGTTGGGTTGTGGCTTGGGTTGGCCCACCACCAGTAGGTGGTGGCCAGAAGTTCACTGCGTCGGAGGGAATCGGGTTAGGCACGTCGACGGGTAGGCTCCGGCAGGGGTGATCGGTATGGTGGGACGCCGGACGTTGGCTCCGGGGCAGCTCGAGAAGGGAGGTCACCGGAGGGTTCTAGATCAGGTGGTTCGAGTTGTTGGACGTGCCAGAGCAGGTCGACGGCGGGTTCCGGCGGCGGGTATGGTTTACGCCAGAGGTAGGGTCCGATCGGAGGTGCGACTGAGTGTGGGTAACAACTGGCCGACAAGGCATGGGGTTGGTTGAAGGTTGTTGTTGGTTTGATTGTTGGAGGTTCTTGTCTTGGTATTAATGGTGGTTGGAGAGATTAATTTGATGTTGGGTTTAATAGAGGAGAGAGAAGAAGGTTTGGTGGGAGAAGATGAAGTTGTGAGGATAGGGTGTAGGTGGGTGTAGGCTTGTTAGGGTGTGGGAGAGGGTGTAGGATAGTTGGGTGTAAGTGAGTTTATGTGTGTGTTTAATTTAGACCCAAATAAAATAATAAAGACTCAACTAAACTTAATAAAACTAAAACTAAAAAAATAAAATCTAACTAAAAATAAAAAAAACTAAGAACAATAAAAATAAAAATATTAAAACTAAAACTAAAAAAATAAAATCCTAAGCTTACATAAAAACTAAAATAAAATACAAGAAATAAAAAATGAAAAATCTAATAAAAAATGAAAACAAAAATCCTAAAATATAAAATGTAATAAACTAAAAATAAAATCCTAGAACTAATCCTAATAAAATAAGACTAAACTAAAAGCAAATCAAAATAAAATGAAATTATATAGAAAAAATAGAAAATAAAACCTAAAAATCCTAAATAAATCCTCAAAATAGAAATGACTCAAACTAAAAATCTAAAAAATATTAAAAATGGACTAATTAGACACACACGGGGTTCGGGGTGGTTTAGGCTAGGTTTAGGCTTGGGTAAGGGTTTAGGTAGGTTTAGGGACAAGGTATTTAGCACCATTATCTGCACAATTGCCTGGAAATATAGCTTTTGACACCGCAACTGCAATTAAGCCTGCATATTGAATAATTAAGCGCATAAGACCCATATTGTCGAGAATTCACAACTAAAGTACGTCCATTCGGGGTATAAATTGTACAGTTTTGGGTGCTTATCACCTATCCTCCACTATCTCAACAACATGTTCTTGTTCACCCTCTCCTTGGGCAACGACAGTTGGATCAACACCTTCGGGGTTCGAGATTGAGAGCCCGAATAAAGTAACAAGCATTTGATCGTTCGGAGGTGGAAGAACTATGGAGACGGTTGAAACAGGAGTGGGAGCCTTAAGAAGGAAAGAAAAGCAGAAATTGAATCAGGACAATCAATAGAAGCAGTAAAATGGGGAGATGAGTGCTGAAAGTAAAGACTTGCCAAAGGCATTGAAGTCACAATAACAACAGGTATAGATATAGCTTCAATAACTTTGGCTGAAAGCACACCGCTCTCAAGGCCAGCCACCTCATATAAAAAAAAGTGTCATAGGAATAGCCACCACTAGATGAAGTATCAAATACAACTGCCCCTAAGGGGAAATGGGTGATTACTTGAGAAATAGTAGGGGTAGCTACTTTGAGAGGGAGATTCTCCTCAACACCATCACGCGCATCAACCTGCACACCAACCTGAACAGAAGAAAAATAGCAAATTACAACAACCTGGGGGGCATCAACATGAGAAAGATTGAATAACGGGAGGGCACCCAGAGTAAGAGATGTAAGAAATTTACCTCTTCTTCCATCACATCCTCAATGATCTCATAGTCTTGGGGGGGCGAGGTAGGTTTCAAGGAAGAAACCATTACCCTTAACCTACGCGTACGCACTAAGGCAGTCTCATCCTCCTCTTCATATTCCTCTTCCTTATCTTCTTGTTCTTTTTCCTCCTCCTCTCCTTACTCATCATCATTATCATCATCACCTTCACCGACATCTCCACCAAAAAAATGCTCCTCTACAATTTTCTCCTCACTGGACCCGCTCGACTCCTCCATCACAAGCTTGAGGGGGCTAACTTCTTCTTTTTTTTTCTAACCTCAGCAGATTGAGGGTCATAAGAAAATCCACGAGAAGACATATCGGCTGACATGAAAGCCCGATCTTCCTTACTAAAATGATACCATGTCTAGAATAGACGATCTACCATCTGAGTCACTGCCTTGGAAATCTTCGGGTCAGGAGAAGAGACTAATGGAGACTGTGGAGTAGGTTTAAGCTTCTTTAAGGGCGCCTTTTGAGCGGCCCTAACTGTTACACCTGTTGCAGCAGCACGAGGAGACTCGGTCCTTCCAACCGGCCTTGAAAGGACCAGGGGCAATGCCGGTTGGAAGAATTAAAGATTGAGTGGCTCTCTTTCTCTCTACAACTTCCTGATCCACAGACACTGGGGGAGGTAGTTCAGGAGGAACACTGGTATTGGCTGTGCTGAGGAGGAAAACAGATGATTGGGTGGTGCAGTTTCTCAAACCCAACCCAGTGGGCTGAAATCATTCAACCTCAGAATAACGGGGTTCCTTGAGAAGGTTAGTTTGAAAATGAACCAATTGGGTCTGCCAAAACACCTTGATGAACATCGTCGATATCCCTCATCGATCTCCCTTGATCAGGATCATGGGGTTAGCAGGATAATGGGCACACAGACTGATAACAGCAGACGTGAGGAAGTTCGAAAAGCAAATAAGAAGTTAGTGGGCTTCTCTCTGGTAAAATGGCTTAATAAGAGGACCCTTGATCGTAGCCAAAATGCATGGCTACCCTATGGGGATGATAAATAGAGTAAAATGATGACCACTTGATATATGAAGGCAAATGGGAAGGGATCAACAACAGGGAGACACTATGCTCGGGGAAATTTCTGGTCAGGGTTTCTTAAATAGAAGTAACGGAACGCTCCTCTTCACCAAAGAAATTGTTGGTAAAAAACTGGCTTACCCCAACATAGGGGTGAGGGTTGAATCGCTCAGCGCGGTCAATCAGAGCTAACAGAGGCTTCTCATACTCTTGTTCTTCCAACAGCAAATATGGAGGACTCTCACATCCTGTGAACTTGGGAAGTGGCCAGCGGGGGCATAATCCTTGAAATGGGCATAAAGGAACGCCGTCAAAAGAATATTATTGGCATATTTAGACATATCGAACCTACCAATGCTTCGAGCAGAGTCTGAAGACACTCGATCTAACCAATTGTATAGAGATCCAAGAACAATAGCTATGAGGGGGATCTTTACACCGCATGCCATTCGAACGGCCAGATTGATCATATCCTTACGAGGGCAGTCGTGGGGCTTACTCGAAAGATATACCTTAGGCATCAATCAGATCCTTACGAGGGCAGTCGTGGGGCTTACTCGAAAGATATACCTTCGGCATCATCACCCATATATACCCCTCTAGCTCAACTTTAGACTCATAGCCTTTCCCAGTTGGAGGTTTCTCGAAGACTTCTTTCCCTCGCGAGTTCTCCCTAGCAGCCTCGTGGGCTCTGATAACAGCGTTCTCAACAATAAAGTAAAAATAGCGGATGAACTCAGAGTAGGATCACTTGTTGTAAGTGACCATGCAATCCTTCACAACAACCTCTAACTCATTCCTCAGAGTTTTCTCTTCACTATAAATGACCTCCTCGAATAAGGTGTCATATCTAGTAGCTTTCAATCCCAACAGTTCACACACGTCCTCAAGGGTAACAGTAAACTCGCCCCAAGTAGCCACGAAGGTGTGTGACCTATGGCTCCATTGTGACACCAACAGTTGTAAAGAAGTGTTATTTTTTGCCAAGGTAAGGTCACCCAACCACAGGGAATAAGACAAACTTATGAGGGACAGTTGAACCGAGTACTTGGCGTGGATATACACTATCCAAGGACCCAACCCTTCCCTAGCGCCAAAAAATGCCTCAAATTCCACCTTGGAGTAGGGGAAATTACCGCGCTCTATATGAAAACGGGTGACAGTAGCAGTAGGGATATAAGAGAAGTCCTCAGCATCTTCACCTTCGTCCATTAAAAAGTTTGGCTCCTTAGTTAACACCAGAGCACAAGAAAACCGTTCGGCCGTTGCCTAGAAATGATCGTCATCTCCTAAATAAGGGGCACGACGGTATTATTTCCACTGAGCCTAGCATTCTTGGGTGGCAGAAGATTATCCCCTGATAGAAAGAGTTCTCTTTACTGGTGCCATATCAGACGAGAGAAGAGAGAATGGAAGTTACTTGAAGATAGCTTGAAGAAGGAAAGATTGGCTTTGCCAAACTCTCACAAAAAATCTTGAACTCATAAAGTTTAACCCAAAGGTGAGTCCTAACTAAAGGTTCATCCCCTTTTATAGGGGCAACATAAATTTTAAAAGACGGCAACAAAGGTGACGTTTGGAAAATAGTAATGATGGCATATCAGAATTATGTGACTGGCATGTTGGCCAAATGTGCGCGATTGTGGAAGACTAAAGGTTGCTATGATGTTGATTCGGGGAATGACGTGTCGTCTTCATGTGCCCGCCCTGGCATTGCCACGGGTGATGCACTAAAATGTAAACGACGAATACATTTAATGAAGAATGCCTGGGGGTCTTATCTACCTTGGGGAACGAAGAGCTTTGGGGGAAATTTAAAAAAAAATCTCTTCATTATCCCCAAGAAGGAAAACCATAGATAAGAGAAAGTTTCTTACAGATATTTCTTTATGTAAATAAATAAATATCTCTACAAAGGGGCAAATGTGGAGGGGTGTTCCCCCACACGGATGATTAACTTAGCCAAGTGAATTGATCAGCTACAGAGAAAGATGCCCCCAAAACACACTTCGAAGATCCACCATGCAAGTAGCTCGATGTGCCCACCTCGAAGGTGCCTCACAAGCAAATAGCTCGCAGCGCTTTACCCTGAAGAGCCTCCAACTGACCTGGCTCAAAGAACAAAGGTCACCCAGATGATAATAGTTTGTAATAAGAAATATAATGTTGTATTATGTACTATATTTTATGAATGTATATGTTGAGAGGGGTTGCATGGTACCCACGAGGGACCACGCCTGGAAGGGCATGGGAGAGCTTTCATGCACTATCAAGCTATCTTCTCTTGGGAACTTCGCAGGGATATATTTTGGAGGATTGAGAGTTGTTACACCCCATCTAATTAAATACTGGGTAGCTACTCCTTTATTAAATTAATACAGAATATCAAGTTGGTTCAGTTGTAGCATCACTGTCGAAAATATTTAATTTATTACTAGCCACCTAATATTTAAAAAGAGAGATGCTAAATTTTACTAAATAAATTAACATAATCCAAGTAATTAAGTCAACAACCATTATTCCCATAAACAATCTCAAATGAATAATCAACGAAATGAAATAAATTGAGTCTGGAGTAAACTCTCCAATATAATACCAGAGTAAAAATAAAGTCCCGATACATGAGTCTGAATAAAGAAATCAACATCTGAAATAAAACTAAAAGTCTGGGAATGCTATCTCTAAATGGAAATGGGCGACATGCCTTAACAGATGAGTAACCTTGAGTAGAATCAAGTATAAAATGTGAAGGCATCTAATACTAAGAACTTGTAACTTCCACAGCAGCTACAACACGTCAACAATATAATGGAACTCCTATGCTTGGCGTCCCTATGGTTGGGTACCTAAAAGGTTTTACAAGAAAAATAGATTTGAAAGCAAACGGGTTAGGGCCCGAGGTGAAAACAATTTAAAAATATAGCAAGTGTTTAAATTACAATATTAAACAACACATATAATAAACATGTTAGTTGCGTACTCTCACATGAGTTTCTCGCCTCTCACCTATTGTGTACGCCTAACGTAAACCCTTAACCCATCCTAGTTATGCCGCTAGCAAACTAGTCTACACCACTCCTGCGATCTCATTCAAACATAGGGTATCTACTCGTAACACCCAAACAAAATATATTCATAACCCATATTCATGTTCATTAAATTACTTATCTCAAGTGTTCATTAAATTCTCACATTCTTAGTCCATTACAATAACTTGGTTATTCATATCTACGAAGCAACACAACAGAACTATCACAAGTATATGCATATGCACCAGTATAATATCTCATATACAAATCAGGCACCCCACAAGGATAGAACCTACGATGCCCTCATACTCTGCTATCGAAAATCGGTACATCACGTACGTGAGGATCACAAGTTTCGAATCACTCAGTAACCGTTTCAATAAAAATCACACATAGTGGAGGCGGACATAGTTCACATACCCATGGGTCACGCACATACCTACGCTCCCAAGGTCAGAAGACTTATCCATTCAGCGATAAGCCCTTCCAAGTCCTATATTCTGAGGTATCAATCTAAAGTCCCCCCGAAGGTCACATCGAGACCAGACTATCCTCTTACTATACACACAATAATCCATATACTAGAAAATCACACAACCAGTATATATACAATTTCAATATAGGTATACTCCTCCCTTATATATTAAGTCTCACCCACGATATTTACGTTTCGGATATTCTATATAAAATTTATTTAACGCGATAAGTCTCGTCATACGGATTCGGGTACCTATACTTATCCCAAGTGAATACTAGGTCTCCCATTTGTTCCTAAGGTTATCTCATCAAATATAAAATCTCTTTGATAATGTTCATACCCTTACATTATCTTTCATTCCACTTCCAGTCCCAAATTGAAAGATTTCAAACCGTCCTCACTCGGTAACCGCTCATAATTATAACGTTCAATCTCATAAGTTATAACATTTTTTGGGTAATAACACAGACCCTACTGACCTTAAATAAGTCCCACAATATTATATTAATCACCCTAAGAATCAATATCGGCTTTGGAATTTTCATTAAACCTTAAAGGGAAACAATTGCCAAAAATTAGGAGAGGTCGATCGATCGACATTCCTGGATCGATCGATCGATCAAGCAGGTTTTTACCCAGATTTCTCTTAAACAGTTACGGGTTTTACCATTTTTACACTAAAAATCCTCCATTACAACGTCCCAATCTCCCAAGAAAGTTTACTAATCATTAAGCCAACATATATACACAAGTTTTAACGTTCAAGGATCATTAAACTATACTATTACATCGTTTTCTTGGATCAAAATTCATCAATTTCACTACAACCCTAATTCTTCACTACTTCTTCCATAATCATCATAATCCTCAAATAAATTTCGTGATTCTTAACCCTTAATTTATAATTTCATTCATCAAACATTTTCAGAAGCACCACTATATGCAAACCTACCCCAAATCAATTATTAAGTCTCCAATTTCGTGTTTTTGCCTTTATTCATAAATTGACATCAAACCTAAACTATCATGTACAGTATATACCATAAATTATTTCAAGATAAATCACTTGCCCGAAATAGAGATTCCAATCCAATGAAGTAGATGGTACGGGGATGATCCTTGCTTTCCGATCTATCCGGTGGTGGTAACGGCGGTGTAAAAGCCTCTAAATGGTGGTTATGGCCATGGAAAACCCATGGAACTTCTCCTCTCTTCTTCTCTAACTACCATGATGCTTTTTGGTTGTGAAAACCGTAAGGGACTCAAGTGTTGGATGATAATATCAGTCTAAAATTCGTAGGTCCTTATTCACCAAAAATAGGAATGACTAAAATACCCTCTCGGGTTATCGATTATCTTATTCGCCAAAAATAGGAGTGGCTAGTGTTTTTGGAGTATCTCGACCCTTCCGAATACGTTTGCGCACTCAAAAAGATCATATGGATGACATAAAAATAAATTACTTTTAAATCCATTAAATTGGGTCCTGACACGACTGACACGCGCGTCCCAACTAAATTACCGAAACTGCCATATTTTCAACTCACGACAATTTTAATAAATTCAATAATCACATATTACCATAATCACTCAGCAATATTCACCATTATCATCATAATTAAATACTAACTCTCGTCTCGCTAGTTATTTAAATCCGAATTAATTTCCAATTAATTAAAAGCAATTTTATTTAATTAATCTCATAATTAAAAGCCATAAAAATACGGGGTATTACATACTTCCCCCTAATAACGGAATTTGTCTCGAAATTCAAAAAAATAGGCATACCTGGAAAAATTAGGTATTCTTCAATACTCAAAACAAAATACAAGGAAAAGCTCAATCACTACAGCTCTCGCTTCACAACAAGTTTGTTGAACTCTCTTGACACTTTATCAGTAATAGGGTTACACCTCAATAGATGCACCTCACGTTGTGCTTTAACTAAACAACATTCGAATAAGAATAGCCTACACATCATTGGCCGCATTATCTCAATATATTGTGAGTTCTCACCTCACTTCTTATCATCTCCCGCGTTTATTTAAACACAAAACTCCCATCCTGTAAGAAACCATAAAATATCTAACTACTCATGTCCATTCTTTGAATTTATGTTCCCGGCGTAGTGACTTTTATACAAGGGAAAGCCACTTCAGATGGTTAGTGATTAACCCATTAGAGTTATCGGACTCCAACTTCCGACTGATCGAAAACTCCGATAATTCTCTCACCTCTAAGCATCCAGAGGAACAATGGTAAGGTTTATCCACTCTAAAACTCAGTAAGCACCTTGTCCCTTATAAATAGGTACGGGTGCCTTAGTACAACTTTCCTATTAGGTAATATCCTCTCCCCATTACCATATTATAATTCTCTTACTAAAAATAAAATGATCGCAGTGAATCCAAAATTTCTTTCATACAGTTCCACCAGTCGTTAATCACCTTACGCCCATTCCTCGGGCTATAGGTGATCCAACTTTCTCAAAACGAAAATATTCCCACTACTTCTTTATACCCCATATCAAAGGCGGGTTTCTGGTATTTCACCCTCGTTCGGATTAATACTGGGTAGGATCTCATACCAGCGCAGTCACTATCTAATAGTGTAAATCACCCCCCGAATATAATAATTTCTTTCCTTCTTGACAATTCGTTCCACACATTCAAAGGAACTCGTTACTCGTCTTTATGATTGCAACCCATCAAAGAAATTTACCATCTTGACTCTTCCGGTACTGGAATCGTCGGCTCGACACCAAGTTTCTGGTTGATAACCTTAATCCAACCTATTTCTATCTATAAGTGGTGCGCGTGGGGGCTACTTATTATGTCCCGCTCATCACCGACTTCTATTTATAACTCCTCCCATTAAGTGGTACTTAATAACCCTCTTTTTCCTTCGGTGTATACCAAAAGTTTCATCCCATGTACTATTCACCATGTTGTGCACATCTGGACTCTTTATACCTTATTGACATCCTCCTTCTATTTACGCATAAGCCACCCTCAACATTCGATTGGGTGGAACTCCGCTCTAAATTGTCCATAATAGTTAAATATTTATCTTCTCAAGAAATACCCTTTTTTAAAATGGCTTCCCACTGCCCTTCGACCAATTTTAGATGTGCTACTCTGATTGCACAAGCATCTATATATTGTCGTCCTTGTCGCGACGCTTAATCCACTCTACCACTTCCATTTTGTTATTTCCACAAGTAAGAATTTCACCCATTTGTGTCTCTTCTTCCGACGATCCTGACACCAGCAAACCAAGGTGTCCATACACCATATACATCGTGCAAACGGGTTTAAACATCACATACTCTTCATAAGTACTCCAAAATCTTTATTGTCCCTGCATTTGCAACGTGGATACAACAATATGGGTATTCTCAATCACCCCTGTATTCGAAATTCTAAATCCATCTAAACATCATTTTATCCTTCAACCCGCTAAAATAAAACAAAATTATCAATACTTCCTCACCACACAACTGACTCTACTGGCCTTTTATCATAATTTCTTCTTTAACTTCCCGTTATAACTATATACTTCCCTAACAATCGAGGTACCCAATTCATGGACAAATGGCCAAACATCTCCTTACTACCAACCTTACGCTAAGTTTCATGCGTGGGATGTCTCATAAAGCAAAATCCAAACAAGGAACCCCCCCCCCCCCCCCGATACACTACTACCTAGCATTGTCGGTCATCGGAATCAGTTAGGCCCTCAGTCTATAACATTTACCCCTATATTTCCGTCTCTTGACAACAAAGTTATATCTCCTTCCCTAGTTACACTTAAACAAGGAACTCCTTCTGAAAGACACTGTCTCTTAACATTGATGGCAATGACATTCCATAAACATCATGCAAATATAATCGGGGCTCTTAAAATCCCATCCCCAGACATACAACTATGAGTATTAACTTCCACGTCTCTAAAGGGTGACATAACAATGCACTCTTCTTATTACCACATCCTGAGCGTTAATTATAATAACTAGTTAAATCTTTTCGCTGAACAATAAATCAAATACACTCTGAATCATATCAATAAAGTCCCTACACATATAGGGAACAAATATCTGAGACCATTATACTTTCGAAGTCTCAACAATATATATATATATATATATACATAAAAGCAAGTCTGGCCCTCTCGCAGATGGGGCCTTCCCAGAACAAAACATTCTACACCAAGGTAGTAACCCCGATAGACTTACAATATCCGCACACTATCGATTGAAGCATATTATAAAACCATAATTAGGATAATATCATACTCGTATAACACAACACTAAAACGAGTAATCTCAATAAAGTATATACCACTATCAATACACCCATTCGTCCTCCACAGATTACACTGAAGGTAATCCCACTATACCAGAGAAAATATTCACATAAATAATAACATTGTCGATGTACGCACTAAACTCGACTCCCATGTAAATATAGCAATAATAAAAATGTAGTAACTTATTCCTGACACACACAAAACACATCATCATCTGAGGATATAACTCATACTTCTATCTTGCTAATCGCCCTGGCTGGTCAAATATTTCCTGGACTTAACACACTTGTCCGTACCAAATCAAAAATTTCTAAAACTATTGCCCTTGCTAGGCACCATACCCTTTATTCCTCTACTGGCTTTGGAAAAATTTCAACGCACGGGTTTTACTCCCCACAAAATACCTTTAAACATACTCCACTTATCTCCGATCACACTGACCATGTTAAGGTTGTCCTTTTCTCGGACGTTGGTAGTCTCGACTCTGATGATTACCTTCATTGTTTCCTTATCTTTGACATCCCTAAGGAACATGCTACTGGCTTTAACCACTCTTACTTAAATCACCATCGCTCGGTAACAATTCAGCTACCCGAATCATTTAAGTGGGTCCCCTAATGGGTCTCCCCCTTATGGTGCTTCACCAACACGGTTTCCCCCTAGCCCTACTCTCTGAATAAATTCTTCAATTCTTGTAACTCCCCACACAAGGAAGTGTTTACCTCCATATTAATCAAACGCAACATTGTTACCATCTGCATTGACCGTTCAAATAGAATTCCCCAGGAGTGATAGCAATTCTTCTTATAAGTTAATTTTCCCCTTTAATGTCCTCTTCTCCATTGTACCTACTTCATCCGGTGTAAGGTTCGCTAATTAATTAAATTTCTCTTCACAAAATGACTTTTGTCCGACCCTCTAGTGTGATTTCAGAACAACGTTCTCATCTTATCCTGAACATCTGATGAAGGAACTTATGGCCAAGCCATATGTATGCTCCTTCTCTTGACAATACATTCCACTTCTAAGTGTGGTGGTTGCCTCTCACCATTGTAACTCTGATTTTACGAGCCAAGAAAAAATTTTATCCCAAATTTTCACTCCCGATTAGCCATGTTCCGACATAAGCCCATGCCTTTGGATATTTTACCTTCTTTGGCTAACAGACGCCATATCCGCATTTATAGTATTTCCACTTTTGGTTCTCTTCAATATTTCTTCTGACTCTCTCCCATTCCAACCTTGCTGGGTGAGTCTAATTTGACCCCACTTTTTACTATAGTGGTTCCTGGAAGTCGTATGTTGTATCCAAGCCGCCTTTATTGCCCTGGACCTCCTTGCCATAATAAGGGCGACCTTAACTACAGCCATCATTCTCGAATATACCTTATAACCTCAACTGAGCTTTGCCTCCTACTGTCCGCCCAACTCACACGATATACTGCATTGTTCGGCACACGAACACTCCCGAATGCAAATAAGATTCACTATCATATACATTATAGCGGGAGATCAAAATCTCATCAAAGAAATCAACAATCTTAAACATAAGGCTCAACATAAAAGAAAGCTACGATGGAAGCATAATAAGCCGCACAGATCCTAAAGCACACTAGAACCTGATGCTCTGATACCACCTGTAACACCCCGTCTAATTAAATACTGGGTAGCTACTCCTTTATTAAATTAATACATAATATCAAGTTGGTTTAGTTGTAGCATCACTGTCAAAATATTTAATTTATTGCTAGCCACCTAATATTTAAAAAGAGAGATGCCAAATTTTACTAATTAAATTAACATAATCCAAGTAATTAAGTCAACAACCATTATTCTCATAAACAATCTCAAATGAATAATCAACGAAATAAAATAAACTGAGTCTGGAGTAAACACTCCAATATAATACCAGAGTAAAAATAAAGTCCCGATACATGAGTCTGAATAAATAAACCAGCAACTGAAATAAAACTAAAAGTCTGGGAATGCTATCTCCAAATGGAAATGGGCGACATGCCCTAGCAAATGAGTAACCCTGAGTAGAATCAAGTACAAAATATGAAGGCGTCAAATACTGAGAACCTGTAACTTCCATAGCAGCTACAACACGTCAATAATATAATGGAACTCCTATGATTGGCATCCCTGTGGTTGGGTACCTAAAAGGTTTTACAAGAATAATAGATTTAAAAGCAAACGGGTCAGGTCCCGAAGTGAAAACAGTTTAAAAATATAACAAGTGTTTAAATTACAATATTAAACAATACAAAAAATAAACATGTTAGTTAGGTACTCTGACATGAGTTTCTTGCCTCTCAAGTACTGTGCACTCCTAACGTAGACCCTTAACCCATCCTAGTTATGCCGCTAGCTAACTAGTCTGCACCACTCCTGCGTTCTCATTCTAACATAGGGTATCTACTCGTAACACCCAAACAAAACATATTCATAACCCATATTCACGTTCATTAAATTACTTATCTCAAGTGTTAATTAAATTCCCACATTCTTAATCCATTACAATATCTTAGTTATTCACATCTACGAAGCAACACAACAGAACTATCACAAGTATATGTATATGCACCAGTATAATATCTCATATACAAATCAGGCACCCCATAAGGATAGAACCTACGATGCCCTCATACTCTGCTATCGAATCCTGGTACATCACGTAGTGAGGATCACAAGTTTTGAATCACTCAGGAATCGTTTCAATAAAAATCACACATAGTGGTGGCGAACATAGTTCTCATACCCATGGGTCACGCACATACCTATGCTCCCAAGGTCAGCAGACTTATCTATTCAGCGATAAGCCCTTCCAAGTCCTATGTTCTGAGGTATCAATATAAAGTCCCCCAAAGGTCACATCCAGACTAGACTATCCTCTTACGAACGACCTCTTGTGATAGCAAGTATGGTAGGTATGTTATACACACAATAATCCATATACTAGAAAATCACACAACAAGTATATATACAATTTCAATATAGGTATACTCTTCCCCTATATATTAAGTCTCACCCACAATATTTACGTTACGGATATTCTACGTAATATTTATTTAACGCGACAAGTCTCGTCATACGAATTCGGGTACCTATACCTATCCTAAGTGAATACTAGGTCTCCCATTTGTTCCAAAGGTTATCTCAAAAAATATAAAATCTCTCTGATAGTGTTCATACCCTTACATTATCTTTCATTCCACTTCCAGTCCCAAATTGAAATATTTTAAACCGTCCTCACTCGATAACCGCTCATAATTATAACGTTCAATCTCATTGGTTATAACATTTTTCGGGAAATAACACAGACCCTACTGACATTAAATAAGTCCCACAATATTATATTAATCACCCTAGGAATCAATATCGGCTTTGAAATTTTCATTAAACCTTAAAGGGAAACAATTGCCAAAAATCAGGAGAGGTCGATCGATCAAATAAAATGATCGATCGATCGATCAAACAGGTTTTTGCCCAGATTTCTCTTAAACAGTTACAGGATTTACCATTTTTACACCAAAAATCCTCCATTACAACGTCCCAATCTCCCAAGAAAGTTTACTAATCATTAAGCCAACATATATACACAAGTTCTAACGTTCAAGGATCATTAAACTATACTATTACATCGTTTTCTTGGATCAAAAGTCATCAATTTCACTACAACCCTAATTCTTCACTACTTCTTCCATAATCATAATAATCCTCAATTAAATTTCATGATTCTTAACCCTTAATTGATAATTTCGTTCATCAAACAATTTCAGAAGCACCACTACATGCAAACCTACCCCAAATCAATTATTAAGTCTCCAATTTCATGTTTTTGCCAGTATTCATAAATTGATATCAAACCAAAACTATCATGTACAGTATATGCGATAAATTATTGCAAGATAAATCACTTGCCCAAAATAGAGATTCTAATCCAATGAAGTAGACGGTATGAGGGTGATCCTTGCTTTCCGATCTATCCTGTGGTGGTGACGGCGGTGCAAAAGCCTCTAAGTGGTGGTTATGGCCATGGAAAACCCTTGGAACTTCTCCTCTCTTCTTCTTTAACTACCATGGTGATTTTTGGTTTTGAAAACCCTAAGGGACTCAAGTGTTGGATGATAATATCAGTCTAAAATTCGTAGGTCCTTATTCAGCAAAAATAGGAATGACTAAAATGCCCTCCCGGGTTATCGGTTAGGCCTAAAAATGCTCCGGACCCAAACTAAACCCTCGGCTAGTGTTTTCGGAGTATCTCGACCCTTCCGAATACGTTGGCGCACTCAAAAAGATCATATGGATGACATAAAAATAAATTACTTTTAAATCCATTAAATTAGGTCCTGACACGACTGACACGCGCGTCCCAACTGAATTACCGAAACTGCCATATTTTCAACTCACGACAAATTTAATAAATTCAATAATCACATATTACCATAATCACTGAGGAATATTCAACATTATCATCATAATTAAATACTAACTCTTGTCTCGCTAGTTATTTAAATTCGAATTAATTTCCAATTAATTAAAAGCAATTTTATTTAATTAATCTCATAATTAAAAGCCATAAAAATACGGGGTATGGCATACTTCCCCCTAATAACGGAATTTGTCTCGAAATTCTAAAAAATAGGCATACCTAAAAAAATTAGGTATTCTCCAATACTAAAAACAAAATACAAGAAAAAGCTCAATCACTACAGCTCTCGCTTCATAACAAGTTTGTTGAACTCTCTTGACACTTTATTAATTATAGGGTTACACCTCAATAAATGCACATCACGTTGTGCTTTTACTAAACAACATTCGAATAAGCATACCCTAAGCATCATTGGCCGCATTATCTCAATATATTATGAGTTCTCACCTCACTTCTTATCATCTCCCACGTTTATTTAAACACAAAACTCCCATCCTGTAAGAAATCATAAAACATCTAACTACTCATGTCCATTCTTTGAATTTCTTTTCCCTGTGTAGTGACTTTTACACAAGGTAAAACCACTTCAGATGGTTAGTGATGAACCCATTAAAATTATCGGACTCCAACTTCCGACTGATCGAAAACTCCGATAATTCGCTCACCTCTAAGCATCCAGAGGAAGAATGGTAAGGTTTATCCACTCTAAACCTCAGTAAGCATCTTGTCCCTTTTAAATAGGTACGGGTGCCTTAGTACAACTTTCCTATTAGGTAATATCCTCTCCCCATTACCATATTATAATTCGCTTACTAAAAATGAAATGATCGCAGTGAATCCAAAATTTCTTTCATACAGTTCCACCAGTCGTTAATCACCTTACGCCCATTCCTCGGGCTATAGGTGATCCAACTTTCTCAAAACGAAAATATTCCCACTACTTCTTTATACCCCATATCAAAGGTGGGTTTCGGGTATTTCATCCTCGTTCCGATTTTTACTGGGTAGGTCCTCATACCAGCGCGGTCACTATCTAATAGTGTAAATCACCCCCCGAATATAATAATTTCTTTCCTTCTTGACAATCCGTTCCACACATTCGAAGGAACTCATTACTCGTCTTTATGATTGCAACCCATCAAAGAAATTTACCATCTTGGCTCTTTCGGTACTGGAATCTTCGGCTCTACACCAAGTTTCTGGTTGATAACCTTACTCTAACCTATTTCTATCTATAAGTGGTGCTCGTGGGGGCTACTAATTATGTCCCGCTCATCACCGACTTCCACTTATAACTCCTCCCATTAAGTGGTACTTAATAACCCTCTTTTTCCTTTGGTGTATACCAAAAGTTTCATCCCATGTACTATTCACCACGTTGTGCACATCTGGACTCTTTATACCTTATTGACATCCTCCCTCTATTTACGCATAAGCCACCCTTAACATTCTATTGGGTGGAACTCCGCTCTAAATTGTCCATAATAGTTCAATATTTACCTTCTCAAGGGATACCCCCTTTTTAAATGGCTTCCCACTGCCCTTCGACCAATTTTGGATGTGCTACTCTGATTGCACAAGAATCTATAGATTGTCGTCCTTGTCGCAACGCTTAATCAACTCTACCACTTCCATTTTGTTATTTCCACAAGTAAGAATTTCACCCATCTATGTCTCTTATTCCAGCGATCCTGACACCAGCAAACCAAGGTGCCCATACACCATATACATCGTACAAACGGGTTTAAGCATCACATACTCTTCATAAGTACTCCAAAATATTTATTGTCCCTGCATTTGCAACGTGGGTACACAAATTTGGGTATTCTCAATCACCCCTGTATTCGAAATGCTAAATCCATCTAAACATCATTTTATCCTTCAACCCGCTAAAATAAAACAAAATTATCAATACTTCCTCACCACACAACTGGCTCTACTGGCCTTATATCGTAATTTCTTCTTTAACTTCCCGTTATAACTATATACTTCCCTAACAATCGAAGTACCCAAATCATGGACGAATGGCCAAACATCTCCTTACTACCAACCTTACGTTAAGTTTCATGCGTGGGATGTCTCACAAAGCAAAATCCAAATAAGGAACCCCCCCAATACACTACTACCTAGCATTGTCGGTCATCGGAATCAGTTAGGCCCTCAGTCTATAACATTTACCCCTATATTCCCGTCTCTTGACAACAAAGTTATATCTCCTTCCCTAGTTACACTTAAACAAGGAACTCCTTCCGAAAGACACTGTCTCTTAACATTGATGGTAATCACATTCCATAAACATCATGCAAATATAATCGGGGCTCTTAAAATCTCGTCCCCAGACATACAACTATGAGTATTAACTTCCACGTCTCTAACGGGTGACATAACAATGCACTCTTCTTATTACCACATCCTGAGCGTTAATTATAATAACCAACTAAATCTTTTCGCTGAACAATAAATCAAATACACTCTGAATCATATCAATAAATTCCCTACACATATAGGGAACAAATATCTGAGACCGTTATACTTTCGAAGACTCAACAATATATATATATATATATATATATATATATATATATATATATATATATATATATATATACATAAAAGCAAGTATGTCCCTCTCGCAGATGGGGCCTTCCCAGAACAAAACATTCTACACCAAGGTAGTAACCCCGATAGACTTACAATATCATTGGTTATAACATTTTTCGCGTAATAACACAGACCCTACTTACCTTAAATAAGTCCCATAATATTATATTAATCACCCTAGGAATCAATATCGGCTTTGGAATTTTCATTAAACCTTAAAGGGAAACAATTGCCAAAAATCAGGAGAGGTCGATCGATCGAAGAAAATGATCGATCGATCGATCGACATTGTTGGATCGATCGATCGATCAAGTAGGTTTTTTCCCAGATTTCTCTTAAACAGTTACGGGATTTACCATTTTTACACCGCAAATCCTCCATTACAACGTCCCAATCTTCCAAGAAAGTTTACTAATCATTAAGCCAACATATATACACAAGTTTTAACGTTTAAGAATCATTAAACTATACTATAACATCGTTTTCTTGGATCAAAAGTCATCAATTTCACTACAACCCTAATTCTTCACTACTTCTTCCATAATCATCATAATTCTTAATTAAATTTCGTGATTCTTAACCCTTAATTTATAATTTCATTCATCAAATATTTCCAGAAGCCCCACTACATGCAAACCTACCCCCAATCAATTATTAAGTCTCCAATTTCATGTTTTTGTCACTATTCATAAATTGACATCAAACCTAAACTATCATGTAAAGTATATGCCATAAATTATTGCAAGATAAATCACTTGCCTGAAATAGAGATTCTGATCCAATGAAGTAGAAGGTATGGGGATGATCCTTGTTTTTCGATCCATCCGGTGGTGGTGACGGCGGTGCAAAAGCCTCTAAGTGGTGGTTATGGCCATGGAAAACCCTTAGAATTTCTCCTCTCCTCTTCTCTAACTGCCATCATGCTTTTTGGTTGTGAAAACCCTAAGGGACTCAAGTGTTGGCTTATAATATCAGTATAAAATTCGTAGGTCCTTATTCACTAAAAATAGGAATGACTAAAATACCCTCACGGGTTGCCGGTTAGGCTTAAAAATCCCCCGGGAGCCAAACTAAACCCCCGGCTAATGTTTTCTCACTATCTCGACCCTTCCAGATACGTTGGTGTACTCAAAAATATCATACGGATGACATAAAAATAAACTATTTTTAAATCCATTAAATTGGGTCCTGACACGACTGACACGCGCGTCCTAACTAAATTGCCGAAACTGTCGTATTTTCCACTCACGATAATTTTAATAAATTCAACAATCACATATTACCATAATGACACAATAATATTCAACATTATCATCATAGTTAACTACTAACTCTCGTCTCGCTAGTTATTTAAATCCGAATTAATTTCTAATTAATTAAAAATAATTTTATTTAATTAATATCATAATTAAAAGCCATAAAAATACGGGGTATTACAAGAACAAGGCAACGTTGGGAGTTATTACCAACCCTCTTGGCACACTTGGACAAAACTTCACCCAGAACAAATGTCATGTGAGCCCACTAATTGCTTACCTATTCGAATGAACCACCTCGAGTCGTTCGATATCCCTTAATGATTACCCCCTCGAGGTGACCTCCTCGAGGTACCTCGGGCGCCATCCTGTCTGATTGACGTGACAAGATACTAAACAATAGACACTATTTAAACCTTTTCCTGACGTCATAGCGCCTGACGTTTAGGAACTCGAGAATACAGTGCTCAAGTACCTTTATCCTTAGGATGGCAGGTCTAGTTCACCAAATCTGACCAAATATCCATCCTAGAGTAAGCCCCAAGCTGACAAGTCATATTCTTCATAAATGATTGAAATACTTCTTTCCAATAGAACGCTTTCCTGCCAAAACTAACAAATCCTGTGCATTAAATTTAGTATCTCATGCATTTAATGCACCCGACCAAAGGGATTGAGGGTATGCTGACTCGAGCAACCTCTCCCTCCATATAAATACGACCAAAATAAACGAATGAAAGAGAGAGAACATCCAGAACCTAGAATTGCTCTACGAATTCCCTCATACCAGAGAGCCTTTGAAAAGAGAATTAACTCCCATTACACATTTAATGCACCGATCATTGGGCATTAACTGAGTTTGAAGTTCCTACTTTGTCTTTATTGTGCCCAGAGTGCTTGTCCTTTCTCCCTCCGACCACGCCATCTACTGGTCCTATTTCATTTATTGTGTTGACCACATGCTGCCCATGTTAATATATTCTTTAGTGCAACTTTGAATTATTAAATCTCTCTGCCTCTGATTCACCGATGGCTCTAAGTTATGCTCTATATCTAACGACGTTGGTCCCGATCTTGATAAGGGGTTACGCCTCACTTAATACTAATAGTATTTTAAGAACCCACATCTTAGACTATATAATAAAAAACAAACTTGAAAAATGTGTGTACAAGGTTCAACATATATCACAGTTATTATTACAAGTAATTACCTAAAACAGGTAAGAGTGTGATGTTTTTTCGGTCTCTTCCTCATGTGCACACTAATTCTCAGTTTCACAACACTATCTATAGTGCAAATATTTAAAAAATAAGAATATAAAACTTCACGTTGGGAAAAAATAACTAAACTATTGTTCAGATTCAAATAGCCCTTAGCACTTCATAGAGTTTACAACCAAATATTACCCTTGTTTCTTTTAAAACTCTATTGCCAATTACTGACAGTCATTTTTATACTAAAACTCCCCCGTCTTCCTACGAATTTAAATCTTTTACTCACCAAGAGTATGTGTCTGGAAATAATTCATACAAGACCAATCCAGTTATTTGCAATGCTGTCAATTTGATGAGGCAGCCTATCAATGATATTCAAATGTATTTTTAACCTCTCATTAATTTTTCCAGACCTATACCTCCTGAACCAAGGCCACCTGATATAGAGATCGGTATTATACCTGATCATGGGCTGGGGGAGTGTAGATTTATTGACATATTGGATGTCCTTAAGCTGAGGAATGTAACTACTAATAAATTTTTACTTTACAAACTTCATATGCCTCATAAACCTCTACCGTTGAGACATCGTAAGAAACTTAAATGATCTGTCAAATGGACCCATCTATGGGCATCTGATGATGACGAACCCCTATTGGGGTGATCACGATTGGTGTGGTATTTGTGGATCCTTTTTGGGTTCCTTGTGACGAGTGTTTCACGCCTCTTTTACATGATTTGATGCTAAGGAGGCTTATCACGAGCAATTTGGATGAAATTTAACATCAATGGCCTTATCCGCGTCGATCTTGTGTTGGCCCTTCATGTGGACGTTTTAGAGGCCGACTTCTTATTCCTTGGCCATGGTTTAAATTTGTGGTTTCTCCTCAAGGCTATTTGGCTAGTCGTTATGTGAGATGCTTTAAAGGATGACTTCCCTTTCAAGTAAGGGAGCCTCCAGATGTTGCCCTCACACATATTTTTATCGCCCGGGACTAGATCTCTCAAGTAGGGGAGAATGATGAGAATTAGGGTTTATTTTAATATTTTCTTGTAATTTTCCTTTATTTTTAGAGCTTTATTAGTTTCCAAGTATGTTTGGGACTAATATATCATTTTTTAGTTAGTAGTCGCCCCTTTTAGTCATTATGGGTAAGAGCTTGATTAGCAAGCTAACTTCTCCTATAAATAGGCCCCTTGGCCCTCATTTGTACTTAACCTTGAATATTGAGAATAGAGAAGAGAGAGGGGAAGAAATCCATTTCATTTCTTTTAGTTGTTGTTGTTGTTGTTGTTGTTGTTGTTGTTGTTGTTGTTGTGTAGTGTAGATGTTGTGTAGCTAGTTGTTGTGTAGTTAACTTCTTCTTTTTTACGCCTCCGCACCCAAATTCACATCAAATATATAGTTAGATAATTGGGGCTACAAATTAACACAAATGGACTATAGTTATTTTTATCTTATTTATGGTTTTCTTAAGCATAAAAGTAATATATACACCCACACTCAACAATACAGATTCATGCGCTTAATTCAAGTTGACCTATTGTATATACATATGTTCATAAATATTAATGTGGGTATATAAACTTAATTATATACAAATGAAGCAAGATAAAGATACCTATATTGGATCTGATTTGTAGTGTCTGAATACTGTCCAAAATAATCACCTGCAAAAAAGAACAATTAAATATTGCAAATGAAAACATCAGATTTAGTATTAATGTGTTTGCCCAGGAAAAAAAGAATTAACCCAAATGTAGATAAAATAAATAAAACTCACATAGCCCAATTAAGAAAGAAAAGAATAATAACACACAAGTTGCCAGATTTCACAGTATATATCCAATGTCAAATAGTGAAAAAGTTGTTTAGGATCTACAAAATTTGATTTTCAGTAACTAAGTGCGATAAACTTTCACATCTAAAAATATGGCATCAAAATATCATTCGGTGCGTGATTACGTGTTTGTAGCGAAAAATTAACAAAGTCACAGGCCAAAACTTGACCAAAATAGAAATAATAAATAAATAAATTATGGTTTGATTCATAAATAACTTAATAGTATCTACCTTTTTAAACAAAACAAAAAAACTTATACACAATCATGTTCAGTTTCAATTCTAAATAGATTATGAAGCTTTTTCCAATCAAGTATGCCTTATATATTAACATCCAACCTTGTTCTGCTTCATTATGTTTCACTTTTATATGCACACTAGAAAACCAAGAATAGATATATACACAATAATAAGCAAGATACATTTTTATTTCATTTTCATTTCAAACCATCCGAAAGATCCAATATCTTGATACCATCTAAATAAATAACCAAAAAGCATTTCAACCTACAAAAAATAGCCAAAAACTAAAAAAGGACATTACACCTTCTCTTTATTTAGCAAAAAATATCGAAAGTTTAAGAAGTACCCATAACATTACAATTTCAAAATACTATACTTTAAATAGTATAGTTATTAGTATGTCCAATCAATTTTGATTTCTAAAAGGAAAGGATGTTGGAGTGGGTTATGAGTTAACAATAATTTTTAGTGTGGCATTTTGCTGAACATCTTGCGTGCATACGTTAAAAATAGTTTGTGTGATTACATTTGTTTATTTGATCCCAAATAATCAACAACAAAAATTAAACCAATAAAATTTAGTCCAAAGCAACAAAGAAATCAAATTACCCATCCCGAATAATCAACACCGGCAATTAAATTACCCATTCCGACCCAATTTGCTTTCACTCATGGTCATCGCAAGCATTGATGTTCTCTACCCAAATTTTATTTCTATCTCCTAAATGTGGGTGACAATGGATAATTTAATATCCATAATTAGAAATTTTGATTTCCATAAATATGTGTTAAACTAACTATCCACGATTAGAAAATTTATGCCTTAATTTTTTTAAAGCTTCTAAATTTCCAATCCAACTCTTGCTTACTTGAAACACAGTTATTAATTTGGGATGACTATATAGGGAAAATGACTATTAGTTCAGGAAATATGATGATACTAACATCAAAATAAATTATCTTTTCCCAAACTTTTCAATTGTCCTAAGTTCTTTTTTTTATTGTTGCATAGCGTCTCCAATAATTTAATCAAAAGATAAAGATTGTTAAAATTGACTGCATAATTAAAGAAGTCACCTCCAACCACAAAATTAAAAGTAATGAACCATTAACCAACAATTAAAATATTGAACTTATTTTTCCCTCCACTCTTTATCATCATCTTTAATGTTCAATGCTTCCAAACATTATGTGTGGGATTATGTTTTTAATGATTCAAACAACCTAATAATAAAATATTAAAATTTGTGGTTTTCAACTTTAGCAACTCAGTAAATAAAGGATTAAAAATTGATGCTATCATTTTTTTCCATACGCCATCGAAAATGTCCATCCAAATCAACTTTTAATTACCGATCAGGTAAAATTCCATATGCATCGTCCACCTCCACACCCACCTTTTATTGTAGATTAAGGATAATAGAAAGGACAAAAGCAGATTAAATGGAAGGAGAGGTTTACAAGAGGATTATTAAGATTGAAAGAATTAAAAACTGGTTGGATCTCTTAAGATAAGATTGAGTTATCTAAATAAGGTGGTGTTATTAGTTTTATAATTTTATGTATTGCTTTAACTTTGAGATAAATAATATAGTTAAATAAGATAAAATCGCTCAAATAAAATAATGAAAGAAAAAACGGGCGCGTGTTACACATCTTGTCGGACTATATAAACTAGATTAAATCCGATACCAAACACCTTTAAATGTAAAATTATAGCAATCAACTATAATACACCTCAGAAGTTTCTTGTTAATTAGTTCATACTATAATAAAAATAAATTATTTTTTTTTACTTTAACACAGTACTAATCTTCACTTTTAAATTAAAATATAATTTTATTTAAAAATTAAACGTTGCCCACTTTCCGTTAGATGAATGTTGATACTAATTGTCACGTGTTATTTTTGAAATAAAATGATTTAAATGAATTAAAAAAATTAAAAATCTCTGGAAATAAAAATTCATCAAATAAAATATTTGTAAAAACGAAACAAAACGAAACACCCTCCCCTTCCCGATCTCCACCCCCGATAACCCCACCCTATCCGCCCATCCCCAACTCCGCCATCGCCTTCGTCTTACCCACCCAACCTCCTCCGGCTAATCGGAATCGACTCCTTCCCTTTCCAGCCCTTGGGCAGAAGACAAACCCACCAACAACCTCAACCACCTTGCCGGAAAGCTCGAATCTACCCTAAATCAAAACACAATTAACCTGAAATCAAATTAACTCAGTTATTAATTTGTGAATATATACTTTATTATGAAAAATAATTTTGGGATTGATGAAAATTTTAATGTCAAAGTCATTTTCACATAAATGAACATTTTTGGCTTTTGGTTTTTAGTCTTCTTTCCACATCAGAATAGTGTAAAAAAATGATGATATTAATATACCCCACACAAGTGATTGAGTTTTCACAAGATTCCAAATACCAGGCAAAATTTCACATTTTTTTCTTTCTTATGTTTTTAAATTCACTCTGCTCTATTCAAATCTGAATTTTCGGCTTAGTAAATAGTTCTTGCAACAGAGAAAGATTACCTTATATTAATGGAGGTACAGATCTGTCAATGGAGATTTCATATGATTGGAGGTGGAACGGCTCTGCTACAGAGGAAAAAAGCTACCTCATTGACTATAACAATGTTCATGAGTAAAAAAACTCTCAAATATCTGAGGAAAATAGGTGGTCCATTGACTATAACAACATACTACTTCATCTTTTAGTTTTCGTCTCTCAATCTTCCAATTCAAGAACAAAAATGACAAGAAATTTTCATCCAATTAACGGATACAAAAATCATAACACAATTTATAAGAATAAAAAAAGTTCATATTAAAACCATCATTCTATAAAATAATTTATTGAAGATTTGAAAAAACCCATCACGCTTACACTTCCAACAAATACAAGTACAAAAACTACAAACATAAATAATTTTGAATACTTATAGTGAGGACCCGGTGATGACCGAACGAATGAGAGTTGAGAGTTTGGCCGGAGGTGGACAAGATCTGTTTCAATGGTGATGGAGACGATCTGTTCCAATGGCCGGAGGTGGAGACGATATGTTTCAATGGAGGGAGATGAATGGAGGTTTAATTTCATACGGCTGGTAGAGTTATAAGCTGATTATGGGAGTTTTTTAGGGGATCGTTCGGGGTTGTTGGGATATTATCCGATTTTTTTTTCTTTTGATAGACGAGGGAAACTTTCTAGCACCAAAAGTGGTGGTAATTTTTTTTTCCTAATAATCACGACACATCTCTCTAAAATTCGTGGAAAGAAATTTATGACACCTAAAAACGTGTCGTCTTTAAAAAAAGCACGACATATTTAATTTATATGTCGTGATCTTTCTTATACTTGAATTATTAATTACTCTTTTCAAAATTATGTTGTCTTTATCTATTTTTCACGACACAGTTTTATAAAGTGTCGTCTTTATCTACTTTTCACAACACATTTTTACGAAGTGTCGTAAAACCTATGTCGTTGAAAGCACTTTTTCTTGTAGTGTTAATAAATGAATAAGCGATAAAAGCATAAGGCAAAACCAAATAAAGAAAGGAAAATAAGGAACAATATTCAGCAACCACTCAAATTCGGATGAACATGTACGCACGTATTGGGGTAACAAAAAATATCCATTCTTGAGAAAGTGGAAGGACGAATTAGCTACTAAGAATGCAATCTACACACAATAATGCCAATTCAACGATGACATTAAATTTATTTTCTAAGTGAATAATGTGTTTTTGAGTTATCTCTTGAAGATTGCTTACATGATTTTAAAATGATGAATGTAACGCCCCGAACTAGAATTTGGGGTTACCAGTGGGTTAACTCGATTTGGTCCGAATGTGTTAAGTATGAAGTAATGTGAAACAAGCTAAATAATGTTCATAGTCCAATTTAATTGATTAGAGTTACTAAATAAGCATGCAATTCCATTTCAAGATTTATAAATGTAATAATGACAAGCGAGGAACCTACTAGGCAATATCCTAGGACTCAAGTAATCAAAGATACTAGCGTAAGAATAAATAACTATTTACTTGTAAGGCTCTCCTAAAAGACGAAATATTTATTAACCCATTATAACAAAGGGAACAAGTTGAGTCGATGCCCAGTATGGGTTCCCTAATAAAATGCAATATTGAATGGGAGAGAGAACGAATGCAATACTATAACCAGTATAGTTCTACCCAATTCTACATGTAATTACTATACAATATATGCACTTACTATGTTTATCTCTAGAAAACTATCTTTAAATCTGGTTAAATACCATTAACCCTCATCTTCACAAGTTGTAATTTTATTCCCAAAATATCCTTCAACCCAGTAACTCACATGATTAATTTGAAAAATCATACTCTTGGACTATCTTAAAATTGTCCAGTTTCCTTTCAGAAATATTTACTTAAATTAACACACAACTAGTGTTTCTTTAAACATCATTTTAACACACATACACCCGGTGTTTGAAAATAATTATTCACACATAAGCGTGTCGAGTCTTAGGATTTTGCTCCCACTCTGGGATTGCTCATACATATAATTATTAAGTATATATTTTTTTATTTTTTGGAACACATGCTCTTATTATACCTGAGTTTATACCCCACTATGGGTTTACATACTCACCCAACAGTCATCTATTTATTCATTTAGTTTTTAAATACTAAAACCTTCATTTCACTTCATGTCTCGGGTTCACCAATTTCCTTTATTATATAGTTATCCATGATTATAGACCATGTTATTTAAAAAACTTGGAATACAACTTTCGTAATCATTTACTAACCAATTATAATTTTTTCAAAATTTATCAATTCCATTTCTTTTCATAACTTGGAGTTCACAAATCCCATCTATATTCACGGGCATGCACCTTTTGCCATAAGTGATCCTTTACTAACCAGTTGTTTTGGGTTTAAGACAAAGTCATACCCTAAGGATCCGAGCCCTTCTTAAATTTATCCCGATTACTCATTTTTGAAAATTCTTTTACTTTTCATTAAGTTCATATCCTTGCGATCCAACCGCCGTTTTTAACAAAATATTCGCCTTACACTATATTTAAAAAATGTCTCGGTTACATTGTGTTTATTAATTATATAAATGTCCTTTTATTTTACGTTTACACTTAACATTTTATACATCGGCCTACGATCAAACCACTCTAAATACATTGCATTTAGCATTTAATTTACACCTTTTATCACTATTATTTACTCAATTACGCACTTTTCCCTTGTAAAATATTTTTGGAGTTAAATTCATTTGACACAACATTAAAGTCCATTTCGTAAATTCTGAAGTGTCGAGGTTGCTTTGTAGTTTCTTTAAAAAGTTAAAGTTCAATAACATTTAAATACTAGCGACTAATTCCAAAAATCACAAGTTTAGGATACCTTTATAATTGATCAAAACTGTAGGGTTATGTTGTAAATATTTAAAAGTCCAGGAACTAATCTATAATTTTTTGCAAAGTTCAAGGTTTTTTTAGGACTATCCAAATGTTCAAGCATTGTTTTGTAATTATTCAAAAGTTTAGGAAAAAATTCTTACTTATTCCAAAGTTCAGGATTGTTTTGTAAACATCCCATAAAACAAACTTTTGGGGTCGAAATAATATTTTAAAAAGTTCAGGATCCAAATTATAATTTCATGAGAATTTGGGTGTCGAAACCATTTTTATAAAGTTTGTGGGTTAACATAATATTCATAACATTCTTGGGCCCCAAATAACAATTTCTCAAAGTCTAGGGTTTTAAAAAATAATATTTTCAGAATATTATTAAAACCAACCCATAAAATCACATTTTCATATTCTTGATGTAAAATGAAATTCATTTTTACCAAATCCATAAATGATAAACAGACCCCAAATATAATTCTTTATTCATTTTATTTCACATGGAATGTATTTTGAAATCATCAACACATAAAATACACACTGATAACTTGAATATGCATTTTATTTAAAGAATGCATTTTTATCATGCAAATGATCAAATAATACAACACCCCTACCTATTTTTAGTCCAAACAAATGTGCAAGGTTGGTGTTGGAGGGCAACCTCTAAAGGTGGCCTCAAGGGGACTAATAATCTTCCTAAGACAAACATGCTCTCCAAAATATTCTTTTCATTGTATTAATACTCGAAAACTCCACCAAAATATATCCCTTAAACACCATCGAAATCCCTCCTTTTGGGTTTATTTCTCCATATTGTATGTGCTCATTGAATGTCAAATGGAGAGGAAAATGGTTTTCTTTTGGCTGTATCATTACTTCTCTCATCCACACTCTTTGATTTGAAGAACTAAAGGGATAAGGGTTTGGGGACACTTATCAAACCCACAAGTGATCCATTCCCACGTTTCGAAATCTCAAAAACCCAGCTTGATATTCCTCATCTCTTAGCCGCATCTGCATGCTTCATTGCCGTGATTGAGAATTTCACACGCCATAACCACGATGGAATATTCCACTATCGCGGTTAACCCTTAGACAAACCGCCTCCACAATATCTTATTGTCACCCTCGCGGCCCCTAGTGGGCTTATCTCTATACTCACAACTACATGTAAGCTTATAATAATTCTCATCTCTTATGCTAAATGTTAATACTTAACTAATGCTTGATTATCTTACTAACTTGGTTTACTTACTTAATAGATCCAAACCCATAAACTAATGGGCAATTTATAATGAGGTCCCTTGGAAACAATTTTTAAACATTTAAGGACAATTTACAATTAGGTCCACTTGTTATGCCACTAGCGTGGACTTCTACGGGAAGAGAATTTGTGAACCTAAGTGTTTAAAATTTGTCAAAATTCCTTTAGTGTTTAAAATTTATTTGTGAAAGACTTAAGAGTACTTTACTCTAAACTAATTCAATCAAATCAACTTCCTCACATATGAGTACTACAGACTCTTTACTTGACTAAAATTTTTTATTTTATAACTCAAACTCTTAATTAAATAATCTCAAAATAATTACCTCATAATGTTAAATTTGTACCCTAATACTATTTCCAAAATTCTCAACATAACTTTAATACTTGCACAAATTAATTTATACAAATTACACATTCACCTAATACTAATATAATTAGTACCATTGTGACACCCCATAAAATCCATAAATAGATTCATCAAATCTAATAAAAAAATCACGGGAATCAATAATATTTGGTAACATGCTCACTATAACGATTAAAATAGAATAATACAAGTAAATACAATACAAGAAATAAAATATTGAACAATTTAAAACCACCTCTAATAATATCTCCAGACCATTGAAATAAACTCCAATTATGGAATATAAAAATCTCAACAATATATCCAATTCGAAAAACAATTACATCTCATACAATCTCTAACTCACAAAATATGAAATAAATACAACTGCCTGAACTGAAATATATATAAATGTAAGATGCAAAAGAGCTATACTTCTCGACACCAACATCCTAGGGGTGATGAGTAATATGTCACTAAATAAACTACTTTAATGAAACAAAGCGAGTCTGTGGCAGCAACAATGGCCTAAGACTAGTAGAAAATAATTCAACAACGAGGATTAAATCCAATAAGCCTATGAAGAGTAAGAATTTAACTGAAGTTGGGTCACAATAGTAATAAAAATGCATCTTCCTATCATATTAGGTGTATTTTAAGTTATTTAAGTTAGAAACCGAAAAAACCTAAAATAAACACGCGGTTCTGCTTCTAAAACCAAGTGAGACCAAATGTAAAAAATAATTTCCTCATTAATTAAGTATCTCCACTTGAGTAGTTTGAAATCCATCTCTTCTAAGAGTAAACTCTTACGATAACAATGATTCCCTTACTAAATTTTATTGTCTGGTCTTAACCATATCAAGTCAAGATTGTAAATACGTACACTCTAATGCATCATTCTTAAATGTTCTTAAGTCAGAGTTTAAAATATAGACCTCTAGTATATTATCAGGACATTATTTTCGAGTCATAAACACATGATTATATATTGCTAGTATAAGTGATAATTCAGTACAACCATCTCAAAATACTGTAATACAAGACCACAAATAAAATATATGAAGGCTTATCCGTGAGTGTACACAACTCGCATGAAATCACATGGGCTATGTAGAAGACCACAAATAAAAGATATGAAGGCATATCCCTAATGCCTTCGGGGATCACTCGTGTGTACTAGGTATAGTTATAGGCTATCCCAAAACCTATAAACTCATAGACATAATAAGGGATAATCACCACGCATTCCCGTTATATCGCACGACCTCCATACCCAAGGCTATACGATATGAACTCCTTCATTTACCCCCCTCCGTAACACGGGTACGTCAATAGTAGGATCAGGGCAAATATGACCTAAGTAGAAGCCATTTCGTCACTGGGAATATCACACGCGATCGTACACAACCCATCACAATCCCTCCTAGTACATCCCATACGAGCACTCACCCACCATGGTATGGTTATACATAAAGTGCAACAAACAAGTATGGCCTTACTCAACTATGTCAAACAAACAAATACAAACTCCACTCAATGGTTTACACATACTTTCTTGTTTATTATTACTTAATACTCACGTTAACTATAATTGATTTTATAATATTAGACGAATCCCCAAGGATCTTAAAGTCTAAGTATTGTATCACACATAAATTTCACACAAATCATTTTAAATCAATATACAGCCTACTTTATGGTAACATATTCTAAATTATCATAGGATTTAAACAATCCATAATTATCTCACAGTATCACAAATTATCCGAAACATTGTTTCGATACTCAAAGTCTTCAATCAATTATACCGAAATACAATCTACTCTTGAGCTATTAAAATATTACAAGTCTCGAATTAATCTTCTCTAATTAATTATGGATTTAAAGTCATTCGAACGAGATCCTTAACTCGTTCGAACGAAAACGACCAAGTCGTTCCAACAAAAACCAAAATTGTTTTAACGAGAATGAAGATGTCGTTCTGAGCAATATCTATGTTTTTCGAATGAAATAACATATCATATTCGAATGAGGTACTAATCTTGTTCTAACGAGAATAACGTAGTGTTCATCTTCACCAAAAGTTAAAAAAATGACCATTAACAATCAAAAGCTAAAATCTAAAGCCCTTAATCAAACCTATCCCCATTCTCCTTCAAATATACGATCAACAACAACAATAATGAAATACCCCGTAATTTTAAGTGAATTAAATCTTAGGTGAATTAAATTATTATTTAATTGATATTGATTTATTCATCTGCACTGATGAGTGATGTGCCTAATTTGTGTGTATTGCTTGATATTGGATTAAATAGAAAATATGCTAATACATTAATAATTATTTAACAAAAGTAAACACTTATTTTAGTTAGTGGTAGATGACTTTCGAGATAATAGGAACGTCTGTTTACATCTTACAATGTTAGATTTTAAGGCTCGTAGGTTAGTATAGGTCTTAGGCTAGACTTTTAAGTAATTGGATTAGGGTTTGAGCTTAATGGGTAAAAGTAAATGAAGGAACTAAGTCTAATTTCGTGCTTGATTAATATATAAAGATGATTATAGTTAAGATAAATCCTTTTATACATCTAGAGGCAACCCTAGAGTTAAGGAGAAAGACTAAGGAAAGGAGAAGGAAGATTTTGGGATTTTCACCTAAGATTCAACCAATTGAGAATTGAGGCAATTTTATTTAGTATAAGACTATAATTAAAATTATATTTTGATGTTATTATTCATTGGATTCTTAAATTAATATTAAAATATTTAATTATATAAGTTACATAACAATTATTAGAATCATGTTAATTATATAATTATATTAAAACCCATGTTCCTAATATATTATGAAATTGGAATGATTCATCCTGATTTAGAGTAGAGTGTACCAAATTGATGATATGGATATGATATATTATGTTAGAGGATAAAAGGCCCCTTGTTAATTTCATGGATTAATTGGTAATTGGGTTGAATTGGGATCAATTTATCTATTAGGTGTCTTGAGATAATAATTGGGGTTTGTACCTAAAATATGTGTAAGATTAAGTTAAAGACCTTAGTTATAAGTTGTGATTGCTATCATCATAATTACCTATGACGATTGTTAGGTTTGGTTGTGATTTGGGAGCTTAAAGGGTCGTTAATGAAGGTTAATATTGTGTAGAATATTTTTAGAGGAAATCGGTCACTTATAGGCCATTTTTTATATGGTATACCTAAGGACATGGCTTTCTAGATAATGTCCTTGTTAAATTGAATTAAGAATGCATGGGAGTTAGTTTCATAATTTTCGGAGTTGTAATGAATATTATATAATTATTTTCACAACAGCATACACTGTTGAAAATTTCTAGATCGAATCTGGATTTTTGAGGTTGTTTTTGGCATAATATATCTATAATATTTTGGAAAAAAGAAAGTCATTGATAAATTTGAGTTAGGAATGCGTGGGCGCTAGTTTCATAATTTTTGGAGTTTCGATGAATACCTTATGATTATTTTCTCAACAACGCTTAGGGCTAAAATTTCTACCAAATTGTTGAAAATCGATTTTACTTCCCCGTTTTCCTTAGGTTTGAACACTGATTTGGGAGATTATGTTAACAAACCTAGTTTTTCATAATTCCATCGTTAGCTAGTATAACTCAGTGGGGAGAACTTAGGTTCGACTAATTAGCTTAATTAATAGGCGTCAATTAGGTAAATATTTTGGGTGTTAAATACGAAATCATATACGCGTGAATTAATTATATTATGTAGGATTTTAGATATGAAATTATCACTTAGGGTTCTAATCTTTTAGACCCCATAATATAACTCATAAATGATATTGTAACTAAAGATGATAAGATTATTAGGTAATGGATTCCATGAAGTTAAGATAATCATATAGAGAAAATTTGGAGGTGTTGGGACCTTAGCATAGTCGATTCATGGAGTTCTGTTTGCTGGGACTTAAATATAGTAAGATAATAATCTAAGACAGTTAACTATGTGAATCTAATTACTTAACAAGGAAATAATTAAGTTAGTATTGGGACTTATAACAACCCATATTTTTTAAATAAGAACTTTTAAATTAATTTTGGAAATCGAAGAAAAATAAAATTTTGAATTTTATAAATTTTATAATTTAAATATTGGTTTTTATATTTGAAAAAAAAATTTAGTGGAATTAAAATCAGAATTAAAATGGAGTTGTAATTGAATTTTTATTATATAGAAGAGTCCTCAAAACATAAAACACTCTAAGAGTCCTCAAAACATAAAACTCTCTAGAAAAAAAAAATTTAAAAATATTGGACCAACCGATCGAACTAAAATTTTTTGTGTAACTTTCTGTCGTCTTCAGCCATTCTCCCCCAAATTTCTTTCAATTTCAATGTTCCGAAATAAATTTTTTAGTGTTTGTATCTGATTAAAACTCTTTTCTTAATCAAACTCTTAATCCTTTATATATCAATAAATTCGTGGCTTGGCTTTTCAAATCACTTTTTCTCAAACTTTTCAACAAGAAGACTTCTCCAAAATTACTCCCTTTCATCTACAAACCATAGCCCCAAACTTATTCACAATTTCAACCTTAGATTAAAAGTCTTATTTGGTATTTTCTCGAGTTTGGGCTAGAACGAGATTTGATTATTTTTGTGAGAGGAATGTGATGGTGCGGTCAGGTTTAAAGGCTAATTTTTATGTATTGATTCATGTGATGATTTTGGGGTACAGGACTTACACAATATGCTCCTAAATTCTCTCGAGATTATTCCATTTGATTTATATGTCGATTGCACTCATATTGAATTGTGATATTCTTTGAAATCTGAAAATTGTTGGAATCTAATTTCACTCATTGTAATATATATTATATTGTTATTTGAGCCTAGTCTCATGAGATTTTAGTATGGTACGGAGAATGGGCACCAGCCAAAAGTCCAAAATCCGGACATCTTTAAGAATGCATAGGCGCGGTGAGGTGAGGTGAGGCTTGGTGACTCATTTATGTGTTGTTGAAAAATTAATATTGATATAATGCTTGAATATTTCATTTGATTTGTATACACGGATTCGTATTATTGTGATTTATTCATCGTGCTATTATTTTTGAGCATCTATTCCTGTCATATTGTGTACTTCTCCGTATTTTCTTTTAGTTGGCAGGTTAGCATGGATTGGGATGCTATGGACTATTTTGGAGAATTATTTTAGAGCATGGATGGGAATATGTATTTTTGTTTATAATAATTAGTTGTATAATTTTTAGTTGGAGAGTTTTATAGTCGAGAGAATTATTGTGGAAAACTTTTTGTGGAGTTTTTGTATTTATATTGTGGACATTTAGATGCTCTATAATTGTTGATTGATGGATTTAGTTTAGTTTTATCGTAGAAGCATGCCGCGTGTCTTTTCAGGCGCGCAGGGTGTTACAGATGGTATCAGAGCTTAGGTATATGACAACCCTCGGGTCTTGGGTTTTGGGTCTAACATGAGGGTTAGACAGGTTTTTTTGGAGATAGAAATTTTTGGTCATAAGTCGTGTTAGGCATTGAGGTTAGATGTGGGTATTTAAAGTTGATTTATGGAGACGAGATTTATTTTTGGAAATTGTTGGTGTGGTCTGATTTCTAGTGTTAGGCTTTGTTGAATTTCGAGGGCGGAATTCCTTGTTAGTGGGGAAATATGTAACACCCAAATTTTTTAAATGAGAATTTTTAAATTAATTTTGAAAATCGGAGAAAAATGAAATTTTGGATTTTATAAATTTTATAATTTAAAATATTGGTTTTTATATTTGAAAAAATAAATTTTCAAGCGGAATTAAAATCAAAATTAAAATAGAGTTTTAATTGAATTTTTATTATATAGAAGAGTCTTCAAAACATAAAACTATCTAAGAGTCCTTAAAACATAAAACTCACTACAAAAAAAATATTTAAAAATATTAGACTGTCCGATTGAGCTAAAAAAAATTGTGTAGCTTCCTCTCGTCTTCAACTAATTCTTTCCCAAATTTCATCGAATTCCAACAGTCTAATCGTCCGGAATAAATTATTTAGTGTTTGTATCTGATTAAAACTCTTTTCTTAATCAAACTCTTAATCCTTCATATATCAAAAAAATCGTGGCTTGACTTTTTAAATCACTTTTTCTCAAACTTGTCAAGTAGAAGACCTCTCCAAAAATACTCCCTTTCATCTACAAAACATAGCCCAAAACTTATTCAAGATTTCAACCTTAGATTAGAAGGCTTATCTGGTGTTTTCTCGAGTTTGGGCCCGAACGAGATTTGATTATTTTTGTGAGAGCAACGTGATGGTGTGATCAGATTTAGAGGTTGATTTTTATGTGTCGATTCATGTGATGATTTTGAGGTACGGTACTTACACAATATGCTCCTAAATTCTCTCGAGAGTATTCTTTTTTATTTCTCTATCGATTGCACTCATATTGAATTGTGATTGTGACACCCCGCTTAAAATAATAACGTGTGGCCAATCCTATACCACATTAAAACAGGAATCTCAGATGGCTCAGTCTCAATATCAACAGACTATAATATAAATAGATAAGGCTAGCTACCCGAAATCATACAAGCGAGACGCCAAAATTAAATAAAACATACCACGGACAACAAACCAACAATGTAGATATATAGCAAAGGTAAAATTTTACACAAGTACCATGATAAAAAGAAAGTTCTAGAATAAAACGAAATGAGTACATACAAGGGAATATACCTGTTGATACCAAATTTATTCTGCTAATATGGACCTATCATTTGAAGACGCACGTCAACCTATGTGGCAACTGTAAATGCTTATACCGAGCTACTCAACCCCCCCCCCCCCCCGAGGAACTCCTATATCACCAAGCAACTAAGAAGCAACGAGGAACTCAGGAGCCCCGAGCAGCTCAAGTGTGTCGAGCTACTTAGGCGGTCCGAGCAACTTAAGCGGTCCGAGCTGCTTAGGCGGTCCGAGCAGCATATCACTTTAATCCGGATAATCAAGGAGACGATTGCGCATTAAATGTTCATTTATTATCATACAGATGTACATGTCTACTAGATAACAGGGCATTGTCCTTTCATTTGTACAGCCTCAAGGCTATAAATACATTGTAACCTCTTCATTGGGGAGGGACCGGGAATTTTTGGAGAAGATCATTCTTCGAGAATTCCTCACAAACAATCAGCAATACAAAAATAGTGGACGTAGGCCATTCTTACAAGGTTGAACCACTTTAAAATCGATTGTCTAATATTTCTTACTCATTTTTATTAGTGATTAAAATAATTAGGTCAAATTTAATTTTTTACATCAACAGATTGGCGCCGTCAGTGGGAATCAACTGTAATTAGCGTTTTTCACCAAAACAACTCATCATCAATGGCTGATAATTCGGAATCTAGTAATCAAAACACTGGGGTTCCCCCGAATCCTTATGCTCCCCCAAATTTTTCTGATCTGGCTGGTATAATGGCTAACTTGGCCCAAGGGCAAACGGCCATGCAAGAAACCATGCGTCAACTCATACAAACAGTTCAAGGCGGAGTGCCAGCCCAATCAGGATAACGAAGTGTTCAAAGAAATATTCGTTTATTCTCTTCGTGAACTAGCGATTCATATCATATTGAGATATCTAATGATCCTTCTTATCAGCCCGAAGGGACTTCCTCGGTACGAGCTATAGACACTCAACAAAACATCACTCTATCTCCAGAGAGGACAAGTGCTCTTGAAAGTTTGAGTAGAGTCTCTCATTTTGATCGTCTGGGTCCTAGGAGGAATAGAAGTCCCCTTAGGATTGTGTCGAGGAACTCTCAACGACCATTTGATGTGAAGGAAGGCTCTGCCCAATCACGAACAGCTGCTCGTCATGAAAGATCCCAAGAGGCTAATTCAACACGATCAATTGCTCGAACCAATAGAATCGAGGAAGGAAACTATGCATGGAAGGGTTCAATTCAAAGGTTGGAGGATAGATTAGGGGAGATGGATAAAACCAAAAATCCTCTACAAAAAACTTTTGTCCGAGGAACACCATTCATACAAGAGATTGTGGACTTTCCCACACCGTTAAAATTCAAAGACCCGGTAGTAACACCAAAATACGATGGGAAAACGATCTTGTTCTCCATATAGAATAATACCAGGCAGCTGCTGATATCTATGCTGTTCCAGACGAGATGCGATGCAGGGCATTTTCAGGAACCCTTATTGGATCTGCTCAGATGTGGTACAATAACCTTCCTTGGGGGAAAATTGCGACTTTCTTTTAGCTAGCAGAGATCTTTATTGGAAATTTTTGTTTTGGAGCAAAGCCAGTCAAACGAGTAGCACACTTGCTAAGTGTTAGACAAAAAACGGGTGAAAGTACCAGGGATTATATTACTCGTTTTAATAACGAGAAATTGGAAGTAATTGATTACGAGGAGAAAACTGCAATTACTGCTTTGATGAGTGGATTGTTGCCCAATAAATTGTACTACACTTTAGCCAAAGACCCACCCAGGACCATGGCAGAACTGATAGCAAAAGCAGCAAAAATCATGAATGCCAAGGAAGCCATAGCTGCGAAGAAGACCGCCGATACTAAGGAGATCAAGATGGAAGATGGTAAAACTGAAAAAAAGGAACAAAAGAACAATGGTGGCAATAAGCAATCAAAGGGTAAGCAAGCATTAGAACAGATGAAGAAATACGGAAATTATACTCCCTTAAAGGTAGATATAAATCACATTCTGGAAGAAATCAAGAACAGCGAGGAGCTAGCCTGGCCAGCAAAAATGAAGGCAGATCCTGATAAGAGAGACAAGTCCAAATATTACGAATTCCACAAAGATCATGGTCACACGACCAAGCATTGCATAGCTATTCAGAATGAAATTGAAGCACTCATTAGACGTGGAAAATTGACCAAGTATGTTGATCGTCAAAACGGTGGTCGAACCAGAGAACGAGGAAGGCAGAGGTCTAAATCTCCTCTTCGAGCAAAAGAAGAAAAGAAAAGATATCTTGAAGATGATCCGGAAGATGACCCCGACCTCCCTAAAAGACCAAGACAGCCAGAACATGAGGTATTTTTAATTCGTTTTGGATCATTTGATTGCAATGTTATTACAGGTGGAGATGCTGAAGGTGGAGACCACTGCAGAGAGGAAAGCTTACCTCAATGAGGCTCAAGCTTGTTCATACATTCAACGAATAAATCTAGCTGAAGCTGATCACCCGAGGAAGGTGAACAAAGATAAACTGGTCATTGGTTTCTCCAAAAATGACCTCGCAGGTGTACTATATCCTCATGATGACCCGTCGGTGATCAAAATGAGAATGAAAAAAGTAGTGATTTCACGAGTATTATTAGATAATGGTAGCTCGACAAATATCATGTTCTACCCATATTTTGATAGTTTGAATCTAAAGTTATCCCAGTTGGAGCCATATCATAGGCCCCTCCTTGGTTTTACTGGTGAGAAAGTTTTTCCACTTGGGACGATCAAGTTGGATATGTTCATCGGCACATGGCTGGCTTGTCGAACAGAAAGAGTACTCTTTTTCGTGATGGATAAAAATGTCTAATCAACTTACAATATCATCATGGGAAGGGTAGGTTTGAAAATTTTCAAAGCAGTGCCATCTACGGTAAATCAATGTTTAAAATTCCCAACTAACTTTGAAGTAGGAGTGGTGAAGGGCGACCAAAAAGTAGCTCAGGAATGCTACTATTCATCTACCGAGCAAGAAGAGCATGAAGAATACAGGAAGAAGACTACTGCTTATCAAGTAGATGAGATAGAAAATGCGGAGATTGAGACTTTAGACCCAAGAGATGAGTCTCAGCTCGTTAAGGGTTGGGTCATGGAGGCTACTGAAAATATCATTCTGGACAACGAGCGTCCAGAATGAACAACTCAAATCGGTGCGTCACTAGATGTGTTAATAAAGCAAGAGTTGATAGTGTTTTTAAGACGCAAAAAGAAGACTTTTGCATGGAGTCACGAAGACATACCAGGGATAGACCCAAATTTCTTGTGTCACGAGCTCAATGTGAACAAGGAAATCAAGCCAGTGAAGCAACAACGAAGAGTGTTCAGTCCTAAAAAGAACCAAGCTATACAAGAAGAGGTTGAGAAGCTTCATAAAGCCTGTTTTATTAAAGACGTCAAATATCCAGACTGGTTAGCAAATGTGGTGATGGTGAAGAAGAAGAATAACAAGTGGAGGATATGTGTTGATTTCACTGACCTCAACAAGGCATGCCCAAAGGATCATTTTCCTTTGCCCCAAATTGATCAGTTGGTGGATGCTACCGCGGGGCACGAGTTGTTGAGTTTCATGGATGCTTATTCTGGTTACAACCAAATCAAAATGAAGCCCGAAGACAGGGAGAGTACCTCTTTTATCACCCCCAGGGGAACTTATTGTTATAATGTTATGCCTTTTAGATTGAAAAATGCAGGTGCAATATATCAGCGGCGGATGAATAAGGTGTTCGGAGAGTAGATTAGTCATAACATGGAGGTTTACGTTGATGATATACTGACGAAGAGCAAGAGAGCTGCTGACCATCTAGCTGACCTAGGTCAAACCTTTGATCAATTAGAAAAATATCAAATGAAGCTGAATCCAGCCAAATGCATATTCGGAGTACGAGAAGGAATGTTCCTCGGATATATGGTCAACCAACGTGGAATTAAAGAAAATCCCGAGAAGATCAAGGCCTTATTAGAGCTAAGATTTCCAACCACAAAAAGGAGGTGCAAAGTCTCACAGGGCGAGTAGCAGCACTCAAAAGATTTGTGTCACGAGCAACAGATAGATGCCTCCCCTTCTTCAGAACACTTCGAAAAATATTTGAGTGGAATGATGAATGTGAGGAGGCCTTTCAAGAACTGAAGAAGTACCTAGGAACACCTCCCCTGCTATCTAGACCAGTGATGGGAGAAAGATTGTACTTGTATCTTGCAGTTTCGGAGAATGTAGTTAGCTCGGCATTGATAAGAGTAGAGGATGGAGTCCAGAAACTAGTCTACTACACCAGAAAGGCTTTTCGAAGAGTAAAAATCAGATATCCAAGGTTGGAGAAGTTGGCATTGGCGCTGATTGAAGCTAGCAGAAGAATGAGACCATACTTCCAAGCCTATATTATAGTTGTGTATACCGATATGCCATTGAGGCAAGCTCTACATAAACTAGAGAAATCGGGAAGATTGATGTACTGGGCAGTAGAGCTCAGAGAATATGATATAATTTATGAGCCTAGGTCGTCGCTCAAAGGGCAAGAAATAGCAGACTTTATTGCAGAATTTACTCAAGAAAATGCCATCGAAGAACAGGATTTGAAAATTGATCAACATATAGATGTTACATGATCATCAAAATTAAATCTCGACCAACTTACTTCGGTAGACAAAGAAGGAAAGATGACTGACGAGCGGCGAGAAGTATAGAAGGAGAATAAAAGGAAGTACCAGATATTTCACCAAGGAACTCTCTCAGATCAAAATTTTGATGATCAGTTACCCATATGAAATTTGTATGTAGATGGATCTTCGTGCACTGCAAGCAGTGGAGCAGGGATTATTTTGAAAAGCCCAGATGAGGTCGATATGGAGTATGCTCTGCGCTTTCAATTTAAAGCTTCTAGTAATGAGTTCGAATATGAAGTAATGATCGTAGGTTTAAATATAGCTAGAACGATGAAGGTAGAGAAGGTTTTCGTATTCAACGACTCGCAGTTAATCGTAAATCAGATTCTTGGAACATATACAGCAAAGGGAGAGTTAATGATCAAGTACCATGCAAAAGCAATGGAGTTAGTATCAAGTTTTATTGTTATTCAGCTGGTTAGAGTACCAAGGTTGGAGAATGCAAGAGCAGACGCCCTAGCGCGACTAGCATCGGCTACTCGCACCGAGCTACAAAGAACAATACCAATAGAGATTCTAGCTGGTCGAAGCAGAGACGAAGATCTGATCATAAACTTCATTGCGCTTGATTTGGGACCATCTTGGATGGATCCCATCAGGGCCTATGTTGAAGAGTTAACTTTGCCAATTAATAAACTCGCAGCCAAGAAATTGAAGTTTAAAGCTGCTCGTTATGTATTAACCAATGGTATTTTATATAGACGAGGAGTTATAGCAGCACTACAAAGATGTGTCCATCCCTCCGAAGTGAAAGACTTGATCGAAGAGGTTCATGAGGGGTCTTGTGGAGCCCATGTAGCTGGCCGGACACTTTTGCAGAGGATAACCACACAGGGATATTACTGGTCGACGATGAGATCTGATTGCGCAGCTTATGCTAAGAAATGAGAAAAATGCCAACGCTTATCGTCCATTCGAAGAACTCCTCAGGCATTATTAACACCCATAACATCTCCTTGGCCATTCTCTATATAGGGAATAGATTTGGTCGGACCCCTACCAACGACTAAGGGAAGATTCAAATACTTAGTGGTCGCAGTGGATTATTTCACTAAATGGGTAGAAGCTGAGCCTCTTATTGACATGACATACAACAAAGTCTATCAATTTATTTGGAATAATATAATTTGCAGATACGGCCTCCCACATGCATTCATTACTGACCATGGAACCCAATTTGACAATGAAGAGTTTGCTGCATATTGTCAATAATCCAATGTACTGAAGGTCCATTCTACACTAGGCCATCCCCAGAGCAATGGGCAAACTGAAGTGACTAACAGAATGCTGCTAAATGGTTTAAAAAAAAGACTGGATGATGCAAAGGCAAATTGGATTAACGAGCTACAGTTTGTGCTTTGGGCATATCGCACCACACCATGAACAGCAACTGGAGAATCCCCATACATGCTGGCATTTGGAAGTGAAGCTGTTATACCTGCCGAGTTAGGTCTACCCACACACAGGGTGCTGAATTTTAATTCTCCTATCAGTGGCCTGATGAGACGATTAGATCTAGATATGCTCGAAGAAGTTAGAGAAGAAGCAGCAATCAGGAATGCTGCGTACCAACAATGAACAGCTATGTTTTACAACAGGAGGGTAAAGAAGTGTGATTTGAAGGAAGGAGACTATGTGCTGAAGAAAGTAATTCAAAAGCACAACAAACTGGAGGCTAACTGGCATGGACCATACAGAGTAACAGAAGTTATTCGTCCAGGGACATACAGGATTGAAACCTCGAAAGGAGAAGAATTTAAGAATGCATGGAATGTAGAACATCTACGCAAGTATTATCAGTAGTTGGAATTTCTATGTAATGGAGTCCTCTTCAGTATGAATAAAGTGTGAATGTTTTACCCAATTTCCCTCTTTTTATTGAACCTTTTCGGAGTATTAGTGCTACACACTATACATCAACGAATCAATCTCTTCCAACTCCGGTTGGTTGGGACCAAATACGACCAACTCCGGAAGATCGGCAATATAATTACCACCAACTTCGGTTGGTCGAGAAAAAAATACGACCAACTTCGGTTGATCGGCAATTCAATTACCACCAACTCCATTTAGTCGGCAAACGAATTACCACCAACTCCGATTGGTCGGGAAGCAAATTACCACCAACTCCGGTTGGTCGAGAAGCAAAATACCACCAACTCCGATTGATCGACAATTCAATTACCACCAACTCCGATTGGTCGGGAAGTAAATTACCACCAACTCCGGTTGGTCGGGAAGCAAAATACGACCAACTCCGGTTGATCGGCAATTCAATTACCACCAACTCCGGTTGGTCGGGAAGCAAATTACCGCCAACTCCGGTTGGTCGAGAAGCAAATTATCGCCAACTTCGGTTGGTCGGGAAGCAAACACGACCAACTCCGGTTGATCGACAAAATAAATTACCACCAACTCTAAGTTGGTCGGAAAGCAATTACCGCCAACTCCGGTTGGTCGGCAAACTAATTACCACCAACTCTAAGTTGGTCGTGAAGCAATTGCCACCAACTCTAAGTTGGTCGGGAAGCAAATTACCACCAACTCCGGTTGGTCGGGTACTAAATACAACCAACTCCGGTTGATCGGCAAACAATTTTCACCAACTCCGGTTGGTCAACAATTTAAAATAACACAGGACATTTTTTATCTTTATATATACATACATGTTCATCAGTAAATAAAAGAGATATTTCATAAAATATTTCCAAACCAATAACAATTAAAATTGCAAAGAAAACTAAAGATTTCTTCATTAAAACCAGAACAAATTACATATGATATAAATTGCAGATTACATGTAATATGAATAAAGTTCATTACATAAACAAATCATATTCTATAGGTTTCTTTCCCTCTGCCTTTGATACAGGGTCTACTCCAGCTGGAGGATCATCAAGACTATAAGGGGAATTTATGAAGTTCAGGTCTTGCAACATTCGGACGTTCATTATAGATGGACGATCAAGCAGATGTTTTGGATGAGATATTTCAAAGTCTGAATGGAGGCTATAATCATCGAGATACTTGGATATTAGAACACGAGTAATGGCACGGGATGGAATCCAATTAAGGTCAAGCTTGAAAGGAGGCACAAGTAGATCAAGAACTCCAGGAGTATATTAATCCCACAAAAAATGACCTATCTCCAATTTTAGAACACAAAGAGCATTCAACCAGCCCTGTTTATACCCTTCATTGTTCGACTATTCTAGATGAGCATCAAGATGACAAAGTGCTTCATTGTAACCAGCCATCCAAAACTCTCTGGGCTGTTTATGGTATTGGTAAGTTAACCTCTCCAGTTTCTCTTGAAGATTCTTCACCAGAATTTCTTTATTTTCTAAGGCAGAGCTTTGTATAGAAAGTTGCTCGCTGAGGTTCAGAATCTTCTTGGACATCTCTACTAAGGCCTGGTTCTTCTCCATCAACTGGAATGCCTGGTTCTCTAAGGTCGTTTGAGTTCTTGCTTCTTTAATAGAAATTCGACCAACCCTTGCCCGTCCCCGAGAAGAAGATCTTGCTCGTCCACGAGAAGAGGTGGAGGGTCCAGCTCTTTTCAAAGTTTCCAACTCATCTCTCAAGTTGGCATTTTCTACTTCTAAAAAAGAAAAACCTTCATCAGTAACGGGGACCAGGGCCCCCGAGGAAGATGCAGCAGACTTGAGTTGTGTAATCCCTTCTTGCAAAATAATGTTTTCCTGCTCCAATAGCTTAGCAATCTTCCTATTCTATTAAACCTCAAGCTTTAGGATGCTCTCTTTCTTCTCGTAAGCAGATATGAATTTATCATACCCTTTTTCAGCATTTAACTATTGACATTTCTTCTCGTACCCTTGGTGTAAAAGTATGGAGGACTCTTTGTACTGCTGCTGGAGTTCCTCTATAGATCCTTGAAGATCCTCAATCATCTCATAATAAGCTACATTATTGGCAACAGCTCGGTCGAGCAAGCACTTCAGATATTGGTAAGCTTCGACTGCTCGTTCAGAAGTATCTGGACCTAGGATGTCAATGATTTGAGCCTCATTTAGGTCTGCATGACCACCTGTTAAGTAATCATTATATTTCTTCATCAGTTCTGTGTCATGAGCTGATAAGAGCTCCATCCTGGCCATAAACTAGTAAAGAGAAGAGATAGAAAGAATCAATGAGAATGCAGATAGAGCAAGTAGAAGAAAAAGTCAAGACAAACAAAAAAAAGTTCAATTCTTCATTTCATCATAAAAGAAAATACAAAAGTTGAGGTTACATTTAATAAAATAAAAAAATACCCAAACTACTCTACACCTTTTCTTTGTTTCCTATAACTTCCTCAGGAGATTTTGAGGAAGAGACTGGTTGCTCGGTGGGAAAGAGTAGCTGCTCGGTAGGAGTAATGGTTGGTTGGGGTTGCTCGGAGCACGATTGAATAATGGGAACTTGGTCTACAGACATCAAAGAAGATTCATCTGAAATAGGTTCATCCTCTTCTTCTTCTCCAAGAGAGGGAGGAGGGCCACATGCGTGTTACCGGAATAAATTAGAATCCTCAGAAATTTTCATCTCTTTCAATGTTGCTACCCATCCATCCCGAAAGTACTTGAGGCTAGCGTACTCCATTAGCGAAGTCATGGAAGCCAGGCCCTTATTCTAGCCTTTATCCCAACCAGCACTGAACAATTTTTTAACAGCCTTTTTCCTCTTTTCTCTCTCCGAGGAGGTCTTTACCCTAAGGAGCTCCTAAGCAGCCTTCAACTTCTTTTCAACCTCCACCTTCTATGTTCAACGTCCTGGATTTTAACAACTTCCTCTTCAGACAATTTGAGCTTAGCTTCCAGCTCCTTGTTGCTCTGCTCAAAGACCTTGTTGCTCCTTGGAATCTTTCAACTTTTTCTCCAATTCCTTGGAGGCATTTACAACCTGACTTTTTTCTAACTCAATGGACTTGAGTTGTTTCTCCCAAGCCACTTTATCTTCTTCATATTTCTGACGAGAGTCCTTTAAGGACTGAGTTAGATTGATAAAAGCTTCATCTACACCTCCCGAGGAGTTTGAATCTTTAATAGCCTCATCCTTCTTCATAATACTGTTGAAACATGTTACCAGCTGAAGAAAGAAATAATTTTGAGTCAATACAGGGACATAACAGTGAAAAGTGAAAACTTAGACTAGTAATACTTACTGAGGCAATATGTTGAGTAACCAGGGCAGTGACCCTGTCACGAGAAAGAGTGTCCTCGATACCTTGGATTTCTGGGATAATCCAAGACTTCACCGAGCCCATACTTTCAGCATTTAAAGGCTGAGAGATAGGTTCAGCGAGTCTATTAGAGGAACTTTTCTTCAACCTCCTCGGAAGAGCAGGAATAGTTTTAACTAAAGACGATGTATTTATTGGAGATATAACAATAACCTCGCTTGTAGGAGAGATAGCAACAACTTTGCTCGGACCCACAGGGGGCTTCTCAAAAAAAAATTGGCAGCAACTGGAGGGGTTACATCAATGCTTCTCGTCCCTTCCTCTGGAACATCCTGCTTATTTCTCTTTGCCTCCACGTTGGAAGAGTCTGATTTGTCAAAGAAGATAGGATCTCCTTTTCTCTTCATTATGTTACTAAGGGGAATATTCGATTCAGAGAAGGAACCTTCCATACTAGTTTCAGAAGCTGGTACTTGGTCGATGTCAACCACCACTGGACGAGCAGTGAAGGACGACGTATAGCTCTTGTACTGCAACAAATAAGAGGCTGATCTAATATGTTCTTCAGCAACAGGCTGGTGTAAACTCCAGATAAGTTTCAAATGCTTTAAATTAACATCAGTTTCTTTGGGAGACTTTCTTTTGCTGTCAACTACAAATAATCAAAAATTAAATGTCAGTGACACATTTTATCAAACACAAAGAAAACAATATTTCAAAAAATAAAAACAACCTATCCCATTGCCATAAGGAGGACATCTAGGACCTTGATATACATCATCTCCATTTAATGGAGGATGTTGCCAGTTTTTCATTACCACTCCATGTTCAAAATAATCCATGTTGGCGTCAGGAAGATTGACAACTAATGCCCTATTCAAAAACCTAATTTTTAAATAAAAAGTACTATCACTGACGACCCATCTGTAGCAATACATTATCTCTGGAATCCTTAAATGGGTTCCATGAAGTTGGTTCAACCTATGAACTCCATTTACTATCCTCCAGGTATTTGGCGCTATTTTTGCAGGAACAACGTCAAAATACTGACAGAATTCCAAACATAAAGGATTTGGAGGAAAAGAAAAGCCACATTCGGCCACAAAGAGACTTGGTAACCAATGTCCCTCGGCCAAAGAAAAATAGTCAGAAGGTTCAGAAAGTTCTTCCAATATGACCCATGAAGGAATTGAAAATTCAGAGCGAAATTTGTCAAGTGATTCAACAAGGTAAACCATGATGAACAAAGTAAATAAAAGAGAAGGAAGAAAATCTTACAGGATAAGAGTGAATCAGTTGACAACGAACAATGGAAGAAACGAACGCATAAGATAGAGAAGAAATGAAGAATTCAAAGATACAAATTTGAAAAAGGAAAGACGATAGGATTTCTGTCGCATTTAAATACTTTACCTCGGGAATAGAGAAAAACAATGATTACCAGGATGGACGATTGCGTACTCGGCGGCTAAAAAGAAGAAAAGGGCACAAAAAATGAAGAGGTTATGGAAATTCAAAACACTTTAAAAGCCTGATACTATGCACTCAAAACAGGAGTTATATACAACGAAAGCTTATCTAAAATCCATAAAAACTGAAAGACTAAGCAGCAGAATGTTCCTTACTTTTCTTCAACATCGAACTACGAAACATTGGGGGCTTCTGTTGATACCAAATTTATTCTGCTAATATGGACCTATCATTTGAAGACGCGTGTCAACCTATGTGGCAACTGTAAATGCTTATACCGAGCTACTCAACCCCCTCGAGGAACTCCTATATCACCGAGCAACTAAGAAGCAACGAGGAACTCAGGAGCCCCGTGCAGCTCAAGCGTGTCGAGCTACTTAGGCAGCCCGAGAAGCTTAGGCGGTTCGAGCTGCTTAGGCGGTCCGAGTAGCATATCACTCTAATCAGGATAATCAAGGAGACAACTGCGTATTAAATGCTCATTTATTATCATACAGATGTACATGTCTACTAGATAACAGCGCATTGTCCTTTCATTTGTACAGCCTCAAGGCTATAAATACATTGTAACCTCCTCATTGGGGAGGGATCGGGAATTTCTGGAGAAGATCATTCTTCGAGAATTCCTCACAAACAATCAGCAATACAAAAATAGTGGACGTAGGCCATTCTTACAAGGCTGGACCACTTTAAAATCGACTGTCTATTATTTCTTATTCATTTTTATCTGTGATTAAAATAATTAGGTCAAATCTAATTTTTTACATCAACAATACCCGATTAAGCTGTCAGGTCACAGACAGTACAATAACCATAAAGACGAAATATAAACAGCTATAAATAACTCTTTGGTATAAACTCGATGTACAAAATGAATACTGTCTAGATTCGCAAAGAAATAGGAAGCGGCTACAATCTAAATCCCGCAACAGTCTGCACTTGTTACGGCTCCCAAGACTCTGGATAGAAAAGCATCGGACATCCTTGCGGTAGGACACCTGTAGTAATATATACATATAGCAAGATAGAAATATAAACGGGTTAGAGCCCGAGGTGTAAAAATATTTAGCAAGTGTGTTAACCGTGCATAATAAATCTAAATGCACTATTTCATAATTAATGTGGGGTCGCACTCTCGTGAAACCCCAAACTCACCTCTCATCTACAGCGCGCACCTAATCGTGTCCTGCAACCTTAATTAAGTTACCCCACCCGTAAGGACAACCTACTTTACAATAGGCACGGCCTATATCTGCAAGACCTGGCATTCTAACATAACCCGAGAATCCTTCCCCTACTAGTCGCACTTAATTATATTTACACATATATGCCTTACTAGGCTATAGTGGTTCCAATTTATTAACTGACACCAATTATAAGTCTTAATACGTTGCACATTAACATTAGGATTCAATATAATAATTTATTCTTTAAATAATATGCATACAATTTAATAAGTACAAAACTTCTCTCCACTCTCAACATTGTACTACGTTTCGTGCGTGGGGCGTCTCGAAAAGCAAAATCCAAACAAGAAACCCACTCGATACACTACTCCTTGACAATGTTGATCGTAGGGATCCATTATGTCATCCACGCAAATCATACTACTGATACATACAAGTACAAAGGATAAAACTTCTCTCTACTCTCAATATGGCACTGCGTTTCGTGCGTGGGGCGTCTCGCAAAGCGAAATCCAAACAAGGAACCCCCCCGATACACTACTCCTTGACAATGTTGATCGTAGGGATCCATTATGTCATACACACCAATACTACTATAATCTAGATTACTATCTAAGAACAACCTAAAAGTCTCCATTAAATCCTTGGGTCGATATCACCGAAGTTGTCTCTAAGTGCGCTACATCAACCCCCAACAATCTAGTACACCATGATCACCCAAGATGTACGCCATAGAAATTTCATATCCTTTTTCACCTTAGTGTGTGTATATATATATATATATATACAGTCATTCATTCTCATAGCCACGTGTACATAACACACATAATGTATAATTTCCATCCACATAGTATAATAGGCTATAGAATGCCAATATAATGCACCATGCTATCATCTTCCAGGGCATTACTCATATACCATCCTGGGGGCCAGCGGTCGGACTCAATATCACCAACATCGCGGCCAATACACACATACGACGTCCGGGAAGCTGTCATAGTTCCTAACCGGGAATGAGACGAAACATACCCACCATGTCTCATTCCAAAAAAAATCACACAATAACACAACGGATACTATGACCTGGGGAATATCCACACTCTGCTCCTCGATCCAGGGTGCTCACCCTCATCGCGCAACTTCCTAGTGATAGCATGTGCCGGGTATGCTTCACACCATAGGTATATATATCATTCTCATACACAATATATATACATCCATATGATCACATCATATAATTAAACCATCACATACGATTTAGATATTCACGCCATAAGTACAAACATATATACATATCCATACCTAGACACACACACACACACACACACACACACACACACATACATATATATACCATCTCTCATGTGTATTTATGAAATTTATAAACTCGGCTATACATGTATATAATCCTCTTTATACCCGAACGTATTTAATTTAATTCCTTATATGAATACGATCCCTCACTTGAAGTATATTCATCCATTGCCCCTATGATATAAATAGTCTTCCAATATATTCAACATTAAGGTTATCACCCCAAATTTTAATGTACATAACAATCACTACTCATCCCATCAATATTTGAATGCACATCTACATATCCAACAACAGTTCCGGCTATCGGTATACGCATGACTAATAGTCTACAAGCCTTAAGCTTAAACTTAAATTCATTTTATGATCCCATCATCTTTTGGGATGCCCAACGTTGATCACGCAAAGATATGTGGTAACTACCCCGACTACCATTTGACCCAATCTTGTTCTAGTTATTAGAATATTCGAATCATTCTTAAATTAGCCTACCATTCAATTTCTCTTATGAACCCTTAATCTTATTGCGTTTACAATCTATTCCTCAAGTTAAACATTACTAAGGATACACGACCCACTCTCTCTCTCGTCCGTCCCCAATCATATCTTATGTAGAATACTATCACTATAAGGACTCGACACGAATATTAGCCTATAATTTCACACCATACCCTCACAAATCTCTCTAATAGTTCTTAATCCTGGTATCATATCTAAGCTCACTTTTAATCTCTAATTAGGACTCCCATCCCCAATGAGGTTTCCCACCATCTCTATACACAACTCCAATGCATATATATATATATATATATATATATATATATATATATATATTCCCAAACTATTTCAATCCGTCCCCACGATCATATCATGTGAGATACCCTCAATAAATCCTCACAACATAAGTCTCGCATCATATATAAAATTTCCAAATCAAGAAACCCAATCGAAATGGATAAAAACTCATTCTAGGAAAATTCCTCAAAATGCCCTGTTTCCGAATCGATTCGGCCTCTCCGAATCGATTCGGCCCTAGCTGCGAATCGATTCGGCCCAACTAGACCTATAAGTCTGCTACATAATGAATCGATTCGCAAGGGGAGATTCGATCCTAAAGAACTGATGCTTCTGCAACATAGTGAATCGATTCGCTAGGGTCGAATCGATTCGGCTTGTGCAGCAAGCCACGAAATGGGTAAATTCTCCAAAATGCAAAATTTCCAAAACCCAAATTATACAACTTCCACTCAATTATTCTCAACCCAAATATGTTCCCAACATCAAATCTCATCCTATATTTAGTTTCATCAAGTCATACTCCTTAAACCCATGTGTAATCATCAATTTTAAGATTTAAACTACAAAATCTAGGTTTTGATAAATATACCCAAAATCCAAATTCTTTTGCCCACAAATTATGAAATCAAATACACAAATGAATTATTTAGCAAGATTAAACACTTCCCTTGAAGTTGTAGAGGTTGAATCATCCTTGAGATCGCGTTTGGGCCAGAAATCTCCAAGCTTTTCCCCTATCTCTTCTTTTCTTTCTTCTTTCCTTCTTTCTTTCTCTTTCTCTCTTTCTCTTAAATGAGAATGGCTTGATCCGTAAGCCTCTTAAACCTTTAAAACATAAATCCCAGTTGTAAATGTTAATACACACTTTAAATGCTCGTTTACTTCAATTCGAGTCAAACAAACTTAAAATATTCCGGAACCGAAATAAAACCAAAGGACAGTCATTTCGACTATCTCAACCCATCCGAAATCAATGGTGTACTCAAAATCATCATCCGGAATACTTTAAAACGTCCTCAATTTCTGGACTTCAATTTCCAAAATTTAAAATTCTCCAATTTAAATAAATTTTATTTCTCACAAAATTTAATTTCTCGGTCCCAAAATTGTGGGGTGTTACAGATCTTCCCCCCTTACAAAAATTACGTCCTCGAAATTTAGGTTATGCCTAGGACTTCGAATCTTATCTAGTCCTTACATCTACCCTTAATCTCGCTATACCAATCCTTTCCAGTTATCACATCAAACCTTATAACTTTAAAGTAATATTAGTTACCCAGGGTGCCTATACACCCCGTACCCTAGCTCAACTCGTAAAAACATAACCCGGCTCCACTTGCCTGAAATCGTAATATAACTCTCAACAAATATAATCTATAGCAACATATTAAGTATATAAAAGTTTAAAATTTCCAGTGGTTGAACTATTCTCAATTCCTGACATTCGCTACATTCATGCGGGGGAGGTCTCACAAGTGAAATTCAAACAAGGAACCCTCCCAATACACTACCGTATAGCTATGTCGGGGATTAAGATCAGTTGAACCAGGGTTAAGTTTTATAAAAGATTTTTGAGTTTTAGATATTGCACGAAGGCCTATGTAACAATATAATATAAATAATTCCATGTCTTTCGACACGCCAAACAAACACCTTATGCTCTAGACACAAGGCTTCAACAAACACAATATTCTCACCAATACCTAGCTCTCAAAACGAGCACAACCGTGAGCTAAATTCCCGCTCAACATAATTTTGCTACACTCTAAACCTTCTCAGTTATACAAATCCTTTACATCACATTAAAGCATTATCATTAGGTAAGCCTTTCCCTCACTGGAATACCACAATTACCCTTCCTAAACTATTCATAAAACAATATCCCTACCGTTACTACTCAATAATCTTAACGATCCGCACTTCCGAAAATCAATAGCACTCTTCTCTACTGGCTCATCACGAGACGATCTATTTTCCCAAAAGGTGCCACACAAAGACCACACTTGGTCATTCATTCCTAAGGCCTAATTATCTTCAAAGAAATATCCTCCCCATAAATCCTTCCTACCCATCCTGAAGGATAAGGCCCTATTTGCGACCCCCAATAATCCCTTCAGTCCTACTCAATGGACCCAAAACTCTAAATTTCTCACTCCCTCTTCCCAGAAGGCAATACTCCCGATATTGGGATAACTCCACACACCTCACATTGATCAAAGTCATCAACACCAGGTTTCCTAACAAATGTTGACAAAGTTATTATTCTAAACCTCCCAAGGCTTAACTGTCCTCTTTTCATCAACACTTACCTTATCAATCACCGAATCCTCTTTCTTATTTCTTCCTGAATCACGGAAAGAAATACCTCAAATCAAAGCGTACCCAAAATATGTTATGGGTATTACATCTCTCATCTTGCCCCTTCCTGAACGACTTTTTCTTAGCGACGTCCGAGACGAAAGCAATTGTGTCAGAACGTCGTTCAAATGAGTACACCTCGCAGAAAAAGATAAACGTAGGGAACACAACAATCCTAATAGTAGGGTTTTATATCAAAGATGTTAACGAAAGAATGCAGAAAACTCGCACAGATCCTAAAGACACTAGAACCTAATGCTCTGATACCATCTGTGACACCCCGCTTAAAATAATAATGGGTGGCCAGCCTTATACCACATTAAAACAGGAATCTCAGATGGCTTAGTCTCAACATTAACAGACTATAATATAAATAGATAAGGCTAACTACCCGAAATCATATAAGCGAGATGCCAAAATTAAATAAAACATACCACGGACAACAAACCAACAATATAGATATATAACAAAGGTAAAATTTTACACAAGTACCATGATAAAAAGAAACTACTGCTATAATAAAATGAAATGAGTACATACAAGGGAATATATTTGAATAAGCTGTCGGGTCACAGACAGTACAACAACCATAAAGACGAAATATAAACAGCTATAAATAACTCTTGGGTATAAACCTGATGTACAAAATGAATCCTATCTAGATTCGTAAATAAATAGGAAGCGGCTACAATCTAAATCCTGCAACAGTCCGCAACTATTACGGCTCCCAAGACTCTGGATAGAAAAGCATCTGTCATCCTTGCGGTAGGACAACTGTAGTAATATATACATATAGCAAGAGAGAAATATAAACGGATCATAGCCCGAGGTGTAAAAATATTTAGCAAGTGTGTTAACCATGCATTATAAATCTAAATGCACTATTTCATAATTAAAGTGGGGTCACACTCTCGTGAAACTCCAAACTCACCTCTCATCTACAACCGGCACCTAATCGTGTCCTACGACCTTAATTAATTTACCCCACCCATAAGGACAACCTACTTTACAATAGGCACGGCCTATACCTGCAAAACCTGCTATTCTAACATAACCCGAGAATCCTTCCCCTACTAGTCGCATTTAATTATATTTACACATATATGACTTACTAGGCTATAGTGGTTCCAATTTATTAACTTGCACCAATTATAAGTCTTAATACATTAACATTAGGATTCAATATAATAATTTATTCTTTAAATAATATGCATACAATTTAATAAGGACAAAACTTCTCTCCACTCTCAACATTGTACTACGTTTCGTGCGTGGGGCGTCTCGACAAGCGAAATCCAAGTAAGGAACCCCCCGATACACTACTCCTTGACAATGTTGATTGTAGGGATCCATTATGTCATTCATGAAAATCATACTACTGATACATACAAGTAAAAAGTACAAAACTTCTCTCTACTCTCAACATGGCACTGCGTTTCGTGCGTGGGGCGTCTCGCAAAGCGAAATCCAAATAAGGAACCCCTCGATACACAAATCCTTGACAATGTTGATCGTAGGGATCCATTATGTCCTACACACAAATACTACTATAATTTAGATTACTATCTAAGAACAACCTAAAAGTATCCATTAAATCCTTGGGTCGATATCACCGAAGTTGTCTCTAAGTGCGATACATCAACCCCCAACAATCTAGTACACCATAATCACCCAAGATGTACACCATAGAAATTTCATATCCTTTTTCACCTATAGGATATATATATATATATATATATATATATATATATATATATATATATATATATCTAGTCATTCATTCATTCTCATATCCACATGTACATAACACACATAATGTACAATTTCCATCCACATAATATAACCGGATATAGAAAGCCAATATACTGCACCATGCTATCATCTTCCAGGTGATTACTCATATACCATCCTGGGTACTAGCGGTCGGACTCAATATCACCGACATCGTGACAAACACACACACACGACGTCCGGGAAGCGATCATAGTTCCTAACCAACAATGAGACAAAACATACCCACCACGTCTCATTAAAAAAAATCACACAATAACACAATGGACGCTATGACCTGGGAATATCCACACTCTTCTCCTCGAGCCAGGGTGCTCACCCTCATTGCGCAACTTCTCAATGATAGCATGTGCCGGGTATGCTTCACACCATAGGTATATATATCATTCACATACACAATATATATACATCCATATGATCACATCATATAATTATGCCATCACATACGATTTTGATATTCACACGATGAGTATATATATATATATATACCATCTCTCATGCGTATGTATGAAATTTACAAACTCGACTATACATGTATATAATCCTCTTTATACTAGCCATCGTCCCGAACATATTTCATTTAATTCCTTATATAAATACGATCCCTCACTTGAAGTATATTCATCCATTTCCCCTATGATATAAATAGTCTTCCAATATATTCAACATTAAGGTTATCACCCCAAAGTATAATGTACATAACAATCACTTCTCATCCCATCAATATCTGAATGCACATCTACATATCCAACAACAGTTTCGACTATTGGTATACGCATGACTAATAGTCTACAAGCCTCAAGCTTAAACTTAAATTCATTTTATGATCCCATCATCTTTTGGGATGCCCAACGTTCATCACGCATAGATATGTGGTAACTACCCCGACTACCATTTGACCCAATCTTATTCTAGTCATTAGAATATTCGAATCATTCTCAAATTAGCCTACTATTCAATTTCTCTTATGAACCCTTAATCTTATTGCGTTTACATTCTATTCCTTAAGTTAAAAATTACTAAGGATACACGACCCACTCTCTCTCTCGTCGGTCCCCAGTCATATCTTATGTACAATCCTATCACTATAAGGACTCGACACGAATATCGGCCTACAATTTCATACCATACCCTCACAAATCTCTCTAAGAGTTCTTAATCCTCACATCATATCTAAGGTCACTTTTGATCTCTAATTAGGACTCCCATCCCCAATGAGGTTTCCCACTATCTCTATACGAAACTCCAATGCATACGTATATATATATATATATATATATATATATATTGCCCAAACTATTTCGATCCGTCCCCACGATTGTATCATGTGAGATATCCTCAATAAATTCCCACAACATAACTCTCGCATCATATATAAAAGTTCCAAATCGAAAAACCCAACCAAAATGGATAAAAACTCATTCTAGGAAATTTCCTCAAAATGCCCTATTTTCGAATCGATTCGGCCCTAGCTGCGAATTGATTCGGCCCCAGCGAATCAATTCGTCCCAACTAGACCTGTAAGTCTGCTACATACCGAATCGATTCGCAAGGGGCGAATCGATTCGGTCTTAAAGACCTGATGCTTTGCAACATAGAGAATCGATTCACTAGGGGCAAATCGATTCGGCTTATGCAGCAAGCCACGAAATGGGTAAATTCCACAAAACCCTGTAATACCCCGTATTTTTATGGCTTTTAATTATGAGGTTAATTAAATGGAATTGTTTTTAATCTCGGATTTAATAAATTAATTTGGAATAATTAATTGGAATTTAATCTGGATTTAAATGCTAGCGAGATGAGAGTTAGTATTTGGTTATTATGATGTTGTTTAATATTACTTAGTGATTATGGTAACATTTGATTATTGAATTTGTTAAAATTGTTGTGAGTTGAAGATATGGCAGTTTCGATAATTTAGTTAAGACACGCGTGTGAGTCGTGTCAGGACCCAATTTCATGAATTTAAAAGTATTTTATTTTTGTGTCATTCGTATGAGCTTTTTGAGTGTGCCAACGTGTCCGGAAGGGTCGAGATAGTCAGAAAACACTAGCCGGGGGTTTAGTTTGGGTCTCGGGGCATTTTTAGGCCAAATTGGCAACCCGGAAGGGTATTTTGGTAATTTTAAAAATTAAGGAATTAAGACCCACTATTTTTAGGGTTGATTTATTTATTTTGGTTAGGAGATTAGGGCCATTTTCATCCAAAAACAAAGAGGGGAGTTACGTGAGTTAGAGGAGAGGTTACAAAAAGTTCCCAAACCAAAAACACCATCCACTACCACGAATTTGGACGAAATTATGACCGGAAGAAAGAGAGGACCAGCCCTTGAACAACAACAACGGACCAGAACATCAGATTTACAAGCAAGTGGTTTATCTTGCAAAGATTCAAAGCAAATATTTTACATGTTTTTATAGAATTGAAGATTTCTCATAAATAATGAAAATTAAATGGATTTGAATGGTTTAAATCATAATTTGGGTTGGACTTGCATGTAGGTTTATGTTGGAGATGATTAAAACTACGAATTGATGATTCATGGGTAGATAATTTCAAAATTTTATGGGATTATGTGATGTTCTTGAAGAAATAGGAAAACTAGGTTTTTATATGAAAATTGGGTGAATTGATCCAAGTAATTGATGTTATAAGTCGATTTGATGAATCTAAAACGTGGGGAATGATGTAACTATGTTAGTAGGATAATTAGTATACTTAATTATGAGTTTTGGATGTTGGGATGATGATTAAGAAGTGTAAAAAGATGCAAACTCGTAACTACTAATAATTTCTGGGCTGATACCTGCTTGATCGATCGATCGACCCCTTTTCTTCGATCGATCGACCCATGCTGATTTTTGGCAATTGTTTCTATTTAAGGTTTAAGTCCAAAGCCAATGTTGATTATTAGGGTGAGTAATATAATCCTGTGGGACTTAGATAAAAGCAGTAGGGCCTTAGCCATTATCGGAGAATGCTATAACTTATGGAATTGAACATTATTGTTTATGAGGGTCTACCGAGTGAGGTACGATTAGAAATCGTTCGAATTGGAACTATAATGGGAATTAATGATGATGCAAGGTTAAGGGCAGTAATGGAGGGACCTTAAGTACTGAGAAAACCTTAGAAACTAATGAGAGATCGAGTAACCTTTTTAGATAGGTTAAGTACCCAAATTGATACGACGATAGAGTTATCAAACGAAATATATATATTATGTGTAATGTTCGGGGTAAACATGCTACGTACGAGATTAACTAGATGAAATGTGTGAACATCTATATTGATATATGATTACTTAGGTTGTGTGAATGCCTAGTGTATGGATTTCTTATGTGTATGACATACATACCATACTTGCTATCACGGGAGGTTAGTTTTTATTCTGGAAAATGACCCTCTTATCCTTGTGTGCCTTTGGGGGGATTTTGACTGGTGCCTTAACGACATAGTACTGTGAATGACTTATTTGTGAGTTGATAATTTAGCTGACCATGGGAGCGTAGGTATGTGCCTGACCCATGGGTATGTGAACTATGTTCGCCTCTAATATGTGTGATTTGTATTTAGATGGTTCCTGAGAGATTCGAAACACGTGATCCTTACGTACGTGATGTACATGGATTTGATAGCAGAGTATGTCTGCATCGCAGCTGAGCCTAGGGGCGCCATATATGTATTTATGTACTGAGAGTGATGTACTTATGTATTTGTGATGGGTTCATTGTTTCTTAGTAGATGTGAATGATTAAGATATTCGAATGGGTTAAGAATGAGAATTTAACTAATACTTGAGATAAGTAATTTAATGAATGCGAACATGAGTTATAAATATGGCTTATTTGAGGGTCACGTATAGGTACTCTATATTAAAATGCAAAGGCAGGAACGGTACAAACTAGTTAGATAGTGGCATAACTAGGATGGGTTAAAGGAAGACGTTAGGCATACACAGTAGTTGAGAGGTGAGAAACTCATGTGAGAGTACGCAACTAACATATTTATAATATGTGATGTTTAACTGTAATTCAAATCACTTGCTAAACTTTTAAATTGTTTTCACATCGGGCTCTGACATTTTTCCCTCCAAATATATTTTTGTTTTGTAAAAGCATTTTAGGTGCCCGGTCATAGGGACGCCAAGCATAGGAGTTCCATTATGATGACGTGATGTAGCTGCTGTGGAAGTTACACGATCTTGGTAGTAGAAGATCTCATTTTATTCTTGATTCCTCCAGAGTCATTGTATTAGTTAGGGAATGTCGCCCATTCTTATTTAGAGGTTATAGTTTCAGACTTTCAGACTTTCAGTTTTCGGTTTATTATTTATTCGGACTCTTGTATTGAGACATTATTTACTCTGGCATCTTTATTTTTTGAGTGGTTACTCCAAACTTATTTGATTTCTTCTCGTTGAGCATTTATATGAGTTTGGTTATGCGATTATTGGTTTATCAATATTCTTGTTTAATTATTGTCTTAATTAATAAAATTTTACATCTCTCATTTTTAAATATTAGCTGGCTAGTAATTAATTAAAGGTTTTCAACAGTGATGCTAGAACTGAACAAACTTGATATTTTGTATTAATTTAATAAAGAAGTAGCTACCCGGTATTTAATTAGACGGGGTGTCACAAGTGGAATCAGAGCATCGGGTTCTAGTGTCCTTTAGGATCTGTACGACTTATTATGCTTCCAGCGTAGCTTTCTTTGATGTAGAGCCCTATGTTTAGGATTGTTTATTTCTTTGGTGAGATTTCGTTCTCCTGCTATGACGTATATGATAGTAAATCTTATTTACAATCGGGTGTGTTCGTGCGCCGAACAATGTGGTACGTCAGGCGAAGTCAGTTGAGCGAACAGCAGGAGGCAAAGATCAGCTAAGGTTATCTGATTTATTAAAGAAGGATGACAGTAGTTGAAGTCACCCATATTATGGTACAAAAGTCCAGGACGGTATAGACAGCTAAGGCACGATTTGTGATTTCCAGGTACAACAATAGCATGAGTGGGGTCAAATGAGACTCACCCAACAAGGTTGGAATGGGAGAGAAAGAGTTAGGTGAAACATTGAAGAGAACTAGCAATGGAAATAATTGAAATGTGGAGATGGCGTGTGCTAGCCAAATGAACGCAATATATCCAAAAGCTTAGACATACGTCAGGGTATGGCTCATTAGGAGTGAAAATTTGAGGTAAATTTTTTCTTGGCTCGTGAGAGCGGAGTTTCAATGGTGAGAGACAATCACCACACTTAGAAGTGGATTGTGATGCTGAGAGAAGGCGTACACGTATGGTTTGACCATAAGCTCCTTAATCAGATGTTCAGGGTGAAAGGCGAATGTTATTCTGAACTCACACAAGCGGGCCAGACAAAGATCACTTTGTGAGGAGAAATTTAATTATGTAACGAGCTTTACACCGGGTGAAGTAGGTGAAATGGAGAAAAGGATAGTAAAGGGGGAATTTACATACCAGAAGAATTATTAGCTACCGGGGAATTCTGCTTGGACGGTCAATGCAGATGGTAATAATGTCGCGTAGTGTTAATTTGGAGGTAAGCATTTACTTGGGTGGGGAGATGCAAGAATCGAGGAATTGCTATAGAGTAAGAAGGTAAAATAGTATTGGAGAAACACCATAAGGGGAAGACCCAACGGAGAACTCATTAAAATGATTCGGATAACTGAATTATTACCGAGTGATGGTGATTTCAGTAAGTGCTGTGGAAAATAGTAGTGTGTTCCTTAGGTCCATCAAGCTAAGGGAACAATGGAGGTAGTCATTAAAGTCGAGACTACCAACGTTCGAGAAAAGGACCACCTTAACATGGTCAGGGTGACCGAAGATAAGTGGAGTATGTGTAGAGGTATTTCGTGGGGAGTGAAACCCGTATGTTATAAATGTTTTTCGATGCAGGTATAGGGATAAAAGGTATTGTTCCTGGAAAGGGCAACAGTTATTGAAATATTTAGTTTGGTACGGACAGGTGTGTTAAGTCCAGGAACCATTTGAGCAGCCAGGACGATTGTCAGGATAGATGTATGAGTTATATTCTCAGATGAGGTTGCATGTTGTGTGTGGCACGAACGAGTTGCTACAATTGTTATTATTGTTATTTTGCTTAGGAGTGGAGTTTAGTGAGTATCGATAATTTTATTATTTATGTGAATATTTTCCCTGATAGTGTGTGGGTTACTTTAATTGTCATCCGCGGAGAATGAATGGGTATATGGATAGCGGTTTATCCTTTGCTGAAATTTCTCGTTTTAGTGTTGTGTTATATAAGTATGATATGATCCTAATTGTGGTTTTATATATAATTGTACCGATAGTGTGCTGGTATTATAAGCTTATCGGGTTTACTACCTTGGGGTAGAAGGTTTTGTTCTGGCGAGGCCCCATCTGTGAGAGGGTCGAGCTCGCAATTGTACTTTTGTGTGTGTGTGTGTGTGTGTGTGTGTGTATATATATATATATATATATATTGTTGTGATTTAAAAAAAAGGTATAATGGTCTCGGATATTTAATCCCAGTATACATAGGGATTTAATTCTTATGAGTCGTATGTAATTGGTTTATTAGTCAGCAAAGGGTTAGCTGGTTGTTATAATTAACGCTAGGGACGTCGTAATGAGAAGAGTGCTTTGTTTTATCGCCCTTTAGAGATTTGGGAGTTTATACTCATAGTTGTGTGTCTGGGGACGGGATTTTGAGAGTCCCGATTATATTCGCATGTTGTATATGGAATGTAATTACCATCAATGTCAAGAGAAAGTGTCTTTCGGAAGGAGTTCCTTGTTTAAGTGTCATTGCGTAAGGAGATGTAACATTGTTGTTAAGAGATAGGAATATAGGGGTACATGTTATGGACTGAGGGCTTAACGGATCCCGATGACCGACAATGTTAAGCAGTAGTGTATCGGGGGGTTCCTTGTTTGGATTTCTCTTTGCGAGACACCCCATGCATGAAACTTAGCGTAAGGTTGGTAGTAAGGAGATGTGTGGCCATTCGTTCATGATTTGGATACCTCGATCATTATGGAAGTAAGTAGTTATAACGGGAAGTTAACAAGGTAAATTACGATGTAAGACCAGTAAAGCCAACTGTTAGTGAAGAATACTAATAAATTTGGTTTTTGTACGGGTTGAAGGACGCCTTGAGGTTAAGGAGGATTTTGGATTTCAAATACAGAAGTGATTGAGAACGCCCAAGTGGTATAGCCACGTTTTAAATGCAGCGGCAATAAAGAGTTTGGAATACGTGTGAAGTGTATATAGTGTTTAAAACCCTACGCATGGGTTACAAGGGGTGTAGACATCTTGGTTTGCTAACGCAATGATCGCCGGAAGAAGAGATATAGAGATGAGTGAGATTTATACTTGTGAGACTGTTATGGAAAAATAGTGGTGGTAGAACGGATTAAGCATCATAAGAAAAGGACGGTAATCAGTGCACTCATGTGCCATGAGTAGCACAGCCGAACTTAGTGGAAAAGCAGTGGAAAGTCATTTAATAAGTATGTATTCCTTGAAAAGGCAAATATTTAATTATTATGGACAATTTGGAGTAGAGTTCCGACCAATCAAATGTTGAGGGTGACTCAAGAGTAAATAGAATGAGGAAGTCAATAAGGTATAAAGAGTTCAGATGTGCACAAAGTGGTGAAAAGTGTAAGGGTCGAAACTTTTGGTATACGCTGAGAGAAGAAGATCATTAAGTATCACTTAACGGAAAGAGTTATACGTGAAAGTCGACATTGAAAGGGGTGTAGTAAGTAGTAGAACGGTTGGGGTTAGATGAATCGGCCAGATAATTTTATATCAAGTCGACGATTCCAGGGATGGAAGAGTCAAGTTGGTGAATTTTCTTGAGGGGTTACCAACTTATAGATAAATAATAAATTCCTTCGAATATGTGGGACAGGTTGTCCAAAAGGAGAGAAATGGTTATATTGGGTGATTTACACTATTAGATAGTGAACACGCCGGTACATGGTCCTACGTAGTATTATTCAGAACCAATTGGAGATCCCCGAAATCCACCTTCAACGTGGGGTAACAAGAAGTAGTGGAAATAACGCTTCGTTCTGAGGGTTGTATCACCTATAGCCCGAGGTGTAGGTGCAAGGTGATTGACGACTGGTGGATTGTAAGAAAGAAATTTTGGATACATTGCGATCTTTTCAATTCTAAATCGGGTATAACTAGTAAGTGAGGTATATTGTAGTAATGGGGAGAAGATATTACCTAATGGTAGAGTTGGGGTGGGGAAGCACCCGTATCTATTTATAGTGGACACGGTGCTTACAAATGTTTTGTGTAACACCAACCGGCAGAAGTGGATTTCCCTTGTGTTAAAGTCACAACGCCGGGAGTAGAGATTCAAAGAATGGGCAAAAGTAGTCAGATGTGTTATTGATTTCATCCAGGATGGGAGTTTGGTGTTTTGATAAATGCGAGAGTTAATGCGTAGTGAGGTGCAGACTCACAATAATATTGAGATAATGCGGCCAATGATGTATAGGCTATATTTTATTCGAATGTTGTTTAGTAAGAGCACAACATGACGTGCATTTATTGAAATGTAATCTGATAAAGTATAAGGATTGTTAAACAAGTTTGCTATGAAGCGAAGGCTTTAGTGATTGGGCCTTTCTTTATATTTTGTTTTGAGGACTGGAGGATACCTAAATTTTTCCAGGTATGCCTTACTTTTTTGAATTTCTGGACGAAATTCCATTATTAGGGGGGAGTATGTAATACCCCGAATTTTTATGGATTTTAATTATGAGGTTAATTAAATGGAATTGTTTTTAATCTCGGATTTAATAAATTAATTTTGAATAATTAATTGGAAATTAATTCGGATTTAAATGCTAGCGAGATGAGAGTTAGTATTTGGTTATTATGATGTTGTTGAATATTACTGAGTGATTATGGTAATATGTGATTATTGAATTTGTTAAAATTATTGTGAGTTAAGATACGGCAGTTGCGGTAATTTAGTTGGAACACGTATGTCAGTCGTGTCAGGACCCAATTTCATGAATTTAAAAGTATTTTATTTTTATGTCATTGGTATGAGCTTTTTGAGTGCGCCAACGTGTCCGGAAGGGTCGAGATAGTCAGAAAACACTAGCCGGGGATTTAGTTTGGGTCCCGAGGCATTTTTAGGCCAAATTGACAACCCGGAAGGGTATTTTGGTAATTTTAAAAATTAAGGAATTAAGACCCACGATTTTTAGGGTTGATTTATTTATTTTTGGCTAGGCCATTAGGTCCATTATCATCCAAAAACAAAGAGGGAAGTTACGTGATTTAGAGGAGAGGTTACAAAAAGTCCCCAAACCAAAACCACCATCCACCACCACCAATTTTGACGGAATTGTGACTGGAAGGAAGAGAGGACCATCCCTTGAACAACAACAACGGATCAGAACAACAGATTTACAGGCAAGTGGTTTATCTTGCAAAGATTCAAAGCATATATTTTACACGTTTTAATAGAATTGAAGATTTCTCATAAATAATGAAAATGGAATGGATTTGAATGGTTTAAATCATAATTTGGGTAGGACTTGCATGTAGGTTTATGTTGGAGATGATTACAACTACGAATTGATGATTGATGGGTAGAGAATTTCGAAATTTGATGGGATTATGTGATGTTCTTGAAGAAATAGGAAAACTAGGTTTTTATATGAAAATTGAGTGAATTGATCCAAGTAATTGATGTTATAGGTCGATTTGATGAATCTAAAACGTAGGGAATGATGTAACTATGTTAGTAGGATAATTAGTATACTTAATTATGAGTTTTGGATGTTGGGATGATGATTAAGAAGTGTAAAAAACTACAAACCCGTAACTGTTAAGAATTTCTGGGCTGATACCTGTTTGATCGATCGATCGACTCAAGAATGTCAATCGATCGAAGCATCGATCGATCGACCCCTTTTCTTCGATCGGTTGACCCATGCTAATTTTTGGCAATTGTTTCTCTTTAAGGTTTAAGGATTATTCCAAAGCCAATGTTGATTATTAGGGTGAGTAATATAATCTTGTGGGACTTAGATAAAGGCAGTAGGGCCTTAGCCATTATCGGAGAATGCTATAACTTATGGAATTGAAAGTTATTGTTTACGAGGGTCTACCAAGTGAGGTACGATTAGAAATTGTTCGAATTAGAACTATTATGGGAATTAATGATGATGCAAGGTTAAGGGCAGTAATGGAGGGACCTTAAGTACTGAGAGAACCTTAGAAACTAATGAGAGATCGAGTAACCTTTTTAGATAGGTTAAGTACCCAAATTGATACGATGAGAGAGTTATCAAACGGAATATATATATTATGTGTAATGTTCAGGGTAAACATGCTACGTACGAGATTAACTAGATGAAATGTGTGAACATCTATATTGATATATGATTACTTAGGTTGTGTGAATGCCCAGTGTATGGATTACTTATGTGTATGACATACCTACCATACTTGCTATCACGGGAGGTTAGTTTTTATCCTGGAAAAGTACCCTCTTATCCTTATGTGCCTTTGGGGGGATTTAGACTGGTGCCTTAACGACATAGTACTGTGAATGACTTATTTGTGAGTTGATAATTCAGCTGACCATGGGAGCGTAGGTATGTGCCTGACCCATGGGTATGTGAACTATGTTCGCCTCTAATATGTGTGATTTGTATTTAGATGGTTCCTGAGAGATTCGAAACACGTGATCCTTACGTACGTGATGTACATGGATTTGATAGCAGAGTATGTGTGCATCGCAGCTGAGCTTAGGGGCGCCATATATGTATTTATGTACTGAGAGTGATGTACTTATGTATTTGCGATGGGTTCATTGTTTCTTAGTAGATGTGAATGACTAAGATATTCGAATGGGTTAAGAATGAGAATTTAACTAATACTTGAGATAAGTAATTTAATGAATGTGAACATGAGTTATAAATATGGCTCATTTGAGGGTCACGTATAGGTACTCTATATTAAAATGAAAAGACAGGAACGGTACAAACTAGTTAGATAGTGGCATAACTAGGATGGGTTAAAGGAAGATGTTAGGCATACACAGTAGTTGAGAGGTGAGAAACTCATGTGAGAGTACGCAACTAACATATTTATAATATGTGATGTTTAATTGTAATTTAAATCACTTGCTAAGCTTTTAAATTGTTTTCACATCGGGCTCTGACATTTTTCCCTCCAAATTTATTTTTGTGTTGTAAAAGCATTTTAGGTGCCCGGTCATAGGGACGCCAAGCATAGGAGTTCCATTCTGATGACGTGATGTAGCTGCTTTGGAAGTTACAGGATCTTGGTAGTAGACGCTCTCATTTTATTCTTGATTCCTCCAGAGTCATTTGTATCAGTTAGGGCATATCGCCCATTCTTATTTAGAGGTTGTAGTTGTAGACTTTCAGTATTTCAGTTTTCGGTTTATTATTTATTCGGACTCTTGTATTGAGACATTATTTACTCTGGCATATTTATTATTGGAGTGGTTACTCCAGACTTATTTGATTTATTCTCATTATGCATTTATATGAGTTTGGTTATGCGATTATTGGTTTATTAATATTCTTGTTTAATTGTTGTCTTACTTAATAAAATTTGACATCTCTCCTTTTTAAATATTAGGTGGCTAGTAATTAATTAAAAGTTTTCGAGAGTGATGCTAGAACTGAACCAACTTGATATTCTGTATTAATTTAATAAAGGAGTAGCTACCCGTTATTTAATTAGACGGGGTGTCACAAACCCAAAATTTCCAAAACCCAAATTATACAACTTCCACTCAATTATTCTCAACCCAAATATGTTCCCAACATCAAATATCATCCTATATTTAGTTTCATCAAGTCATACTCCTTAAACCCATGTGTAATCATCAATTTCAAGATTTAAACTACAAAATCTAGGTTTTGATAAATATACCCAAAATCCAAATTCTTGTGCCCACAAATTATGAAATAAAATACACAAATGAATTATTTAGCAAGATTAAACACTTCCCTCGAAGTTGTAGAGGTTGAATCATCCTCGAGATCGCGTTTGGGCCATAAATCTCCAAGTTTTTCCTCTCTCTCTTTCTTCTTTCTTTCTCTCTCTCCCTTTCTCTCAAATGAGAATGGCTTGATCCGTAAGCCTCTTAAACCTTTAAAACATAAATCCCAGTCTTAAATGTTAATACACACTTTAAATGACTCGTTTACTCCAATTCGAGTCGAACAAACTCAAAATATTTCGAAACCGAAATAAAACCCAAGAACAGTCATTTCGACTATATCGACGCATCCGGAATCAATGGTGCACTCAAAATCATCATCCGAAATACTTTAAAATGTCCTCAATTTTTGGACTTCAATTTCCAAATTTTAAAATTCTCCAATTTAAATAAATTTTATTTCTCACAAAATTTAATTTCTCGATCCCAAAATCGTGGGGTGTTAGAGTGATATTCTTTGAAATCTGAAAATTATTGAAATCTAATTTGATTCATTGTGATATATATTATATTATGATTTAAGCATAGTGTAATGAGATTTTAATATGGTATGGAGAATGGGCACCCGCCAAAAGTCTAAAATTCGGATATGCTTAAGAATTCATAGACGCGGTGCGATGAGGCTTGGTTACTCATTGATGTGTTGTTAAGAAATTAATATTGATATAATTCTTAAGTATTACATTTGATATGTATACGCGGATTCATATTATTGCGATTTATTCATCGTGTTATTATTTTTGAGCATCTATTTCTGCCATATTGTGTACTTTCCCGTATTTTCTTTTTGTTGGCAGGTTAGCATGGATTGGGATGCTATTGACTATTTTGGAGAATTATTTTAGAGCATGGATTAGAAGATGTATTTTTGTTGTATAATTAGTGGTACAATTTTTAGTTGGAGAATTTTATAGTTGAGAGAAAATTATTGTAATCTTTATTGTGGAAAAAAAATATGGAGTAGTTGTATTTAAATTATGGACATTTAAATGCTCTATACTTGTTGATTGATGGATTTAGTTTAGTTTTATCATAGTAGCATGCCGCATGTCTTTTTGGGCTCGCGGGGTGTTAGAGGACTGTAGACTTGTAACCCTTAAATTTGTAGGTTTACTTGTGTGGTATATTCTATGAAAACATACGAGGTGTGTGTACTCGTGGGATACGTACTAGAGGAAATTTTCATATGGGGCACAAACTATCGATACCGACACCCTCACGTGGATGACGATTTGGGCTTGGTTATGATTACCCCGAAAACTGTGTATTATATGCTCATGATCTATAAAATGATATCCTTGGGCCGATCCTTTAATATAGTTTGGGTAACGGACTATATGACTAGTGTAAAGGCATGGTCAGTATTCCTGTCCAGATGACTTAGTAGTAGTAGGTGTTGAACAACCGATAACTATGCTTAGTATGTACAGGAGATCCTCTAATGATAGGTTAGACCTTCGTTATATGTGGGCCTGTGGTAGGGCGCTTTTATAAGGTACGCATTTTAGACCATACTATATATGATGATATTGATGTAGATGCTTTCTAGTGATATGCGATATGTGTTTCAGACTGTACTATCTTATGATGCTATTGCCATATTTACTTTCCAGTGATATTATACAATGATGAAGTTCAATGGAATAAATGTGGAATTGTATCTAAAATTTAGTAATGATGTAAAAGACTTAATCACGAGGAACACATTCGGCTTGAGACTAGACATTGGTGCTATGTAGGTTATTTGGGTTATGTTAATTTAAAATCAACTAAAATATTTGATGAATATGCGTAGTTATAAAGTAACCTATATTATTATATTACTTGAACTTGTTGTTAACGTATCCTATTAACATTTTTCAGGTTAACGGCTACATGTGAAACCTCATTCTTGATTCTCTTTTGAGCTACTCTCTGTTGATGATCCTATAAGATATAGGTGTCGAGCATGCGTGCTCACTCTCTTATTTATATTTATTTATTTATCGAACCGACTTGTATATATGGTACTTGTATTCGTAGTTGGATTTATATTGGAGATACAATTTATATTCTGGAGTTGGTTTCGTGAAGTATAGTCAGTTATATGGTATTAGAGGCGGTGTTGTTTTAATCAATAGTTTATTATCTTTTAATTACAATTATTTAGTTTTATTTATTTCATTATACTAAGAATGTCACCAAATATTTTTTATTCTAATGATTTTTGTATTAGATGTGATCAAACTGGTATTAAATTTCACGGGGTATCACAACTAGTATCAGAGCATCCAAATTCTAGTGTCTTTAGGATCCGTGTTGCATCCGTTTCATTTTTCGCTGAGCTTTATTTGATGTGTTAGGGCCTGCCATAGGTTTTGTACTCTAGTATTGCAATAATGTGTATGCAGACATTGTTCGTTGTCATTTTGAGTATTAACCATACTTGAGGAATATTCAAGCTTAGATAAACATGAGAATGAATATCGTTGAGAGTTAGGGGTTAATTATAGAACTAATGGTTGGATACAAGAGTTTACCACTGACGTGAGGATGATTATGGGAAATTATCTTATTTAGGGGTTAAGTCTGTAACTTAGAGATTTTTCAGTCACAAGTTAGTGATTGTGTTTCACTTTGAGTCCATTTTTGCAGATCTTAAGGAAATTGATTTTTTGAGGAACCTATTGGAGTTTTAGGTTCTCTTTACGATAATATGGATTGTGAAGGAAATTTAGGTTAGTGGAATGAACTTATAAAATTTCATTCACCTAAGAGAGAGGGAAATGAAATGTTGTGTTTTAGCAAACTATAAGAATTTTGATGATAAATTTATGTGTGGATTAATTCCAATTAGAGAGTGGAGTTACTATTGTGCTCAGATTTGAACAAATTTCATTTCTGTTGCACCAAAGGGAGTAGAAATTGGAGAGGAGAGTATCGATTTTCTTCTTGCTTCCAGTTGAGACAACTCAGTTAGAGATTTTATATGAGGATGAAATTGCTTGTGCATTATAGGCGTGCATTTTATGGATATATTAGTTATGAATAAGATTTAGGAACAAGTAAGTTCCAAGAGGCTAAAAGAAATAGCATGTTTTGATTGAGGTTAATATGGTTGAGGGTTCCATAAATGCCTTATGCTATCTGTTCATTATTCTTGGGTGGTGTCAATGCCCTATTGTGGATTTTCATACTGAATGTGATGATGATAATGATTTTACTTATGGCATGAGTATGCGTATTAAAGGTAATTTTCGAGTTCGGAGTACTTATATGGGTTATATCTAGTACTAGAATACTTATATGGGTTTTATATGATAAATCCATCATAGGCTAAGCATCCCATATAAGTATTCTACTACTTATATGGGTTATATGATTTTTTTTGTGTAAGGTCACATATAACCCATATAAATATTATTGTGGATTGTGTTTTGGCATTACGCGTTAGCAAATTCCGATGACGAAATTCCTTTATTAGGGGGGACGAATGTAATACTCCTTAATTTAAGGGAATTAAATCTTAGGTGATTTAAATTGTTGTTTAATTGATATTGATTTACTTATCTTTAGTGACGAGTGATGTCACTAATTTGTGTGTATTCTTTGATATTGGATTAAATCAAAAATGTGTTAAGACATAAAAAAAATATTTAATAAAAGTAAATAATTAATTTTATTATTTGTAGATCACTTTTGGGATAGTAGAAGAATCGTCTACACCTTAAAAAGTTGGGTTTTAAGGACCATAAGTAAGTATAGGTCGACTCGTGCGCTAGACTTTATAGAAATTAAATTGGGTTTTGAGCTTAATGGGTCCAGGTACATGAAGAGACTAAGCCTAATTTCGTGATTTATTAAGATATAAAGATTATTAGAGTTAAGATAAATCCTTTTATACATTTGGAGGTAACCCTGGAGCTAAGGAGGAAGGATAAGGAAAGGAGAACGAAGATTTAGGGCTTTTTACCTAATATTCAACCAATTGAGAATTGATGCAAAATTTTGTAGTATAAGACTATAATTGGAATTGTATTATGATGTTATTGTTCATTGCATTTTTAATTTAATATTTATAACAATTGTTAGAATCGCGTTAATTGTATAATTAGTTTAAAACCGTGTTATTAATGTATTATGAAATTGGAAATATTCATCGTGATTTAGAGTAGAGTGTACCAAATTGATGATACGACTATGATATGTCATGTTAGAGGATAGAAGGTTCCTTGATAAATTCATGGATTAATCGGTAATGAGGTTATTTTGGGATCAATTTATCTACTAGGGTTCTTGAGATGATAATTGGGGTTTATACCTAAAATATGTGTAAGACTAAGTTAAAGACCTTAGCTATAAGTTGTGATTGAGATCGTCATAGTTACCTATGACTATTGTTGGGTTTGGTTGTGATTTGGTAGCGTAAGGGGTCGTTAATGGAGGTTTAGATTATGTAGAATTTTTATGGAGGAAATCAGTCACTTATAGGAAATTTTTGATATGGTATACCTGGGAATATGGCTTTCTGTACAAAAGAGAGTAGTTAAATTAATTTAGGGACGCATGGGCATTGATTTTGTAATTTTTGGAGTTTCGATGAATATCTTATGATTATTTTTCGCAGAGCGCGCAGGGCTAAAATTTCTACAAAATTGTTGAAAATTAATTGACTTCCTCGTTTTTATTTTTTTTTTATCCGTGATTTGGGAGATCATGTTAACGAATCTATTTTTTGATAATTCTATCGTTAGGTAGTGTAACTCAGCGGGGAGAATACACGTTCGACTAATTAACTCAATTAATAGGCGTTACTTAGGTAAATATTTTTGGAGTTAAACACAAAATTATATACGCATGGATTAATTATAGTATGTGGGATTTAGAGATGAAATTATCACTTAGGGTTCTAAGCTTTTAGACTTGGTAATATAACCCATAAATAATATTAAAACCAACTAACAATGATAAGGTTACTAGGTAATGAATTGCGTGAAGTTAAGATGACCATGCAGGAAAAAATTGGAGATGTTGGGACATTATTATAGTCGATTAACTCTGTATGTCGGGACTTAGACTATAGTAAATTACTTCTAAGACAACTAATTATGTTAATATAATTAGTTAATAATTAGGTAATTAAGTTAGTATTCGGATAGTAGACTCGTAACCCTTTACTGTGCAAGATTACATGTTTTGGTATATTATATGAAAACATACCGGGTGTATGTACTCGTAGGATATGTATTAGAGGGAATGTCCATATGGGGTGTGAACGATCGATACCAGCACACTGATGTGGAGGACGGGTTAGGCTTGGTTTTGATTTCCTCGAACACTATGGGTTTAACACTCATGATCCATAGAATGAGATCCTTAGGCCTATCCTTTTATATAGTTTAGGTATGGGAGTATACGACTAGTTTGAAGGCGCAATGAGTATTCATATCCAAATGATTTAATAGTAATAGGGTTGGGATAACCTAAAACTATTCCTAGTATGCGCAAACAATCCCCTAGCGTGAAAGCTTAGACCTTTGTTATATGTGAGCCCTTATATGAATTTCGGGATCGTACTGGCTTATGATGATATTAATGTAAATACTTTCCTATGTTATGCATTACCTGTTTTGGACCATAATGGCTTATAATGATATTGGTATAGTTACTTTCGTGTGATATTATATAATGATGAAGTTCAGATGGGGACGTTTTATGCAGTACGCATTTCAGATCGTACTAGTTTATGATGATATTGATGTAGATATTGTCTTGTGATATGCGATACGTGTTTCAAACCGTTCTAGCTTATGATGATATTGATATAGTTACTTTCATGTGATATAATACAATGATGAAGTTCAAAGGAATCAATGTAGAATCATACCTAAAAGTTGGTAATTATGTAAAATACTTAATCACGGGGAATACATTAGGCTTGAGAGTAGATGTTGGTGATATGTAGGTCTTTTGGGTTATGTTAACTTAAAATCAACCAAAAAATTTTATGAAGATGCCCAGTCATATTGTAGTCCAAAGTCAATTATATTGTTATACTACTTGAACTTGTTGTTAACATATCCTATTAACATTTTTCAGGTTAAAAGCTACATGTGCAACCTCGTCCTTGATTCTCTTTTGAGTTACTCTCTATTGATGATCCTATAGGATATAGGTGTCGAGACTGTGTGCTCACTCTTTTATTTATATTTATTTATTTGTCGAGCCGACTTGTATATATGGTACTTGTATTAGAAGTTGAATTTATAATCGAGATACAATTTATATATCGGAGTTGGTTTAGTGTAGTATTGTCAGTTATATGGTATTAGAGTTGGTGTTGTTTTACTCAATAGTTTATTATCTCTTAATTACACTTGCTTAGTTTTATTTATTTTGTTATGCCGATAATTTTACCAAATATTTTTAATTTTCATGATTTTTCCATTATATCTGATCAATCTAGTATTAATTTTTACCGCGTATCATAAATAATCACTAAAACCAAAAGTTTAGATAATTAAGGCACTATTTTATGTATCAAAATCAAAGTATGAGTTTAAGAACTCTAAGTTCATAATTCTAACCCATTCAACTCATATTGCTTCAATTCCGTGTTAAACCCGAGGGCATTTATAAGAACCATTAAAATGATTTAGAATATCTCATATTCATTCAAATTGCAAGATTAATTCATAAGATTTAACATCAAAATATTGTAATTCATTAACATGAGATGAAAACTAATTTAATAAATAAACTAGTTTAAAAAATTATGTTCTAAATGATTAAAAATCAGATTATAAAAGTGTCAATCTAGATTCCAATGGCTATTACTATCATAACATATCCCAATTAAATTATTAATCGATGTACACTTGCCTCGAACCGATTGAAGAATTAAAATCCTCAAAACTTCCTAACTCTGCTTCAACCTTTGGTGCCTCTTCTCCTTATCTCTCAAGATTTTTTTTTTCAAATGACAAAGGCGTGTTTTAAGTTTTAGTAAATAACCTAATAAGAGCGCTTCCCGTGAAATTAAGCCTAGTCCCAATATAAGCCTCACCCAATGAGCCCAAAACATGCTCCAAACGACTCGAAATTCTACCCGAACCATGTACTAATGAAACGGACTTAAATCCCACTACTTTAAGTAAAAAACGGACTTCCTAAGCATCTTAAAAGTTAACTATAAATATAGAAAAATTTAATATATTAATTATCTCATTATCTAAGTTTCTAAGCCGTTACGAGTCGATTAAGTTAAAACTTAATTATTAATTTGCCACGTGTGACTCGAACTAATAAGAAACTATTTCACGATCAGTGGACCTTGATATCGAGAAAATAATCCAAATAAATAAACACCATACACCTTGTCCTTGACCATTCCATAGTCTCCCCAATATTAGCCATTTAAAATATTTAATTAATGTATCACCATATATAATGGTAATTTTCCAAAGAGTGTGAAAAGTGTGAAACTACGTTGAACACATATAAAATCACATATACGAATTTCATAGCAACATATAAGAATACAATAAGTGACATACCCCATGTCACACACAAATAATAACTCATCACAAATAATTAATCAATTTAACAATTAATTTATTACTATAAAAAATACGGGGTATTGCAATCATTAAATGCAATAAATACATCATCAACCCCACAAATATTTATTTTATACACGGTCAATAATGTCGTAAAATAAAGGGGACACGGAGAGAATTTAGAGTGAGTGAGTACTTCATTTCATTGATATATTAATACTAAAGGGTATAACCCATATTTATAGTACAAAGGATGGTATCTCAAGAGACCTCTTAATAATTGTAGAATGCCAGTGTACTGGAATATAAGTGGACATCCACTTAATACACATTGTATAATACTTCCCCTGGATGTATACTATATCCATCATTCAATGATTTTTGCCTCATTCAAACCTTACTAAGAAAAAATTTAGTGGAAAAAAAATCAAAGCGAAGGAAAAAGAGTACAATTTTTGTAATCATTTAATCAGTGTTGGACGCGTTTAGCGTTGCCTCATTAAAGCCTTTGACTTAAAAACCCAACGAAAAAAAATCTAGTTAAAGGAAAAAAGAGTACAACGCACATATGTTCAAAATATCATGTTTTTAGATTCTCCCCCTGATCAAATCCTCCCCTTGATTATGGTATTTCTCTGATGATTGAGTCGATGCATATCAGTTTCATACATAACCTTCTGAAATGTTGCTTTGACATGGTGAATATATTTGATCAGTTATTATTTCAATTTTATTTTTTTCATAAGCTCGACTTTCATAAGACTTGGGTGAAGAGGGATGAACATGTCACTTATTTGACTTCAATAGCATAATTATTCTGGAATTTAATTTATGTGTTGCATAACTCTTCTTTAGTTCCTCAATGTAAAAGAATGAAAATGTGTTAGTCATATCTCCCTTGTTGCAGCCTCTTTGAGTTTTAGTTATACAAGCACCATTGTCTTCATAAGTAGTAGCAGGACTATATGTCATTTGAGTCAAGTTGTAAGTGCTTTGATTGATCATGAAGATAATTCGCATGTACATTACTAACTTGACATGGATAGTTAGATTTAAAAGGTATTACACCAACAATTTATAATTCAATGATAATTATTTCTTGCCAAGATATTGACAACTATAATATCCACTTTCATTCATTGTGTCATGTATATTAATATACTAATAATGTACAAGGATAGTACTTTTAGATCAAATACTATAAAAACATGCACATATAGTACTTCGGGTCCAATATTTATATTTGAGATATGGATAATTTAATATCCAAATACCTAAGACCATGGGTATACTAAATTTGTATGCTCAATCTATGCTAAAGCGTTGCAGGACTTTTCAATCCATTTGACTCATGTATTTGAGTTTAACATAAACTTTTCTCGATCTGCAGGCCGAGATAATAACTAGTTACACCAGAGTCATTCATTTTTTTTATTTCTTATTTGGATATTTTGCATTTAAATTGAGATCTTCAGGAGCACATCCTTTTAAGTATATTTTACAATGGAACATTTATATGTATGATTATTTACATACCCTTACTTAGATAAATATGTACTAAGACGGTTGTACCTATATCCATTTGAATTTTCTACTGTAAAATAAACTTCTTAGTGCATTTGAGTACTCTTTATCTTTTCTTCTGGCAAAGAAAATCCTTTTGGAATTTTCATATGTATTTTCTGTCTAATTCCCGTATAAATAAGAACTTATAATATACGGTCAAAATAGGATCGTATGTAATTATATAATCAATTTTTATTTCTTTAGGAAACCTTGTGCCATAAATCATACTCTTTTTAGTGAGTTTTAACACTTCACATTCTTATAAACACCCATTAGTAACGTTCAAGGTTAACATATTTTGGGGTTTATTATTGGTCCAAATAATCCACTTAGAATAAGAGACTCGAATTATGCCATCAGGATATTTTTTCATTTTGGCCAATATATTCTTTGTCCATATTCATTCATAATACATTGATTTGTAATATCATTGCCATTTGATTTTTGTGTAGCTACAAGATATATAATTATATCATCGATGATCATCTTTGTTGATCCAACTTTTCTCTTGTATATGTATAAAACACAGAGATCTCATTTAATATTAGTTACCTTTGCTAACTTTAGGAGCTTTATAGTCACTTCAGGGATTTGTGTCTTTTCATTAACAATAGCCTCTTCTGGAGTTTTAGAAAAAGTGGATATTTTGTTCATAACCTCTTCTGGAACGTTATGTATAATCTCTTCTGACGTGTTATTTGGGCATGATTTTATTTAACCTCCAATTCTAGGAAGTCAAGTAGCTAGGACCTATAGATTTTCCACGCTTCTGTTGTGCAATAAATTTATTGGCTACCGAATTTAATATGTCCTTCTAGGACAATGATTTTGATAAGCACATTTGTAACTAGTCCATGTAGTATTTAATGTTGCAATATAATTTTTCACTTTATTTTTACATTGAGCGATACAGGGGATTATATGAGACAAAGTGGAAGTATTTCACGATAAATCTCGTCATTAATCTGTGGCACCCCGCCTAATTAAATACCGGGCGATCACTCCTTTATTAAATTAAAATCAAGGTGAACAGTTGGTTCATTCTTAGCATCACTGTCGTTAAAATACTTTTCCAATTTAAACACCCTAAATAATTAAGCTAAGTGTCAAAACCATTTAAAACCTTATTCTCATTTTATTAAATCCGGTTATAAAACCTTTAACCATTTACATTTTTAAGAGTCACACATTAGGAATGAGAATAGAAATGAACATTCAAGAATTTAACCATAAATAAATAGTCCCAACATTTACAACACCAAAGGAAAACTTCCTAACAGTAATAAATCCCGAAATAAAGGTACTGAAAGTAAAAATTACAATCTCTGACAATACCAACTAATTAATAGAAAGAGGGCGACACATGCCCCTGCTGGATAAAACTGAACTAGGAGTAGAATCAAATGGATGAAGTCGTCTAAACAACAGGCCTGCAATTCCCACCTAAGCTGCAGCTCGTTCCTGCCAAAGGACCCTATGCAAGACGCCCCTGTGGCTGGGCACCTGTAATATATACATATATATATATATACAAGAGAGAAAGAGAAAAGAAAACGGGTCAGAGCCCGATAGTGTATATGATTTAAAAATTCGTTTAGCAAGTATTTAAATTGATTACAGGCCAATGCAACAACATATTAGTGCGACACTCTCTTGAGAAATTCCCACCTCTCTTCTAATGTGCACACCTATCGCACTAACCTTCCCAATGGTCTATCTCGTCATATACCACACTATCTTTCCCCAATGATTTAACTTATCTTAGGTTATTCGTAAGATTTACAACTGAACAACACAAGTATTTAAAACGTAAGATTTCAATTTGTAACCAAAGTTCTCCTTTTTACTTTATTAATCAATAAAGTTTTACAGTGTCATATTATACTTTCTCAAAACAAGTATTTATAATTTGAGTCATCAACCATGTCCTACATATCAATTCACAGTAGGCAGTTCCAGATTTCAGAATTTCATATATATATTAACTACTCGTATAATATATATATTCTAACAACACCCCACATAAAAATTATGGTACGGGCATACTCTGCTATCCAATCCCCGTATCACTCGTACTAAGGGAAATACAAGTTCGGAATCACTCTCGAACTCTAGTAACACATACATAAACAATATTGAGGCGAAGCATAGTTTCTAAGTCCAAGAGGTCAGTACATACCCTCACGTCTCTTAGGACCGTCCGACTATCGATCCGATAGCCCGTACCTAGGATTCCTATCTTCTAGGGTACGAGTCAATATCCCCCATAAGGCACACGAGATAAGATCGTCCCAGCGCGATAACCTCCGGGATAGCAAGTAGCGCGGGCATGATTTTCACAAGTATATAATATATGCATACACAATCATATAAATATACTACTTTTATCATAGCAATTTAGGTTTATCCCATAACCCATATTCACAACATTTATCCTTATTTTCCCATTATTAGTTATCACGTATAATGGTTCGTTTCTCACTTTAATTCGAAGGGTTTCTCCAACTTATTACGTAACCCTCATGGACTCTATCCTTCCAAAGGTACAATTCAGTAGATATCCATTTATTTTCCAACGTAACTCTCTCTTACGTGTCTCTCCCCTTTAATATATACCTACATTGTCCCTTATGCAAAATATCCCAAAAATATAGATTTCGCCTTACATTAAAGGTCTCTTATTCATTAATGAATCTTACTGGTCATCATTATCTCCCAAATTATCTTAACAAGGATGTCTAAGGAGTTTTCTTCATTTCGAATCAATTCAACAATTTTAAAAGGGGAAACTTAAGTCTGCCAGGAGGGGTCGATCGATCGAGGTCTGGGGCTCGATCGATCGATCAAACAGGTATTGCGATTTCTGCAGTTTTGCAGTTACAGTTTTCATCTTCTAACCTTCACCAAATCCATATTTTTCAATCCCAATCGTCCCAAAATTTATTCTACTAACATTATATCATCATACCAGATATTTCCAACGTAAAGCATGTAGATTTCTATCACTAAACATGGATTATCCGCCCACAATTCATATAAATATCAAGAACCCTAGATTTCTCTTAAACATGGTTCTAATAAATCTTTTCCAGAATTTCCTTCTCATAAAACATCATAATTTCGTGGTTTACTCCTCTACATGACAAAGGGTTTCCAGAATATCATTTAAGTCATCACTACATGTGATTTCCTATCTCAAATTGGGTTTTTCTTCCGTACAATTCGTCCTAATCATTCCTAAACCAATATGAGTGATGCATCAACGAAAATAAGCAAGATAAACAATTGCCTGGGATTTTCAGAAGTCTGGTTTGGTGCCGAAATTGGTGTGGTTGCGTTCCCCGTCTCGCGATCTACGCGTTGGTGGTGGAGGCGGTGCAAACGGATGGATTTCGGGCCTTGGATTGCTTTGGAAGCTCTCTCCTTCCCTCTCCTATGGCCGTCACTTATCTTTGGTTGTTCTAACCCTAGAAGACAACCTAGATATCTTATATAACCCTTTTAATTTTCATGGGTTTAATTACTCAAAAATACAAAATGACTAAAATGCCCTCCCGGGGTACTAATTAAGCCTAAAATAGCCCCGAGACTCAAACTAAACCCTCGGGTACACTTTTCTGACTATCCCGACCCTTCCGGACACGTTTGTGCACTCAAAATGACCATACGAACAACTTATAAAATATTCACTTTTATTTAACAATATTTAGTCCCGACGCGACACGGGCGCGTCCCGACTTAAATTTTCATAATTGTCATTTTATTCACACGTGACAATATTATAAAAATGAATCTCATATATTACTATACTCATCCAGTAACATTCAACAAATACCAAATTTCCAATAATTACTAACTCTCGTCACGCTAGTAAATATTTAAAACAACATTTCGGATTAAAATTAAATTAATTTATCTCAAATTAAATTTAATAAATCCCATAATTTAAAAGCTATAAAAATACGGGGTATTACATCTTCATGAACAAACCATTCTTTAAAAAAAAATTGTACCTGTGGTAAATCTTATCCTCCCCCCCTAATGGAGAGAATAATGTCTTATCAAAATGAAACTGCTCATATACAATAAACATTGTATTTATTAATGGTTCAATAGACGACGAATCATAAGCACCATATATACCCTTGTGATAAATATCATTTGTATTCACATCTTATGAAAAACAATTAAGGTGGCCAAAATGGTCATTCTATAATAATAAATAATTAAACCATGCAGCAATAAGCTCATGACAAAGTGTAGTTTTACAATGTTAAATATTGTATATTATAACCTCCTGAATAATGTAATGATTGTTTGTTAGTGTAAGCTTCTGGCTTCTAACACTGGAAGTAATGTAAAATTACTTTTCACTATTTATTTCAATATGTTATCTATGTATACAGATGCCCATAAAAATAAGCAAGTTGCTTTCATATAACTTATCTCATATGAATAGACGGATACCAAATAATAACATCCCATATGCTCTTCCGGAGCCTTAGGTTCAACACTGGTTGAATATTTTACTATATTACAAATATCAAAGGACATTAAATTCTCTACCCTTTTGTATCAAAACTTTAGGTTTGATTAAAGGGTAAAATTTTTTTAGAGTCTTCCAAACAATTGTTGAATATTTTTATTAACTCCGACCAATAATAATTCAACTTCTTTATTAAAAAAAAATGAGGGGCTTAATTTTTCACATTCGCTATACATTCCCAAGGTTCCAATGTATATTGAGTAATTAGAATGTAAAAAGGAGTTAAAATTAAATACCATTAAAGGTAATTTAATACTCAAATGAAACGAAATAACAAGAGACAAAAGTTTAATGGTGAAGCCATTAATATGATAGTTAAAAGGACACTTAACAATTAATAAAGTATTTGAAAAGATATTTCATTTAATAAAAAAATAAAAAGTCAATAGGTTAAAAATATATGTTCAAATACTCAATTTTTTTTAAACTAATCCCCCCAAAAATAGTTTTGGGAGCTTTAGGTCCAATTTATAAATAATTATTTTGAGAACTTTCAAAATTCATACCCCGTGAATAATCAAAACTTCAAGTTTTGATTTATGGTATATTTTGTTAGAGCTTAAGGTCCACATATTTTATATCCTAATGACAAATAATATTTTGTCAACTTCTGGTCACCATAATGAATACGGATCACCATAATAAAAATGATAATTGGGGGACTCTTGTTCTATACCCTTTCAATTTGACAATCAAAACTTTAGGTTTGATTGTGATATGTTTTTTTTGACACTTTTGGTAAAATAATCTACGTACTCCACGTCCCAAAATTTGAACGGAGAAAATTTGATTTTCATATTTGAATAATTATTGGGGAACTTTAAGTCCCAAGTATAAATAATAAGGACTTCATATCACAATATTAAATATATAGGGACTTTAAGCGCACTGCCCAATTATATCGAACTTCAAGTTTGATAAGGGTTAAAAAATTTTGCAACTTCAGTTCCAAACTATAAATAATCATTATAGGACATTTAATGTCCTTACCCTTATTATAAAAATAATTAAAACTTCAGGTTTTGATTTAAATTATATTCTATTGGAACTTCGGGTGCAAATTTAAATACTAATTGAGAACTCTAAGTCTCAATTTTAAATGATTTGAGAACTTCAGACCCCAAATTAAAATAACAATATGGAAACTTTAGGATTCAAATTAAAATAGTTGTTTGGGAACTTCGAGTTCCAAAATTGAATGATAATTAGGAGCATTGGGTCCTAATAATAAATTACGAGACTTCTAGTTCCAAATTTTAATTCTATTGTAATTTATGAATAAATATAAGGGCAAATAGCAATTGTCAAAATTTAAAAGCGAACTTATATATATGCAACGTTTTGTCTCTAAAAAATATGAATACTATATGGACAATAAAAAAATAATTAAATTTTTTGGGGAATAAGATGTAAATATCCTATAGTATAAGATCAAAGCATAATTATGAAAAACACCATCGTCTTGGTTATCTTTTAAAAATTTCTTGTATCAATCTGAAGCATAATGAATTTCAGTCTTGTTGAGATACTAAATTGATAAAGAAAAAAAAACTCATTCACCTGTAAAAAATATAAATTTATTGCAAATGTGAGATTCATATATAATATTTTAATAAGCATTAAAACTACGCGTGTAAAGTATAATGGTTAGCAAATGTCATGAGATAAAGTGTAGATGTGTAAAATATATACACCCACTTGGTAACCAATTTCTTTGCGTACTTCATGCCTCATCAAGGAGTTTTGGCATGCTTCTTGATTGACGTAGGAAAGAACTTGAACTATTTTTTGACTATCTAAAATTTATACTTGAGTATCACTAGAAATGTTTGTCAAGTTTTGTTAGTATTCGTCCTTCTAAGACTATAAAGTCTTTGCAAGTCACGTCGAATCAAGTCTTGGATATATAGAACATTTTTTTTTAATGAAAGAAATATATTGTGAATTTTGTTATTTGGATCATTCCAATAGTTAAAAAGTCAAATCGATGTACTAATATTAAATTCATTGTTCCACATTGGTGATACCAAAATTAGTATGCTGATATAGATGAATAATAAGAAAACATGTGTCGGTCTACGTGGCACAATAGCAACGAGGAGGTTTATTTTCCCGACCAAGTCATACTCGCTCCGAGCAGCAAGTGTACTTCGAGGAACTCCAACACTCCGAGGAACTCCAACACTCCGAGGAACTCTTGAACGACGAACAACTAAGGCGGTCCGAGCTGCATCTCGGCCATAGCATTGATTGCCAGATAATCAACAGTTCAACTAGTCATCGAATGTTTATCATACAGACGTATACTCTTAAAGGGCATTAATTGTTTACCCTTTCACATGTACAGCCTAAGGGCTATAAATACATTGTATCACCCTCATTCAAAGGGACCGGATTTTCTTGATAGAATTACATATCGAGAACTCCAAAACACTTGGCAATAACAGAAACAGTGGACGTAGGCCATTCTTATAAGGCTAAACCACTTTAAAATTCTTTGTCTCATTTACATTTATCTGTGATTAAATAATTAGAAGCAATCTAATGTTTTACATCAACAGATTGGCGCCGTCTGTGGGAAACGACTGTTGTTATCGTTTTTCACCAAGAATCATTCATCATCAATGACTGATAATCCTGAATCCAGCAATCGAAACGCTGGGAACGTTGGGAATCCTCCAAATCCCTCTGCACCTCCAGATCTGGCAGGAATTATGACGAATCTGGCTCAAGGACAAACCGCCATGCAAGAAACAATGCGGCAACTCATACAAACCCTTCATGGCGGTGCACCTGCACATTCAGGACAGAGAAGTGGTCAGAGACAAACTTATTTACTTTCTTCACGATCCAGGCGTACTGAGTCATATCGTAATGAGGAATCTGATGATTTCTCTTATCAACCTGGGTGAACTTCGTCAATACGGGCTACAGATACTGAGCAACGTATCACTCTCTCTCCAGAGAGACCCAGTGCCTTGGAAAGATTGAGCAGGGTATCTCCTTTCAGTCGATTAGGCCCTAGGAGGAATAGGAGTCCACCTAAGGCCATGTCGAGGAGTTTTCGACAACCATCAGATCTAAGAGAAGGATCAGCACAATCACGACCAGTTGCTCGTCAAGATAGATCTCAGGAGGCCACTTCAGAACGATCAATTGCTCGAACTAATAGGCCCGAGGAAGGAAAGGATGCGTGGAAAGGGTCCATTCAGCGGTTGGAGGATAGATTGGGAGAAATGGCTAAGGCGAAGAATCCCCTACAACGAACTTTTGTTCAAGGGACACCTTTTGTCCAAGCCATTGTGGATTTTCCTACATCGTCAAAGTTTAAAGCCCCCGTGGTGACCCCCAAATACGATGGAAAGACAGATCTTGTTCTTCACATAGAGCAATATCAAGCTGCTGCCGACATCTATGCTGTCCCCGACGAGATGAGATGCAGAGCATTCTCAGGAACTCTTACTGGATCTGCCCAGATATGGTACAACAATCTTCCTCGGGGTAAGATTTCAACTTTCTTTCAATTGGCCGAGTTGTTCATCGAAAATTTCTGTTTTGGAGCAAAGCCAGTAAAACGAGTAGTACACTTGTTAAGTGTTAGACAAAAATCTGGTGAGAGTACTAGAGAAGCTGGAAGTCATAGATTATGAAGAAAATACAGCAATTACCGCCTTGATGAGTGGGTTGTTACCTAACAAGTTGTATTACACTTTGGCCAAAGATCCACCTACAACTATGTCAGAGTTGATGGCAAAAGCGGCCAAAATCATGAATGCCGAGGAGGCTATGGCTGCGAAGAAGAATATGGATAAAGAAACCAAGGTGGAAGTCGACAAATCTAAGAAGAAAGAGCATAAGGGCAATGGCGGTGACAAGCATTCCAAAAATAATAAGTCGTCATGGGAAGTCCTGAAAAAATTCGATAATTATACTCCTTTGAAAATGGGTATTAATCATGTCTTGGAAGAAATCAAGAATAACGAGGAAGTAAGGTGGCCAAAGAAACTGAGGTCAGACCCTGACAAAAGGAATAAAGATAAATATTGCGAGTTTCATAAGGATCATGGTCATATGACTAAAAATTGCATAGCCCTCCAGAATGAGATTGAAACGCTCATTAGACGAGGAAAGTTGTCAAAGTATGTTGATCGTAGAAATGAAAGAGGAAATGAAAACCGAGCAAGAGAGAGATCCAGATCTCCTCGTCGGGCAGAAGAAAACAGGAAAAGAAATCATGAAGATGATACAGAGGATGACCCCGATCTTCCCAAAAGGCCAAGGCAACCAGAACGCGAGGTATTTTCAATACGTTTTGGAACATTTAATTGTAATGTTATTACAGGCGGAGATGCAGGAGGAGGAGATCTTACTGCAGAAAGAAAAGCTTATCTCGGTGAGGCCCAAGCTTGCTCATACATTCAACGGATAAATTTGGCTGAGGAGGATCGCCCGAGGAAGATAAATAAAGAGAAGCTAGTCATTGGTTTTTCAAAAAATGACCCTGCAGGTGTTCTTTACCCTCATGACGACCCATTGGTGATCAAAATGAGGATGAAAGAAGTAGTGATTTCAAGGGTTCTGGTAGATAATGGTAGTTCGGCAGACATCATGTTCTACTCATGCTTCGACAATTTAAATTTAAAATTATCTCAATTGGAGCCTTATCACAGACCTCTCCTGAGTTTTGCTGGCGAGAAGGTTTTTCCACTTGGGACGATCAAGTTGGATATATTCATTGGAACTTGGACTGCTTGTCGAACAGAAAGAATACGCTTCTTTGTGATGGATAAGAATGTGCAATCAGCTTACAACATCATCATGGGAAGAGTTGGTTTGAAGAAGTTCGAAGCAGTTCCATCTACAGTACATCAGTGCTTAAAATTCCCAATAAATTTTGGAGTAGGAGTTGTGAAAGGTGATCAAAAAGTAGCTCGGGAATGCTATTATTCATCTGCCGAGCAAGAGGAGCTTGAAGAGTCAAGGAAAAAGACTACTACCTACCAGGTGGATGAAGGTACAGAAATTGAAACACTGGATCCTAGAGATGAATCCCAACTTGTAAAAGGATAGGTGGTGGAATCTACAGAAAATGTTATTCTAGACGATGAACACCCTGAACGAACAACTCAGATAGGTTCGTCGTTGGATGCTTCAATAAAACAGGAGTTGATAACTTTTTTGAGAAACAGAAAGAAAACTTTTGCATGGAGTCATGAAGATATGCCAGGAATAAATCCAAACTTCTTATGTCATGAGCTCAATGTGAATAAGGAGATCAAGCCTATAAAGCAGAGAAGAAGAGTATTTAGTCCCGAGAAGAATCAAGCTATACAAGAGGAGGTCGAGAAGCTCAAGAAAGCCCAATTCATTGAAGATGTCAAATATCCAGACTGGTTAGAAAATGTGGTGATAGTAAAGAAGAAAAATAATAAATGGAGAATGTGTGTTGATTTCACCGATCTCAACAAGGCATGCCCAAAGGATCACTTTTCATTGCCCAGAATTGATCAACTAGTGGATGCTACCTCGGGACACGAGCTGCTCAGCTTCATGGATGCTTACTCTGGCTACAATCAGATCAAAATGAAACCTGAAGACAGGGGAAGTACTTCTTTTATTACCCCTAGGGGAACTTATTGTTATAATTTTATGCCTTTTGGTTTGAAAAATGCAGGAGCGACATACCAGCGACTGATGAACAAGGTTTTTACCGAACAAATCAGTTGCAATATGGAAGTCTATGTCGATGATATGCTGACAAAGAGCAAGAAAGCTGGTGATCATCTAGTTGACTTAGGTCAGACCTTTGATCAACTGGATAAATACCAAATGAAGCTCAACCCGACGAAGTGCACATTTGGAGTACGAGAAGGAATGTTCCTCGGGTACATCGTCAACCAGCGAGGCATTGAGGCGAATCCAGAAAAGATCAAAGCTCTTTTAGGGTTGCGATCTCCAACGACGAAGAAAGAGGTGCAGAGTCTTACAGGACGAGTTGCAGCGCTCAACAGATTTGTATTCCGAGCAACTGATCGATGCCTCCCATTCTTCAAAATACTTCGAAAAACTTTTGAGTGGAATGATGAATGTGAAAAAGCCTTTCAAGACTTGAAAAAATATTTGGGAGCACCTCCACTGTTGTCCAGACCAGTAATGGGAGAAAAGTTGTACTTGTACCTGGCAGTATCAGAGAATGCAGTCAGCTCGGCATTGATCAGAATGGAGAATGGAGTCCAGAAGCCAATTTATTACACAAGTAAGGCTTTCTGAGGTGCAGACATCAGGTACCCAAAGCTGGAAAAATTGGTATTGGCATTAATTGAGGCAAGTAGAAGAATGAGGCCATATTTCCAGGCCCATACCATCGTCGTGTGTACCGACATGCCATTGAGACAAACCCTTCATAAGCCAAAAAAATCAGGGAGACTGATGTACTGGGCAATAGAGCTCGGTGAATATGATATTGTGTATGAACCCAGATCATCATTAAAAGGGCAAGCTGTAGCAGACTTTATAGTAGACTTTACATATCCTGATACCCCCGAGGAACAAAAGTTGCTCGCTGATCAACCTGTGGATGTTACAGGATCAACAAACACTAGCTCAGACCAACTCCGGTTGGTAAAAGGGCGAGTGGATGTTAAAAAATCAACAGACATAAGCTCAGACCAACTCCGGTTGGTAAAAGAGTTTGTGGATGTAGAAGGATCATCAAATTCGAACTCAGACCAACTCCGATTGGTAAAAAGGCGAGAAGAGATGGTCGACGAAGAGCGAGAAATACCAGGGGAGGATGAAAGGAAACAACAAATATTTCACCGAGGAACTTTTTCAGATAAGAAATTTGAAGACGGGTTACCTACATGGAGATTATATGTAGATGGGTCATCTTGCACAACAGGTTGTGGAGCAGGGATTATTTTGAACACCCCATACGAGATTGACATGGAATATGCCTTGCGATTCCAATTCAAAGCCTCCAATAATGAGGCGGAGTATGAGGTCATGATAGCAGGTCTTAATTTAGCAAAGATTATGGAAGCGCAACAAGTGATGGTATTCAGTGATTCTCAATTAATTGTGAATCAGGTGATGGGGACATATGCAGTTAAAGGAGAATTAATGGTCAAGTATCATGCAAAGGTAATGGAGTTGTTGACAGAATTTGATGCCATTCAGTTGATCAGAATACCAAGAATGGAGAATGCACGAGCAGACGCACTGGCCAGACTAACATCAGCTACTCGCACCGAGCTGCGAAGAACGATACCAATTGAAGTATTAGAAAGTCGGAGCATAGATGAATACCTGACAATGAACATTATTACCCTTAATTTAGGACCATCTTGGATGGATCCCATTAGGGCATATATTGAGGAGGGAGAATTACCGAAGGATAAGCTCGCTGCCAAGAAATTAAAGTTTAAAGCTGCTCGGTATGTACTAACTAATGGTGTTTTGTATAGACGAGAAATTATGGCAGGTTTACAAAGATGTGTACATCCCTCCAAGGTAAAAGAATTGATTGAAGAGATCCATGAAGGGTCCTGTGGAGCCCATGTAGCAGGTCGGACGCTTTTGCAAGGGGTGATGACCCAGGGATACTACTGCCAACGATGAGGATTGATTGTATAGCCTGTGCTAAGAGATGTGATAAATGCCAACGTTTTTCCTCCATCCGACGAACTCCACAAGCATTGTTGACACCCATAACTTCCCCTTGGCCATTTACCATGTGGGGAATTGATTTGGTTGGATCACTACCAATGACCCGAGGAAGATTCAAGTACCTCGTCGTCGCAGTGGATTATTTTACTAAGTGGGTAGAAGCTGAGCACCTTATTGATATGACATACGAGAAGGTGTATCAGTTCGTTTGGAAGAACATCATCTACCGATATGGTCTCCCTCATGCCTTCATCACAGACCATGGAACACAATTTGATAACGAGGAGTTTGCCGCCTAATGTCATCAGTGAAACATTTTGAAGGTTCATTCAGCACCAGGCCATCCTCAAAGCAATGGACAGACTGAAGTGACGAACAGAACATTACTAAATGGTTTGAAGAAGAGGCTAAGTGAGGCTAAAGCTAATTGGATTAATGAGCTACAGTCAGTATTGTGGGCTTATCGAACAACTCCCCGAGCAACAACTGGAGAATCACCATATATGCTGGCATTTGGAAGTGAGGCCGTAATACCTGCCGAGTTGGGTCTTCCAACACACAGAGTGCTGAATTTCAATTCCCCAGTCAGCGACTTAATGAGAAGATTAGATTTGGACATGCTCGAGGAGGTTAGAGAAGAGGCAGCCATTAGAAATGCTGCTTACCAACAACGAACAGCTATGTTCTACAACAAGAGGGTGAATAAATGCGACTTAAAAGAAGGAGATTACGTGCTAAAGAAGGTCATTCAGAAGCACAATAAGTTGGAAGCAAACTGGCATGGACCTTACCGAGTTACAGAAGTTATTCGACCAGGAACTTACAGAATAGCGACTCTAGAAGGAGAGGAATTTAAGAATGCATGGAATGCTGAACACCTACGCAAGTATTATCAGTGATGTAAAATGTAAAGCAGTTCCATCAATATGAATAAAACGATGATATTTCGCCATCTTTTCTCCTTTTATTGAAAGTTTTTCGGGGAATACTAGTGTGCAACACTACGCTGCTCGGCAGTAAAAACAACACGATAGTTCAAGATCGAACCAACTCCAGTTGGTAAAAGGGCGAGAACAAACCATACTCCTTTGGTTAGGAGGCGTACACTAGCTCAGACCAACTCCGGTTGGTAAAAGGGCGAGTGGACACGATAGTTCAAACTCAGACCAATTCCGGTTGGTAAAAGGGCGAGAACAAATCATACTCCTTTGGTTAGGAGGCGTACACTAGCTCAGACCAACTCCGGTTGGTAAAAGGGCGAGTGGACATGATAGTTCGAACTCAGACCAACTCCGGTTGGTAAAAGGACGAGAACACGACATTCCTAAAAATACCTGCTCCGGTTGGTTAGGAAACCATACTCCTTTGGTTAGGAGGCTGACATTGGCTCAGACCAATTTTGGTAAAAGGGCAAGTGGACATGATAGTTTGAACTCAGACCAACTCCGGTTGGTAAAAGGGAGAGAACAATACTCCTAAAAATGCCAATCTTGGTTGGTTAGGAAACAAGATATGCTCTCAAATGCCAACTTATGTTGGTCGGGAGGTAAGATTATTACAGAAAATATAAAAGTTCCTCGAAGAACGAAATATTACAAATTGAACCAAGTATGGTTGGTCGGGGATAAAAATCCACTAACTGTAGTTGGTTGACGAGGAGAAAATATTCCAAATAGTACCAAGTATAGATGGTCTGGGATAAAAATCCACTAACTATAATTGGTCGACGAGCACAATTTAACAACCTTGGTTGGTTGGAAAAATTCTAAACATTTTTATACTCATTACTTTATTATTAAGTGATCGAGCAACATTACTAATACTTGTAATTTTTTATTACTAAGTTGGTCGATGAACCACACAATATTGTTATGCAAGCACAAATATAAAGTGTTTGACAAGTACAAGACAATAGCAATACAGATTTGCAAACAAAAATGAAAGTCTTTCATAAAATTCCAAAATAAATTACAAGTTACATTGATAATTACATGGATATGTATACTAACTGTTACATCAAAAATTCATATTCTATTGGTTTTTTCTCCTCAGCTTTCGAGACAGGTTCCTCGCCAGCAAGCGGATCATTTAAAGACTAAGGAGAATTGATGAAATTCAAATTCTTCAGCATTCTGATGTTCATCACAGAAGGTCGATCTAGAAGATGCTCGGGACGAGATACCTCGATCTGAGAATGAAGATTGTAGTCACCGAGGTACTTTGCAATTAAGCTCCGAGGAATGGCACGAGCTGGGATCCATTCCATGTCCAAATTATACGGTGACACAGGCAAGTCAAGTACCCCAGGATCATAATAGTCCCACAGATAGTGTCCGTGTTCGAGCTTCAGTACGCCCAAAGCATTCAACCAGCCTTGTTTGTAGCCCTCATTATTGGCATTCTGGATACGATCATCCAAATGGAATAGTGCTTCGTTGTATCCAGCCATCCAGAACTCCCCGGGCTGTTTGTGAAATTGAAATTTTAACCTTTCAAACTTCTCGTGAAGACTCTGGATGAAAAGTTCATTAGTCTCCAACACTGATTTCTTTGAAGAGAGTATTTTTTCCAGTTCTCTAATTTTCTTTGACATGTCATACAAAGCTTGATTTTTTGCCATCAATTCGCTGATTGAGTACGAGCTTCTTCAACAGTACGACGAAGAACTCTTGATCGTCCCCGAGGAGGTTGAGTACTTTGTTCCTCGACAACATTCTGAGCAACTCTTCCTCGTCCACGAGAACCTCTTCCTCGTCCCCGAATAGCAGTAGAAGGCCCAGCTATTCTCAAAGCCTCTAACTCTTCTCGCAACTTGGCATTTTCCACTTCTAAAAATGAGAATCCTTCATCAGTGACCGGTACCAAGGCAGTGGAAGATGAAGCAGCAGACCTCAGCTGAGCTAGTTCTTTTTGCAGATTGTTATTTTCTTGTTCCAATAGCTCAGCGATTTGCCTGTGCCCTTCGACATCTGCTTTCAATGTTCTCTCTATCACTTCATAGCCAGCAAGCATCTTGTCGTATCCTTTTTCAGCACTAAGTTGTTTGATTTTCTTCTCATACCCTTCGTGCAAAAGAGCTGAAGATTCTTTATACTGTTACTGAAGTTCATCGAGAGTACCTTGTAAGTCTTCAATCATTTCGTAATAAGCCACATTGTTGGCTACAACACGATCAAGAAGACATTTCAAGTATTGATATGCCTCCACTGCTTGGTCTGAAGCATCTCGACCAAGAATCTCTACAATCTGTGAATTGTCCAAGTCTGTGTGACCAGCCTTATAATATTCATGACATTGCTGCATCAACTTTGTATCATTAGCATATAGCAGATCCATCCTGGCCAGAAACTAGCAGAGAAAGAAAAAGTAATCATAAAAAAGAAGATCAAGACAGAGTACAGATAGAAAATAGACAATCGTATGGAAGAAAAGAACTCAAATTTTATTAGATCAAAGTGCAGAGTTACAAAGATCTTGGTTACACTTGACAAAGAAGAAAAATAGAAATAAATACCGAACAACTTCACACCTTTTCCTTGTCTACCAATACTTTCTCGGGAGGTTGGGATGAGGAGCTCGGTTGCTCGGTGGAAACAATGAGTTGGTCAGCTAGGGCTGGAACTTGTTCAGGAGGAGCAGGCAGAGATGAAAGCTCCTCGTCGGCAGGCTGAGTAAGGATTGGATCACCCACTACCATTGAAGATTCTTCAGAGGCAGCTTCGTCCTCTTCTTCATCTTCAATATTTGGGGGAGGACCAGGGAGATGTTGTTGAAACAATTCTGAGTCCTCATCAACCTTTAATTCTTGCAGGGCAGCCACCCAACCATCTCGGAAGTATTTCAAACTCCCATACTGCACCTGGGACATCATTGCTGCTACCCCCCTGTTCCACCCTTTGTCCCAACCAGTGTGGAAAGATTTTTTCACCACCAACTTTCTTTTCATTTTCTCCGAGGAGATCTTCTCGGATAGAAGATCCTCGGTGGCTTTCAACTTAGCTTCCACCTCCTCCTTCTGACGATTCACTTCTCGCAGAAGGGACAATTCTTCTTCTGCCATTTTCATCTTGTTTTCAAGCTCCCCAAAGCTCTTGAGCTTCTCGTCATACTTCTTTTTCTCTCCCTCCAAATCTTTCACCTTATTTTCCAAACCCTTGGAAACTTCAACGAGCTGCACCTTCTCTGCCTCAACTACAGCCAACTTCTTCTCCCATTCAGCCTTATCCTCGTCATACTTTTGACGGGACTCCTTCAAAGATTTGGTCAAACCTAATAAAGCATCCTCCACTCCGGACGAGGAGCTAGAAGCCTTGATCGCTTCATCCTTCTTCACAATGGTGTTAAAACAACTCACCAGCTGAAAAAAAGGAGATAATGATAAGTCAGCACAGAGATACATGTGTTGATGGAAAGAAAGAAAATTCAGAATATGAGAAACTTACTGAAGCAATGTGACGAGTAGCCAGGGATGTAAGCACATCCCTAGACATATTTTCCTCAATTCCTTGGACTTCAGGAATGGTCCAAGTCTTCACCGAGCTCATAGCTGAGCTCGGAGGAATAATAGTTGGAACACCAGCTCCACTAACTTGGAGCTGGGGAATGGTTTCAGCTAAATTAACAGAGGAGGATTTCTTCAGTCTCCTCGGTGGCACTTCAACAGTTTCAACCAAAGAAGAGCTTTTGGTTGGGGAGATGGTGACCACTTCCACAGGTGCATCCTTCTTGCTCGGAGCCACTGGGGGCTTCTCGGCAGCCTTCTGAGGAGCAACAGAAGGGGCAGCATCTACTTTCTTTATCCCCTTTGGGACGTTAGTCTTGTTTCTTTTTCCATCTCCAGCAGAGGTAGTCTCCTCAAAGATAGCAGGAACTCTTCGTTTGCCCATTTTCTGACTCAGAGGAATGTGAGGTTCTGGAGAAGAGTCCTCAGGAACTGACACTGGATCACTAGTGCTGACCACAAGACGAGCAGTAAAGGATGATGTATAGCTCCTGTATTGCAACAAGTATGAAGCAGACCTAATGTGCTCGTCTGCAACTCTCTGATGCAAACTCCAGGAACGACATCGAAATAATGACAGAACTCTAAGCACAAAGGGTTTGGTGGAAAAGAAAATCCACATTCAACAATGAAGAGGCTGGGGAACCAATGTCCCTCAGCCAAACGAAAATAATTTGAAGGCTCAGAAAGATCCTCCAGAATTACCCAAGATGGAATAGAAAAATCAGAGTGGAATTTCTCAAGAGATTCAATAACATAAACCATGGAGAATAAAAGAAATGAAGAAGAAGGAAGAAGATCTTACAGGAAAAAGAGAGATCTGTTGACAACGAACGAAGAAAATGATGAATGCACAAGAAAGAGAAAGACTATGGAAAACTCGAAAGCAGAAATTGGAAAAGGTAGAAGACGATGGAATTGCCTATGAAGCTTAAATACTTTGCCTTGGAAAACGGCGAAAGAAATGATTACAAAAAAGAAACTATTACGCTACCGGCGGCTAAAAGGACAAAAAGTGCGCGAAGATCGAAGCGCTTATAAAAATTCAAAAAGGCGAATTCTGCGAATTTGGAAGGACATGCGAACACGGAGAAAATGCTCCTAAAAACCAGGAAAGTCATTTAATATTGCCATATACCGAGAAAGAATGTTCCATATTCCTCAAAGTTCGAAATATGAAACATTGGGGGCTTCTATTGATACCAAAATTAGTATGCTGATATAGACGAATAATAAGAAGACACGTGTCGGTCTACGTGGCACAATAGCAACGAGGAGGTTTATTTCTCCGACCAAGTCATACTCGCTCCGAGCAGCAAGTGTACTCCGAGGAACTCCAACACTCCGAGGAACTCTCGAACGACGAACAACTAAGGCGGTCCGAGCTGCATCTTGGCCACAACATTGATTGCCAGATAATCAACAGTTCAATTATTCATCGAATGTTTATCATACAAACGTATACTCTTAAAGGGCATTAATTGTTTACCCTTTCACATGTACAGCCTAATGGCTATAAATACATTGTATCACCCTCATTCAAAGGGACCGGATTTTCTTGATAGAATTACATATCGAGAACTCCAAAACACTTGGCAATAACAGAAACAGTGGACGTAGGCCATTCTTATAAGGCTGAACCACTTTAAAATTCTTTGTCTCATTTACATTTATCTGTGATTAAATAATTAGAACCAATCTAATTTTTTACATCAACACACATATAACAAAAGTTGAATTAGTACCTGGATTGTTGTTTTGATGTGCATATACCTTTCAAATATTGTAAGAAAACTAACAGGGCATCAACTCTTCCTCTGAATACTTGTGGAGAGAAAAGGAACACTGTTTACGGGTATCGGGATCATTTCCACAAATTAATTACAATTTTTGTGCTTGTAACGTGTTGTAAAATAAATGAGACACGGAAAGAATGGGTATTTCATTTCATTGACATATCAGTACCAAAGGGTATGACCCATATTTATAGTATAAATGATGGTATCTCAAGAGACTTTTTAATAATTGTGGAATGCTAGTGGACTGAAATACAAGTGGACATCCACTTAATACACATTTATAACAAGTATCGTGCTTTAGTTTTGTACAACTGAATAACAAGACATTGCAAGTGTCACGTAAAGATCTTCCATGTTGGTTGATTCGTCACGCGAAGGTCTCAATTATCTCATTCAACCTAAAATGATGACAAAGTAACCTCAAATGTCAATTTTTAATCCAAATCTTATTTTGATTAATGATTTGAAGTAGTAAGACAATTAAATGTAAAATTGCCAATTCGGTAAAGGATCTAGAAAATATTTGCACTGATTTTATGCATCGAGTGCACAAAATATTTTTACACTTTAACTAAAAAAAAAATATATTTTATTTTTTTAATCAATTATAAATATTTTGTGCACCTGCAGAAAATCAGTAAACAAAATATGATAAAAACACGATGGTTCCATTTCGTATTCCACTCACAAATGTTCACTGAATATTACCCCCAATTCGAATCAGGATCCTATTGTAATAATAATATAGTCAATAAAAACAGAATCCAAATGTGTGGGATTCAATTCTACCAAAATGAGTTTGGCCCCACTTTGAGGTCTTTTGTTTTTCCCTCTCTCTCTTGAAACACGTATACGCGTGTGTGACTGTGTGCTTTTTTAGCAAACACCTTCTCACTTCCTTTCAAAAAAAAACAAAAAAACAAAGACAGAAACCCGCCATGGCCATCTTCCTCAAAAGCAAAAGCGAAAGATGACACCACTAGCACCATCACCCTCTTTTCATTCACCAAAAAGCAGCATTGAAAAAGCAAACGACACCCCCACGTATATATATACATTACATACCAACCACACCCATGCATTCTCACTCTTCTTCTTCACATTCCAAACATCATCATCAATGGCGGAGATTGTTCTTGCCGAGCCCAGTGGTGAAGGTACTAGTGCAGATAGAAGAACGTATATTACTAGCGATACCACACATTATCCTAGATATATTACCTCTGGCCGTGACCGGGATTACGTGCCCGAACCTTTTGACAGTGAGAAGTTGCCCCTCGCCTTGGTTTCCGAGATTCAAAGGTTTCTTCGTGTAGCCAATCATATTCAATTTGAAGACCCTCGTGTCGCTTATCTATGTATGTCTCTTTAATTTCTCAAGACCCCACACCAATTCGACACATTTGTTGCTATACACACGTGTCCGGGTGCGACACATCTCTGTCTCCAACCAACGTCTCCAATTCGTGTGTTAGCCTAGAATTATCTATTTCCTTACCCATTTCTCTAACATTTTTTTAAAGAATTGAATTGGTTACTTCCTCAGTAAATTGTGGAAAATAATAGAAATTGAAGTAATGGGTTGTAAGGTTTGCATGCTATAGAATGGAAAATCCTATATTTTCTTGAAAACCAAACACAGCTATTAAGGAAAATTAGAAAGCATAGTTTTGGTCACTGAATTGGCAATAATAATGTTGAAAGTGAAAAGTAAATAAATTTGGCATTCATGTTGTTTACACGTATTCAGTGTTTGTTGTATCACAAATTGTTTGATCGAAATTCTATGAGCAGGCCGATTTCATGCTTTTGAAGTAGCACACAACTTGGACCGGAATTCAAGTGGGAGGGGAGTGAGGCAATTTAAAACTTCTCTTCTTCAGCGACTTGAGCAGGTAAATTTCCCAAACAAAGACGTAAAAATAAAACAGGGCTGTCATCTATATGTTTATGAATCATGTCATGCCCAAAGCATAGCTCCTACTGTGCCTTATATTTTATTTTTATGCGTTTGGTTTCTTTGTGTTTTGTAGGATGAAAAACTTACTCTTGGATTAAGGAGGGAAAAGAGTGATATACGTGAACTTAAGCGTGTTTATCGTGAATACAATGACTACATTATCAAGCACGGTGGAGAATATAATTTAAAAAATCGGTAACCGACCCTACTCAGCTAAGATGCTATATTGTGCTTCTTTTTAACTGAAGTGCATTGAATGCTTAGCTAGTTGAAATATATCTAAAGTTGTCTCCCAATTTCGCAGAGAAAAGTTGAATAAAGCGCGTGTAATTGTTTCTGTTTTGTATGAAGTATTAAACACAGTGACTAATGCAGCAGACTCTCAGGTTTCCTCTTGTTTCCTTCTAATCCTATTTTTAGTTTTTATTTTATTTTTTTCGTTTATGCATTCCTTTATCCTTTCCATTTATCGACACGTGTTCATTTCTATCCTTTTTCTCCTTAACAGGCTCTTGCTGATAATGACAGCATCAGAGAGAAATCTGAATTCTATGTGCCATATAACATTCTTCCCCTTGATCAAGGAGGTGTTCAACATGCAATAATGCAGCTTCTTGAGGTCTGACGTTGTAAGATAATCTTGTGATATTTTTTTCTTCAGATAATCACTATAGTATGATTAGTGTTAGTATCGTCTTCCTTAAGTAAATGGAATAAAAAAATGCTACAGATTAAAGTTGCAGCAGCTGCTGTTCGCAATGTTCGTGGTTTACCTTTCCTTGAAGATTTTGGACAGCATCTGGCACACAAGGATGTGTTTGATTGGCTCCAGTTTTGCTTTGGATTTCAGGTAATCTTGGGCATACAGGATTACATAATAAATTATAATTGCCGAATTTGTCATTTTCAATTTTCTTGACCTATGTTCCAATTTTGATTACCTATTCTTCACTCATAATAAATATCTCATACCCAGAAAGGAAATGTTGCCAACCAGAGGGAGCATCTGATATTACTCCTCGCTAACACCCATATTCGACGAAGTGATAGGGATACACATGTGTTAAAGGTTCTCCAGTGTTACATACATTATCTATCAGTTTATATTAATCGTTCCGTTCAGTTTTTGATGTGTATTATTATCGTGATATTAGTTAGGGGATGGAGCTGTGGATGAACTGATGAAGAAGTTCTTTAAAAATTATACAGATTGGTGCAAATTTTTGGGAAGAAAGAGCAACATCCGGTAATTTCTCTAATCTATTCTTCCTATAATTTCCACCCGAGTTAGAAATCCTTGTTCTAATTTAAATGTTAACAATTTCATGAATTGCTCCATCCCTATAATGTAATGATTTTATAATGTTCTTTGATGCCTTTAGGCTTTATGTCTCAAAAAGCCGCACCTATATCAGCGATCTTTCTTTCTTCCTATTTGTCAAATGATCATTTTTTTATTAACTCTTCGTAATACTGTTTTAATTTACTTTCACTTGGTATTTTCGACATTTTTTTCTCAATATAAAGTTTTTACTATGCAGGTTGCCGTATCTAAAACAGGAAGCACAACAATATAAACTATTGTATATAGGACTTTATCTTCTTATATGGGGGGAGGCCGCGAACCTACGGTTTATGCCAGAGTGCCTCTGTTATATATTTCACCATGTAAGTTGAGAATTCGTTGCTCTGTTCAATGTTTTCTCATGATTTATGCTCAGTATCTCAAAGCCTTTTGTAAAAACATTGAAGGATCCTTCTCTTAGTATTTGCGGTGTGCATTGTTTAAGAGCAGACAAAATTATAGAAACATATGCAATCAGTCATATTCTTCATAATTATAAAATCAACGTTAAAAAGATTTAATAGTTTTTTTATGTTGTCGTGATGCACATGGTTGAGCTATATTAATTTTTAATGTAATATTTGACAGTGATATTAAACACTTTTTTTGTTTCTATAAGTATGTAAGAAAGGACCCTAATTTCAGCTCTGCACTAGAACCTATGAATCTTATGAATGGGCCTGATTATTTTTGGAATCTAACGAGGTTCGTTATGGCTTGTAATCTTATGTAAGATCTACTGATGTGATCAGAAGGAACAAAGATCTAGACTGGAAGTAGCTATGGAAGTTTATTAGGGAATAAGTTCACGTCAATGGTCTATTTTCCTTACCAAATATTAGTAAGTCGACTTTTTGGAAGATTCCTCTCTAGTTATGATGTAGAAAGGGGCGTCGAAGCATAAATAACATAAAATATATCGGTCAGAGCAATCATATTTTTGCCAATACTAAAGAGAACTCTAATTCAAGAACTAAGAATTCAATACAAATAAGAATGATAGCCTTTATTTGTAGGCTCTACGTAGTTCAGCCACTAGGATATTACTAACTAAATTTTTAATCAGTTATGGAAACGTAAATATATAAATAAAAACTAATAATAAACTATCTTTGCATCAAGTTATCAAAAAAAAAAATTAATTGGTGCCATTAGAGTCTTAGACCATCTCCACACGTCCTTGTATGTTCCAGACGTGGTGGCATTTTTCCAACCACTATTGGGTTAAAACAAATGAGCTGTCAAAATGATGAGCTAAGGCAAATTGGCTGCTCCCCCGACATTTCAACTGTTGCGGGGTCAGCACTGGTGTGCAGTTAAAGTATCTTGGGACCAAAGACCATCTGAGCTCCCACCTCCTATAAAATGCACCACAAAATTGCACCCGAAACATGATCCTGTTTACTTGTTTCACCCAAAAAATACATACTGCAGGATTTAGTGTTGTGTCAAAGCATCATTGTCCTGGAATCTACAATTGGGAGTTCACGGAATGTGAACTGTAGAGTGTAGAAGGAATATTTGGAAAATCCTTTATTTGTAGGCTTGTAATCTTATGTAAGATCTATGTGTACATCACAACCAGTGGAGGCATCCTACGTTCAGATTAGCCCCTTCATATGTTACGATTTTGGGTTTGAAGCGAGCTCTTTCGAGGTTCCTGATGCTACTCGAGTCACCATCAAAGAGGCGGCCAACGCTCTTGGCCTAGGCCTAGTCACGTCCCATACCACTCTCGTAAACGCCTGTATATGATAATTACAACTACAAAAGATTTATGAGATAATTTGTAGTTGTATTTAGGTGTTTTCTGATGCATGAATGAATTAATTTGTCTATTTATTAAAGATCATGACATGATACATATATTGGAGTAAAGATGAAAATGCTCAATGTCACCGCGAATAGACAAACACACAATTAAATCGAATTTCAGTACAACATTTGTCACAAAGCTGCGAAGACAAGTGTGATATTGATAGTTGCCCAGTAAACTGGCGTGCGTACGGCCTCATTTTGATCTGGGTTACCATTACTCAATATCCTTATCATGTTATTCTTCGACAGTCAAGCTGTGCAAAATGATACGACTTATCATAATGCATCCCAAATCATCATGAAACCATTGCAAAACGACCTTGCAACATTCCAAACGCTTGTTCCCCATTAGCCTTTTGACACTTAGCAAGGTGTCTCTATATTGCGCTGATTTGGGATATTGTTTGAACGAAAGCTGTTGACTTTGGGTCTACTGTTAGTAATCCACGCCATATTCACGATCATTTACAACGTAATGACATCTTAGAACCTGACAGTGTACCAAGTCTTCAAACCTGTCTAATTAATTTAGAATATTCAAGTCATTGTGCAAACTAGACATAACCAAAAAGATATGCTATATTCAGAGATTTTGGGATTGTGGTCAGCTACTGCCACTCGGATAATGGTAGCCTTTAACTATGGCCGCAATTTGTGTCCTTTTATGCTACATGGCAATTCTAATCCCAATGCGAACAATCAATGCTATCAAGCATACTCGGAAAACCTCAGGCCTTCCTTTTAGCTAGTAAATGGTGGACATCCTTGGCCCTTTGTGTCCTTAACTACTCATTTGAATGAATGACAATACAAATTTCGTCAGGGTCTCGAGATAAGTACTCTGCAATTCAATTGTCCTCGTTAACAACATTGGCAACACAGCAGCATGCTAACATCCGAATAGTTGCTGTCATTTTCTGTTGCCCAGTAAATCTCTACCTCCTAGTTGCGTCTTGCGTCTAACGAAATAGAGATTGTAAAATTTAATACCGACCAAAATATGATTAAAATAAATCACGTCCTCTTGCAGAAATGGTGACAGAAACAGTGGAGGGATATGCAGCATTTTCTGCAGTATAGAGGTTCACTTGACTTCTGCAGTATAGAGGTTGATATTGGACAAGGATCCTTCATTGGGGGTACTTCTCATAGTTGAATTTAACGAAAAACTAAAATTTATTAGTTCTACAGTTGATTTGAATATATCCTTTTTTTTTAACTTCTGCCATGAACGGAGTTTTCACATGATTTAATATGTAGGAGACTAGGAGTTGAATTGTACGATTTGAAGTGAAATGATAAATTTCCCTTTACATATGTAGTTAAACTTGACGTGAACTACACGTCAATGATCTAAAAATCAAGGCAATGTGATTTCTAGAGAGAGAAACAAAGAATTTCTTATATTTCAAAAATTGAGAAGTGAGTACAAAATGAGAATACTAGCCTATTTATAGTAGAGATATTACTTGCTAATCAAGTAATAGCTGAAATGACTAAAGGACCAATTAAGAAATAAAAGAATGCCTAATTAGTCCCAAACATGCTTGGCAACTAATTAAGGAAGGAAAATGCCTAAAAAGAACTAAAAATAGAAAATGCAATGCAAATAAAAGGAAGATAAAATAGATCCCCATCACTCTCCTTCCCTCAAAAAGAGTTCGTCCACGAACTCAAAGGGGAAGACCAATAGAGTCACCCTCTAAAATAGTAATCAATGCAGGGCTAGGGGACTGCTCGGCCTCGTCGAGATACTCTGGGGGCTGATCCATCGCTAACAGGGCCCCTCGACGTGGCCGAGGGCAATCAGAAGCTTGGTGTCCCACGGTGCTGCAATTAAAGCATTGAAATGTGGGAGGGCCTGTATGGGATGCAACGGAAGTGGCAGTAACTGGAGTAATGGCTGAAGATGTCAAGGATGAAGCTGTAAGAGGAACAGAACTCAAAGAAGATAGAAGTCGGGATGCTGGAGAAGCTGTTAAGGCTGCATGATAGGCCTCGACCTTAGTAGCATACTCTACCGCCTTGAAAAAGGTCGGTATCTCTTTCAATCCAAGGTCGGGGCGAATATGTGGATGGAGTCCCAGAATGTAGCGGCTGATCCGCTGATCCTCCGTCTCGGGCAGGCGTGCTCTAGTGCAGAGGAGCTGGAACTGCTCCGTATACTCTATGACCGAAGACGTGTCCTGCTGGAGAGACTGAATACGCATAAAGAGGTCTCTCTCATACGTAAGAGGTATAAAGGAGGCCTGAAGAGCTGCCTTGAGATCGAGCCAGTCCTAGATAGGAGGGGGTCCAGCAGCCGTCCTACGATAACAAAGGTCATTCCACCAGACACGAGCAAAGCCCTCCTGAAATTTGGTCGCAGCCAAAAGAACACATGAGCGGCCCTGAATCCGCTTGTAATCGAAAACTGTCTCCATAGAGGCGAGCCAATCGGTCATATCATCCGGGGAGAATTTGCCATCAAACATAGGAATATCTATACGAATGCCCCCATGGAGACTCCGTGAAAGTAACTGGAGTGCTAAAGAGAGTGGGTCTCCATCCTGATGAGCTCTGGGGCCCACCACATCACCTGGTGTAGGTGCAACATAATCAATCGGGTCTGGTGGCATCTGTACAGGTGGTGGACGAGGAGGATGATCATGTGGGGCCATGGGAGGTGATCGGGGATCACGCTGATAGTGGGGACATGTGACAATGAAGTGACCACGTTCTCCACAATAGAAACACTAACGATCCCGTAGTGGAATGGGACGATGAGGACCGGGTGGGGGAATCCACTCATAGATATTGCAGCGGGTATCTCCAGTGTCAGAGGAAGAAGAGGAATCGGTGTAAAGTAAAGAAAGGTCATGATGAGAGGGTGTGTGATGTGATGATAGGGGGTGGTATGTGTGGTGGTGCGCGGGGATGTAAACGCGGATCAATATTTTGATATTCAAAAATACCAAAATCAAATGGGTCGGGTGGTTCGGGAGGTTGAATAGGGTTGAGATTATGTGGTTGGTTGAGGGAAATTATGTTTGGGATTTCAGGCAACTCGGGTAGGGATGATTTTTTTGTGGGTGCACGTTCTTGGGTAAGATTAGGGTTTCTTGGGTTATTTGGGTTTAAATTTTGGTCGGAGAAATTGGTATGGGTTCCGGGCACTGAACGGGTTTTGCAACGAGGGTCGGGGAAGCAATTAGAGAGCTAAAATAGTACCTCGGGCTAGCCAGCAGATATTAGAGGTATAAACGGGGATAGGTAAGTTGTCTTGGGGTCGGAAGAGCACAGAAAGAAGTCAGAATGAGGTCGGGGGTGATCAGCTGCTTTCGGAAGGTGTTCTGTTGCTGACAGGGGATCGGAACAAAGATTAAGGGTTCGCCCGCTAGGCCAGAATGCCTTGGAGGGTAGCGGTAGGGCATCGACAGCCTCCTGGGTGGTCCAAGGCTGTAGGAGTGTTCTCCGACTCAGGTCGGAAGTTGTTGGCCCATCATTAATCATTTTTAGCGCCGAAAATTGGCCATTAGTATGATCAGCAGCGGCAAATGAGATTTCTAGAACATTAGCAGCACCAATTTCAATTTTTTTTGGGATGTATAGCGTCGAAATTCAGGGTTTAAGACATGGGAATGTCCTCGGGCTGCTTTCTGGCTCTTCGAGTTCCTTATTGAGTGTGATTTGGAACTAGAGTTCCATAGGAGGGGCTAGGGTTTTGAGATTTGGAAAAAAATTGAATAAGGGTTTCCATTTTGTCCTCCATTCTATTTAATCTCTCTTTTAATTCTTGGTTTCCATTTTGTCCTCTTGAATTCGCATTGCCTTCTTCGGAGCCATTGAAAATGTAGTGCACGATTTGTTGATACTTGTGACACCCCGCCCATTAAAATACCGGGTGATCAATCTTATACCAAATTAAAACAGGAGTCTCATATGGTTCATTCTCAGCATCACTATCGAAAACTAATTTAATTACTAATAACCTATTAGGCTAGCGTCAAAATTTTAATTAACTAATCTTTTTAACAAAACCATTCAAATAAATCAATCACAATAGTTTATATACAACAACTGAAATGAAATAAAATAACCGAATACTCGGTACAATTTAATACAACCAAATCGAATGCCGCACTAAAAGGCAGTAAAGAATAAATGAATACAATTAGGCCATCGGCCCGAATGTTTCTATAATACCTCTTATCTAGATATCAAGGATAGAAGCGTCTATAATGAACCTGCATGCATCCACATCTGCTGCAGCGAATGTCTGACTCGAAATAATCATCATCCAGGCGTCCCTGTGTCTGGACACCTAGTATATATACATATACAGCAAGAGAGGAAAAATAGAGAAACGGGTCAGACCCGAGTTTGAAAATATTTTAGCAAGTGCATAAATGCCATATTTTAAAATATGAAAATCTCTTATATTTAAATGGGTATCGCACTCTCATGAGATACCCCTCACCCCTCTTCTAATAGTGCACAACTATCGCATACCTTTTAAACAACTTAGTTAAGCTACCCTGCCTAACTAATTCATTTCACCCATCTTCTAAAGATCCTCATTTTATACCATCTTGTATATATGAATAGTTCTCACGAGAACCTATGATCCATATATATATAAATCTGGATATAAATCTACCGGAAGGAGAATATCACTTTATTCTTTCTTTATAAAATATTCTAAGCTATCGCCTGAGCTTATACATCATAATTTCTCACTTATGATTCATCCTTACATCATGAATAACTTTCACTAGTTATTTACACTATTCACGTTTTAGTGTTATTAACATCGTATATAATATTCTCATCTTTATATACGTATATCCCTATTTTTCTTCCGGATTTTATACTCCCAAAAGATTCAGAATTGATCTCACATTCCGTTCTTTATTATGTCCGTATATATATGTTTGACATCTCATATATATATATATATATATATACAATATACTATACACATCAAGTATATCCATACTTATATATCACACACTATATAAGTATAATAACCATCCCTCATAGCTATAACTCAATGGATGCAGTCTCTCAATGCTATCATCTTCCAGGGAATTACTCACACACCATCCTGGGTTCCAGCGGTCGGACTCTCACACCGACTTGGTAAAAACCAAATCACAACGTGTGGGAAGCGATCATAGTTCCTCACCGGAAATGAGAACGAAACATACCCACCACGTCTCACTCCTGATATAAATCACACAATATAGAATGGACAGTATGACCTGGGGACTGTACGCTCCTTGCTCCTCAAGCCAGGGGCCTCACCCACATCGCGCAACTTCCCATGATAACATTAGAGGGGTATGCTTCATATAAATATACCATTCACGCACAGATATATTCATAATTATATCATATATATACTATCTCTATACCAGTATATATATATATATATATATATATATATATATATATATATATATATATATATATCATCAAATTCGGCTATCCATGCCTATCTCTTGTAGCATTAGCCTGTAATCCCGAATATACATATTCGATTTAATTCCATAAGTATTCACTTACTTATAATATGAATATAACATTTCTTTTAAATTCAGGATATTAAGCTTATCACCACTAGCCCGTATCCCAATTACATTCAAAATTCTCATTCGAATCCCAAGGGTCTTTATCCCATTAGACTCTTAAAAATCACAAAGCCTCACAACTTTAAATTTTATGGCAGATTTCACACCTTGTACTAAAACAACCATAATTCACTCCACAGAAGTACAATTGACCTCAATCAAAGCTCATTAGAAAGATAACTTCCATACCCTTCTTTTCATCCATACATGAGCATCTAATTCAAATCATACAGAAAATGGCATGCATTTGAATTGTCCATAAAATTTTCGTAACTCAGCTGTTCTGGCAGCTTATACACCTTGCACTAAAACAGCTATAACTCACTCTACAGAAGTTTAATTGACCTCAATCAAACTCATTAGAAAGATAATTTTCATACCTTTCTTTTCATACATAAATGAACATCTAATTCAAATCATACAGAAAATGGCATACATTTGAATTGTCCATAAAATTTCCGATTTGATTCCCGAGCTAACGATTTCAATCTCGGAACTGTTTCCTTAGAAAAATCATTATAAGTTCAAAATAAACAAAAAAAATCTTTTCGATCTACAACTTTCATCTTTTGTCCAAGAGCTGAATCGATTCGCTTCCTAGCCGAATCGATTCAGAAAGGACAAAGTTACTATTCACCTTCTTCTCCAAAAATCCCAAACTTCCATTAATACACCTCCAAGTTTTTTATCTTCTCTCCCATCATCATCCAGCCTCAAACAACCATAAATACACACATAAAAAGGGGTCTAATCATCCTAGAACCCATAACCAACAATTAATTTCAAATAATTTCTAAGTTTCCCAAATTTGATATTTTCCGGGGTTTATTCGTTAATCTTCCGAAAAATAAAGCAAGTAAACACTTGCCTCGTGGATAAAATCCGACGACCCCGAGTTGAATTCCGCGGAACTTGGCCGGAAATCCCCTTCTTTCTTCTCTTCTCTTTCTTCTTCTTTCTTCTCTTCTTTCTCTCTCCTAGGGCTGAAATGTGGGAGAAATTTGGGTTCTCCCCTTATTAATCCCGAAATTGGGTGTATACCCAATTGTAAAATGACTTGTGTACTTAAAATTGAGTCCCGACTAGTCCAAAAAGCCTCCGAAATCCAAACATTACCCCCGGGTACTTCATTTTGACTATTTCGGCGCATTCGGGATCAACAGTGCACTCGAAATCATCTTTCGAGTCACCTAAAATATACTTCTCATTTCTCACCTCACTCGCTATGCCGTATATCAAAATCCACCATTATTTACTATTCACGCACATAGTAAATCTCGTAACATAATATTAATAAGTCTCTATCTCTCGATTAATATTTAATAATCACTTTTATTATTTAATCACATTAAATTACGTCACACATGTAATTTATCTAAAACGTATTTATCCAATTAATTTTTCGAATTAATTAAATCATAAATACATAGGAATACGGGGTATTACAATACTCTACACACCGATACACACGAACACCAATGTTTTGGAGCGACACCCGCTCTGATACCAATTTGATGTGAACTACACGTCAATGACCTAAAAATCAAGACAATGTGATTTCTAGAGAGAGAAACAAAGAATTTCTTATATTTCAAGAATTGAGAAGTGAGTACCAAATGAGAATACTGGCGTATTTATGGTAGAAATTTTACTTGTTAATCAAGTAATAGCTAAAATGACTAAAGGATCAATTAAGAAATAAAAGAATGCCTAATTAGTCCCAAACATGCGGACAACTAATTAAGGGAGGAAAATGCCTAAAAATAGAAAATACATTGAAAATAAAAGGAAGATAAAATGGATCCCCATCAAAACTATACAAAGTATTTAGTTAGGGCAACTTCATTGTGACATAAAACTGATCAAGGGAATAAGTAGTAAATATTAATTGATTGCATAATACGTTTTTGTTCACATTTTCCAAATTTCAGTTATAATATGTATGTACTAAATGGAATTTTCCCATAATCTCAATGTTAATTGTGTCCTGTGAAAATTCTACTATATATATTTATTATGTGAGATTTCTTTCAGATGGCATATGAATTGCATAGTATGTTGATTACTGCTGTTAGCATGATGACCGGAGAAAAAGTAATGCCAGCATATGGGGGAGGATTCGAGTCTTTTCTTAACAATGTAGTCACCCCAATATACGAGGTTATACATGAGGTAATTTAAACTTCAAAAGTTCATTTTGTCTATGAATCTTTTTCGATTGAGTCTCTGACTTTCTGCACCAATCATTGAAGGAAGCTATGAAGAACAAAAATGGGACGACTGACCATTCTACATGGAGAAATTATGACGATTTAAACGAGTTTTTCTGGTCAGAATAAAAATCCTACTGTTTTGTTTACTCGTTTGCATTGTACTATGATGTGATCTAAGAATGTTACAGCTTAAGGCAGTGATTTTCTTATTATCTACAGGTCTCCTTGTTGTTTCCAATTAGGTTGGCCCATGCGTGTGGACCATGATTTCTTCTGTGTACAGTCATTGAACGATCCAGAAAGAAAAAATTCTCTGCCGTCAGTTGAGACTACCGAGGAGAGTGAGAGAGAAGCAAACGTAGATGAAGAAATGGGGGTAAAACAGGCATATTTGCATGCTTATACATGCATGTTGTATACGTATGCATAAATATATATATATTATATGTCTCCATTTACTGGTGATTTTCAGGCTACTCCAGATGAGAGGCGGGAGCAAAAGTGGTTGGGTAAGACAAATTTCGTAGAGATGCGTTCCTTTTGGCAGGTTTTCAGAAGCTTTGACAGAATGTGGAGCTTTCTTATTCTTTCTCTTCAGGTGTGCCTGAAAGTAGCTTAGTAGGATCTACCGCTGACTTCTCTACTGACATTTTGCTTGGGTACTGAACTCGTTTTTTCCTTTTTCTTTTCTTTCTTTTTTTTCCTTTCCTTTTTTCCCTAGGCAATGATTATTATGGCATCTCATGATCTGGATTCTCCACTTCAAGTGTTTGATGCAACAATACTTGAGGATATTATGAGCATCTTCATTACATCTGCAGTTCTCAAACTCGTGCACGGTAAATATATTTGTTAGTCCTTGTTCCTTTACAAGAGGTCTAAGGATTAAGGTGTCAAAATGCTCCAGTATTATCGATAGTTTCACTGATATTATCAATTAGTATTATCATTTTTGGTTATTTAATTAAAAAATCATTTTATAACTTTCCATATTCAACTCCGTTGTAGTCATTCTCTCTTAAAGCTCACATAGCTCTAGAGATAAGAAGGTGAGGCGATTCCCGTGAGATATTGCTTTGATCCAAATATATCATTTGGCTCACAGACTAGAGAGAGAAAAGTGGCTGCTTAACTCTGTGTTAGAAGTTCCCATTTTTTTTGCTGATTGACCCCGCGATATTTGTTGATTAATTTTTAAGGTTCACTAGAGGTCGTACCTTGGTGCGATGGCAAGTGCCCTCGCCCAAGCTATGGTTGGTCTCGAGTTCGAGACATGGGAGCAGCCTCTCCATATATGTAGATAAGGCCAGCCGACATCCGCCTCTCCCTGACCTGTAGTTAAGCGGGAGCCTGGTCCACTGGGTACGACCCTTTTTTTTTTTTAATTTTTAAGGTTCGCTATCTTTTGTCGTTATTGGGCCTGAGTTGTTAGGATTTTGCCCATCTTGGGCTGGATAGCACTTTTTTTAATGTTTATTCAAGCTTAGAATTTAGCTAAAAAAGACATTAAACTCACATATTAGTAAATAGACAAGAGAGCCTCATATCTCACCAAAAGGTGTTTGATACCTCGGCTAAAGTATTGTATGTTTTTTTGAACTTAAATTTGGTGCCAATCAGCCGTAATTAGGGGTGGAGGCACTCACAAAGACAACAAGACAATTTCCTCCTTTAGTTTTGAATAAATTCAATTAAGTTTTGAGAACCAATAATAGGGTCCAAGTACATATTACCACTTCAATTAGCTTACCTATCAACTTGCCCCCCTTTAGCTTATGGTTGAGTAAAGTCAACTTGCCCAAACAATGCATCCCCATGATCCTGTTGTCCACGATTTCTTTATTGACAACACTCAAACGAATGGTTAAGCTATTTGCATTTAAAGGAACCTCTATATTCACTTGCAACCTATTCCATATGCGCTTCTTTACGTGTTAAAATAGATGCTCCCTAAGTAATGTCTATATCCAAGTATATATCACTAGATCGAAGCTATATTTTTTGCTTGTAATTTTTTGTCGCCTATTAAGAAAGTTCCTAGTTCTGCCCCTGGATTAATGTGAATATATAACTCAGGCATTACAGCAATGTTTTAACTGTTCTGGTCTTGCAGCTATTCTCGACATCGTCTTTACATGGAAAGCTAGAAGCACAATGGAGTTCTTTCAAATGAGGAAACATGTAGTGAAGGTGGTTGTTGCAGTGATATGGACAATCATGCTTCCTATATTTTATGCTAGCTCTAGAAGAAAATATACTTGTTATTCCACACAAAACGGGAGCTGGCTTGGAGAATGGTGTTATTCTCCCTATATGGTTGTAGTTGCATTTTATTTGATGACTAATGCAGTCGATATGATCCTTTTTTCTGTACCCGCGGTTGGTAGATACATTGAGACCTCAAATTTCCGCATATGCACTATCTTGTCAAGTTGGACAAAAGTAAGGTTCATTATACTTAGTTTGTACGTTATAATTGTATGATTGAATTTAATTTTCGTTTTGGCTTAATTGTGTGATGCCTCAATGGGTGATTATTTTTGGCTTAATCCAATAAGCCAACCATTAATATGTTTATTGGTATGATTATGAGATGCATATATTTATGCCTTAAGTATTATTTGATTGTTATTCCGATTTTTTCTATGTTGCTTCACAAATTTTTGTGTCATGTAGCCTAGGTTATATGTTGGACGTGGAATGCAAGAAGGACAACTCTCCCTTATGAAGTAATCCCAACATTTCTACTGTAAAGCATATTTGGTCCATACTCTTGCTCCTGAGGAACCTCTCTTGATGTGGGTATACCTTATGTTACTTGTAGGTACACATTGTTCTGGGTGCTGTTATTGTTAAGCAAATTCTCATTTAGCTACAACTTTGAGGTAAGTATTTTGTTATTGTTTTATTCTTCACATGATTGACTCAGTGTAGTAATTTACGTCATTCACCCTTCTTCAAAATTATGCAGATAAAACCACTTATAGAACCAACAAGACAAATCATGAAAATTGGGGTTAAAAATTATGACTGGCACGAGCTCTTTCCGAAAGGTAATGTTCATTTCTTGCTTTGTCGTGAGCATATATAACTGGAATACCAGACTTCACTTAATTCACTTATTTAACATGGATTGCTCTGAAATCAGTTAAGAGCAATGCTGGCGCAATTGCAGCTATTTGGGCTCCAATAATACTAGTAAGTTTTCTAAAGAAGTTTCAGAATCTATCCCATGTGTTGAAGCTATAATATATGCACTAAAATAAAGCATGCTTTATTATGGAAAAGATATATCTTAAGACCTCTCTAGAATTTTAGATGAAAATCTCTCATAAAAAGGCAATTGGCACACACTCCATGGCAATCTTTTGGCACAGATTTCAGTATTTGACAGACATATATATACACACACACATGTGTATATATATTGTATACAGGTTTATTTCATGGACACACAGATATGGTATTCTGTTTTCTGTTCAATCTTTGGTGGGCTTTACGGGATTCTGCATCACCTTGGTGAGGTAAGCTATCTCATCCTGAATGTAATTATATTAAAGTCATGTTTTTTAACAAAATATTACAAGTTTTCCCTTCACTTTATGGAAGTGAAATCTTTGTTAAATTCAGTCATAATAACGTAACATTCCAAATATACTATCCATTCTACAATAAACATCCCATTCTCCCTGAGGTTATTTGTTTTTGTCTATTAGGGTCTGTTTGGTTCAGGATGGAATACTTTTATACGTGGTGAAAAGTAAAATGGTGAAATATTTTTTCACATATTTAAAATTAATTTTTTGTCGGGTTGACATTGTGAACAAGTGCACCCCTTTAATTATGAAACTTTAAGCAAGAATAGAGAAGAAACTTTAACTCTAAATAGGTGAAAAAGTATTTCACCATATTGCTTTTCACCGCATTGAAACGTATTTTACCCCGAACCAAATGGACCCGTAAGTCTGAATCTGAACCATTCAGACTTAAGAGGTACTAAATGGTGCTTGTTGTTTTAAATGATTAAGAGGTTCAGACTGAACCATTCAGACTTAAGAGGTACTAAATGGTGCTTGTTGTTTTAAATGATTAAGAGGTTCAGACATAAAAGCAAACAAAATTTTCTGATTCAGATTCAGATGAAAAGCAATCCTCTCTAAATGCTAATCTTTGTTGGAGTATTAATCTCACTGCTCTTACTCTTTCTTAGATTCGGACATTAGGCACGTTGAGAAGTAGATTTCAAACTTTGCCTTCTGCATTCAATGTTGGCCTTATCCCACCCCCAATCAAAAAAGATAAACACAGAAATGGAAAATGGTTCTTGAGCCAGAGATTGCAGAAGGTATACCTTGTCAATTTTATGATATGTGGCTAAACTGTTTGGACGATTATGTGCTTCATTTGTGATATATTTCTTGAACGGATTTAGTTTCAGGTTTCAGAAATCGAGAAGAATAGTGCTGTGAAGTTTGTTATTGTATGGAACCAAATTATAAGTAGCTTTCGAGAAGAAGACCTGATAAGCAACAGGTTTATTATCTTCTGTTACAATGTTCTTTCTCATTGGCAGGGGCAGACTTAGGACAATTTCTACATTATGAAATTTTCCAAAAATTAAAAGGCTGGGGGGTATGGCCTTATCCATCGCCACACATTGGTAGAAACCTAACAGAAATATGTTCAATTGACAACAGGGAGGTGGATTTGATGAAAATACCTGTGTCGTCAGAGTTATTCTCCGGCCTTGTTCGTTGGCCCATTTTCCTTCTAGCAAATAAGGTATGCTGTCACTGTTCAAACGTTTTCCAATTCTCTGTTGGTGTTGTTTATAAATTCATTTCTTTGCAGTTTTCGACAGCATTAAATATTGCAAGAGATTTCGAAGGGAAAGATGCCAATCTTTTTAGAAAGATTAGAAAAGATGACTACATGCAGTTTGCTGTAAAGGAGTGCTATGATTCACTAAAATACATCCTTGAAATACTTGTGGTGGGCGATCTGGAGAGAAGGTATCGTAGAATGCATCATTTAATGAAATTACTCTACCATCTATGCTCATTGGACTTCAGATTCTCTTTCCTTAAAGAGAATTAGATAGGGTTCCTTTGTAGACATTCTTAATTGAGTGAAGTACACTTAGTCTTTTGATTCCCTCGGTGAAGAGGATCATTTTTTTATACGGTCCAGATATCTTACCAAAATTCACATATACATCACCAAAAATCACAGATACCTTACAAAAATTCACTAAGAACTGATTGATAGCTTAGATAACTACCTAAGCTAACGGTATCCTTTAACTTAAAGGTGTCTGCACTGCAGTCTATTAGTTTGTTACCCCAGGACCTAATTGTTAAAGACCCTTGTATATATGGATGACTCAATATACATGAACAATTTTGTAATCTTTTCATAACTGCCAACTTCTAGATCACTGTCTTACTCTTTGTGGTTTCATTACCTATTCAGGATTATTTCGGCCATCGTGGATGAGATTGAGGAAAGCATTGGGAAGTCAAGTCTTCTTGAGGATTTTAAAATGAGTGAGCTTCCAGCTATACATGCTAAATGCATTGAATTGGTCGAACTTCTGGTAAATGCTGCACTTTATAACTAATGTTTCTTTTTTTAGTGCATACTCTTTTTATTCCCCAAGTCTTTGATCCTCTGTGACATAAATTTATTCTTATTTCAGGTCGAGGGAAATGAAGACCACCATGCCAAAGTTGTGAAAGCACTCCAAGATATTTTTGAGCTTGTGACAAATGATATGATGTTGAATGGTTCCAGGTTTGTTGCACTGAGAATCTTTATTCTTTATAGGATAAATTTGCAATGTTTTACATTTACTAATTTTTTTCTCGAATGGCACAGGATATTGGATTTGGTTCACTCTCACCAACAAATAGAGGGAGAAGCAACTGAGTTTTTCAGCCAGATTGAACCACAACTATTTGCATCCGCACATTCTATCCATTTCCCATTGCCAGACAGTGGCCCTTTGAATGAACAGGTGCTTCTATGTACTTCTTTTCATGGTTTTTGTCTACTTCAATTAAAAAATGTGGTTTTTCTGTGGTCAAGAACATGTGCAAAATATACATACCATATTTTTGTACACACAAATAGAAACAAGCATACATATGAACACACATGTAAAATACAAATGAAAGAACTGATTTGATTTTTGGATGGTAGATCAAGCGTTTTCTTTTGCTGCTTAAAGTCAAAGATACAGCAGTGGATGTACCTTCCAACCTAGAAGCTCGGAGGCGTATTTTATTTTTTGCTACTTCTCTCTTTATGGATATACCTACAGCTCCTAAAGTTCACAACATGTTGTCTTTCAGGTCAGATATGATCATTTAGGGTGTGTTTGATTGGCATGTCATTTTTTTCCATGCAACATACTTTTTTTACTCATTCTTTACTTTTGTGGTGCTTGATTGCAAATGTATTCTATATAAGGTCTATGTTTGTGTAGTCAAGTTGTTCACTAAACATCGTTGTCCGGGGGCAAGGAATTTGTTGTACTCTCATTCCAACACAATTCCCCCAACAAACGATATGGGCAAGAGTCGAACCCGTGACCATTGCCTCTAATACCACTAGATGGATCTCAAACCACCATCTCACCTAAAACCAATTGGTGTTAAGGAGGGTAACTCTTGATCTTTTCTTGGGTTCACTCAACATCCTTGTCCTAGGGCATGGCATTTTCTGTATTCTCATTCCAACAATTACCACCGCCATTACTGCCCCCCTCTCCTCCCCCCACCCTCACTGATCCCTTCCCCAGTCTATAAACTCCTCCACAAATTTGTTCATCACCCCCATGATACTTGTATCCGTCTCCAGATCTGATATGTATTCCCATCATATCCTTAACTTCTCCGGAGCCACTCATGTTCTTGGAAGATCGATACAACCTAGGCTGCTTGATCTCCTTGATGAGGTCGCCCTTTTTTTATTGGATTTCCATGTGAGCTTTGATTAACAATGACTTCAATATTCGGCTTGTTTGGGAGTTTTTTAGAGGAAGGAAAGCAAAGGAAAGTTTTATTAGGATAGAAAAGAAAAGAAAGGAAAATTTATAAGAGATAAAAGAAAAGAAGAGAAGAGAAAGGATTTAGGAAGGAAGATAAAATAATTTTCTTTTCTAGTGTTTGGGAGTTGGAAAGAAAATAATTTTTTTAAGGGAAATAAGATACATTCTTTAGAAAACTTTCCTTTCTCTCCATTTCTTTCCAATTTGGAAGGAAAGTTTTGGAGAGAAAGGAAGGGATTTTTTTTTTAAATTTTCCTTTCTTTTCTCTCCTTTTAAACTCCCAAACGATGGAAAATGGTGAACCAACACTTTCTCTCCTATGTAAACTCCCTAACGATGGAAAGGAAGCATAATTTCCCTTCCTTTCCTTTCTTTTCTCTCCAAAATAAAACTCCCAAACAAGCTAGGGTTATTTACATTATGGGTAATTATAATTTGAGGTTTGAAGTTTTTTATATTGTGAACTTGGGTCCTTTTTGACGGATTTGTCAGTTTGACCAAGTTGACAACTTGATCAATTAAAAAATCACTAATTTACCCCTACTGGACAGTTTGAATTCTCTAAGCCACCCTTTACCTTCTTTATTTATTTTATCTTTTATGATTTAAATTAATATGTAAACTATACTCTAATTGCTTAAGAATAACTACTTAATAAAAATCATAATCTTAATCAAATACCTCTTAAAAACAATGTTAATTGAGTACTAATTTTACCTAATTTTAACTAAATCATATTTCTTGTTAAATATTAATCTGCAGTAAATCAAACATTAATATAAATTTAAACTAAATTGAACTCTCTTCTACAATCAAAATTGCTTTGTTGTTATTCAATATTATTAATTTTCATTTTCACATTTGTTGCTAGGGCTGCAAGCAACTAACAAGTAAATGCATTGAGATTGCACAAACTTTTTTTGTCTTTTTCTTTTTAATTTCTTATAAACATGAAATATTATAGTTTAAGATTTGAACAGTTAAACTTTATTCAACTAAATAAACAAGAGCTGGTACTGTTACATTACCTCTCAAACAGTAGTTTAAATTTGCAATCATGTTTTGCACTATGATTTTAATTTGCACCTCTCATTTTAAATTGTTTAGAGAGTGAAAATTCAAAGGATTTAAAATATAAAGCGCAAACCCAAATTATGATGCAAAACATTGAAAAATTCCTCCAAATTCTTATTACTAATCTGTCAGGGGGAAGAAAACCACAAATCTACATATACAATTAGACAATGTGTGTTCTGATGTTAATGTTATCATCGCAAATCTCACCCACATTCAAAATTTTCAACAATAACTTATTTTGTCTACGAACACCCACGAAACCATGGAAACAAATGATTATGTGCAACATTCCGCAACTAAAATTTCCAGGGAAACAAACAAATGCATCAATTAAATTCCAACCAACGAGAAGAAATCCTCGTCAATTAAATACCAACCAACGAGAAGAAATTCTCGTCTCTGTTCTTCCTAACAAGAAGAAATTACCCCATAGTATATGTATCATATGCATCCATGTGTACGAATATATAAAGTTAGAGAGGTTTAGGGTTGCAAAAAATTGTGTAAGGGTGTAGGTGTTTTCTGGAGGGAGATGAAGAGAGAGAAATAAGGGTATTTTTTAAGTTCATTGACAGGTTGATTGGATAAATTGATGGATTTCATCAAATTGGAACCCAAAGTTACAATATGGAAGCCTTCGTAGACGTTTCCGTAACTATTTGACCTCAAACTATAAACAGCCCTTAATTTTAAGAAGTTTTTTTCTTGAGCTTCGTATGGTCATTAATAGTGTAATAACTTCCAAATATTGTTGTTTGAAAGTGCTTTTGTATTACTTAAAATTAGATTAAGGGTGTGTTTGGGAAACCTAATTCCATGACATTTTTGGAATTGGAAAATTTTTAGTTCAATTTTTGAAAATTTTGAACGGGAAATTTTCCAATTCCAAAGCATGGAATTAGGGTTCCTAAACAGAACCTATGGATAATAGAATTAAGTAATGATATCAGGATTGTTCATATATAGATTAAAAAGGTAACTTTAGACTTCAATAAAAAACGAAATGGTCAAAGTTGACTCACTAACAGTTATGTGTAAATAGATGCACAAGGTTCAATTATCAAAAACTTTGGGGGACGACCTTTTAGACATATATTTTTGGGGCCAAATTCCGAACAACCCTTTTCGAATGATGCATTACAAGGTTATATTCTGTGAACAGTTAACTTCAACTCAAAAGTAAATGACCATTAGGGTTAGCCTAGTGGATGGCCCTCATGTAGGAATATTGAACCCAATCTCTAAAGTGAACCTGATAGCATCTGTAGTTTCTAACTTATTTTTTCTTTGATGAAGTAAAACTTTGCAGCGGATAATAGTACTGGAATCTAGGAAAATTGTCCCGTGTGTGTGTCTTAGTTTTTCTACCATGCTAATACAAAGAAACAAGTGTTCAATTTGATTTATGTTAGACCAATGACATTTTGAGGGAAAAGGTTCGAGGAAGGACATAAAATATATGCATATATTTTTGGGTTTGTTTCTTAAACTAAATGTGTATTTCTTGTGGTTGGTGAATAACTAGGGAAAGTGTACGGCTTACTTCATAGATTTCGTGTTTGACCAAGAATTTTCCCATTTAACACTTCATTCAATTAAAGCAATTTTTGCTGATTGAGGACTATCTCTTACTTAATGGACTTGTAAGAGAAGATAAAATTGTCAATAAACTAAAAAAAAATAGAAAAATTTCGACATTAGAAAATAATCTGGTGTTTGGTTGAAGAAGATTTAGTGGAGGTGATGTAAATTGATGAGAAGCGTGAACTTCACTAAAAAATATCAAGAACCCTAGAAATATTATTCATGGATTGTGAATAATTACAAAGAAGAAAGCCTTAAAATATAGTCTCTCCAAAAAAGTCCTAGTAAACATCAACTCTAAATAAGAGTTTAAATTAAAGCTAATACCTAGGAGATAATTGGGGGATAATATTTAAATAAAGAAAAGAGATAAAATACCAAAATTAATATATCACTCCTCCCTTATCCACTGTCCCCAAACAGCTGCTTCCCACTTCTCTCTCCTAAACTGCCACATCACTTCCCACTCATCCCTCTTCTTTTAGGAAGCTTGGCCTCGATCGTTAAAGGGGAATGCCATTGGTTTCATATTCACCCGAGTATAAAAAGATGAGATTGATCAGTGTAACCGGTGTCATACGAGAGATTTTTCTGCAAACTTTACACCCATATTAATAAATCACGTACATATGTCTTAGATCCAGAAGCTTCCTGGATATACTTTTTCATCTTGGCTCAAGCTGCGTAGGCTTCTTCCCATTATTGCTTGGCGTTGATACAATCCATTCTACCAAACCTTTGCATATCCCGTAGTTTTGTTTCTCTGAGTCTGAATATGTTTAATCCACTTTAAACCCTAGTATTTGAATATTTTTCCAGTGAATCAAACCTGTCAACAAATGTGTCCGCGCCCATCTTCCCTTCAAAGTTTTGACATCTCTTCCCGGGTATCCCTGTGTATGTTTCACTCTAATATCATCAGAAGTCAGGGATATCTTATTGGTCTTGATCCGCCACAGCGAAAGAGTCTTCATCATCATCTCCGGACGAGTCATCAGTGTCGAGACTTGCCACGACGTCACGGAGTTGCGGGAAGCCGCGAAGGGGCTGGGCAGCAGGTTGGCAGTTGTTGTGATTGACACGGCTTGTCTCTTTGTTCACTGTACGGGCCCTTTGGACACTCAAATGACGTATGTCCTGGTTCCCCTCTAAGCCAAGCAAACATTTGGGGCATACATATTTGCATGCGGTACGCGTGCTGTGTTCCATTCTTCCTTGGGAGCGCTTTTGGCATCACCGTGTATGGAATGACACGTGGTGGTTATCTGGTGGGAGTTCCTCGATTTCCTCTCGCACATAGTTGTTGGAAGGTCAACTCTTGAAAGGTAGGCAGAGGGGTCAGAAGGATCGGATGGTGGGGCTAGGGTGGTGTGGGAGGTTGTCCCCAGAGGCTGTATAGGGATCCAGGCAGCACACCACACTGGAACGCGTCGGACGAAGCATGGGACAGCTGCCTGCATCGCACGCTACAATGGAAGGGGCTGCCCGGGGTTTGGTAGGCTTGTTGTGGGTGGGGGTTGACTGGCTGGTTTCTTGCACCTACTCCCTTAGCCATTGTCCCCAAACCGCCGGCTCTGTCTTCTTTCTCCTAATCACCAGGAGGGCTTTGCTTTTGAGGAATGTATTACACTAGGCATACATGTTTAAATATACTACAAATATGTGAAACAATACACTTGCAACTATTAATCGAATAAGTTCAAAATTTCCTGTTTTGTTAAAACATAGTCTATTCTTGAGATGCAGTGTATATATTACTATAAATATTTCACAAAATTTTAGGCACTCCATTTATCATTGTTGAAGAATGTTGTGATAATTACTTCTGTCTCCTGTTAATTGAAGCATTTACCACTGGTCCTGTGACAACAATATTCAATATGATCATTTATATAAATATATTGTGATGTTAGTCACACTACTAATAATTTTACAAGGGATAAAACTACTACTCTTAACTAACACACACACACACACACACACACACACACACACACACACATATATATAGGAAGAGAAATGATGCTTTAACTTTTATACAAGCATCCACATATATTTGACGGGAATGACATGCAATTATCGTTTTAGTGTTGAGATGATTGTTTATTCGGCCATAGATTGTTCCTGATCCAGTGTATTCTCTTTTGGTTATAGTATTTTGACTCCACACTTTATGGAAGAAGTTAAATTTTCAACAAAGGAGCTCAATGCAAGCCAAGAAGAGGTTTCCATCAGCTTTTATATGCAGAAGATATATCCAGGTTCCTATGATTATGACTTTTTATAAAAATGTTTTTAAAATTGGATTCTCTCTTCTCTACTAGGATTCTGCTTTAGCACCTAACTCTTCCTTCTCTAATTAATTTCAGATGAGTGGAAAAATTTTCTGGAACGTACAGGAAATGAAAATTATGAGGAATTAAATGAAGAAATCAAGGAGGAAGATATTAGAGATTGGGCTTCTTTTCGGGGGCAAACTCTGAGTAGAACGGGTGAGTGGCAATAATCCAGGACTTTTGTTGCGATTCAATTTTGTTTCAAAACTTGCAGATAATTCGGTCGTCCTTACTGAACTTTCTTTTCGTTTTCCATGGTTCCTATAGTCCGTGGAATGATGTATTATAGGCAAGCATTAAAGTTACAAGCTTTTCTTGACCTCGCTGAAGATGAAGGTATGTCTCATGACTGCATTTTTCTTGAAATTTCTAATAGATGCTACCATTTTGAAGCGTCATTGTGTTATTAGTTTATTATTTCAATGAATCCCAAGCTGTACAATCTTTCTGGGTTTTTGAATTACCCCCTTATGATAAATTAGAGATACCCTCTGTTTTCATAATAATTAGACTTCCCCATAAGGGGACATGTGTAATCATTATTGAGGGTGATGTATTTGATATATCCCCTTTGATAATGCTTATATTTGTTATATCTCCCTGTTATAGGGGTTAAGTCAAATTATTATGAAAAACAGGAGTATCTATAGTTTCAGCATTATCACCGGGATAACTCTTAAACCCCCAATATTTTTTTACACGTGTCCTAATCTTTGATTCTTTACTCTTGCAGATATTCTTCAAGGTTATGATGCCATTGAAAAGGGGAATGGTACATTATCGTCTCAAATTGATGCTTTAGCAGACTTGAAATTCACGCATGTTATTTCCTGTCAAATGTTTGGATCACAAAAATCCTCTGGCCATCCCCAGGCCCAAGACATACTTGATTTGATGATAAGGTAATAATGCTTTTCTGGTAAATGAGAAAAAAGGTCAGTACATGATCTCCATGCCCCAGCACCCAAAAAAAAAATGAAAAAAAGGGAAGATTAGGAGACACTTGACTTTAATTATGCATTTGTTGCTTAAAGGTACCCTTCTTTGCGTGTCGCTTATGTTGAGGTGAAAGAAGATATGGTAGCAGAGCCTCGAAAGGTCTATTCATCAATATTAGTTAAAGCTGTCAATGGGTTGGATCAGGTACTGGAACACTGTCATTCATTAAAGGAGTCTATAATAACGGACTCATACACTTGAAACTGATTTCTGAAAATACATGCTGGACCATATACAAACACATCTATTTGGAGGAAAAATATTCATAGTTGTATGATGTCAAATGGAACCAAATAAAGTTATGTGATAGATAATATAAAATCTCTATTCTCAAAATTTCAAAGCATGTTTGGGACTTTATGTTAATAATCACACTACTATTGACACTATATCACTAGAAACTGCAAGTTAGCAAAGGGTTGTAATTTTCTTTTCATACGCCCACGGTTTCATATATATTTTTTTGTCACTAGATTACATTGTCAGTTCCTCAATTGTTTATTTTTACAAATGAAGAAATGTTGCTTATGAGATGCATTAACTTGTTAAGGATTCGTATATTTTTGTATTTACACATGGATTTGATTGATCGGCATATTTATTGTGGAAATTTCTGAAGATTCCATCCTTAATGAGTAATGAAGTCGCTAGGCAGTACGGAGGGATGGTCTAAACAACAAAACTCAATTTTTAATTTTTCAAATTAAATGTTAAACGTAAACAGGAATAACCCAAATGAAACTTTGCACCAATTTTAAACCAATTATTGTGATAAAGGATTTACCAAATTTTATCTTGTCCTAAAACATGCATCTAGGTGTGAACAAGAATAAAATAAAGCAATAAACCACAACACGCCGATGTACGAGAAAAACCCACAATGGGAAAAACCTTGGACGGCCCAGTCATCCAAATTCACTATGATGAGATTTTACAAAAGTCGACAGATGACTTATAATAAAGACTCGGCGCCCTCACAAGTCTTGACACATTCTCAATCTTCAACCTCTCATCCACAGTGACATGATGGAGTCCACCTGCACAACTGCAACAACGTGTGAGTCCACACATGCCTCGGTGTCCACCGATAAGACTCAGCTACTGTCTACGGATTTGAAACACGAATGCACCGCTTCTTCACCGCAACACCACAAACAGGGAGTCCACCGTATGTAAACAACAAATACGGAATCCATCGTATGAAATATACTGAACATAGATGATGATGAGTAAAACCTTGATACCAAACGAGATCTCAAAGCATAAAAAGATTGAATCATGGATCTCAAAGATCCCGAGTGAAACTAGGGTTTGGAGGCTTCTGGTTTGTGATTAGAAAGTGATTTTCGCCAAAATTCTCAATGAAAACTGATGCCAGCACTCCAATTTATTAAAAAAAAACACGTTTTTCTAGGCAACTCGTTCGAATGAGATTATTAAGTACGTTCGAATGAGTTATGCATTCTTGTTTGAACGGACATCGAACGAGCTTTGAACGAACAATATGTACAAAACAGAAAATTCTCATTTGAAGCTCGTTCGAACGAGATTGCCTTTTCGTTTAATCCTCGTTTGAAGTTCGTTCAAACGAGACTGCCTTCTCGTTTGAAGGTCATTTGAACCTCATTTGATCGATCAAAAAGCTTAAAAAAATTCTTAAAAAATCTTCTTCCGAAAATAAGCTCAATGATTATAAAACATAAACACCCAAAACTAAATCCAAGGATCAACATAATATGCATTCATACCTCTCGAGATCCATGGACGATGAAGACTAAATATGGCACGAAACATGGCAAGATGAATATAGTCTCTAAATCTTGACCGTAACATCTTCATTCAAACACGTCAAAGGCTCACACCAACACTATCCTATGACTCAAAATGTTTTGTCCGGAATTTAATCAATACATACAAATTGACTCAATCGGAAATTTGTCCTTAAAAATAATCAAATATTGACAAAAAAAATCTGGTTATGTACTAAGTGTTTTATAAAATCAAGAAGAGTTTTTTCATTTAGTTAAAATCTGAACCTGTTAAACAGTTGATTTTGCACACGTATTTAGCACACAAACAAAAACAACATACATAAATACAAAACTTATAGTAGTAAATTTGATTCCTACATTCTCCCTCTTGTGCTCGCTTCTTGATTTGACAATGATGCTTTATAATTTTATAAATGTGCGGTGAATCGTTTTTGACGTATGTAAATTATTGCACCATTGTTGATATAACTTATGCCATGTAGACCAGCCAAATTCCATTGGAATCTAGGTCTTTTTTGCCTAATATAGACATTTTTAATTCTGATTCAACAGTATAAGCATAAATGCAACATTATATACATGACGACCTGTTTCCAGCATCATGCATACTTGTTAGAATATTATCATTTATGATGTAATTTTTGAGTCACAGCTCGATCAGTAGGAATCTGAGTTTTGAAACTAAAATGAACAAGCATTGTATTAATCTTACAATTCAATTCCATTCCATTCGACTGGTAGCTATAGATTCTTGAATCATGTATATAATCTACACTATCATACTCATTTTTTATCTTATGGATTAAATAGAGTCCCAATGAATTTTGACTTTATGTCACGTTTTCCTGGCAAACTTTTGTTATAAAGTGAAACATATTCTATTATGGGGTTATGTTATTTATGGATAGATTAGAGTGAAGAAAAACATCCATTAGGAAATAAATTGTACATGATTTTGAAAATAACCTGAAGTCAATTTTCAATTTCAGTATTTAATCAATTGAAGACAATAATCGTACTTAAGAAAAGTGGATAATGCACATTTCAATTTACTAAGGGATCAAAACAACAATAACGCATTAAGAACCAAATGCAAACAAATATCAATTGCAATGCAATATGCGCATGTCCCGCTCTTACCTGGATTTTTTTTGGAAGTTAGTTTATTGGAAGTTAGTTTAAAACGCTGTGCCTTAGACCACCGGTTCAACGAGGTCTCACAAACGGAATTGGGGTCTCCTCTGCCAGTTGCTTTATGTGAATTCTTAGGTTTTTTCTCCCAAAAGGACCTTAGGCACTGCCTATTCTGGGCATAAACACACGTAAAACTTGGTTTCGTTCCATGACTCTAAACAGTGAATTCCATATCCATTCTAATGACAATTCATTGCTCCTTTCTATGCATATCAAATCACACATTCATGATATATCATGTGACTATTAGTTCATATAGCTAAGTTCTCAATTATATGCATATATTCACGCTCCAAATATCTAAAGCTGGCCTGTCCTCAAATTTAGCCTTTCACTTTGTTTACTATTTTTACCAATAATGCTAATTTTGATTTTCAACAACAAAAAAGGACGAGGGGGGAATAATCTCTCAATCAAAAAGAATAAAATTAAAGGAATGTTTCATTGTTTTTATAATAAAAAAGATATTATATTGAAAATATTTTTATTAAATATATTATATTGGTCAGGTAAATGTAAAATAAAAAACGTACTCTCATTTATAAGCAATATACTTGAAAACATACATATAGTACCAAATTAGCCCAGAAAGAATCTTTAAGTATCTCATATCACGTTTTAAAACCAAAGCAATGAATTGCTGTGTGCCGATACCCATACACCACGCCTAAGGGTCATTGATCAAATAGAGGGAAGCATAACAATGCTATCACGCCCTAACACTCCTCCTAACATCCTAATCTGAAGTAAGCTCATCCAAACAATTTGACAAATTAAGCTTATTTCGTATTAAAATCCTCACAGACATTAAATCATGATTTTATAAACAGGTAAATTATAATTTTTGGCAAAAAAAATTATGTTAGATTTACATATTCGTTCGAAGCTACGTTGCCCACTGCTTTAAAAGGTTTAATTATTCAATGTATGCGCGCAGCAATGTATATCATGATCTAATACGACCCTTGACATGAGAACCCATCAGTCTGTGGAGAGGCAAACCAAGGTGAACCAAAGACACATCCATAACAGCTAAAGAATAATGAGAAGAATGGAAAAAAAGTAGTATAGATACAACGAGCTTTGGATTGGAAGGACAAAACTTTCATGTGTATTGTGCCTTTCAATCCTCCCCAAGCACATTACTTACATAATAATGGTAAAAGTACAATACTACCCTCCATACACAAAAGAAAAATAAGGCTCGCCAGGGTGTGGGATTTGTATCTTTGGGCATATGGCCTCGGCGCGCTGGATATCGATATTAGCCGCATTGTAGACAACTGGTACCAATGCCCCACGCCCGTACCCCCTCACTATGTATAATAGGTCTTTGTGGTGGGTGATCAGCTGCACGTGCTGGCATGCCATGTTACTCGGTTGGAGATGTGGGACTATTGGTAACCTGATGTGCTACCGCCGACACCGATCCCCAGGAACTAGATGCGGATACTGTCCCCGTCAGATAAAATAACATCTGCCTTGTAAGGTCTAGGACTATACTACCTCGTCCCTATCTAAATGATATCTTTCAAATCCATGGTTGCCACACCTGCCTCGCGGTTGTCCCCAACTGCAGCTGACTATGTACCATGATGAGGTTGCTATGAATCTCACCCATAGTAATATGTATGTGATATCGTCCCTATGCTAGAATGACGGGGTATGCATCGGCATTGGCATGCCCCTCATCCATTGACATATGCTAGATTGACGGGGTATGCATCGGCATTGGCATGCCCCTCATCCATTGACGGGTGCAGGCAATGCAGGTACTTGAGCCAGAAAAACTGCAAATGGAAAAAATTAACTGAATAATGAAATTAACAAGGCTGCAAAATTATATGGAATATAACTAAACAAAATTAAATAAATGAACTTACCTGCAAGATCTAAGTGAATCCGTTCACCTGTGACGACCATTGTGGAATGCCACGTAGACTGCCCTGCTGGTACGCCACATCCAAATCGGTATACTGATGCACCATGATGGCACCACACCAATCAAATTGATCCATCTGCCCAAAATCAATTAGAGGGGCAGCCAGTCCAACCTAATATCACTATTGCCAGTTGCGAAGAACAACTGACCTAAAGCATAAAACATGAACACCCTCAATATATCCGTCATTTTTCGAAAAATATCTCGGTTTCACTGTGCTAGATGAGATATGCCCCTCCTCAAGCTCAGGAAGATAGCGTTAGGCAAACTTGTATGTGGTTGCTGTTGAAGGGAACAATCTCTCCCAGATAGTGGCCGTCAAAGGGAACAATCTCTACTTGACCAACCTAAAACCCTTTTAGCATGGTAAAGTCTAGAGGGATAAATCATATCTCCCTACAGGGGATGTGAAATGTATGGGTCATATCCCACTACCTCAAGCAATGCTAGAATGAAGTGCTGTAGGGTAAAGTAATAATGCCCCTGAAATTACTGGCCTGAATCTGCTCAACCATGAAAGCGCAACCTACACCTGCCTTCGACATATCTTTCCACCATTTGTGGACAAATTTAATCGCACTGAAGCTTTATGTCTGGGATTTCGTGATTAGAATAATATATTTATGAACGTAATTAAAAAACTATTGTTTAGTAATTTATTAAATTATCAGAATCTACGTTTCCGTCCATAACAGAAAAATTAAATGAAAACATCTCTAATAAATTTATGCACTCAAACTCAAATTTGAAGAATTAAAAATGAATTTACTTCTCTTCATTTTTTCTTTCTTCCTCTTCTCACAAGGTTTCTCTAATCTTTACCAAATGTTTTTCTTTTCAATATTAATTGTTTTGGCTTAAAATATACAAAATTTTGTTATTAAAATGAGGAGATTTTAAAATATCTAATTGTCTTGTTTATTCCTTTAACTTCTATAGGAGATATACCGCATAAAGCTCCCAGGTCCACCGAATATTGGAGAAGGGAAACCTGAAAACCAAAATCATGCCATAATTTTCACACGCGGTGAAGCTCTCCAAACAATTGATATGAACCAAGTATGCCTAGTCTCCAATTCTAAAAGACAAACAGTTTTATGCATTTTGTTCTTATAATGCACGTTATTACATTATTACAGGATAATTATATGGAAGAAGCTTTGAAAATGAGAAATGTCTTACAAGAATTTCTACGGCACAAAGGAAGGCGACCTCCAACAATACTTGGTTTGAGAGAACATATATTTACAGGAAGGTCAGTTTTGTGGTTCCTTGAAAATTTAATTTTGACGAGTATTCTATAAAATGAGATATGTATTTCATTGCATGTATGACTTTTCGTTTATGAACCCTTGACGATGAAGAATTTCTTGACCCAAAACATCTTTTCATAGCAAAGTTTAGAACTGTCCAAGCAGAAGTTGAGTTCATTAACATGACTTAAATATGAAAACACAATTCTAATTGTGTTTGGATTATTTGATCTATTTCTTTTTTTTTATGATATGCATCATATTAAAAAAGAAGGGGTAGAGTTTGTTGGGTTTGAAACATTTTAACCAACATTTTATCAACAATTTTCCATTCAAAATGAGCTATGAAACCGATAATTAGATGATTACTTTTAACACAAAATAACAAGAAAGCGAAGAATTAGCTCCAAGAAATTGTGATAAAATATAAATTGGATGTACAATGACTCCTTCGTTAATAGGGTAGAGATTCAGAATTCTTATGCTGTCTCTTTAATTGCAGTGTTTCTTCTTTAGCATGGTTCATGTCTTATCAAGAAACCAGTTTTGTCACCATTGGTCAAAGAATTCTAGCGAATCCTCTCAGGTAATCATTGCCTTGTACATGCTTATATATTGAGAACTATCCACGCAATATTACAGTGTCTGTGGAGATTGTTCTTGGTATCACCCTCAAACAATAAATCCTATCTCATCAATTTAAAGATAACAGGCGCATTCAATCTGTTAGTGCTGAGTCATTTTTTAATTTTCTTTTATCATGTATTGATTACACAGGGTCAGATTCCATTATGGGCATCCAGATTTGTTTGACAGGGTATTTCACTTAACAAGAGGTGGGATAAGCAAAGCATCAAAGACAATTAACTTGAGTGAGGATGTTTTTGCAGGTAGTAATCAGTTAATCTGTTCTTAGTTCTTTTTAAACACCCTCGTCTTTATAGATGCTGAAATAACAGATCTTCTCATAAAATATAGGATATAACACTACGTTGCGACGGGGATATGTCACATACCATGAGTATATGCAAGTTGGCAAAGGTCGTGATGTGGGCCTTAATCAAATCTCAAAGTTTGAAGCCAAAGTAGCAAACGGCAACAGTGAACAAACTCTTAGCCGTGACATACACCGCCTTGGACGTCAGTTCGATTTTTTCCGGATGCTTTCTTGTTACTTCACAACCATTGGGTTTTACTTTAGCAGCCTGGTATGTTTTTTTAACTTGAATAATCTTGCGTTTCTTCTGTTAGAATAGTAGTAATCTCCACATCTCAATTTGAAACTGCATTAGAATCTCTATAATGTAAGTGTTGATTTTTAACCTTATCATACTCTATGTTAATTGAGTTGAATGTACAATTTATATTTACTGGCAGATATCGGTAATTGGAATTTACGTGTTCCTTTATGGGCAGCTATACCTGGTTCTTAGTGGTTTGGAGAAAGCACTCCTTATTGAGGCTAGAATCCAAGACATAAAATCCTTGGAAACAGCACTAGCCTCTCAATCATTTATCCAGATGGGCCTCTTAACAGGCTTACCAATGGTGGTGGAGATAGGGCTGGAACGAGGTTTTCTCACGGCCCTTAAAGATTTCGTACTCATGCAATCACAGTTGGCTGCTGTTTTCTTCACGTTCTCCCTGGGTACAAAGTCCCATTACTACGGTCGAACTATTCTTCACGGGGGCGCCAAGTACAGGCCCACAGGCCGAAAGGTGGTGGTGTTTCACGCCAGCTTCACCGAAAACTATAGACTATATTCACGGAGTCACTTTATGAAGGGATTCGAGTTACTTATTTTGTTGATAGTTTATGATATGTTTAAGCGATCCTACGAAAGCAGCATGGCATATATGTTGATCACTTACTCTATCTGGTTCTTGTCAATGACTTGGTTGTTTGCCCCGTTTCTGTTTAATCCATCTGGGTTCAACTGGGGGAAGATTGTGGATGACTGGAAAGAATGGAACAAGTGGATCAAGCAGCAGGGCGGAATAGGAATTCAACAGGATAAGAGCTGGCAGTCTTGGTGGAATGATGAGCAGTCTCATCTTCGGCATTCGGGCTTGTGTTCTCGTTTGATTGAGATACTTCTTTCTCTTAGATTCTTCATTTACCAGTATGGTCTTGTCTATCATCTTGATATCTCTGGACAGAACAAGAATTTTGTTGTTTATGTGCTATCATGGGTTGTCATCATTGTCATTTTCCTGTTGGTCAAGGTAAATTCCTATTTATAGCTTTCTTGTAGATAATGTATGATTCCTATTCTGTAAGCTTTTATAAAGTGATATATATATATATATATATATATATATATATATGTGTGTGTGTGTGTGTGTGTGTGTGTGTGTGTGTGTGTGTATATATGTATGTATGTACGTATCATTTCATGATTTATTTGTTTTAAGTCAATTAATTGTTATATTATATTACACTTAATTGACACAATCAAGTTTATTTAGCAATTCATGCTCAATGCTAAGCCGTTTAACATTTATAAAAAGAATAAATTTATAAATAAAAATAGAACACAAAATTAACAACAAATCTAATAGATAATTTTATCCTAGAAATATCTCAATTGATTGAATATAAAAATATTGAAAAATGTCACCTGATTTGAGCCTTTTATTCCCTCTCCAATTTCATCTACTTAGTTAATCTAGAAAGTAAGAACCTGGTAACAAAAAAAATAATTACATAAAAAAAAGTAATAAGACCTTGATGAATTTAAAAAAAATCAAACTAATAGAAAAAACATAGTAATAAAAAGGGTTAGGAGTTGATCACAATTTCCCAAATGTGCACTTTTAATGTTATTAATTATATTCCGGTTAATACCTTACATGGACTAAAAATCACTTAGAAAGAAATAATACATTAAAACTATGATCAAAATAGAGATAATAGTAGTGGCGTAGATTAGCTCCAAACCTTCTGCAAAAAAAAAAATGACAATTAGAAATAGTTGGTGTAGATTGTGCCAACATCAATTAGCTCCAATTTGGAGCCTCAAAACCTTCTGAAAAAAAATGAAAAAGCACTTGTGCACACACACACACACACACACACACACACACACACACACACTGTGGCTACCAAGAAAATTTTGTGGGTAGTTGAAAAAATGGGTCCCTAGAAAAATGAGAATATTAAATTAGTGTTAGATTTTTTTGGATAGTTGAATCATTATTTGTACGGATTTTTATTGGATAACTGAAAAAATGGGCTCCTAAAAAAATAGACTCATTTTGAAAATGGGTATTTTTTAATGTGCATACAATATTTTTGGACCCCTAAAATGCATATATATTGATGCTTACTCTAAAATGGGTCCTGTGCCACCGCCCATTTGGCACATGGCCAGGGCCGGCTCTGGTAATATATGATATAGATTCCCTCATTAAAAGGAAACAGCTAAATTTTGTTAGTCAAGGTAAATGCCTACTCACTCTTTCCTGTTAGACAATATATGCATGCATATTGCAGGGAAACCCCGTTTAGTTGGGGACATTAAGATATAGCATTTGACTCTCAATTTGAGAATGAAACTCTACATTTGTTTGATCGAACTTTATGTAGTAAATGTATTGTTTGTAGTCAAGGACGTATACAGATGTTTCTAAGAAGGCAATGTTTTCGTGTAGGACACCAATACTTCACGAACACATGTCCAACACTTCTTTTCACATGCTTATATGATAAATGTGAGTTTCTCTGTTACAAACATGCATCAACAACATTTTTTAACATGTCCATAATTTCAATATACAATACTTTATTTGGGACACGTGTTGACACTTCTTGGGTGTCAAATGTGACCCCAAAACATATAATGTTGATGTATAACTTTCTTTTTTATGCTAATTTAATTGCAAGAAGAACCGAAGGGAAGTTTATCATATTAATGTGGAACATTTTAATGCACGAGTGCATGTGGAAGAGAAATGTAATTCTCTTAGTTATGTGTACAATGTACATATACCCAATTACACATCTTTATACTTGCATACAGATCTATATTATTGTCTACAAAATATAAGTGATTATTAATTAAAATGATACAAAAGTTACTAAGTTCACATTTAAGTCATTAATGATATTTATTATATTCACTTGCATATAAATAATAATTTATATTGAAAATTTGCTATATTGGCATGCTGGTATAGTGTCATATCTGTGTCCCAAGTCCGTATCCATGCTTCATAACTAGTTGTACTTTTTTAGACAGCATAAGATATTTGCCAATAATCTGCATGATCTCAATGTGTTTTCCAGGTAGTGGACTTGGGGAGTAAACTTCTCAGCACTAATTATCACTTTTCGTTCAGGCTATTTAAGGCGGCTCTCTTTCTGGGTGTTTTAAGCACTATGATAATTCTCTCTCGCATCTGCGAACTATCGGTAATGGACTTGATCGTGTGCTGTCTTGCTTTTTTTCCAACGGGTTGGGGTTTAATTCTGGTAAGCTTATTCTAATTTATTCTGTGTTTCTGGTGTTCGTTTCGCCTAAATTTCACTGAAAGTAAATTTAATCTGGAAAGTGGGAAAAAAATGGCCTATGGATGTCTGCACCCCTGAACTAGTGGTGCTAGGCCGTCGGGGCAGCGTAAGGCTCCCTAGAGACTAGGTGGGTGCCTAGGGGGTTTTATTTTTTATTTTGAATATAATTTTATAAAAAATCAACTGTAAGGGAATGTTTGGTTGGGCATATTTGCCATGTCAAATCGAGTATCTCAAGGAACATTTCATATTTTCTCACTTTTTAGTGTTTTGTACTCATTTTTTTCGGATTCTGCAGGTTGCACAAGCTTCAAGGCCCATGATAGAGGTGAGAGGACTTTGGAAATTTGTAGAGGTATTTGCTCAAGCTTATGATTATGGTATGGGGATCGTTCTTTTTGCACCCATAGCTTCATTGGCGTGGCTCCCAGTCATCTCAGCTTTCCAGAGTCGTTTTCTATTCAATAGGGCTTTTAGCAGGAATTTGCAAATTCAACTCATTCTTGCAGGCAAAAAGAAGCACAGATAATTTGTCCTACACCGAGACCGGGTACATATATAGAATATACGTATAGTCAATTTATTGTCACATTCCCCTTTTAGAAAGTGTGATATGCAAATGTATAATGTGTATAGATGTAGTAATTCTTATGATTCATAGTTATATAATTACAATTGTAAGGTCCTATTTTTTTTTTCTGTAGTAAAAGAAAGTTGAAGGCTCATTGTAAACATTTCAGGGAATTTGATTAGTGAATAACGATGACAATGTTCTTTGCATGTTTCATCTTTATATACATATATATATAGTCAGGTTCTCATTCATACCAAGTTTATATACCGAATTTTTTAAAATAGTAAAAAAATTATTTTTGAGTTGAATTTTTTTATATGATATTTAAACATTTTAAGGGATCCACATAAAAAAAATCAGCTAAAAAAAACTTTTTTTGCTATTTTTAAAAAATCGGTCAAACTTTCACAGCTTTTAAAAAAGCTGTGAAAGTTTGACCGATTTTTTAAAAATAGCAAAAAAAGTTATTTTCAGCTGATTTTTTTATATGGGTCCCTTGAAATGTTTAAATATCATATAAAAAAATTCAACTCAAAAATATTTTTTAAATATTTTATTAAAATAGGTTTGCGCCAGCAAGTAAGTAAACTTGGTATGAGAGCGTGCCTCTCTCTCTCTCTCTATATATATACAGGGGCGGATCCAGCCCGGGCCAAAGCGGGGCGGCCGCCCCAGTTCATTTTTCAAAAAAAAAAAAAAAGTATTTTTTTTTTTTTGGTAAAAAATTAAACCTGGAGGTGACTTGTAATTATATTAAAAGTTTAGGGAAAAATCTGTAATAAACAAAAAAAAAACATAACTTAAAATGGTGCTCTCTCTCCTCTCGTACCAAAGTAACAGAAAAACCCTATTTTCTAAAGAGTCCGCCGCTCTCTCCACCCGTTTCCCTCCACCCGCCGCTCTCTCCACCACCGCCCTGCTACTCTCCACTCGCTGCCTTGCTGCTTTCCACCCGTTGCCCTGCTCTCCATAAAAATTTTGCATCTGTGTGTTGAAACCCTATTTCATCATTTATTTATTGTGTATATTTGTTTATGTGTCTGTTTATATGTGAAATTATATTTATACTACTGAAATTATATTAAAATTATTTATACTAAAATGAATTTAAATTTATAATGTGAATTTATAAATTTATTTTGTGTATTGTTTATATGTGTCTGTTTATTTATTTTTGTGTAAATTTATATAAATTTATATGTGAAATTAAATTAAATTTGTAAATATTGGGAATCAATAGAGAAATTTTTTAAACGAAAAAGAGAAGACAATGCACCAACCGTATCTGAAGCTGAGGTTCAATCATCTCCCACTTCAATCAGTGTTGAAAATGAATATAATGCCCAAAAAAGTAAAAACAGCCCAAAAAATGCTCGAAAAAACTCGACCCCCCCCCAAAAAAATCGCCTCGGGGGCTCCCGCCCCCGAACCTCCGGCAACTATTGAAACTTTCGCCCCAGTTCACACAAAATCCTGGATCCGCCAATGTATATATATATATATATATATATATATATATATATATATATATATATATTTCTAAATGCCTTGTATAAGCATGGTAGATTTGTGAGGCCAAACACTTTCTAGATGAGTTTCAAAACTGTTTGGGTTTCTATGATTTGATGTGTTGGATGATAAAGTGTTTGAGTTCCAAAAATTTCTGAACTGTTACGTCTCTCCTTGACTGAATGATATATAATCCAACATCCTACATTTTAAAGTTAATATGGGTAATTGGGTTCCTCCTCAAACAAGTTCTTATATGAAAAGTAGACAGTTTTATTTTGGTCACAGCATTGAGGAAACAAAATTGTAACTTTACGAGTCATGATGTTTGAGATTAGTTTCTAATATAAACGAACCAAATTTAGGTATATAAAAATCATCAATTTAGTAAGCTATCCACAATAAGGTCATATAAACGGTTGTACCCGGTGCATAAGGCGCTCGCTTAATTATTTATAGATGTTGGCTGACCTTACTCTCATATGTGGAGAGACTGCTGCCATGTCTCGAATTTGAGGCTAGTCATAGTTTGAGCGAGGATAATTGCATCGCACCAAGGTACGAATAAGGTCGTATATTATTTTCAATTATTTATGAGGAATATAAACTCTCAAATCATATCCTACTCAGTTGTCATAAAATCATTGATTAAGGGTATCATTCTTAAATGTACGAGACAAGTAGAGTGGTCCACTATACTAAGTTTTATAACCCACCATTAAAGTGGCATCCAAACATATAATTGATCATTAATTTGAATTTTGTCATAAATTAAAGTTACACGTTCTTTTATTCAAGTTCAACCCTTAAAAAGAGACAATCAATTCACCGCGGTATGTTAAAAGCAAGTATTAAAGGTCTTAAGGATTGAAACCAAAATGATTGTTAAATTACCTATAGTGCATGATTTGCAAGTGGGGTGGTGGCGCAGTTGGCTAGCGCGTAGGTCTCATAGCTTCTGAGTTATCCTGAGGTCGAGAGTTCGAGCCTCTCTCACCCCATAATTTTTGTTCCTCAAAATTCATTGAACTTATTTGGAAAAGATTCTAGCGAATTATTATTATTACTACCTTCAACTTTCGGATTATTTACCTAATTTTTCAGGTAATTTTGGGTATACCCCTTGGAAACAGTTAGATTTGAACATATTTTTTATTTAAAAGGTGCTAAAGCTTTAGGAACATTGTGTTATTCATATCTGAGTTGTCTAATGTGATCTCAGATTTTAGTACAATTCAACGTTTGAATATCTAACAGTAGATTGAAACCAAATTTTGTATATTTTTTTTTGTAAACATTAATTCTAAGTCAACTCAAGATTTCGACTCATTTTTTGTTATGTCAAATTGCATTGGTTGGTGTTTGGAATTCACTGGTTACCATTTAAAATTCCAACCAATACAATTTGACATAACAAAAAATGAGTCGGAATCTTGAGTTGACTTAGAATTAATGTAATAACCAGTGAATTCCAAACACCAATCAATGCAATTTTGACATACTAAAATGTCGGAAAAAATAAGTCGAAATCTTGAGTCGGTCTACAATTACTCTTTTATAAATTAAATCATCATTATATAATTGATGACCAAGTTTTGTATTAGCATGCGGAGTTCAAATTTGTTGACCCTCTTTCAAGATAGATATAGTGATTTTTCTATCTTATTAATTGAAATGTTAAAATCATTAAATTTATGTTCCGAGTCCCATAATTTTTAAAGATCAATAGGATGAGAGGGTCACTGTTATACCATTAATATGGTATGATTCCTAAACCAATCAGAAGAGGACACATGGACTCATTATTTACCAGAACAAGGCCGGCTCATGTAACAGTGAGATCGACTCAGATATTAGAAGGGTCGACCTAGGCGTTTTGGTCGGCCTTAGTATTTAAGACAACCCACTTAACTCCGTCATTTAACATTTAGGTTAATTCTGTCAAAATAGCTCCGTCACAATATGAATGAGTCAGGCAGTGGAATAATGTTAGTAGTGCACCCAAATGATGGAAACAAACAAATATTTCCTCCCACTATGTGTACCCATTCTAACTTTACAATTATTCCTCCACTATCATGTAAAGTGAGTGCTTGTTTAATCTTTAAAACAAGACCCCTGACACACTCTAATGGACTAGCTATAACATTCCATAAACAAATACATCAACGCCCCTATTTAAGGAGGCTGGAGTAAACAAGAAAATGACAACTAATCGATATTAAATGCTCTCGTTCTACTGAATCAATATTCTCTACACTTGCACCTGTGGAAGAAGACACTGCCTTAGATCTAACCACGTAGATCTGGATACATTCCTTTTCTCTCATCTCTTTATATAGTGAGTCCTAGATAAGTATTTCTCTGCATTCTTTTTATCTGCTATTGATTATAACTTCTATGCTCTCGCTAAGACCAAATTAGTATGCCAGTTTTAGGCGATAACAAATTTACGCCATCTGTAGGAGCGTACCAAGCCATTAATTACTTTCTACCATTATTATTTTTTCTTAAACTTGAGGAAAAAAGTTTTTTAGTAGACCAGTGAATTGCATTCAGTTTCATTTGGGGTTTGATGGGTTAGAGTTCTTTTCAATCAATTATTACTCAATTATGTTTAATCCTTAAATTCGCCATCGAATTTACTCTTCCCTACTTTAAAAACCTCTTTTTCTATAATTTTTGCACTAGCAATTGTTATACGCTACTTTTGGCATTACAATACTCTGTTTTTCTAGAAATACTGTGAACATGGCATAAAACCAAGAAAGCAGTCGAGCCACTGAAGGAATTCCTCCCCCATGCCTATGGGTATGGGCAATCTATAGGGAATCGTAATGAGCTTGGCTAGAGGCCAAGAAGCTATGCACGAGAACATAAAGCAAATGGCACAAAGTTTTTTGAATGGGTAAAACAAACTTGAATTGAACCCTGTTACCTCAACATGGGGTGAAAACTTTGATAGGAGACGAGAGATGCCACCACGATCCCCATACAAGGATATGAGGCAGGCTCATTATGACAGAGCAACCAAAAATCCTAGTAGATTGGATTTGGACTCACAAGACGAAGATAACAGATCCAAGTACTCATTATGATGGGATGATAGATCCTATCATCTGGGAGAAACCTCCACCATCGGATCAGGGGAATATGATGATGAACAAACCTATTCTTCGGAATGCCCGAGTATTCTGGGAAGACTAAGTAGGAATTATGCATTTGATCAGTTAGACCCAAAGCAACAAGGGAAAATTAATATAGAGAACCTAGAAATGCAGAGAGTGGTCGAGAAAGTATGAGACTAGAAAGGTTGAGTGATCGACCAAGTCAAGGCTAAGCGTCCGAGGGTCGATAAAGGCCTAGCAGACTTCCCAGGAGGAGAGCTCAGCTGAGAGCCAAGAACCGAGGCCGAGCAGAGAAGACCGTCAGAGTAAAGGCCAAGAAAGAAGAAAAACCCCGGAAAAGGTCTATTCAATGCATGAAAGACCTACTGGGCAAAATCATCAAAACAAAGAACTATTTGAAAATGGGTTTTGTTAAGGTATCACCATTCATGCTTATAGTAGTGGGTTATCCACCTCCTTCTATATTCAAGCCACAGGTTATCACTCTCAATTATAATGGAAAATCAGATTCGATGTTGCATGTGGAGCAATGCCAGGCTGGTTCAGATATTTATTCAGTTTTGAATGAGATGCGCTGCAGGTTTTTTTCTAGCACTATCACTGGGTTGACTCAAGTATGGTATACCATCTTACCAAGAAGGACAATATTAAATTTTTAGCAATTGGACGACCCCTTTGTCAATAATTTTTATTTTGGTACGAAGCCAGGAAAAAGAGTTGCCCACCTGTTAAGCGTCCGTTAAAAGATGGATGAAACGACAAGGGAATTCATTACGCGATTCAATACAGAGAAGCTCGAGGTGATTAATTATGACAAAAAAATCTCTATTACCACTATCATGAGCGGTCTATTTCTTAGAAAATTATACTGGGCGCTAGCTAAAGAGACACCGAGCACAATGGTCGAGATCCTTGCTAAAGCAGGCAAAATTTTAAACGCCGCGGAAGAAATGGTAGTAAAGGAATCCATCCATTCCAGATTTGAGGCTGGAAAGAACTCTAATAAGAAGGAAAAGCCTCAGGAAAAGAAGCTGAGAAGTTGAGAAGATTTGATGAATACAACCCACTCATCGTAGGCGTGCACCACATCCTTGGCAAAATTCGAGGAAGTAGCGAACTAAAATGGCCGGGAAAATTGAAGGATGCACCAAATTGGAGAGATAAGTATAAGTATTGTGAGTTCTACAAAGATCGAGATCAAAATACCAATAATTGCTAAGCTCTAAAAAATGACATAAAAGTCTTGATCGGACGAGGAAAATTGTCGAAATATGTGGATAAAGGCGGTCGACCAGACATGAGGGACGAAAAGAAACCCAGGAGATGATCTAAATCCCCTTGAAAAAAGTCAGACGAGAAGAGACGTGGCCAAGATGAGGACCCAGATGATGAAAGAGATCCAGATCTTCCTAAAAAAACTAAGGAGCTAGTGAATGATGTTACCATGATTTCTTTCGATTATCACTTTATAGCTAGAGGTGATGATGGTGGTGGAGATGGACCTACCGAGAGGAAAGCCTACCTCAATGAGACAAAGGATTGTGCTCATATCAGATAGATCAATTTGGCCATTGTCGGTGAGACTCGTCCTTAGAAGGTAAACAAAGATCGTCTCATTGTTGGGTTTTCAAAAGATGATTTGTCAGCAATTCTTTATCCCTATGATGACCCACTAGTTGTCATTATGATGGTGCAAGAGACTAAGTAGGAAAAAATATAGTTGATAATGGTTTCTTTGCAGATATACAGTTCCAAAATTGCTTCAATAAATTGAGGTTGAAAAACCATACACTAGAGTTGTATCACATACCTCCTATCGATTTTTTAGGGAAGAAGGTGTAACCTTTAGGAACGATCGAATTAGAGGTTATCATCAACACATAGCCTACCTGTCGAACATAAATGATACGTTTCTTCGTCCTTAATGAGAACGTCCACTCCGCCTACAACATCATCGTTGGAAGGCTCAGATTGAAAAAATTCGAGGCCATACCTTCCACTGCTCACTAATGCCTAAAGTTTCCAACAAACTATGGGATTAGTGTGGTAAAAGAAAACCAAGTGGAAGCTCATGAATGCTATTACACATCGATTGAACAAGAGGAACAAACGAAACTGATCGACACTTATCAAATTGTGATGGTCCTCGCGATGAAGATAAGTTGGTCACGGGTTAGGTCGTTGAGCAAATTGAATACGTGATTCTAGACGACGAACATCCTGAGAGGACAACACAGATCGGTTCATCATTAGTACCAACCTTTAAGAAAGAGTTGGAGGAATTTTTGAGACAGAGAAATAGTTTATTCGCCTAGAGTCACGAGGACATACTACGTATAGATCGAGTATTTCTTTGCCACGAGTTCAGTATCGTAAACGACTTTAAGTCCGTCAGACAGAAGCGTCGAGTGTTCAGCCCAAAGAAGAACTTGGACATTCAAGAGGAAGTGGGAAAATTAGTAAAGGAAAAATTCATTGAGGATGTCATACACCCGTAATAGATCTCTAATGTGTCATGGTAAAAAATAAGAACGACAAGTAGCGTATGTGCATCCACTTTATCGACCTTAATAAGGCTTACCCCAAAGATCATTATCTGCTACCTAAAATTGATCAGCTGGTAGACGCCACTGCTGGGCATAAGCTACTCAGTTTTATGGATGCTTATTCAGGGTATAATCATATCAAGATGAGGTCGAAAGACATGAAAAATACCTTATTCATCACTAATCGAGGTATATACTGCTACAATGTGATGCCTTTCAGGTTTAAAAATATTAAAGTTACTTACTAGAAGTTGGTGAACTAAAACTTCTAGGAGAAGATTAGCAAAACTATGAAGGTATATGTGGATGATGTGCTAACTAAGAGTAAGTAGGCAACCAATCACATCATCGACCTTGGTATAAAGTTTGATTAATTGGAAAAGAATTAGATAAAGCTGAATCAAGTAAAATATGTCTTCGGAGTCAAGTAAGGAAAGTTCAACGGCTTCATAATCAACTAGAGAGGCATAGAGTCCAACTCGGACAAGATTCAAGCATTGATTAACATACAGCCTCCTGCGAGTAAAAGATTAATTTAAAAATTGACATGCCAAGTAGCCATACTAAATCGGTTTTTGTCAAGAGCCACCGACAAATGTTTTCCAATCTTCAAAGTACTTAGAAAAACCTTCTAGTGGATAGAGGAATGTGACAAGGATTTTCTATAACTAAAAAAGTACATAGGGTTAGTGCCTCTATTGTCGAGGCCAATCCTTGGTGAAAAGCTTTACTTATATTTCGCGGTATAAGAATTTTTAGTTAACTCAGCGTTGATTCGATAAGAAGATGGAGTACAAAATCTCATATACTATACTAGCAAGGTGTACCATGTAGCTGAAATCTAGTACCCTAGGCTGAAGAAGTTGGCGTTAACTTTGATTGAAGCTTCTAGAAGAATGAAACCTTATTTTCAAGCTCATAAAATCATGGTATATACAGTCATTCCTCTATGATAAGCCATTCACAAGCCTGAGAAATCTAGCAAACTGATGGATTGGGCTATGGTACTAGGAGCGCATGCCATCACATTTGAGTTTATAACGGAAATTAAGGGTTAGGCCATAACAGGCTTTATAGAAGAAGTTATTTACGAGGAGAAAAGAGCCGAGAAGACTTCTTCGGAAGAGATCTCAGTGGTAAAAATATCTAAGTAGACTTTAATGAAAATAGCTTAGCAGTGAAAGTAGTCGAGCATACTTCTATGAAAGATAAATCAATAATAAAATCATATGATTATAACTCAATTGAAAAGTCAACCGATTAATTCGAAGACATACCAAAGTCATCATCTCGATAAGATGTAAGAACTTGTGAGGTGGGTTAAATGAAAAACTTGTTAAAAATGGATGCTTAATCGAAGGAAATTTTAACGAAGAGCCTCTTGTGTGGCAGTTGTCTGTAAACGGTTCATCATGTGCCAGCGATAGTGGAGCAGGTTTATTCATCAATACACTTAATGGCGTAGACTTCAAGTATAACCTCAAACTCAAATTTAAGGCCTCTAACAACGAGGCATAATATGAAGCCCTCATAGTAGGATTGGGATTGGCATTATCACTGTGATCCGAGAAGTTATATGAACATAATGATTTTCAACTGGTCATAAGTAAAATCCTCAAAGTTTGTGAGGGTAGAGAATAATCAATGGTGAAATACTCGGCAAAAGGAAAATCATTGCTATCGAGGTTCTCAACTTTACAGATGGTCAAAATATCAAGGGCTGAAAATGCTTGAGTAAACGCTCTTGCTCGTCTGGCAACAATAAGAGACGAACTCAAGAGAATAGTCCAGTGGAAATCTTATCACAATACAACACAAAAGAATAATGTCCTTGTTTTGTATTTAAACATAGTACCATCTTAGAGGAACCCCATCCGCGCATACTTAGAGACTAATACCATACCAACAGATTAAAAAAAAGCAAGGAGGATTCCTATAAAGCAGTAAGTTATGTGCTTGAAGGAAGAATTATATTTAGGATATGATTCATCATATCGTTACTTAGATGCCTTTATCTAAATGAGGCCAATGATTTGGTAAAGGAGGTACACGAGGCATTGTGTGGAGCCCATTCAGTAAGCAGATCGTTGGTAAAATGGGTTGCCACCCAAGGATATTATTAGCCCACTATGAAGGAGGATTGTGCTAGTTATGCAAAAAATGCCAAAGGTACGCCGTGGTAAATAAGAGACCTATAGTTTCACTAACACCGATAACTTCTCCCTAGCCTTTCATAGTGTGGGGAATTGATCTGATCGGCGCACTGCTGAAGACAAGGGGAATATTTAAATACCTGGTTGTAGCAGTCGATTATTTCATCAAGTGGGTATAAGCTGAGCCACTGGCTAAAATTCCGTGCAAGAAGGTGTTCCACATCATTTTGAAGAATATTATCCGCAAATATGGGATGCCCTACGCTTTCATCGTCGACCATGGCATGTAATTCAATAACGATAAATTTAAAGACTATTGTATTCGATCAGAGATCTAGAAGTCGCACTTTATACCAACTCATCCTCAGTGCAACATGAAGAAAGAGATAAAAAATGGAATCCTATTGGATGGAATGAAAAAAAGGTTGGGTGATATCAAGGGAAATTGGATCAACGAATAGCATAACATACCCACTAAGGTCGGTTTATGCATCCACGGGGTACTAAAGTTTGATTCTCCCAAGAGCGACCTAGTGCGAAGAATCGATCCGAACTTCGTAAAGGAAGTCAGAGAACACGCAACACTTCGGGTTGTAACCTATCGACAAAAGACTACTCAGTTTTATAATAAAAGGGTAAAGCCAAGCACTCTAAAGGAAGGAGATTATGTCCTGAAGAAGGTCATCTAAAAAGGGAATAAGGTAGAACCAAACTGGCATGGGTTGTACAAAATATCTGTGGTCGTGCGACCTGGAACTTACAAAATTGATACCTTACGTAGAGAACAATTTATAAACCCGTGGAATATATAACACCTAAGGAAATACTATCAGTAGTGATTACTAGCTCAGAAGAGCAGAAAATCAATCATGAATATTTTTTCATCCATCTTTTTAATCAGTTTTTAATCCCCATAGAGAATCTGAGACTACTCCTAAACATGCGATGTCATTTCCTGCTTAGTTCACTGTTTGTCACCTAGCTCCTCGGCATACGAGATGTGCAAAAAAAGCTTAGGTCAAGGACATTTCAAAACCAAATACAACAGAACAACTAATCAATCAACACTTTATGCATGACCTCATCTTAGACATGTCACGATCAAGAAGCCTAGATAAACTCGAGAAATCTAGTGCAGTCACATAGATGACTAATCCAAGGATATATCCTAGTATATTTAGAAAAAATAGGGAACGCTAGTGCAACCACATAGATGACCAACGCAAGGATAGATCCTAGTACAATCGGATGACCCTGAAAATAATGCTGACACATTGTATGGATGATAAGATCTGTCCATACGACCAATAATATGGCATAAGCAATGGTAGATCCTAAGACAGGACAACTCAGTTTCATCCACTTATTATCCATTAAGTCCATTTAGGTAAACAAGATTCTACCACTACTAAACTAAATGACTAAACTATTGACATGCCTATTTAAATATTAAACAACTAGAAAGTCGACATGGAAGGTTGACAAGATATAACCATGAGACCATAAGACTAGTTCTAAATAGGAGATCTAACCTCATTTACTTGTCAAATATTATGATTAAACAGTTCATTATAAATGGCGGCTAAAAAGAGAGCCGAGAAAAATAACTTCCAGAAAATCAAAACACATGCATGCATGAATACAAGGAATTGAATCACATTTGATCTCAAAGTTAAGCAAATAAAAATTTAAATGTTCATTGCAAAATACTGAAGGGAGAATACAAAAAATCTTCACAAAGATATAAAATCAGGAGATCCTAAGCCACAGGAGAATTTTCAATTCCTGGGGCAAAATAAGGAGTTTGGTCAGTCCTTGGATTGACTTATGGAATAGTGGTAGAAGATTCATCAACCATAATAGTGTCTTGAGATATCTAGAGCTATATGAATAGTATTCTCTGCAATAATGATTTGTTCAGCTTCATCAATCTCATCATCTTTCGTAACAAACTCATCTACCTTTATCTGGTACTCAACTGCTAAGGTCGTGGCTTCCTCATCGTCACCCTACTACTTGACCATAACATATGCAATCTCAAGGTAATGTTTCATCACCCTCTTTTTGAGTTCCTCATAGTCATTAAGAAAGAAGGTTACGATTTGCATGTTATAATCGACAGACATTTTAAACTTGGCAATCCCAGCCTCCTCATCCTTAATCAAAGCTTCATTAGTTTTGACGAGTTCCTGATTGACCCTAGTAAGTTCCTGATTAGCCATATTAAGTTCTTGCTTAGAATTCATGAGCTCGTCATTTGACTTTTTGAGCTCCTCCTCAAAACTTTGAAATTTAATCGCATAAGTACTAACTTGATCCTTTAACTTTGGATCTCCTCTTCTACCTTACTGAGAGCAAGCATTTTGGCGACCACCTCGTCATCTTTCTTGAATCTCACTATAAGTTTTCTGCATCTCATCGGTAAACTTCTCAGTTCCTCCTTCAACTGAGTATTCTTCTGAGTGAATGCTGTGATGGTTTCTCCCTTCTCCTCATAGGCATGATGGTTGGTCGCAGCTTGATCTCTAAGGATAGTGGAAGATATTGCACCATGAAAAAAAGACAAAAGGGATCAGAAAGTAACAAAGTATTTGGTAGAGGCAGACGAGAACAAATTTAGAAAACTTACCACTGATAGATGATGCTGAACTAATAACCAAAGAGAATTAAGGTGATAGCCCATCAGAAATTCATAGTCTAGACTACCCCCGTAGTAGTCTATCAAGTACGTGGCATTATTCATATAGTGGAAGATGGACTATATGTCATTATCCAAGTCTTTAGACATGATGAGATGGTTAGGATAAAACTTGAAATCCTTCACCTCACCATAACGCGAGGATGACCCTGGTTAACAAATGAGTCGATGAGAAGGGTGTCAATCAATTTTCACCCTCTGTACGACAGAAACAGTTAGCCTCGCCTCACTCACCCTTAGGACTTTAGGATTACCTTGAATAATTGGGGCCTCGAGGATCCTTTTATCACTAGTGGCTGGAGGATTAGAACGCATGGGAGTCTTCCCTTTAAACTTAGTCCCGACAATGGCATTAACTTTGGACTTCCTACGAGCATTAACCTCAACTTTCTTTATGTCTTGGGCCTCGTCCCTCTTTTGAGCATCAGCCTTACTCTTATCCTTAGCATCAACTTTGGCTTTCTTTTTCACTCCTTGATCCAGTTTTTTATGGTCAATAACTTCCATGGAAGTACGATCAATAGTCCGAGGTGCCATCCCACAAGAAGGTTTAGTAATAAAACTTGAGGTAGTGGGAGTGGAAGCTACACAAGTGTTCAACAATTAGTCATATTACAGTGCATAAAAAAAGATGACCTCATATAGAACAATCTCCTCACCTACTTGAACTTCGGCCTCAACCCTCTTTCTGACTTCAACAAGGCCTTCTGCTACCAAGGGAATTAATGTCTCCTGATGAGGAGCGCCACTAGGAGGAGTGTGGTACGCAAGGAATATGAACTTGGATACAGAGAAGAGATCCTCACATTTTGGGGGGTCTAGGAACACAAAAACTTTCAACCACGGCCCGCAGTGCAAAGGGCAGTGTGGGAGCTTTTTTCATTGAAAAGGTTAAAGAGAGGTATTAGCACAGCATCAGTCAAAAGGAGATAAAAAAGAAAATGAAGAAAAAAATATTTACCAAATTTGTTCACCCCACACCAGTCACGGGGAACACTACGAGACCAACTCTCCTCATATGCTCGGAACTCCCAATCACGCTTCATAAAAGCAAGATAATTTTTCCAGCTATGGTTTCTCGTCTAAACAAACTTGACCATTCTCATGTGTGACTTCTTGGTAGCAAAGTAATAGTTATCAGGAGCCTTGGCATTGTCCTTTATGCCATGTACGAACCTACAAGTATCCCCTGTATGATTAAAGTTAGTTCATAACTGCCAAAACTTTATCCCTAAGAATGGTTTTATAGGCATTGGGGGGAAGTTCGGTAGGAGAAAACCCATAATCCCTTAGGATAGACCTTATAATAGGGTGTAAGGGCAGAAGAACCCCAACTTGAAGTGCCCATAAGGGGAATAAAATCTCATCTACTGAAAATGCGGGTTATATGGATAGTCCATATAGGAGGTCACACACACACACACATAGACACAAAATTCCTTTTAGCCACATTTTATCTTGATTAATCTTATGTGAACATGCAAGATAATTTCAAAGCTGAAACAAAAACCAAACATTCAAACCAAAAACAGGAATAAGATTGAGGAAAAATACATTTCGGGCAAAAAATATATTTTAGTACTATTTTAAACACGATAGATGAATAAAGACTAACAAACTAACTTAGAGATCCATTAAGATTATGCAGTATGTCTTCGAGTCTTCCACAACAAATGGCACAGTCCAGCGTCGTCCCATAACAAGCATCTCTTACCTCGATATCCACCAATCAACCTCAGGAATTAGAGTTCATTTTTTCTTAAGCAGTAGAGCCTCAACTCTATAAAGTCAGGAGTAGAGACACACTCTACAAGAATTCAAGATGAATGGTATATACTAGGGTTTGAAAAAACTCAACAAATCATTCAATGGGATTGATTTGGAAAATAAGTATATTTCACATATTAGGTTTGTGAGACATTTGGTTTTGATATGGGAAATTGATTTTTGCTAAAAGTTTTGAGTAAAACAATTCATAAGACCTAATTTTATAGAAATCACGAATTTGGAGGGGGTAGAACTCATTCAAATGAATAAGTGATCTTAATGTAACATACTTCGAACGAGCTTCTAATGGGTAGACTTATGTCAAATAGAGAAATCCCATTGGATGTACGCTTAAAATTAATTCTAACGAACTCAGCTTATCATTCAAACGCATACTTCACCTCGTTCGAACGAAAACGAAATCTTGTTCAAATGAAAAATAATTTTCGTTTGAATGAACATAAAACAAAAAATATTTTTATTTTTAAAATCTTTTTTAAAACTATCCTCGAACAATTTAGAAACCATCGCTAAATAAAATGTTTAAGAATCAATCAAAACCATGTACTATATACCTCCTCGATCAATGTAACAACGATTTCAATGCATTCGTCTTCAATTGTTGCTCGGTCACTAACTTATCTTCACTTTGAATTTCTTGAGAAGTACACGATGATGTAGTTGTAATGTAATACGCCAAAATAAATAAAAGTGATGAGCAATCATAAATTTTCTATGACAAATCTGCCCCTTTGGCTATTCCAATCGGTTCAAAACACAAACCGAAAATAAAACCTATGAGACAAGTACAACTAATGATGTCCCAAACCCAAAAAAGGAAAGACACTTGTGACTTTGTCTTCAGCTGAAATTCTTCATCGTGTAGTCCATGATATCATCAAGGTGGAAATACTTACACACATGAAGTAAAAGAAATACCGTGACGAATTGGAGTTTGAAGAAATCATAAAAATTCCCTTTAATATGTCGTCCCCTTTTTATTCGTCATAGATAAAGGGTTAGGAACTAATCTTGAGAAGTTATCATCACACAAATCCAAATATGAAATATCATCTCAAAGTGTAACTAATTAAGCACATGTGATGAAATTCTAAGAAGCAGCCAACTATTTTTTTGAAAATTTTTCAATTTTTTTGTGAATATAAAAATACGAATTTATAAAATGTAAACGAGTATAAAAAGTACATATAAGTACAAGTAAAAACAAGCACACTATAAAATGGCACAAAAATATCTGAATCATGGGAATGGAATGAAATTGTGTGAACTTAAACTATGGAAAAATACACATAGGCAAACAAAACAAAGGTGCACGAAGTCGATGAGATATTTCTAAAAAAAGAAGTCAATTTCAACCTTAGGTGTAAGAATGTTTAACAAAGTGAAATTGACTCAACTTATGCAAAATTCCATGAAATTTAATGCTTCTTAAATCAATAACACCAAACTATATAATGTTTTTCAAGGAAGGTCATTATGCAAACACATTAATCTTCAACTTATAACACCCTCAAAATATCACATTTTTAAGCATACACTCCCAATTTTTTTAAGAAGTCGTAATGCTCATGTTAGTGATGCATCAATGAAGAAAATTAGCCTTGGCACTTATGTTTTTGTGTACCGATTTCTGCTCTTATAATGGTGGCCTTTGATGCAAAGAGGATTTCCTCTTTCGTAGTCCCTTTTTATTTATTTAAATAAAATCAAATTTTCCGAAAAAAGAAATCCGGGTATTGGTTCTTACAAGAACACTTTGTTCATAGTAAATTTGGTTCGTTATTAAACACTATTGAGACGAGAACACCGTATTCGACATATGACAAGAAGTACAATATTCAAGAAGTACAATATTAAAAAATTCACCAGACGCCATTCCTAGTGCTTGGCATGTGTCAAATTTAGATCCCATGGAATATTTTTACATAGTCCATCTTCCCGTAGTACACCGAGAAGATTCGAAAATGACTAGTCAATGAAGTCGACGACATTCCTCATTTAACACTCCACTCACTCAATCTACTCAGCATATACCCAGAAGAAGCAATACTTCAGACAAAATGTTGCAAACCTCAATCATGAGAAGAGAGTTGGGGGCTTTTGTTATACCGTTATTATGGTATGATTCCTAAACCAATTAGAAGAGGACACGTGGACTCATTTTCTACCAAAATGAGGTCGGCTCATGTAACAATGAGATCGACTCACATATTAGCAAGGTCGGCCTAGGCATTATGATTGGCCTTAATATTTAATACAACACACTTAACTCCATTATTTGACATTCAGGTTAACTTTGTCAAGATGTCTCCATCATAGCAGGCATGCATCGGATAAACAAATATTCCCTCCCACCATATGTGCCCATGTTAAATTTATAATTATTTCTCCACTATCATGTAAAGTGGGTACTTGTTTAATCTATAAAAGCTATATCCCTGACAAACTCTAGTGGAATATATGGAACAATTCATAAATAAATATACTAATGCTCATATTTAAGGATGTGAGAGTAAACAACTAAAGGACCACTAACTAATATTACATACACTCATTCTACTGAATCAATACTATGTACACTTTCACTTATGGATGTAGGCACCAACTTGGGCCGAAACACATAAATCTGTTTTTATTCCTTCTCTTATATCTCTCTATAGTGAGTCCTAGATAAGTATTTCTCTATATTCTTTTTATCTGTTATTGTTTGCAATTTTTATGATCTCGCTAAGACCAATTCAGAATACCAGTGGCCTCTTTTAAAGAGCGTTAACAAATTTAAATTTTAATATGAATGTCTGGGTAATGGTATCATATCACTTTCTTACCACCAATATCCGAACTAGATCTAACGTTCCTCTAGATAGGCCATACATTTATATTTGTGATAATCCAAGATCATAGTAAATTCAGTGGGAATATGACATTTTGTTTTTGTAATGTACTTAAAGTTGTTATTTAATAGTTGATTGTATGATAGAAAATTGTCACTTAAAATGTGTGGCACACACATCACGTTTTCACAATTAGCTAGTATGTGTGTGTTTATATATTATACAACATTGTGCGACCATTGTCAAAATTAGGGTACAAAGTTCTCTCTACTGCAACCTCTAATCATATATAATCCCTATCTTGGTTTATCCCAACATCAACATGAGTCGCATAACCTTTTTCTTGACCTCGTCCATCTTCTTCACAATTAACATTCATGCCTCGATACTGGTCATCCAACATTGTGTAAACTTCGTAAGAATCATCAATTAGGTCATTTTACCCATCACATGATGACAAATTGTCCCCTAATTGAATCGTTTCCCTGATAATTAGTTGTTACAAAATAAACTCAAATTATCCCCCCTGGTGGAATACCCAAAACGTATAGTCTTTTTTCATACCCACTTAAGCAAATGCAACTCAACATCGATCCTTTTATAACTTTTACCATTTATACTTATTCGATATGTATAGGCGTTATATTCAATTTTCAAATTAGTCACCACATATTTTATTAAGTTATAACCCCTTTAACATGCACATCTGACACCTTATCAACTTCACCCATCCATTTTTTGTGAAGAGGAAACCCTATTGCCTTTACAAAAAAAAATTGTGCTCATTAGTAATGAGGAATGTGGGTATAATAATGATGCATTTTTAGGAGTATAAGTGTAATGACATGAGTATAATAATGTAACGATGTTTTTTTTTTTTTTTTTTTTTTGGGGGGGGGGGGGGTATGAAGGTGTAAAATCTTCTTAAGAAAATGTGATGTGTTTAACAAGTTATATGAAACTTGATTCATTATTAGTCATTACATTAACTAATGATTACACATCACACGCATTGATAAGTCATCTAAACTCCAATTTCATTTCATCATCATCAAGGTAATATATAGTGTTGATCATAAAAAGACCCATTACATTGATTCTTAAAAGGCAATTTGTAACAACCCCTATTTTTCACATAATCGTCGGCTAGGATAATATGCCAAAGATAGGACTTGCCAAATAATTTATATCATTCTTATGCATCAAATAATAAATAAATAACTCAAAATAAATAACATCTCAAAGTAGCGAACAATAAATAGTCTAAATAAACTCCACTCTCAAAATATCTAACTGAAATAAATACTCGGAGTCAAGGTTCATAAAATCTCTGTAATAAAAAATAAACTGAACTAAAAAGAGTAGCAACCTAAGGGTATAATTCTCGAATTAAAGTTGCTAATGGAATGAGCTACAAGTCTGAAATCTCCTTAATGATGTAGATCCTGTCTATGATTGCCTAAAAACAGATTTATATAATTTAAGTTAGAGCCGAAAAGTTGAAATAAATGTCTTCAATATCAATAGTGTAAATCAATAAACTTGTCATCCTATCGACACTCACACGCTATGAATACCTCACCATCATCTAAATGAAATACTACGAGCATGTAACAACCCATGGCATAAACCATACTAAAAGTATCCATCTCTAGACTAATGAGTAAATGACTGATAATCCAATTCAATAGGGATGTAACTAATTTCACTTGAGAGAATAAAACCTAATACCAACCCCCGCAATGTCACCCACAAAAGAGTACAGACATATCATATACTGTATTTAACGTGACATAAAGTTCATAAATAAATTTTCCATCACTATACTAAAGTATTTCTTTCATATATTCATAATATAATCACATGAAAGCCACTACCTTTGGGGACCATCTCGTGCTTCTATCGGTAGGTTCGTAGGAGTCACTCAACTACCGAACTTAAGCAAGCATACAAATAAGAATGGGGAGATCACTATGCAGTCATGCCATCTTCTAGTTCCATACCTAAAATCGCTCGATGGATTGTGTCCACCTACATTCTATCATCATGAAGCGGTGACCATCCTGAAAACATGATCAAACAAAATGACCTCCCAACAACCTGCATCAACAACCAGATGTGCGGTACTCGATCACAGCCTCTCAAGCAAACCCAATCGATAGATTCAACACGAGTAACATTATGTTCACAAAAATAAAAGTACATTTATATAACACGCAATATATATATATATATATATATATATATATATATATATATATATATATATATATATCGCTTTCTCATGCATCTACCCCAACTGTCCCAATCCCCAAACTCGGATTGTACTAACTAAAATAAGGTTTATTATACTAAAAACCTGTATTAAAGTATCTTACCATAATTATCTAGTTTAAATCTCATATTAAACTATAAGTAAAGTGTATAAAATTCCCACAAATAATTTATACCACCAAAACCCAAAAATCATACTTTTAAGAAAATCTGTTGTGGTTCGCCAAAGTTGTTCGGACCACTTCCAACCTCGTCCGAATGAGACCACCCATCTCGTTCGAAAGAGGCCAATATATCTTTCGAACGAGTATGGCATTGTGCGACTCCTTCATACCCAAAAAACGTGATTTCGAACCCAAACCTCCATTAATGAGTTTCAAGCTCCAATACAACAACCCATACAACATCATAACCAAATCTAAGTACGAGTTTATGATCCTAAATGACTCCCAACCATTATTTAAGATATATAACATCAATTAAGGTCAAATTATTCAAAGTTCACATATTTAAACCAAATTTATCATCAACATGGATGGAGGCTAATTAATTTTATAATTTCAGATCCAATTGTCAAATTAACACGGGGATTCAACTTATAAACGGGATTAAATCCTAAAACATGAGATCTAATAACAAAATCATATATCAAAACCATTTAATTCAGATTTCTATCCAAAAGTACAAGTCTTCAATGCAGAGTTAATTAATACTAATATTGACTAACCCAATAAACAAAATGATTAGGATAATCAAATTCAATCCTAAACATGCATTCTAAATCCCATAATTAAACACATAATAAGGAATTATAACCAAGTTACAAATTAACATGTTATGTAACAAGATATTTCTTACCTGAAACGATGACCAATGAGTCTCTACACAACGATCCTTGTTCGTCTTCTCCCAAAGTCTCCTTAAGCTCTCCCAAATAGTATAAGGATGCTAAGTTTGTTTCTTATATACAAAGTAATTAATTAATGAGGTTAAAATTCGCTTAAATACTCTTTAATCTCGCAGGTCTATAATATGCCTATTTTCAGGCCCCTAAATGAGCCTAGAATACTACCTAGAATAGCCGAAAACTTAGCCTAAGGGTATACATACCTCTCGAGCCCAGCTTAAGATAATAAAAATACATATCGTGGTCTACGTATCACTCCAAATTGTAGTACCTCATACTCATGGTAATACCTCACAACGCAAAATAAAACATCAAATTAATTATTTTACGTGTAATCACATTTAGTCTAACATTATTAATCAATTAATTAATTTCACTGATTAATTAAATATAACATGCGAAAAAAATCACATAACATGACAATTTAATAATCATCTAAATATCCACTTTATAATTACCAATTCTCTCAAGTAATAATTAACTCCAAATTATTAATTTATTCTCAAAATTAATAACCATAAATAAATACCAAAAATGCGGGGTGTTATAGTCTTCCCCGGTACACACCTCATTTGGATACCCCCTATACCCCTTTACAGGACCCAAATAAAGTCCATTTGAATCTCGAACCCCCGGTCCTTCTTCAACCCCTAATTAGAGGACGACTTGACACTTTTCGATCTCCGTTTGACTTTGGTTGACTCTTGAATTCGAGGGTGTGTCAACACACATTCATAGAGATCTGAATCCTTTTTTCAAATTGTCCAGGCCATGCTCTAATCAAACTTACAGTTTGCATTTTATGGTCTTTTTACTAAAAAATCAATTTCAGCGAGCCAATAGGCACACCCGCTTGCCTGCTGGCAGGAGAAACATTGCTTGGCCACCAAGTCTGGCACCCCCGCTGGTAGGCAAGACAAGTTCTATGCCGACCGCTCCAGGGATAGCCTGGTCATTTTTAACCTTTTAAGTTTCCTTATTTAAGGAAACCATGACTTCCCCATTCCAGATCTTTCAGCCTCGTAATTCATGTGAAACCCCTATTACATCACTCCCAAAAACATTCTCTTACATCACCCTCTCACCTCACCATTTTCCACCACTTTCCATCACTCCACCACTATCCTTCATCTCTAAAAATTAAATTACAAAATCTTCAAAAATCATAATTCAGACAACTTAGAAGGTTTAAACCCTCTTCATTATATTTTGTTAATTTGGTGTCATTTCACATATTTCATTACTTTTAGTACATTTTCTAGTTAATTCTTATTTCTCTCAATCACTAATCACATTTTTACTATTTATATATCTTCAAACTTATTTTCATAAAATAAAAAAACCCAAAAGAGGCTTTATCCTATAAAACCCAAATTAGAGTTTTCTCACCTTTTTCACACTTTCACCACTTTTGCAATTTTTTTTATAATTTAAAAAGAGAAACTCTAATTTCAGATTATTGGTTAGACCCCACTTTATTTTCCATTCGAACTACGTGGACATTGATGTCAGTTTCGACTACGTAGGCATCCCAAGATCACCTTGGAATTCAAGTCCTCATATATCTATTTTATTTTGTTCTCACTAGTATTCTACTTATATATTTTATATATGTAGTTATCTTGCTTATTTTATCACTTTTTTAGCGATCATGTTGATATGCGTATTCACTCATTCATAGTGAGTCACGATCCGATGTATTCACACACACACACACACACACACACACACACTCATTTTACCACTTCTTAGTGGTCTTGTTGACTTTCATATTCACTTGTTTATAGTGAGTCATGATCCGACGCATCGCTCATAATTTAGCCACTTCTATTTATCATCTTTTTAGCGGTCCCATCGACATATATGCTTATTTTCTACATAGTAAGTCACGATTCGGTGAATCTTCCATAATTGATCTATTTTTACTTATTTTATCACCCTTATGCGATTCCGTTAGACATGCGTACTCACCGAGTCACGATCCAACGCATCATTCATAGTTTATATACTTTTACTTATCATATCATCTTTTTATTGGTCTTCTGAGATACGCATACTCATTTTCTATAGTTATGTTATGATTGAGTGTATCGCTCACATTCTAGGTATTTCACACCTTTTGCCTTTACGATGATTTCACTCCTCGAACACTCACTCACACACATACACGCGTGCACACACACACACAAATATATATATATATATATATATATATATATACACATACATTTTTGCTTCACACACCTTATACAGATGTGAACACTTTAAAAGAAGAATATTATTATTGCCAACGAGAGACTGAAAGGGTGGAATGTGTGCCTAACATCTTCCCATTCCATAACATAGTCTTCAAGCCCATGATTTACTTGGTTTTGCATGCATCAATAATCTTTTTATGTTGTTTCCTTAAAGATGGATACCTACTTTGCCTATTTTGAGTAAAATAGGTTGGCGACTCCAATCTCAGCACATTCACGATGGTGAATTTATTTCAATCACAACCCGCAAATGCTGCGCGAGAAGCTGAGAGGAGGTTCTTCCTTCCTTCCTCGCTTCGGGTCTCCGAGATGAACACAATGGCATCTCTGTTGGGGATTATTTTTTAGGACTAGACTCTATTTACATGGGATTTTTTTCTTTTTTTCTCCTTTATCCAATTTTCGATGTGTTTATATGATCTCTCATTTATATATTATTTTTCTTCTCACACTCACATGTCTTATATGCCATATCCATGTTATGCTATCCATGCATATTTCTCTCCGTCATGCTTACCTTCTTATTATATTTATATACCATCTTTTCTATCACATGCCTCATCTCACTTGTATATATCCATGCTTTATTAATTTCTACATATCTTATGTTTCACGTTCACTTGTACACATTTTCCATATTTCACTTCACTTATCCACATTCCCATTGTCTATGTCACTGACACATATCCAAGCTTTAGTTCCTTTGTACATATCCACATTCTTCATGTATCATATGATTCACGTCACTTGTATATATCACATGATTTATGTATACACTTCACATCACGTGTACATATCCCCATGTTTTCCTCACATATTCTTATGTTACTCTTACTTTGTACATATATCTATATCACTTATGTATATCCACATGTTTTGAACCTTGTACATATTATCGTGCATTGTTCACTTATACATACCTGTAACACCCCACGATTTTGGAGACTGAGAAATTAAGTTTTTTTGGGAAAATAAAATTTAATTGAATTGGAGAATTTTAGAATTTGGGAATTTAAGTCCAAAAATAGAGGACGTTTCTAAGTATTCCGGATGATATTTTTGAGGGTACCATCGATCCCGGAAGGGTCGAGATAGTCAAAATGACTGTCATTGGGTCTTATTTCGGCTCCGGAATGTTTTTAAGTTGTTTTGACTTGAATTGGAGTCAACGAGTCATTTAAAGTGTGTATTAACATTGAAAACTGGGATTTTGTTTTAAAGGATTTGGAGGCTTACGGATGAAGCCTTCTCATTTGAGAAAAGAGAGAAAGAAAAGGGAAAGAGAAAGAAGAAGGAAAGGAAAAGAGAGAGGAAGAAAAGCTTGGGATTTCCGGACCAATCGCGACACCGAGGACGATCCAACCTCTACAAATCTGAAGCAAGTGTTTAATCTTGCTAAATAGCTATTTGTGTATTTCATTTCATAATTTGTGGGGTAAAGAAATGGATTTTGGGTATAAATGTCAAAACCTAGATTTTAGGTTTAAATCTTGAAATCAATGATTAAATATGGAATTAATGACATAGAAATGATTGGGATCAACTTTGGGTTGGTTAATGGGCTTAAAATCATGATTTGATGAAGGTTTGGGGGTTGGAATGAGAAATTTAGGGTTTAGAATTCGTAGGTTTTGAAGAAACAGATGAAACCTTCAAAAATTGCAGGTCCGAATCGATTCGCCCCCTCAAGCGAATCGATTCGGTTTGGTAAAAGTAGCAGGTCTGCATTGACCGAATCGATTCGGACCCCAAGCCGAATCGATTCGGCTTATTGCAGAAGCCCAGGTCTTTGGACCCGAATCGATTCGCCTGGGAGGTCGAATCGATTCGGAAACAGGGCATTTTGAAGTATTTTCTCCATAGTGAATTCAAACCCTTTTTGGTTGGGTTTATTGATTTGGGGCCTTCTCTTATGATGTAAGAAATATGTTCTTGGAGACACATAAGGAGTTTCTCACCCATTAGAGTTTTGGGGACTCCTTAGGGTCATTTGGGGAGAAATGTATCCATGTATGTAATTGGAGTTATGTATAGAGATTTTGGGGAAAACCCTTCGGGATTGGGAATCCTAATTGTAGAATAAAAGTAAGTGTAGATGTGATGTGAGGCTAAGAACTCTTAGAGAGATCTTAGATTAGGGTATTCACAAAAGTGACCGAACCATAATCGAAATCGAGGGAAATGAGATTATTTGATGATTGAAAGAATGAGCTTGAGGCTGATAGACTATTAGTTATATGTATACCGATAGTCAAAATGATTACGAGATTCTTTAATGTACTTGGAGATATAGATGATATGTGTAGTGAAAGATTCCTACACAAACTCTTGGGTGATAGTCCTAATGTTGAATATATATAGGTATAGATATATACATATGGTTTTGGGAGACTATTCATCATAGGAAAATGATCGAATATGTTTCAAGTATGGGATTATATTCACGTATCGAGGTAAATTAAAGGAATTGTGGTGACGGCTTGTATATTGAGGACGATGTATACTTATAGCCAGGTGTATATATATAATTTATACATATGAACGAGAGTTAGTTTATATATATAGATAAGGATATGTGAATATGTGTTGATAGATATGTATATCTGTATGTATATAGATATATGGATATCTTTATGTTGTGGATATACATGGTATGGATATTTAAACCGTATATGATGGTTTAGTATTTGATCATATGATTGGATCATATGGATTATATATATTATGCATGTAAATGTTATATATATATACTTATTTGGTTAAGCATACCCCGCTCATGCTATCATTGGGAAGTTGCGCGCATAGTGGGTGAGCATCCTGGCTAGAAAAGCAGGGTGTGGATATTCCCCAGGTCATAGTCGTCCCGTGTGTTACTATATGATATAAATATTTATTTTGGGATGAGACGTGGTGGGTATGTTTTGTCTCATTGCCGGTTTGGAGCTATGACCGCTTCCCGGGACGTCGTGTGCGTGAGTTTACCACGAGATGGGTGTCGTTTAGTCCCACCATGGTGGCCCCAGTTTTGCTACGTGAGCCGGGCACTGGGAAGATGATAGCATTGACGCAGTTTATCGGCGATATATATAGCCGGGTATATTATGTGCATGGCCTTGTACATCATATGTAGTATGTACACTTGGCTATTGGATTGATGATGATGATATATATACGGTTAGAAATAAATACCTATATATATATATATATATATATATATATATATATATATATATATATATATATATCCTATAGACGAAAGGATATGGACTTTTATGAAGTACATCTTAGATGATTATGGTGTACTAGATTGATGGGGGTTGATGTATCGCACATAAGGTATTATTTCGGTTACATCATCCCAAGGTTATTATAGGAGGTTCTTTTATTTTATCTTATTTGTTTTCTTTCTTTTCTTTTCTTTTTCTTTCTTTAGGAGTTATAGTTAGTAATAATGGTAGTATTTACTAGTATGTTATGGATTATGGATCTCTAGGATCGACATTGCCCAGGAGTAGTGTAACGAGGGGGTTCCTTGTTTGGATTTCGCTTTGCGAGACGCCTCACGCACGAAACGCAGTGCTATGTCGAGAGTTGAGAGAAGTAATTCTATTTGTGGCATCTCGGATCTCTGGTCTTGACCTTGTCAGGAGTAGTGTAACGGGGCGGTTCCTTGTTTGGATTTCGCTTTGCGAGACTCCCCACGCATGAAACGTAGTACAAGTTTGAGATTAGAGAGAGGTTTTGCCAATATTCCATGTGCATGATATTAAGTATATAGATTTTTACATTTTAGCCTATATATATATGTATATATATATTTATGTATATATATATATAGGGGTAACGTATTAAGATTATTAATTCTTTAATTATATATCAGAATTCATTAAGCCTTTTTATGGCATAATTGTTGTAATCATAATCTAATAGGATTATGTAACAACCCGTCCTTTTTGGAGACCATTAAATTCCCTAATTAAATATAAATTGGCAATTTGGAGAATTTCTCGAAATAGTGATTTTTGGGATTTTCGAGGATTTAATAATTTTCTAAGGATGTTATAAATTAATTTGGGACTATATAGGTCGAAATAATTTAATTATATGTAGCCGTGGAGTATTGCGACAAAAGAGGTAAGATTTTGAGTAGAAAACCCGCATTTAATTATTTTGGGTTGGAATAGTGATTTGCGGTCAAGTACCTCGGATGGGAATTTCGACTGCGCCATAATTCTCGGAATGGCTGAGATAGTCGGAAAAGAGTGTCCGATTGTCGAAAATGAGTTTCGGATATTTTTAGAGGGTAAAGTAACTCGTAATTGGGTAAACGAGTCGTTTTTGGGTTTTAAAGGGTTAAAACCCTTTTCTCTATATATAAAGAGGAAGAGAGGGAGAAAAAGAGAAAGAAAAGAAGAGAAAGAGAGAGAAGAGAGAGAGGAGGAAGAAAAGAGGAAAAAAGGGGGAGATTCCGGCCAGCCTCCGCGGGATTCGGCTCGAGGTCGTCGGATTTTAACCACGAGGCAAGTGTTTACTTGCTTTATTTGTTTTTATGCATAAATATCTCATATCATTGTCGGTATAACAAACCCTAATGATTTTGGGTTGTGTATTCGTGGATAAAACGGGTTTTTGGGAGTTAAAACGAATAAACCCCTAAAATGGTATAATTGGAGAAACTTAGGTTTTAACCTAAATTAATTGGTGGTTTTGGGTTCTAGGATGTTTAGAACCCTTAATATATGTGTATATGTTGTTGGTAGAGGTCGTAGGATGTCGGGGGAGGAGACAAAAGCTTGGGAGAAGCTTTAATGGCCGAAAACGAAATCTCGTAGAAGACGATAAATAGTGATGCAGCGCCTTTCCGAATCGATTCGGCCATGAGGCGAATCGATTCGGCTCTTGGTCAAAAAATGAAATTTGTAGATCTCTTCGACGCGGTCGCGTGGCCGCCGACCGCGTATTTTTCTGATTTTTTTTGGATTTATAGTGATTTTTCTACGGAAAGCTGTCCGAGATCGAAATCGTTAGTTAGAACTTATTGGAGATATATTAGGGGTTCTCAAATGGAGTGTTAGGACCTCTAAAGAACTTGAGGAGATATGAAAACTTTGGGTTTGTAGAAATAAATCCAATTTATGATTTAAATAGAGATTGGATTGGTGTAGGGCTTAACCTGAGGAACGGACATAGTTCAAGTTCGGGAAAGAATAATCCCTGAAACAATTAAGTGGGCATTTAGGCCTATATAATTACGTGTATATAAAACATAAGTATATTGTTTATGGTTGGGTAAATCCTATGAGATAAATAGGATAAATGTGATAAATAGATATTTATAAACTTAGTGTGAGATAGTGTAATTGGAGATATCCAATAAAGTCCTTAGATGGGATTAAGGTATGTGTTACTTATTAAAGTAAGAAATACTTTGGGTTTAGTATCATGCTTATATGAATGCATGATTATGATTCCTGGAGGGAATCTTTGGGAGTATTGATTAACGCTAAATGCTATAGGCCACTATGGCCGTTATTATATATATTCTAGGAAGAATATATAGGATATGTATATACTATGTGATTAAAGTATATATGATATGATGAAAATGATTTTGAAAATAAAATATAAATGTTTTCAAAATGGAAAGACAAATGATTTTCATAAATAATAAAAATGAGGATACACACCTCTCTAAATCGCTATCATAAGGGAAGTTGCGTTCGTATGGTGAAGCCCCCTGGCTAATGATGCAGGGTGGATATAGTCCTAGGCCATGGGAGCGCTTATGGTTGTATTTTTTCTGCGGGGGTAGGAAGATTCCGGGTGTGGTCTTGGCTACCACGCAGGCTCATGGCCACTTCCCGACGTGTTTCGATATAGGATCCCAGGTTGTCTTGGAGGCCCTGGAAGATGATAGCCATTTAGGGGCGCGCACAGTGGAGAAATCCGGACGTGCGGTCTTAGAACGCGTTTATTAAAGCAGTTCATATTAATGGGTTTGCTTTAATTACATTTCCTGGATATAGGAAGGGAAATGGGTTATATATAAAGTGGCTTCGGTAACACTTCCCGGATGGAAGAAGGGATGTGGAAGCATATGTTTTGATCAAAGCATTTTTATGATAATGAAAATGTCTTTGAATACATTTCCTGAGTATAAAAAGGGAAATGGGATAATTGATAAAGGAAAAGCTTTTTATGTTAATAAAATTGGCTTTTATAAATACATTTCCTGGATATGAGAAGGGAAATGGAAGTTTTTGAAATAAAAAGGATAAGTATTTATAAATACTTTATGTATCAAGTAATCCTCAGTCCGGAGGATATTTATATTATCCGGAAGTATATTGTAGATGTATGTATATGTATAAACTGGGTGCCGAGGGTCTAATGAATCCCGACGATCGACCGTGCCGCATAGTAGTGTATCCGGGGGGTTCCTTGTTTGGATTTCGCTCTGCGAGACACCCCACGCACGAATATGGCACAGTGTTGAGACTGGGGAGAAGTTTAATCCTTAGTGCTCTTATATTATTAAATGGTATGGTATATATATTATATATCTTTTTGTACCGAGGGACTGGCGGATCTCAAAGATCGACTTTGCTTCATAGTAGTGTATCGGGGGGGTTCCTTGTTTGGATTTCGCTTCGCGAGACACCCCACGCACGAACATGGCATAGCGTCGAGATTAAAGTGAAGTTAGCCTTTAGTACATCTGTTTGACTATCTAGGTTAGATAGTGGTTGGGTATTAGATTAGTTTAGTAGGGTAGCTTGACTAGGAGGTTTAAGGGATGCGCTAGGAGTGCACTGTTAGAGGAGAGGTGAGGGGTATCTCACGAGAGTGCGATACCAATTTAAATATGAGATAAAACTATTTTTCTAAAAATAAAGCATTTATGCACTTGCAAAATATTTTCTAAACATTCGGGCTCTGACCCGTTTGTCTACTCTCCTTTCTTTCTCTATACTGTATATATATAGGTGTCCAGACACAGGGACGCCTGGATGAAAATTCTTTCGAGTCAGACGTCAGCTGCAGCAGCTGTGGATGTGTGCAGGTTTTTGATAGCCGCTTCCATCCTTGTACTCTAGATAGGAGGTACTGTATAAACATTCGAGTCAATGGCTCAATTGCATTTATTTATTCTTTCAGTACAACATTCGATATGGTTGTATATTTGGACCGAGTGTTCGGTTATTTTAGTCCCTTTCATTTTCATTTCAGTTCATTACTCATTTAATTGTGGATGTTGTAATTTATTCGTTAAAAAGAGTAGTTAAGTAAAAGTTTTTAACGGCCACCTAATAGGATATTAGTAATTAATTGGATTTTCGACAGTGATGCTAAGAATGATCCATATGAAACTCCTGTTTTAATTTAATATTGGAGTGATCGCCCGGTATCTTATTAGGCGGGTTGTTACAGATGGTATCAGAGCATCAAGTTCTAGTGTCTTTAGGAATCTGTGCGGACGTACTACGCTTTCAGCGTTGCTCTCGATTTGTATAGAGCCTCAGGAATAGGATTGTTGATTTCTATTGCGAGATTTCGTTCTCCTGCCATATTATGAGATTATAGAAATCTTTTGCGCGCTCGTTTGAGAATCGTGTGCGGAGCTTGGATGGCAGCAGGAGGTGAGGCTTAGCTAGTGCAGCTGGTAGAAGGTTGGGATGAGTACCTTAGTAGAGGTTACTCTCTCTATGGTAATTGTTGAGGATTATCTCAATGACTACTAAAGCATAGTAGTTCGAGTACCATAGTGTAGCCGTAGTAGGGTGTGGTACTAAAGTTGGATTTCCCCGTGGAGATAAGGATTAGAAAGGGATCTTACGGATAGTTCTAATCGTGAGTCCCCATGAATCAGCAGGATGAGAAGAATGCAGCTTTGGGAATTATTCGCCTAAAGTTCAGCAGAGGTATATGGTGTTAATATTTGGCGTGACTAGATAAAGTCGCGGTATTAGTTAGCCCTGGACTCGTGTGTGTATTTTGAGTTGTGGCAGTCTCGATAACATTATAATGTATGATTATGTGTTTTCCGCAATAGCGGAATTCTATTTTTCTTCGTTCGCCATAGAGGCGGGTGATTATATTTTGTATATATACGTATACGGTATATGGTGTAACGGAGCGATAGCAGGCTAATGATGGCAAGTCTATCGTGTCCGCAATTCCTGGAGGGAACATATTATTATTGTGGTGTCTCACCTTTATACAGGTTGAGTACACCTTTGTTATATTGGACTTAGGGAACCTCGATGAGCAGAGGCTTCCTTATTTTGGATGGTATATGTGGCAACCTTATAGATATAATTTAAGGCCCACAGAATCGTTGTTGAGCGGTAAGGTTTAGCTCAGTATTAGCTTGCGCAAGGACTTAGGAATGAGTGCGAGCGCAGGGTGGTATGACTCTTAGTTAGAGATAGGAGTTCAGATCACCTTTTGTTGGATTAGGGGATGGGGTTATCCCGGTTGCATGTTGAAATGACTGAACTCCACAACCAACGAAGTCAAGGGTTAATGTGTGGAGGGGTTCCTTGTTTGGATTTCGCTTTGCGAGACACTCCACACATGACTCTTAACGGCGTCGGGAGTGGGGAGCTATTATGGGATGTAAGGATGTTGATTTTGTGGAAAGGTCTTATAGTGTGGATGAACCACTATAGGCTATGAGCCACATAATGTTAATATGCTTATGGAAGTATTGTGCTATGGAAAAGCACTAAAGTGGTCCCTTCGCCACAAATGGGTGGGTGAGGTTGGACTTAGAGAAATTTATTTGAGGACAAAAGTCAGGCCTTAATGAAAAGGCAAGTTTTGAGGAGCTACATTTTGGGTATTGTGTTCGTGACACTTTCTACAGAAAGTGGGCACTTGATTAGTTAGGTTTCCTTCTGTATGGGCGGAAGGATAAGATAGTAGGAATGCGTTCATAGGCTAGCCTAGTAGGATTTAGGACGTCCCGCTTCTGTGCCTTGGGTCGTTATATCTCGATGACCGACTACGCGAGGGAGTAGTGTAACGGGAGGGTTCCTTGTTTGGATTTCGCCTTGGCGAGACGTCCCACGCATGAAACCAAGCACTTGTTGGGAGTTGAGAGAGGCCTTGGGCACTAGGGACATACTTAGGATTATATTAGTTTCGTGTAGGTAGGGTGACGCATAGATTATAGCCTTGTTAGGATGTAGGTTCGCTAGAGTTAGCAGCGCCGAGGTTAGGAGTTGGAATTTCACGGGTTAGAAGGACCCATAGGTGAGTATTACACCGAGGAAAGGAGACCCTTATTGAGAGAGAGTGTTACGTGTAAGACGTTCGCTACGAATGTGCAGATGTGCACAAGTTAGGAAGGTGTATGGGCACCTTGGTAAGGTGGTTTGGTATACCGCCTAGTTCAGATAGGAGTAGTACGCAAGGTTGAAATTCGTGCCGATAGGCATTATAGATAATGGGTATTATGTGACGTATAAAAGTCACTTTGCGATCGTGGTAGTCGTGTAGCATTTGGTTGGGAACCGTGGGGTTAGTATCGTTTCCCTTGAGGTATTAGGATTTGGAGTGATCCTAAGATTGGTGGTGTAGGTCGGATCTGAATTTCGAGGACGAAATTCCGTTATAAGGGGGGGAGTGTAACAACCCGTCCTTTTTGGAGACCATTAAATTCCCTAATTAAATATAAATTGGCAATTTGGAGAATTTCTCGAAATAGTGATTTTTGGGATTTTCGAGGATTTAATAATTTTCTAAGGATGTTATAAATTAATTTGGGACTATATAGGTCGAAATAATTTAATTATATGTCGCCGTGGAGTATTGCGACAAAAGAGGTAAGATTTTGAGTAGAAAACCCGCATTTAATTATTTTGGGTTGGAATAGTGATTTGCGGTCAAGTACCTCGGATGGGAATTTTGACTGCGCCATAATTCTCGGAATGGCTGAGATAGTCGGAAAAGAGTGTCCGATTGTCGAAAATGAGTTTCGGATATTTTTAGAGGGTAAAGTAACTCGTAATTGGGTAAACGAGTCGTTTTTGGGTTTTAAAGGGTTAAAACCCTTTTCTCTATATATAAAGAGGAAGAGAGGGAGAAAAAGAGAAAGAAAAGAAGAGAGAGAGAGAAGAGAGAGAGGAGGAAGAAAAGAGGAAAAAAGGGGGAGATTCCGGCCAGCCTCCGCGGGATTCGGCTCGAGGTCGTCGGATTTTATCCACGAGGCAAGTGTTTACTTGCTTTATTTGTTTTTATGCATAAATATCTCATATCATTGTTGGTATAACAAACCCTAATGATTTTGGGTTGGGTATTCGTGGATAAAACGGGTTTTTGGGAGTTAAAACGAATAAACCCCTAAAATGGTATAATTGGAGAAACTTAGGTTTTAACCTAAATTAATTGGTGGTTTTGGGTTCTAGGATGTTTAGAACCCTTAATATATGTGTATATGTTGTTGGTCGAGGTCGTAGGATGTCGGGGGAGGAGACAAAAGCTTGGGAGAAGCTTTAATGGCCGAAAACGAAATCTCGGAGAAGACGATAAATAGTGATGCAGCGCCTTTCCGAATCGATTCGGCCATGAGGCGAATCGATTCGGCTCTTGGTCAAAAAATGAAATTTGTAGATCTCTTCGACGTGGTCGCGTGGGCGCTGACCGCGTATTTTTCTGATTTTTTTTGGATTTATAGTGATTTTTCTACGGAAAGCTGTCCGAGATCGAAATCGTTAGTTAGAACTTATTGGAGATATATTAGGGGTTCTCAAATGGAGTGTTAGGACCTCTAAAGAACTTGAGGAGATACGAAAACTTTGGGTTTGTAGAAATAAATCCAATTTATGATTTAAATAGAGATTGGATTGGTGTAGGGCTTAACCTGAGGAACGGACATAGTTCAAGTTCGGGAAAGAATAATCCCTGAAACAATTAAGTGGGCATTTAGGCCTATATAATTATGTGTATATAAAACATAAGTATATTGTTTATGGTTGGGTAAATCCTACGAGATAAATAGGATAAATGTGATAAATAGATATTTATAAACTTAGTGTGAGATAGTGTAATTGGAGATATCCAATAAAGTCCTTAGATGGGATTAAGGTATGTGTCACTTATTAAAGTAAGAAATACTTTGGGTTTAGTATCATGCTTATATGAATGAATGATTATGATTCCTGGAGGGAATCTTTGGGAGTATTGATTAACGCTAAATGCTATAGGCCACTATGGCCGTTATTATATATATTCTAGGAAGAATATATAGGATATGTATATACTATGTGATTAAAGTATATATGATATGATGAAAATGATTTTGAAAATAAAATATAAATGTTTTCAAAATGGAAAGACAAATGATTTTCATAAATAATAAAAATGAGGATACACACCTCTCTAAATCGCTATCATAAGGGAAGTTGCGTTCGTATGGTGAAGCCCCCTGGCTAATGATGCAGGGTGGATATAGTCCTAGGCCATGGGAGCGCTTATGGTTGTATTTTTTCTGCGGGGGTAGGGAGATTCCGGGTGTGGTCTTGGCTACCACGCAGGCTCATGGCCGCTTCCCGACGTGTTTCGATATAGGATCCCAGGTTGTCTTGGAGGCCCTGGAAGATGATAGCCATTTAGGGGCGCGCACAGTGGAGAAATCCGGACGTGCGGTCTTAGAACGCGTTTATTAAAGCAGTTCATATTAATGGGTTTGCTTTAATTACATTTCCTGGATATAGGAAGGGAAATGGGTTATATATAAAGTGGCTTCGGTAACACTTCCCGGATGGAAGAAGGGATGTGGAAGCATATGTTTTGATCAAAGCATTTTTATGATAATGAAAATGTCTTTGAATACATTTCCTGAGTATAAAAAGGGAAATGGGATAATTGATAAAGGAAAAGCTTTTTATGTTAATAAAATTGGCTTTTATAAATACATTTCCTGGATATGAGAAGGGAAATGGAAGTTTTTGAAATAAAAAGGATAAGTATTTATAAATACTTTATGTATCAAGTAATCCTCAGTCCGGGGGATATTTATATTATCCGGAAGTATATTGTAGATGTATGTATATGTATAAACTGGGTGCCGAGGGTCTAATGAATCCCGACGATCGACCGTGCCACATAGTAGTGTATCGGGGGTGTTCCTTGTTTGGATTTCGCTCTGCGAGACACCCCACGCACGAATATGGCACAGTGTTGAGACTGGGGAGAAGTTTAATCCTTAGTGCTCTTATATTATTAAATGGTATGGTATATATATTATATATCTTTTTGTACTGAGGGACTGGCGGATCTCAAAGATCGACTTTGCTTCATAGTAGTGTATCGGGGGGGTTCCTTGTTTGGATTTCGCTTCGCGAGACACCCCACGCACGAACATGGCATAGCGTCGAGATTAAAGTGAAGTTAGCCTTTAGTACATCTGTTTGACTATCTAGGTTAGATAGTGGTTGGGTATTAGATTAGTTTAGCAGGGTAGCTTGACTAGGAGGTTTAAGGGATGCGCTAGGAGTGCACTGTTAGAGGAGAGGTGAGGGGTATCTCACGAGAGTGCGATACCAATTTAAATATGAGATAAAACTATTTTTCTAAAAATAAAGCATTTATGCACTTGCAAAATATTTTCTAAACATTCGGGCTCTGACCCGTTTGTCTACTCTCCTTTCTTTCTCTATACTGTATATATATAGGTGTCCAGACACAGGGACGCCTGGATGAAAATTCTTTCGAGTCAGACGTCAGCTGCAGCAGCTGTGGATGTGTGCAGGTTTTTGATAGCCGCTTCCATCCTTGTACTCTAGATAGTAGGTACTGTATAAACATTCGAGTCAATGGCTCAATTGCATTTATTTATTCTTTCAGTACAGCATTCGACATGGTTGTATATTTGGATCGAGTGTTCGGTTATTTTAGTCCCTTTCATTTTCATTTCAGTTCATTACTCATTTAATTGTGGATGTTGTAATTTATTCGTTAAAAAGAGTAGTTAAGTAAAAGTTTTTAACGGCCACCTAATAGGATATTAGTAATTAATTGGATTTTCGACAGTGATGCTAAGAATGATCCATATGAAACTCCTGTTTTAATTTAATATTGGAGTGATCGCTCGGTATCTTATTAGGCGGGTTGTTACAGATTAGAAATGGGTGGATCCTTAGATTATGACGGGAAGGTAGCTCTCGTGGATATAGGCTAGGCCTGATAAGTTAGGTTGTCCAAATCAATGGGGGTAATTTAACTAAAATTTGATGACGCGAATAGGTGCGCGCCTTTAGAAGAGAGGTGAGTTGGGGTTCCACGAGAGTGCGGTCTCACTTAATTATGAAATTAAGTACACCGGTATTTATTATTCACGGTTAACACACTTGCTAAATATTTTACACATTCGGGGCTCTGACCCGTTTACTTCTCCCTCCTTCTTGTATATCCATATATATTTCCACAGGTATCCTACCGCATGGATGCCGGATGACCTTCTATCCAGAGTCTCGGGAGCCGTGACAGGTGCGGACTGTTGCGGGATGTTTCATGTAGCCGCTTCCTACTTCTTTAAAATTCTAGGTAGGATTCATGTTGTATATCGGGTTTGTACCCAAGGGATATTTACTTACATGTTTATATTTATTCCCTTCAGTTATTGTATTTGCTGTGACCCGACAGCTTATTCGAGTTTATTTATTTATGGCATATTCATGTATAGTGATACCTTTTATTTCTTATAGTTCTTTATTGCATCTCTCTTATTTATTAGAAATTTTGTAGTGTTGGGTTGTGTTATGTTGCATGTTTTAATTTATTTAACATCTCGCTTATATGATATCGGGTAGTTAGTCCTATATTATATAGTACCGACAGTTGATGTTGAGACTGGACCATCTGGAATTCCTGATTTAATATAGTATAGGGCTGGCCACCCGTTATTATTTTAAGCGGGGTGTTACAATACCCTATCTTACTTATACATATTCTTCTACCCCACTTTCTTTCTCACACGCTCCATGTTTGTCGTACATATTTTCTCACTTTAAGCCACTTGTATATTTAGTTCCTTTATCACATGCCATTAATATATATGCTCATGGTTTATTACATGCTTAGAAATTGTGCATATTCCTTTAGCATACATAAAACTTTCATAAAAATACTACGTAAGACTCATTCATTTGTCCACACTACATCACACGAGCATTACATATTGACCCTATATTTATTCGGTCTTAGGGAGTCACTTTCTGATGGGCTGCCAGTTCTTCAGGGTACAATTAACCTAAGAAATAAGACTCCCATCTTCCATTATCCAAGTACCGTCATCATATATTGAATGATTCCTACACATCATACCTCTTAACCAAACTCATAACGGGTGGTATATAGAAAAAACTCATTCATGAACGTCGAGAATATATGCAATAACTTAATTGTAATCTCTTGAAAGATAACGCACAATTTTTTTTCCAAAGGCATATTTATATGAAAACATAACTATATTTACACATAACTTACTAAGTAAAAAATAAGAACATCATTATATTTACATATAACTTATGTAGCAAAAAATAACTTTACATAGACAAGTTTCTTACTTTAACATTTACAAAAAGTTTGTTGATGTTCAACCCATATTACATATCCTTGACTTTCCCGTTTTAATGTCCTAACTTTGCAGTGAACTCCAAATAATAGGCATACCAAAAATAAAACATTATAGGAGTGTAAGCTATAAAAGCTTAGTGATTCGCCTTATACACACACACCACACACATAAAAAGTTTAAATAAACATTTTAAATCATATAATACAAGTAGTAATTGTGTACTCTCGCAAACCTGGACCGCCATAGTCCAATTAACCCACCACGATTTATAGGGACCACAACATCCCTTTGTTTTTGTCCGAGTGCACAAAATCTTAATTTGGATTCTTTAACTAAAATGAGACCACCACATCCTGTAAGACCCAGCATAGTCCATATATTTATATAACTTAACTTCACATTTATAATCATATGCATATGGATCATAAACACAACATCTTTACATAAGCATCTCAACACAAGTATTTAACTATACATGTCCATGTAAAAGTATAATAATACCAAATTCGTAGGGTATGTCACTCACCTCAAAGTAAGTAATTAGAGTAGTATGAAATATAATTATTTGGTATAGTAGCATTATCCGTTTCCCCTCCTTATAAGAAATCCTTGATTTATGATAATTTTTCTAAGAAATTCTTCCTTAACTCCTGTTTTCTTTCTCCCCAAGCTTATGCCTTCCAAACCTTATGATATGGAATGAAGAAGATGATAAAGATATGATTTATAACCAGAAAATGTGGTCATGTGGTCATTTTTAGTGTGGTGGTTTGTAATTGGATGAAAGAAAGGTCCCAATAAAAATATTTTAACTTATGTCAGATTCGCCCCCTGTTCGTAAATCCGCTCTAACTTATTATTCTGGCATCCGATTGAACTCCCGTTTATAGCCACTCATAGAAAACTTAAAGTGGAGATGGGGTTACTTTGATGGTTTGTACTAGTCTTTTTATTTCACTAATTACTACTATTCCAGATACATCATGGTATGAAATTATTTGGACTACAAAATCAAACCAGATTATAGAGCAAGTCTTGTTAAGTTAATAGTCAACAAATTTGGATTCATTTATCAAAATATATTTAATGTTTTTACAAAATCATATATTTACTATACTTATACTGGGATCAAATAGGAATATAACAGTCAACCCAAAATTTCAAAACTCAAATATTTGGAAATTGAAGCTAACCAAATTCGCACCAACACCCTAGTTTATTTTTATAAACACAACAATTCATACAAAACATACTTTATAATTCATTTAAACACATAACTAGTCATATACTCAAAACATGTTATCATCGCATAATCTCAATTAGAATCTAATGCAGACAACATATATATCACATGAGTATACACTCTTAAAACATGATAACTAAAATGTTTAATTCCCATCATCAACCTCATCAATTATAACTTATACATAATCATGCAAATAGCATGCCTAATCATGTTTTAGGGCATTACAATTCTATCCCTCTTATGAAATTTCGTCCCCAAAATTTAACACGTAAGAAACTTACCAAATAGGTGAGGATATTGCTTCTTCATATTATCCTCTCCTTCCCACGTGGCCTCCTCTACATGTTGACTCCTTCACATTAACTTAATGAATGGAATGGTTTTGTTACGTAATAGTTTATCCTTTCAATCTAGAATATCTTATGGGTCTTCCACGTAAGTTAAGTCATTTTGAAGCTCTATCGATTGTAAAATCAACACATGTGAAGGATCTGGTACATACTTATGCAACATCGATATATGAAAAACGTCATGTATCAAAGATAATTCTAGTTGTAATGCCAACTTATAAGATACAACTACAATTCGTTTAACTATCTCATAAGGACCCGTGTACCTAGGACTTAATTTTACCTTCTTCCAAAGTCTCATAACCCATTTCCAAGGTGAAACATTTAGGCATACTCGATCACCCTCCTTAAATTTCAATTCTTTCCTTCGATTGTCTGCATAGATTTTTTGTCTACCTTACGCCATATTTAAGTGATTGTGAATAAGTTTTATCTTCTCAGTAGTATGCTGCACAATTTTGGGCCCAAGTTGTTTTCGTTCCCCTTTTTCAGTCCAACATATTGGAGTTCTACACTTTCTCCCATACAAAACTTTATAAGGAGGCATATCAATAATGGAATGACAACTATTATTATCGGTAAACTCTATTAGTGACAAGTGCTTATCCTAACTGACTTTGAATTCTAATAAAAAAATTTGTAACATGTCTTTGAGCATCTGGATTTTTATTTCTGACTGCCCATCGGTCTGAGGATGAAAATATGTACTAAATTTTAATTTAGTCCTCAAAGATTGTTACAAACTAGGCCAAAAGTGAGAAATAAACTTCTGAACTCAGTCAGAAATAATGGAAACAGGTACACCGTGCAATCTAATTATCTCATCCACGTATATTTTGGTGTATCTATTCATGGATTAAATTGTTTTAACATCAAGAAAATATGAAAACTTAGTGTAATACCCCGTAGATTTATATAGATATATTTAAATTGAATATTTAAATAAATGCGGGTGACATATAATCTAATTTACAAAATAATGAGAATTAAATAAATATTAATTTAGAGTGAAACGAATTAATATTTATGTCATTATTTATTTACTAGTGTACTACAATAAAGAAAATAGGATTAAGTCGTAAGTGTGTAAATGCGACGGAACTTAATATTATCTCAACTGGAACACTCGTGATTAAATTAAAATGGGTTGAGATGGAAAAATATTGTGGAGTGACTCGGGTGATGATTTCGAGTGCACGGTTGATCCAGAATGGTAAAAAAAAGTCAATATTGAGTACTCGAGGGTTGTGTTTGAGTCTCTAGGGATTTTTAAATTAATCAGGACTTATTTAGGTGACTTTTGGGCTCCTTAAAGGCATATGACAAGTCTAAAATGGAATTTCAATTATAAAGTGAAAGGTTTAAGGCCTAAGGAGGAATCATTTAACAAATCCAAAGGTTAGGAGAGTTATACTAAAAGTTAGAGTGAAAGTGAAAAGAATTGGGAAGAAAATTCAAGAGTCTAAGGGAGAAATTGAAGAACTTTGCAAGAACACTCTAGGATTTAAGAAGTAAAGGAAATTTTTTTGAAGGATTAAACGACATCTTTATCAAATCATAATCTACGAATCATAAGGCAAGTAATTATATTGCTATTTAATTTGTATATACAATTTTAGTCATATCATAGTTGGGAAATGATATTTAGGAGATGATTTCACATATATACAAACTATGAGATTTAGGAAAATAAATTATATTTTAAGAAATAATTTATATTTTGGGAAATGATTTATATTTGGAAAATGATAAATTATACATCTTTAAAGATTTAAGGTGGATTGAAAATTCCGAAATTTGAGGATGATTATTAGAATAATGAAATTCTTGACTCTAGTTATAATCCCATGAAATGATGATGAATCTTTTGAATTGATGTGATTACTAGATGTTAGAATCATATTAGAAATGTCCCTTATTCTCTTTATGAATTGGGTAATGTAGGATATAAGGTTGAGGATCATTGGGACTAAATTTGGGAAGAAAACATGGATGAGGTTCACTGACTAGAAATGCGAACCAATTCGAATTTCTGGAAAGCCGAATCGGTTCGCTTTGAGATCAAACCGGTTCAAAATTCTGGAATCTTTAGATTTGGGGCTATTTTATTCAATTAGGGAAAAATTAAATAATTAAGGGGATGAGAAAATCTAAAGTTGATATTTTTTATTTTTGGAAATTCAATTAAGTTAGTATGTGGACCTCGAGTTAAAAAGGGACTTTTAGTTGGGGTGTGAAATTAAAATATTTGAGGAAAATGATCAAATATGAATAATTATGATGGAAAATGCGAGAATTTGGATACAGGCCGAGTGATGTAGACACGTGTCCAAAATTAGTATTGAAAATAAATGAATTAATTAATTAAGTGAATAATTAATTAATTGAGTATAAAATGGAGCACTGGGTTAAAATGCCTTTTTGTGCAATTTGTGAAAGGCACAATTAAATAAATTATTAATGAAAATATACATGTGTGAATATATAGATATCATATTGGTGTGAAAGATATAATTATATGGATATAATGACATATGACATATCCCTCTAAGAGCTTTAATCGGAGGTTGCGCGAGTGAGTGATCTCCCCTGGCCAGCTAATCCAAGATTAGTATTATTCACATGTCATAATCTCCACGCATGTGCCTGTTAAGGTTGAGTTCGAGGTGAGATAATTATGGGTATGGTTATTACTCACTAATTGGGGAACTTATGACCGTCTCCAAAGTCGTTTGTAGTTTTCTATCTTAGTTCAGTATGTGATTCTGACGCTGTAACCAAGATGATGAGAGTATTCCCTTGATGATGATAGCATTAGAGACCCACATCCGAGGAAGTTGTTATTGTTATTACGGATGGCGGTTATACATGTATAGTGAGTGATATATATATATATATATTGAATTAAAACGTGGAAGTTAATAACTAGTGAAAGTTATTGAAATTTGGTTTAATAAATTATAAATGAGAATTATAATTAGGAAATGGAAAGATAAATATATAAATATCACAGGATAGGATAATGTATGGACTATAAGGAAACTTGAGACTAGTTAGGAGGGTAACATAACTAGGTAATTAAAATGCATACGTTAGGTGCGAACTTTAGGTGAGAGATGAGTAATGTCTCATGAGAGAGTGAAGTACCAATTTAAATATGAGTAAATGGATATACATTTATTAATGCGTTTTAATTACTTGCAAAATATTTTCAAATGGTTTTGGGCTCTGACACGTGTCAAAATATATTTTCAAAACCTTTTAGGTGTCCAACCACAGGGACATCCGACGTTATCATTCCCAGGTATGCGACAACTGTGGATGTTACAAAGTTTTGTTTATACGCTTCTATTTCTCTATTCTAGTCCAGGATCCTCTCTTTTCCTATTCAGGCAGGTTGCCCAAGATAGTCAGTTTATTCCCATTTAGGTTTATTTCATTATGAGTATTATTGTATGGAGATTTTTTCCAATGATTTAATCGGAACAATTTGACATGCAGTAAATTTACAGTTTTGATATATTTATGATTGTGGATTGTAATTCAAGTTATTTAGATAATGGTGGTTGATTATGACATTGTCATGTTACGTTAACCAAGATTAAAATTGGCACACGACTTAATTTAATAATAGATGGTTAGGAATTAATTGAATTCGACAGTGATACTAAGAATGAGATAATGAGATTCCTGTTTTATTTTAGTAGAGGGCTGACCACCCGTTGTTTTAATAAGCAAGGTGTAACACTTAGTTAATCAATCAATGATTATACAAATATAATCAAACCCTCGTGATGATTTTGGTAAACCTATAACGAAATATGTGGTAACATGTTCCCATTTTTACTCAGGTATAGGTAAGGACTATAGTAAACCACTAGGCTTCTGATGCTCTGTCTTCACTTGTTGGAAAACTAGACACCTAGCAACAAATCTAAAATCTCGTGTTTCATTCACGGCCATTAATAACATTGTTTCAAATCTCTATAAAGTTTCGTGCTACTTGGATGCATATCATATAAAGAACAATGGGCTTACTCTAAAATTGTTCTCCTTAAATTAGGCACATTAGGTACACATAAACGGTTATCATGCATAACAATGTCATCATCACAAATAGAAAATTCATTTGCTTTGTCCTTTTTCATATTGTCTCTAACTTTGTCCAATTATGTATCTCCTGCCCGTGATTTTTGTATCTAGTCCATCAACATAGGTCTAACATTTAAATGTGCTACCATTCCACAATAATCATTTAAAGTCAATTCCATCCGCATCTAAGCTAAGTCTCTCAGCAGGTCAACTCGAATACAACATATAAAAGATACCCCACCTAGATACTTTCTACTCAAAGCATCCACAGCAATATTATCCTTACCCAGGTGGTGATGTATTGTGCAGTCATAATCTTTTATAATTTCCATCCACCTCTTTTGCCTAAAGTTGAAATTTTTCTGAGTAAACGAGTATTTTAAACTTTGATGGTCAGTAAACATTTCACAACTAACACCATACAAGTAATGCATCCAAATTTTTAGTGCAAAAACTACTGCGGCTAACTGAAGATTATGTGTAGGGTAGTTGCGTTCATGTATCCTTAATTGTTGAGAAGAAAAAGCAATAAGCTTTCCATACTATATTAATACCCAACAAAGTCCTTGATTTGAGACATCACTATATATAACTAAACTTTTTGTACCTGTTGGAATAGTCAATACTAGAGCTAATGTCAACTTTACCTTTAAATTTTCAAAGCTTTGTTCACAATCATCATTGCACACAAAACTGTTCTCCTTTTTGGTAATCTTAGTCAATGGAAATGCAGTAGAAGAAAACCCTAGTATAAATCTCCTATAATATCTAGCCAATCCCAAAAAATTTCATACCTTTGTCATACTAGTTATCCTTTTTGAATTCATTACTGTTTCCACCTTCTTGGGATCAACACCAATGCCATCAATAAAAATAACATGCCCCCAAAATACTACACTACCATGTCAAAATTCACATTTAATAAATTTAGCGTATAATCTTCTCTCGCCAAAGGATTTTTCACATGTACCCATGAATGATTGCCCTTATAGGCAAGAGGTATATCGTGGAAGTCATGCCAAAGAAGGGAACCTTTACACTAACCTCCCATGCATAAACCTTATGTAGATGTATGCTCTGGGACACTCATACCTAGATTATCGGTCCCAACCCAAAACCTTGCCAAAATTTTATGTCATCTTAGAGTCTAATTTTGTGTTACTCACTCATTTTTAAAACATAATCATGTCCGTGAGTCTAGAAATAAGTCAAATCCCGTCTTTTATTACGTACCCTATTCCTCTCCCAGACTCGAGTCCTGTCTAATATTTCACTTTCACCCTAGGAGGAACATAGTGAAAATGAAACCTAATAATAACAACTACACAGAGGGATTTCTCCCCTTCTCTCCATTTTTTGAAAAAATATCAAAAATATTCTGTTTCCAAAAATAAATAAAAAATATTTTTCCCTCTCAGGTACGATTGCATTTCCCTAGCTTGTCCTGGCTCTGTATTGTTGAGATACTCTATCAAACCACCTCGAAGCTCTACTCCATCATCAACCACTTCAGCAAAAACCTAACATTCCCACCACATATTCCTCATGGAGAAACCAGACTAGAATGCTAATGCTTAACCATATCCGATGGCTATACTTACTAATCTCACCACAAAGATTGATAATCTGTAAAAATATGTTCACGAGATGAAAAGAAACAAGGGTAAAATCCTAGAGATACCAGATCCAGAAGTAATGCCTAATGCTACTTTTCCCTATGCTACGGGACCACAAATGCCCGAACCAATATGGGATCCTGAAGAATATCAATAGGATTCACATACTGCAATGCGTCTACATGTCTCGTATGTCAATGGGACACCTCATGCACATTTATCGATGCCGAATCTAACTCAGCAAGGGGATAACTCTCCCATACCCTCTCCCTCCGATTCTAAGGAGGAAGAAATCAATTGAGTTAAAGAGGATCTCAAAATTCTTCCAAATATTTTTGATCAATTAAAGCTTTCAGAAAACTACATGGATTACACCCATATGTTGCTCTACATAGAGAAGTTCGGAGGGAGAGAACCTCCCGTCGTGCATCGCTAGAACTACCATCGCTCCATGAGTTTACTTGGGGCTACAAAATAGAACATGGCCCAAATGGTTCATCAAACCCTTATAGAGAGTGCCCTCCATTAGTTCCTGTCATTGGAAGAATCCCAGATCCATTATTAGGAAGATGTTTCAAGAGAGTTCATGGTTTATTATAAATACAGTGAAGAGTTGGAGGTGAAACGCGAATACCTTGAGGTACTTAAGGAATGAATTGGAGAGAATGTTAATAGTTTCATTACAAGGTGGAAAGAGAAATCTACCACCATAACCACCCGTCCATCGAAAGAGAAATAAGTCAACATAGTGAAGAAAAAACTTATGCTGCATATCTGGACTCCTATGGGTAGTCATTATTACCCACACTTCAGATCCCTCCAAGAGACTGGGGATAAAATTAAAGAGAATGATGACAACCAGAAAGAAAAATCCAATTTAAAGAAGCCAATCGGATATTTCACCCCTTGAAAGTATGATAAGCCTGCTGCCATTGCCACCAACAACATATGTTCTCAACCTGCTACCTCATGGGCACCGAAAGCCCGTCTTGCAGGAATCCGGAAGGAGTATACTGAAATCCATATTCCTATTTCCAAGGTGTATCAAGATCTTTTATCTCGTAACCTTTTCAAACCCTTTGACCCTCATGCACTTCATGATCCCCTTCCTAAATACATCAAATATGACTCCCATTGCAACTTCCACCAAACCACCGGGCATAACATCGATCATTATCACCACCTCAAGAATGTTGTCTAAGGCCTCATCGATAAAGGTGTCATTGCCCATCCTACAAACCTAAAAACAAACATTATCAGCATGAAAGTGTTACACTACGTGCAAGGGGTTCTATATGGAAACAGTCGAAAAAAAGAAAACCACTATTTTTAAATTTTATCAAATTTCAGTTCAATTAAACAAATTAACCCAAATCAAACTTATCACTGATTAAACAATTGTTGTGTTAAAAAAAATTAACCAGTTTTAACTTTATCCTAAAGCATGCATCTATGGATAACCTAATGATATAAATCTATCCACACAACACACCAATGTATAAGGAAAACCCACAACGGGAAAAACATCGGACGACCCAGACACACAAATTCACTATATATGGATTTACAAAGGACATTAAAATATACTTACACAATGAATAGAATCCCTCATAAGATTTGATGCTCAAACTTCCTTCTACCTCTACAAAACTATAAGTTGTATTCCACCCACGTAACCGTCACAACGTGTGACTCCATACATGCTTCACTGTCCACTGATAAGGCTCAATAACCGTCTACATATTAAAACATGGAATCCACTGCAACACCACACTACGGAGTCCACCATATGTAAATAATAAACTTATATATAGTCTATCGCACGAAACGATTCTTAACTAGATGAAGAGAATAAATCTTCTTAGTTCCCGCAAACAAGATCTCACTTGAACATAATGAATGATATATGGATTTTGAAACAAGTTAGGCGAAACTAGTTTTTTTTTTAAAATTTCCTTATAAATCTTATAATATGAAGCTCTTAAAAGGATTATTTAAATCTTATACCTTGAAGTCCTTTTTAGTAGAAAACAGTTTAGAATGATACGGACCAGAGAGTTGTGCAAAAACAATTTTAGAAAAAATTCACTGTCTTATTCGAACGAAGTCAAATCTCATTCAAAAGAAGACACGCATCTCATTAGAAATGGCATATAATGACATTTCCAACAAAAAGTCAGTGCAACCTTTAAAATGGTTTATTTGAAGTTCTTTGGAACATCAGCTTCAAACGAGCTTAAGGAGTTCATTCGAACGACCTTATGGAAGTTCGTTAGAACGACCAAAAAAACTTTTCCTAAAACCCCCTTTTCAATAAAGTCCTTCATTAAAAAATCACCTATAAAAAATCATATCTCAATTCATTATGCATTCATACTTTTGTGAGATTAACGCAATGTGTTGAAGATGAAAACATGCCACTAAAGCCCACAATATGAATGTAGAATCTCTTAAACTTAGCCTCTATGTCTTCAAACAAACACATTATATGATTGAAAGGTAAACACAATGAATTCATAATCTATAACTCAAAGGTTTTATCCAAACACGAAATTAAGATAAAATATATAATTTTCCTTACAAATATCCCCCTTTGACTATTTAGAGACAAATTAAAAAACAAAAACATATGGGATATCAAGTTCTCAAAAAGACTCAATCCCCAACCCCAAAAGGAAAAAGTACAGACACTTGATGTACTCACGTTGGGTAGCTTTGCTCTTATGTAAACTTCATCCCATAATTGCAAATCTGCACACTTAAACACACCTTTAAAAGAAAAGATAATATATAACAATATAAATCCTGATAAAAATAACTCCCCTTTTGTCTAACAATCTCTACCTAAGTTAGGACGTCTCCCCTTAAGTAAAAAATCTCCCTCGAAATATAAAGTTGAGATTCCATTTCTCCCCTTTTTTGTTCAGGAATAGACAGAGATAAAGATTCATAATAAAACTATTTCTCCACAATATAACCAAATCTCCCCATGAATGAAACCTTTGTAGGTATAAAGGAAAAAAAAAAGTATATCATGAAGTGTAAAGTGTAAGAAACAAAGACAAGGACAACACAACAACATAAGCTCAAATAATCTAAACTATGAATAAAAAATACCAATTTGATGCATAAATGAGATATCAATGATATCAAGCAACACACGATACCAATATAATCATAAACAATACCAATATGAAACCACTTGAAACTAAATTAGAACATGTGGCATGAATGGATTAAATGCCAATGAAAAGACTCAAAAGATATATGATACCGCATATGTAAATATGTAAATGACACCAATGACACACAAGCATAGATATATAGGTATAAACACAACAAAAAGGCACAAAACACATAATTTTTCCACACTAGCATAGTATTGACGTGTCTAAACAAAGGTGGTAAACAAAATGAAGGGGCATGAACTGGAAACAAAAGAATAATGACCCAATCATTAAAAAATTTCCAAGAAGTTCTATTTGACTACATTAACTTTGTCAAACAAAGATTTAGCCTCATAATGATGACAAAGAGAACTCATAAATGGACAAAGAAGCAGAGTGTACACTGGATTAGAAAATATTGATGATTCTCAAATCAATCCATTGATCTTCAACTTATAACACCCTTAAAACAAATATGTATGATTTCTTGAAGAATCAATGAAACAAATTGGACTTGGCAGTATTTTATTTTCCTTTGCCCTTCTAATTTTTTAGGCTCTTGCCAATGGTGGCCTTTCACACAAGGAAGATTTCTCTTTTCGTAGTCCTTTCCCGTGCACACTCATATTTTCAATAAAATAGAAAAATCTAGGGTAATGGTTGTTACATACACAAATGCCGCAATAAAATATATATTTATATGACAAGATTATGCGGAGAACACCTCACCTAGCTCATATAATAAATAAATTTAAAATCCAAAAGAGCTCGTGCATATGTGTGCGGAGGCATATGCAAAGTGAATCCATTAAGCGAGTCCTTTTTGAACTGCTCCATGCAATCATGGTTAAGAATAATCTAAGCATTAGAAATTATAATCAAATGCCCTAGTCATATGGATACATGAAAGGAAGTGGATACAAGCACACTAATATGCCACACAAAATATGAAAAATAAAACTACACATAAACCATAATCATCTTGTGTTTATAAACAATTTTTCAAACGACACCACTTGAGAACAAACTCAAAAGACAAATAAAATATTTTGTATTTTCCAATAAGACCCAATAAAAGAAAAATCAAAATACAAAAGACTCAAACATCATACAACTAAAAAACACATATGATCATAAAGTATAAAAGCTAGATTGTAGAAACATGCAACCACAATCAACAATTTGATTTAGGATGATAAGTATCATGTGCGATAATTCGAGAATCAACAAGTTTAGAATTTACAGCCTCCAAATATGATTTCCTAACCCACATAGGTGTGACATGATGATCTTGGATTTTTAGAACCTCTGTGACTCTAGTCTTAGACTTACTAGGACATTTTCTAAGATAAAAGAAAAAATAGCTAAGGTGACCTTTACTACCGCAATGTGTGCACGTAAAGACACACGATGAATTATACCGAAGGCTCGACCTTTTCTAACATCCCTAACAATAGTTGGATCTCTCAAAAGCATGGTCTTGAATTTAGTAGCGAAAGAATTTGGATCATCGAAACTAATACTATAATTGTAATATTTGTTTCGGACAGTGCATAACATTTTATCCAACTTTTATGACCTAGATTTCAAATCAAATTTGACATTACTCGAGTCTCTCAATCTCTCTTCTAACTTAACAATCCTAAACTCGAAGAAATGACGAGACTCATAAAAAATAAGGAATCCTTATTCAAAATCTCCATTAATCCTCGAACATTATCTTACCCCCTCAACAAATACGTGCTTTTCCCTAAGATTATTCTCACTTGGACTAAGATCTTTAATCAAAATAATCTCATCATTACCTACGACACGTTCTTTTAACCTAGCTTTCAACGTCAAGTTATCCTTTTTCAATCGCATCATCTCTACATACAACTCACGAAAGGCAATTTGAAGCTCACTATCCTCTTTCTCTTTTTCATCTTCTTATTCTTCTCCACTCTCTCCACCACCACTCACTTGGAAGTCACAAATAATGGTCTCAGATTTTTTATGCTCAGAATTATCTTCATTAAAAGATTTTTCATCAAGGCTCACAAGACTAGACATGAACCCGGTGTAATTGCGTTCAATAGGGTAATCAAGTTCCTCTTTTGGATTACTAATACTAAGGGTGGCATTGTATGCTTTTCATTTCTTTCCCTCCTTACTTACTTTAGTGGAACACTTAGATTCCCTATGGCTATAACCCTCACACCTAAAGCATATATTCGACTCATCCCTCTTAAACTATCATTATAACTTTTAGGTAATTTTACAGGCTTATTAAACTTGCTTTTCTCAAACTTCTTTTCATCTTTCGATTTTTTTCAAACTTGAGAAAATTTTTGAAGTTCTTTTCAAATATGGCCATATCATTAGAATCGATGTCACACTCATCAATCGAAACAAATGTTTCTTCATTGTGGGATTTCAAAGAAATTCCCCCTTTATATTTTCAGAGGAAAACATGTTGAGCTCATAAGTTTTAAGATCACCTACAAGCTCTTCGAGTTTCCTAGAGTCCAAAGTGCCCAAGGAATTCAAAACTGTCACTTTTGAATTAACTCTTTTAGTTAAGGACCTTAATATTTTCTTAACTACTTGTGTTTTGAGTATTCCCTCTATTAAGTTAAAAGATGAGTTCACAATATCCTACAGTCTAGCATAGAACTCATCGAAGGTTTCATTCTCCTCCATCCTAATCAAACAGAGTGGTGAGGTTTTGGATTTTGTAATCCTCAACAACACAAGTTCACTCATTGGTTAGTTAGAGTATATCCCAAGCTTCTTTGTATGTCTTACACATAATGATACAATGGAACTCCACCGGTGTGATACGGATAAAACAACACATTTAAACCGCGTGAATTAAAATTTGACAATTTGTGCTCATCCTCGCTCTAACTTTCTACGAGTTTAGGGACATGAAGTTCACCTACTAAAGTCATGGGTGAATTCCACCCCGTAATAACCACTAACCAAACCCACTCATCAGTCTCTTTAAGTGATGAATTCATACGCACTTTTCAGTACGTGTAATTAGATCCATCATACATTGGTGGCCAAGAAAATGACTGACCCTCCATATAAAAACTGCCCGAATTCTTGCTAATGGGGATCTAATATAATTACTTAGTGTTTCCGCTCTAATACCCCATGAAGTTCCTACAATACGTGTAAGGGGTTCTATATAGATACAATGGAAAATAAGAAAAGCACTATTTTTAATTTTTCAAATTTAAGTTTAATTACACAAGTTAACCCAAATTAAACTTGGCTCCGATTAAAAAAATTTCGTGTTAAAAAAAATTAAACAATTTTATCTTTATCCTAAAGAATACATCTAGGTGATAGCATGATAAAATAAATCAATCCACACAATAAGCCGATGTACGAGGAAAACCCACAATGGGAAAAATCTCGGACGGACCAGACACACAATTCACTACTTATGGATTTATAGAGGATATAGCCATAGACTTACACAACGACTCGACGTCCTCACAAGACTTGACGAACTTAGTTCCTTCTACCTCCGCACATATCCACGCATGAGTACACCCACACAACTGCCACAACATGTGAATTCACACACGCCTCGATATCCACTAATAATGTTCGGCAACCATTTACTGATTGGAACATGGAATCCACCGTTTCTTTATCGCAACACCACACCATGGAGTCCACCGTGTGTAAACAACAAACTTGTACGGAGTCCAAACTGCATGAAACAATTCTCAATAAGAAAAAGAGAATAAACCTTCTTGGTGCCCACAGACAAGATCTCACTTGAACATAAGTAATGGAATATGGATCTTGAAATAACTTGGGTGAAACTAGGGTTTTTTAAAAAGAATCTTTAAAGATTTCATGATATGAAGATATCAAAAGGATTATTTAAAACTACTTCCCAAAGTCCTTTTTATAAAAAAATCAGTTGAGAAGGATAAGGACTAAAAAGTTACGCAAAAAATAAATTTTTAGAAAAAAATCGTCATCTCGTTCGAACGAGAGTTTTTCGAACGAAGATACAAATCTTGTTAGAAAGAGCATCAGATGATATTTCCAATAAAAAGTTAGTGCAACCTTTAAAGTGGTTTGTTCGAAGTTCATCAGAACAACAAATTCAAATAAGATCAAGGAGTTCGTTCGAATGACCTTATGAAAGTGTGTTACAAAAAAAACTTTTCCTAAAAACATTTTTTCAAAAAAGTCCATCATTAAAAAATCACCCATGAAAAATTCCATATCTCAATCCGTTATTCATTAATAATTTGTGAGATTAATGGAATGTGTTGAAGATAATAACGTGGCAGTAAACTTGATAAAATGAATGTGGAAACTCTAAAACCTTATCGCTACGTCTTCAAACAAACACAACATAGGCTTGACAGGTAAACATACTCAAGTCCTAATCTACAACTCAAAGGTTTTGTCCAAATATGAAATTAAGCCAAAATATATACAAGTTTACTCTATAAAAAATTTGTTGTTTTAAAACCCTCTACCAATGCACTAAGCCGACGTGAATGCCATTCTTACCGATGATGATCCCGCCTTTGATCTCCCTACCAGAATTAAACCTATTAAGAAGCCAACCTCATCTATCAGCCTAGAAAAATTCCCAGTTACCCTAGAAGTCCGTCCACCCTTCCTGCTACATCCCGAATGCTTAGGTTCATGATATTTCTTTGATGATAAGGGCTTGCATTGCTATCCAAATCCTATCAGAAACTTAAAGTATTGATTTTTTGGCTATCCTAGGATAACTAAAAATGTTTATGACGAAACTCCCATCAAATTTGACCCTAGAGGAAAAGAATTATGCAAGCTTATGATTGGTTTGTAGCACTAGAAGAATTCAATCTAGAAGATAATTCTAAGGTATTTTTTAAAGATTACATCAATATGAGAAAGATATGTGAAGCTCCTGAGTTACTCACTGCCTTGAGGATGAAAGGGTATTTGGTCCCTTCCCCTAAATAATTCTTTGCCACATTGGAGGACTTATATGGTGAAGCAATAAAAGTGGTGGAATGCATTGACTTCTCCTAGAACATCCAGATTGTTGTAACTGGATTGAAAATGATTTTGATCCTTCAGATAATTTCGATGATGAGACCAACGTTGAAACCTCCAGTGCATTCACCTATTTTTGTGGGGTGATATCTTTCAAATAGCTCTTATTAGAAATCAATGAAGTTTCTTCTTCTCCTGAAATGGACAAAATGGATGAAGAAATTGGGTTCATGTTCTTCCTAACATACGTAAACCATATGACCTGGTCAGGTGGGTACTATAAACATCTAGTCATCCCATTCGAATTTATTCATGTAAGAAAAGGAAAGGGGGTTCATCTATGCCAGAAATGACAATCGAGGAGGGAAAAATCCTGAAATAACTGAAGAAGACTCAGTCCAATATAACCTTATGGGGAATTTTCATGTCTTCCTAGCTCCACATAAATTCCCTAATCAAAATCCTTACTCAAGCTACAATTCCTCCCCCTACCTCCCATGATTAGGTAATTTATATAGTCGAAACTCTAACTGCCACAAGGCACATTTATTTTTTCGACACGGACATTACCAAGTTTGGCTTTGACCAAAGCTACGCTCTTAACATCTCTGCCAAAGTTTTGGAAAAAATACTTCTGTTGGTTCTTGTTGATAACGTATCCTCCCTTAACGTATGTCCATGACGAACTATCCGGTGTCTGGGGATATAGGTCAGTAATATCACCCCAACATCTACTCGATGAGAAGTCATGAGGTCAATACTACTCACACTAGGGGCTTGCTCGATATGACCTCAAATATAATTCCAAGTCATTGAGATTTCTGCCTGCGTAACGTTGCTTCTCGATTGTTCGTGGCTTTACAGCATCATAGGGGAATAATCTTCTTTTTACCAGAATCTAAAGTTCTTTGTGGACAACTAATTTATTATCATTATTGGGTATAATTATAACACATACGACATCGATACCAGTAACCATGTTCTAAAAATCAAGAACAATGCAAAAGACATATTTATTTTGGGATTTAAGATTGATCCAGTTCCTCTCTCTACTAGAAAATTTCAAAGATAAAGTAAGTCCTGAACGCAGCCCACACGGGAATGTCAATGTGATTCAGATGTCAAATTGAGAAAATTACCGTTACTAAAACGCTGGATTTACCAATGGTATTTTACCGTTATTATATCAGAATTAGTAATGGTATTTTACCATTACTAATTCCACTTTAGTAACAGTATTTTACCGTTACTAATTCCAATTTAGAAACCGACTTTTTTGTTACTATTTTTACCTTGTTAAAGAAGTTTTGTAATGCTTTTGTCTGATTTTATAACGGTAAAGGTCTGTTAGTAATATTAATAAAAACATTTATTTTTCAAGGTCTGAGATATTTCTTTAAATGATAAAAAATATATGTCCTAAACTTATGCAAATTCAACTATGCTTACCACATAACCAAAGAACACCCACATAGAAATAGTTGACATTTGAGGGCACTATATTCAACATTAAATTTTTTGATAACGTTGTACATATCATTATATAATAAGGTGCAACTCATAGGAAGATTCAAAAAATTACATTATCATTCAAAGTTCAGGAATTTAAAAGTAATTTAAAATTTACAATTCTCTTTCCTAAACGATCGAGCTGATGTCAACAACTTGACCTCCACCTCCATGACTCACTCATGTCCATTATCTATATCAATTGGGCATCCAATGCTTGTGTAAATATAAAGTTCAACTGACATATGAAAAAAGAAGAATGCATGTATAATGAGAAACCTAGGGTATAATAAAGATAATGTGTGAAAATCTAATAAAGTTTGTATACCTTTTACATAACTTATGTATGTAGTGAATGGGGATCAACTTCTTTCCTATGCTTGATATGTAAAGTCCGCAAAAATACATAAATAAAGAAATTATTTTTTTACAGTTGCAGTAATTTTAAGAAAACTTGGGATATCTGGCATAAAAAACTCGTGCCTTTAGTATGAAAATGTAATATTTTAGTTGCATAAAATCTGAGCCTCTTTAATATTCATTAAGTTAGTGAACACATTCCCAAGAGGTCCAAATAGCAAATTATAACTTAAATTCCTATAAGAAAAACAATCATGACACAATGACCATCAACCAAAATAAACAAAATTAGATAGTTATGGGGACAAAAAACTCACACATGCTGAAAATTTTCAGGGAAGTTAAGGAGTAAGGTATGCTTGGTCTGAAATTGTTGCATGCCAAGTTTCTGCATATATAAACATACATATACACTTCTCCTTGACATTAAAGTACTTCTAAGTGACACAATTGGGCCTTGAACATGGTCTTACCATACGCTATATGATAAAAAATGCGCGATGCATAGGATTTTCAGCACGCAACATGAGTATACATAAACAATTGTAAAACACAACAATAGCTAAACAATAGAACAAGACATAAACAATAATAAATCGAATAATAAATAATATTAATTCAAGTAGGTGGCAGAGTATAAATCACCTCTTACTATGTCAACTAAACTATAACAATAACACAACACTAAATGGTTGTCAAACATAAAAGGTCTTTTGAAACCATTCATTTCTAATCTTGAAGATAAAAAATATGATATAGCACAATGGTTCTCGAAGGTCATGGAAAAAGGGTCGTGGCCTTTTTTTAATTTTCCTGAAATCAGGATGGAAAAATTTAAAGAGAAACAAATGAATATATTGCTGGTTATGTCAAAGAACTAGAAATATGTGAGGTGGGATTAAAAATTTTAAAACTGTTTCATAACAATTGTCAAAGAAAGGTCGTATTATGCCGATGACAGATTCATTGTTAACTTATTTAATCAATTAATGAATTGATTATATGATAAAAGTTATAATATACATATTTGGTTGTGTGGATATAATATATAATTTGTTAACCGACTAGTTTATTCAAAGAAAAGTATAAGAATATTTAGACTCTATTACAATATAAAATATTTATCACTTTCGAAAGGGTACATTATATATTTTGACAGAACACATATCCATATGTATGGAATCTTTAAGTTAAATAAAATTACCACAAAACATTGAATTAGGAAATATTCTTGAGAAGAACCAATATTAATTCAAATGTTGTTAAAATAAAATGCATAAGAGAGAATAACATTCTGACAAAATCAAATCAAAACCCTCACCGCATCATACACCACACTGACATGTATATTCATGTTCATTTCGTAAAGTGTAAGGACACAAATTTCCAATTGAGTCCTTTGTAGTTTTGGCACAATTTCGGACAAAAACATTTGAGTCATAGGATAGTGTTCTTGTGTATCCTTCAAGCCTATGACAAGTTTGAGTTGCAGACGTTGCGGCTTAATTTTCATGAGAACAACATTGACAGGTTTCAGTGCCATGTTTCACGTCATCAACATCATATTTCAAGTCTCCAAAAGTATGAATGCTTTTATATATTTGTAGGAGACTTGGAATAATTTTTAATGGGTGTAATGTTTATTTAATAAAGTTTTTGGGCTTAAAATTGAAAAATGAACATTCTGACATTTCGTTTGAAATTGTCATTTGAACGAGTTTGTCGTTCAACGAGATTTTCGTTCGAACATGTTTGCCAACGAATTTTCCTTTTGGGCCACTGGACTATCGTTAGATGGTCGTTCGAACGAGCGAGATTTCTGGCGAGAATTTTTTTTGGCAGTTTTTGGCAGCTTTCTCCATGTTCCCACCTCTTGTATTTCCACTAACTTTTGACAGAATTAATAGGTGTGGGAACCAACATTGGAAAACCAACTTTTGACATTTTCTAAACATATTTTGAGAGACAACTTTAGAGAGAAAAATTTCTTAGTTCAAAAGTTCATTGTTTAGTGTTTTGGTGTAACCACGATCTAATTTCTACAAAAACACTTACACCCAAAGTTTAGTTTATCCAAGTTTCTACTTCTATATATTTTCTTGGAGTGTTTTGGCACCGAGTTCACTTTTTTACCCAAGAAGAAAAGAGTTTGGGGTTGCTTCTACATCGCTAAAAAAAAAGAAGCTTTTGCTTTGCTACGGCATTCTCACATGGTGAAAGCCACCAAGTGTGGTTGATGGTTGCTTGGACTCAATTAGTGGACTCCAATGTTTCGGTGGACTCCGGGATTATTCGCTAGGTGAAGCTGTTTACAAAAATGAGCGTCATGGCTTGGACGGACTCAAGTTTGTGGTGTAAGTCTACCTGTCTTGTAATTTATATTTCCATACTTAGTGAATTTGTTAGGCCAGGGCCGTCCGAGGTTTTTCCCGTTGTCGATTTTACTTGTACATTTTCGTGTAGTGGTTTGTTTATTTTATCTTTTGCAAAATTCACCTTAGATGCATGCTTAGGTAAAAAGATAAAATTTGGTATTAAATCACTACTTGTTTATTTTGGTGCAAAAATTAATTTGGGCGATATTCGGATTAATTTAATTCAAGTCAAGATAATTTAATTTGGTAAAATTTGGTTTGGCCTAATTTGCAAAAATGAATTAATTTGTGTAGGCAAATTTTAGGACTTGAATTGAGTTAATTTGTTTTAAGTGTATACTTGTTAGTTAATTATTTTGATGTCACTTTTTGTTCAAGTTTTAGTTTAATTTTAATTTGCAAGAAATAAAAATTTGTAAGTTGTGTTGTGTTTGAACCATCCTATTCCGCATCTTAAGGAAATTAATATTTCATTTTAAAAGAAAATTTAAAATTGGGGTTCTACGTTCCCAATAAGTGGTATCAGAGCCGAAGCGCTAATTTATTACGTTAAGGTCCTTTTTAATATTTTTGGTTAAAAAGGGAATTTTCCACACTTTCAAAATTTCTTATTTTTGATGGTTCCAATTACGCGTATTGGAAAGCGCGTATGAAATCGATACTAAAATTTATCGATGAGAGGGTTTGATTGTCAGTTGTTAACAGGTGGTCCCCACCCACATATATGGTAGGAAATGAACGTGTTCCCAAACCCGCAGATAGATGGAGTGAGAATGAATTTATACTTGTAATTTTTAATTCCCAAGGTTTAAATGCCTTGTTTAGCGCGGTCACACCGGATGAACTTCGACGTATCATGACGTGTGAAACCGGTAAGGAAGCTTGGGATATATTACAACTCACTCACAAGGGAACAAGTGTCGTAAAGGCTTCTAAACTCCAAAACCTCACCACTCAATTTCAAACCATCAAAATAGATGGAAATGAAACATTCGACGAGTTTTATGCTAGACTCTCCGATATAGTAAATTCTTCATTTAATTTAGGAGAGAAAATACCCGACGATCGAGTTGTAAAGAAAATCCTTAGGTCCCTACCCGATAGATTTATCCCTAAGGCGACCATTTTAAATTCTTTACCCACCTTACACTCTACCAAACTTGAGGAACTAGTAGGTGATTTGCAAACCTATGAACTAGGTATGTACGCCTCCAAAATCGAAAAGAAAATTGATAAGGGCATTGCATTAAAAGCCCGAAAGGAGGAAAAATAAGTTGTGGATGACGAGAGTGATAGTGACTCGAAAGATATGGCTATGTTTGCTAGAAAGTTTCGTAAATTTCTTAAATTTAACAAAGATAAATTTAAAAATGATTTTAAGAAATTTGAAAAATCTAAGCATGACAAAGCCGAAAAGATCCCTAAAACTTCTAATGAAAACCTTAATAGGGACGAGTCAAATAGGTGTTATGGTTGTGAGGGTTATGGCCATAGGGCTTTTGAATGCCCCACTAAACTAAGGAAACAACCAATTTCATATAATGCTACCCTTAGTGATAATGATAAGGAAGAGGGACCCGCTTCCCCCATTGAGCGCAACTTTATCACGTTCATGGTTTGTCGTGTGAGTGATAATGAGAAATTATTCGACGATGACATCTCAAGACATGACACTTCCGAGGACTTTTTCTGTGAAGCTAAAAAAGATGATGGTAGTGAGACTGGAGAAGAGAGATAGAGAGTGAAAGTGACGAAGAGGTTGATGAGAGTGAACTTCAATTTGCATTTAGAGAATTATATGATGAATCTATTAAATTAGAAAGAGAAAATTTGAAGTTAGAAGTTAGTTTAAGAGAGCATGCCAAGGTTGTAGATGAGAGTGAGTTAGTTGATGACCTTAGGACACGAGAGAAAGCTCTTCGAGAGAAGTTTGTGTATGTAGAAGGCGAAAGAGATAGCCTTAAGGGCTTAATGGAATCCTTGCAAAATGAGCTTCTCGCGTTTGAAGAGCGCAATGTTTTATTAAAGTCTCACATTTTAGATTTAGAAAATAAATTAAAAGACTATAGTAAAGTCAAATTTGATTTGGAGTGTCGTTCGGAGAAATTAGATAAAATATTAGGAACAGTCCAAATTAAAAATGACACGTGTGGCTTAGGCTTCGATACTTGTAACGAGTCTACTCATAAATCCAAAACCAATGTTTTAGGAGAATCCTCTAGGAACAATGTTAAAGATCATTTCTTAGGTAAATCTTTTCGCTAAGTCTTTATGTGTTCACATTGTGGTCGAAAAGGTCATCTTAGGAAATTTTGTTTTGATCTTAAATGAGGTCCAAAAAAATCCCACCGTTTGGCAACCGAGGTGGCCAAGATTCATATATCCTGAGATAATCCTTCATCATTAGTTTGGGTTAGGAGATCCAACTTGGTAGATTTACAAGATAGGATTTTTTATTCTCATTTACTTTCACACGATACCTCCCTTGCTAAATCCAAAGGTTGAATGTGTTAGTTGTTTGCATACTCTAGTTTTTTTTTGTGACTCATGTCATATATCATTGCTAGTTGTATGCATGTTTAGTTATTTTCTAGTCATTTCTTTATTTCATATCTCATGCTAGAAATTATGACTTGTTTATCTTTTGTATTATATTTATTTTAGTTTGCATTAAATAAAAAATACAAAACGATTTTTGTTTATCATTTGTGTTTTACATTTAGTAATTTAGGCTTAATGAAAAATACTAATGATTTTTGTTTGTCCTTTGAGTAAATATTTATGTTTGTTTGGTTAAAAATTTTGAAAAACTCAAAAAGACTTTTTTGTGTGTATTTTAGTTTGACACACTTTATGTGGCATACACTTGTGTTTGAATCGTTTCCTATTCGCTTCCATGTGGCTAGAACTTTTGGTTAAGATTGTCAATCCTTAAAATGTTCTTTACCATGCTTACATGGAGTAGTTGAATTTTGTGTTGCTTAATGGATTCTATTTTTATATGCCTCAATTCACACAGGCATGAGCTCACTTGAAATTTTAACTTCACATGTATATTTGAGCTTTGTGAGGAGTTCTCCTACCAATCTAGTCATCTACATATTTTTTACCTAGGAGGACTTGTGCATGTTAAATCCGTTGGATGTGAGATTTGAGTGATATAAAAAATTATTATATGAATGTGCACTGGGAAGGGCTCTGAAAGGAATTTTATCCTTTGCGAGTAAGCCACCGTTTATAACGGACCTAAAATAAATACGTTGCCCAAAGGCCTAAAAGTAAAATATGGCATTAAAAAAAAATTATTTGCCAAGGTCGAAAAAGTTTAGTTAATATGTTCAAAAGAAAATGATGAGGAGTTTGGTTGGATATATTAAAATTTTTGCACAATGTCCATTTGTCCTAGTTGCGCTTTCATTGTCATGACTCTATTGGTTTGTAGAATCATTAAAATTCTAGGCTTATGTGCATTGTGTATGTTTGTTCACTAAGTTCAATTTATATTGTCACATGAGGCTATATGTAAATGTGATAAAGTTTTTCAATCAAATGAGAACTCTGTGAACATGTTTTCAGTGATTGGGTCGAAATTTAATTGTTACTAGTTCACACCCCTACACTTCAGTTTACCACATATATTTGGACACATTTTTGCCATACGAGTGAGAAAAGATTAATGTATTTTGTGTCATGTGTGGTGTATATATCCATATATATGTGCTTGCATATATTATATATTTAGTGTGTATACATATATATGATATTTTATTTTTTTTAGTCTTTGCCTTTTTATCTAGTCCGCATAGGCTTTAATTCAAAAGTGGTACCTAACTTGTTGCAAAATGTTTGTTTGATATCACATGCTTAGTCTCTTATGTTTCAAATTGATATCGTTTTATTCGCATCATAGTTAGCACCCTCTATTCTTGCTTGGATTAGTTATTTGTGGCCCGTATATTTACATGTTCTTTGCACTTTATGCACTTTTATTTTTCTCATTGTCCCATTTTTATACCCTTATGCAGTTTTTAGGGGGAGAAATTGAACTTAAGATAATATTGGGGAGAAATGAGTATTTTATTAATTCTATCACCTTTGTCTATTCCTGAACAAAAAGGGGAAGAATGATGGGGGGGGGGGGGGGGAATGGTATCTAATCCAATTATTATCATATCTTAGTTTAAGAGATTTAACTTAGGGGGAGAGAGTTATCTTCTTAGGTTGATCATAGTTGATAAAGGAGATTTAATTTAGGGGGAGTATTTATTTTACATGCATTTAATATTTTTAATATTTCCTATGCGTTTGATAGTTTGCTTAAGTGTGCAAGAATTCTTATACGTGGGTGTGCATGAATTCTTCTAAGTGGCAACTTTCTTCGCCAAAGCTATTGATCCTTGGGTCTTGAGTCAAGTTTTCTATTTTTGGGTGGGAAGTTTTTGAGTCTAGTAGATCTTGATGGCCCTTTAGGATTTTGTTTTGGTTTTTGTCCCGGAATAGCCAAAGGGGGAGATTTGTAAGGACACAAATTTCCAATTGAGTTCTTTATAGTTTTGGCTCAATTCCGGACAAAAACATTTGAGTCATAGGATAGTGTTCTCGTGTATTATTCAAGACTATGACAAGTTTGAGTTGAAGATGCTGCGGCCTACTTATCAAGAGAACATCATTGCCAAGTTTTAGTGCCACATTTCACGTCATCAACATCATATTTTAAGTCTCTAAAGGTATGAATGCTTTTATATATTTGTAGGAGACTTGGAATAATTTTTAATGGGAGTATTGTTTATTTAATAAAGTTTTGGGGCTTAAAATTGAAAAATGAACATTCTGACATTTCGTTCGAACGATTTTGCCAACGAATTTTTCTTTTTGGCCACTGAACTATCGTTAGATGGTTGTTCGAACGAGACTTCGTTCGAACGAGATTTCTGGAGTGAATTTTTTTGGCAGTTTTGTCCATGTTCCCACCTCTTGTTTTCCCACTAACTTTTGACATAATTAATAGGTGTGGTAACCAACATTGGTGAACCAAATTTTGACATTTTCTAAACATATTTTGAGAGACAATTTTAGAGAGAAAAATTTCTTAGTTCAAAAGTTCATTGTTTAGTGTTTTTGTGTAACCATGATCTAATTTGTACAAAAACACTTGCACCCAAAGTTTAGTTTATCCATGTTTTTACTTCTATATATTTTCTTGGAGTGTTTTGGCACCAGGTTCAGTTTTCTACCCAAGAAAAAAAGAGTTTGGATTTGCTTCCACATCCCTCAAAGAAGAAGAAGCTTTTGCTTTGCTGTGGCATTCTTACATGGTGAAAGGCACCATGTGTGGTTTATGGTTGCTTGGTCTTAATTGGTGGATTCCAAGTTTTCAGTGGACTCCGGGATTATTCTCTAGGCGGAGGTGTTTACAAGAAGGAGCGTCAAGGCTTGGACGGACTCAATTTTGTGGTGTAAGTCTACTTGTCTTGTAATTTATAATTCCGTACTTAGTGAATTTGTTAGGCCAGGGCCGTCCGAGGTTTTTCCCGTTGTCGGTTTTCCTCGTACATCACCGTGTAGTGGTTTGTTTATTTTAACTTTTGCAAAATTCACCTTAGATGCATGCTTAGGTAAAAAGATAAAATTTGGTATTAAATCACTACTTGTTTATTTTGGTGCAAAAATGAATTTGGGCGATATTTAGATTAATTTAATTCAGGTCAAGATAATTTTATTTGGTAAAATTTGGTTTGGCCTAATTTGGAAAAATGAATTAATTTGTGTAGGCAAATTTTAGGACTTGAATTGAGTTAATTTGTTTTAAGTGTATACTTGTTAGTTAATTATTTTGATGTCACTTTTTGTTCAAGTTTTAGTTTAATTTTAATTTGCAAGAAATTAAAATTTGTAAGTTCTGTTATGTTGTGTTTGAACCATCCTATTTAACATCTTAAGGATATTAATATTTCATTTTAAAAGAAAATTTAAAATTGGGGGTCTACGGTCCTAGCATAAAGCATCGACAAATCATAACACAATAGCATATCAAAAGCAAATAAGAATCACATATATTCGTGGTCTTTTAGCAAAATACCACTACACATAAAATTTTTTATATCATTACGCTCACTTAAAGACTATCAGTATACATTTGGTTTAAATAATTTTGTAAATAGTTGGTGTGCAAAAAAAAAGACAAACAATCAAAATAAAGATTACAATAACAAACAAGCATTAATATAAATGAAGAGGTTGTGAAGTAAAGAAACATAAGGCTTGTTAAAACAAATAAAGGAATTATATGTAGTGGGTGATAGGCATGATGGTTCATCCAACAACCAATATAAGCATATGCAATAACTTTGGGTTAATTTTTTGTGTAAGCAAAAAAAAAATCCATTATGTAGGACTTGGACTTCTGAATATGAAATTTGCTTATGTGAATAATGTGTTGACTAGATCAATGTGAATAATTACATTTGGTTATTTTAATTTAATCCGACATGAATTTCTTAGCTAAGATCAAGTTTTTTTTTATTAAACACAACATATATTCATATTAAAACAAAATACATTACCTAATATAATATATCATTACAAACTAATTATATTTGAGATGTAAGACACAAATTTAACCTATATGACAGGAACACATATGCAAGTAAATAATAGTGGAAATAATGCAAAAAGGTAAGAAATATACCACAAACTTGTGAGTAATCTCGCATAAGTAGCTTAATGTGCTCCCGAACTCTTCTTCAAATAAAGCAACCTCATAGAACTTACGTATCTAAAGTGAAGTATTGAAACCAAATTCAATTGTGAATAAATGTATATTAAGCACCACACATATAATCTTCTACTGAACCTATTATAGAGTAAAAAAATCCCTAATATCATATATAATTAAGTAGAAGGTGAGATAACTAATAATAGTGAGGAAAAACATCACGATACACGACAAACCTTGATTGGAAAATAGACGAAATGAACATGCTATTTTGTATAACAGATGTAAAATTTTAGGATGTAGGTGCCAATATGAACCATAAGTTCAGATAGTAGATGAATAAAATTCAACCAAATTCACTCATAATCATAATTGTAAAATGCAATTTTACAACCAAAACAAAATAAGAATAAAAAATATTAACATTGATATTCTCAATATAGGATAGAGACCATTTATCTTACAAATCTGGAGGAATTAGAGAAACCCCAAATATCTAAAACACGAAGGCCCTGTTTGGTAGCGTAAATTATTTGATTATTTAAATTGGTTCATTGTGAATTAATGAATTGTAAAAGAGTGGATTTGAAATGAGTTTGAATCCATTTTTACGTAATGTTTTGGTAATCTGAAATGGACGTTAAGGTTCTATGAGAAAAAAAATAAAAACTAATTAAGATAGGGGGAGGGGGTAAGGGGGAAGGGAGGGAAAAGAGTGAGAGGAGAGTGCACTTTATGTGACTCCTATTTCAAATGGATGCATTTCACGTTTTTTATGAAATGATCCAATTTAAGATTTTACATGAGTTAAATGGTGTAATTAATAAATCATTTCATTAATGAAACCAACACAATTAATGGATCAATATTTAAATGGATCAATTTATAAATGATCCAATTTACAATTTTTGGAAAACCAAACAAGGCCTAAATTCATCAATTTAAATCGCACCCATAATAATCTCAAATCAGGGAATCCAATTTTGATTAAATAAAGAGAAAATTAATAACACGATATAAACACTCTCTCTCTCTCTCTCTCTCTCTCTCTCTCTCTTTCAAGACCTTCATCAACCTTTTAACCAATTTTTGCAATGTGTATATATTTAAGTCGTACACATAATAACTTGAAATTTTCTAGTTTAGTTGGATGGATGGTTAGGTACGGGAATAAATCATACCCCTGAAACACACCTTTTACCTGAGTCAAACTTCCTTCCCACAACTCATTATATGCCTTGCTAAAAATTGAATCTACCACACTAATATCCACACTCAAAATTGAGTATTTCGTAAAAACTACACAAACCTATAAAAACTCACTGAACAAATCCCAACCATAACCACACGATTAACGTATAAACAAACTAATGTAAATTCATGAAAATGTATAAATACACAACTACACACACGATTTCGAGATGAATATAAAACGAAGTGCATACATATGAATGTAGATTAAGAAGATTTGAAGGAAATCTTACAGAGGTTTGTGAATCTAAATCAATCACAATTTTGAGATCGCGATTCTTTGAAACGATCAAATTCTAGGTCTTCCAAACCATGATTCTTTCAAACGAACAAACTCTAGGTACATACAAATCGTGATTTGGAGAAGAAGATGGGGTTTTAGCAGGTTATTTGAGAAGAAGGTAGTAAGGGGTCTCATTTGGGTGTAGCCTTTGGAGAGTTTGTGGGTATAGTCGAGGTATTTTTTGGGTTGGGGCCAAATTTACCTTTTTTTTAAGAAAATAATAACTTTTGAAATAATGAACAAATATTAGTAACACTTATTTGAGATTACTAATGGTAATTTATCGTGAGAAATAGTAATGGTATAATACTGTTAGTATTGAAAAAATTAGTCCATTATTAAATGTGCATTTTAGTGTAGTGAGAACATGCACTTTATGAACAAAATGGGTCTGGGTCATAGACATCAATGGATTCTTGAGCCGATAGTTTTGAATAAAGCCTACCCTCCAAGTGGTCCGGGGTATCAACCACCTATGGCTGAGCTTATGTCTCTCCGCTAATCTTACATAAAGAGGGTGCTAGAAAGGAAGTAATCTTCGAAAACTCTATAAATGGGTGTTTTATCAAAAAAGTGTAAAAAACTTCACTTATTGATGCTTTCATGAGTCATGGTATGACACAATTTAAATAAAATGAAGCTTGGGCTTGAAATCTTCTTCGAGAGGGTTCCAAGAATGAAGTAAATCCCTTAACCATAAAGTTGTCTAACTCAAGGTCCTCATATATGAAAATAACCAAAATCACTGATAGTGGTGAATTATTTATCCTCGCTGAGCTAGGGATGGACCTTTACACGATCCATGCAGAGTCTGAGTTATCCGACCCTTACTTGAATATATCTCCTACTGACTAGCCTCTCCTCAATTAGTGGAGAATTCCTGTCAATTCAACTCTGTTAACCTAGAACCCTGTTGTTTACCAACTAGAAAATGAACTTATTTTTTCTATTTTTGAAGCAAATGTAAATGAGGCTTCCTTCGATGAGGTACTCAACAATGTTTTCCCTGAAATGAACAAATATTTTGAGTATCTTATTATGCCTATACTAATTTCATTGATTCTAATCAAATAATTGAGGAAGATGATCTAATAAATGAACAATTATTAATTGATCTCAATAATGAAAAAATAAAGAAACACAACCATGTTCAAATTAATGATGATGAGAATGTTATTACTAATATTTGTTCAAATATCACTCCACACAAGATTAGGGTAGGGTCAACCCTTGACGATCATGAGTGGTCATAGTTTGAAGAGCTTCTGAAAGAGTTTGTAGGCTTTTTCGCATAGTCTTACAGTGATATATTTGGCATCGACCCAGAGATCATGCAAAATGAGATTCCCACACATCCATAATGTAAACGTGTGAAGAAAAAGATTAGAAAGCTATAGACCGAATGATCCCTCAAAGAGAAAGACGAAGTGTTCAAGCAATTGAATGTAGGTTTCATCCGTGTAGTCGAGTATCCGACTTGGCTTTCCAAGATTATTTTATGGAAAAATCAGGAGGAAAGGTCCACATGTGTGTTGACTATCGGGATTTAAACTGAGCTTTTACGAAAGATAATTACCCATGCCTAACATCGATATGATTATCAATAATATGACCAATCACACCCTCAAGTCATTCGTTGATGTATTCATAGGGTACAATTAGATCAAGATGCATCCTGATCACTAAGAGAATACCACTTTCACCAACCCATAGGGTACATTTTGCTACATTGTCATGCCATTCGATCTAAAAATGTCAGGGTTTCATATCAGAGGGCATCCAAAACCATCCTGCATGATCTCATCCACGAAGAGGTCGAAGTTATGTTAACAATATGATTATCAAATATAAAATTTGAGAAGGTCTTGTCCCTACCTTGAGGAAATTTTTTGGGCGACTGCGGCAATAAAATATTCGTCTAAACAAGCAAAAGTGCACCGCAAATTATAAACTCCTTTTGCTTTATGGTCAACGAAAGAAGGATTGAAGAAGACCCTATTAAAATCAAGGCAATTCTCTACATGCCACTTCCTCGAAATGAGAAGTAAATATGTGGTTTCTTGGGAAATCTTTAATACATTAGCATATTCATTAACCAACTCACTTATATATAAAAGATCATCTTTAATGTACTCTTAAAGGATTCAACTAGATTCTAAAATGAGGCATGTCAAGAAGCCTTTAACAAAATCAAGCAATTGCTCAACCAACCACTAGTGCTCATGCCACCGTAACCTAGCCTACACATTCTCTTATACCTAACTGTGGTGACAAAAATCACAACACAAATAATAAGAGAAAAGAATCACTAGAAATCTAATAATAACATGCAATCACAATCACAATCACAATACAAGAATATACGTGATTCAACAAATTGCCTACTTCCACAGAGAGGTCTACTATTTTTATTGAGTATCTCTCAAAATGGTCTTTGTTACATGCCCCTATGCACCGGGCCAAGGGTTACAATATATTGCGATCATTGAAGGTGGTTGTAACTAACATGATAAACCCTAAATCCCTTAAATATCTCTTCGAGATTCTTGGGGATAGACTCGATCTTATCTCGAGTTTGATTTATAATCGAAGCTCATAATTTGGGATGGATACTTAATTAGCCCTTATGGACTTGGTAGGATACTCTTATCTCCTAATCGAAAATTGGTACCCATAATTGCCCCAAAATTTGTGGGTTGACAAATTGGGCCCATAAATTTTAAAAAGTACCGCCTCCCTCCTGATGGCACTATCACAGTTTACATGAATAGGAGGGGTGTGGATCGTCATTTTTTTGGATATTAGAGTGGAAAATCTAATTCGATCAGTGTGCGCTATTATTGAGGTGTTTAAACTCAAGTGTTGGACAAACTTGTTCGTCACTTCAACTTCTTTGCTTCTCTCGCTTCCCAGGCTGTCTTTCGATCTTCGTCTCCCAAGATATTTTTTTCTCTTCGTCTTCACAAATTCAAGGTTTTTCAACATTCCCATTTTAATTCTTACTTCGTAAGCCTCCAGTTCCCTTATTTTTTACTAATTTCTTTTCGTCATTGCTCTTCACTCCACTGTAGCTAGGATTTTCTGAATTTTTCATGGCAATAATAGACAACAAATCTTTTCTTGAATTTAGAAAATGCTATAATATCCCTGATTGGGTAGATATTGAGTGTGCCCCTATTCCCCACAACGTTCGTGATATTAAGGATGGACACTAGATACATGTCCTCCTATTATCTCAAGGGGGTTTAACATTTCTCCCAAATCGTCTATTTTTACACTTTTCCCAATACTTTAACATAGTTCCTGCTCAATGCTCTCCAAATGTTTGGAAGATAGTTAGTGGAGTCCATAGAATAAATCATCTTTATGGCACCAATTTAGGGTTAGCTAAAATCTTCTACTGTTGTACTTTTTTCTCGCACAAGGGGGGTCTCTTATATCTAAAGGCAAGGAGTCCAGATAGGGTATTGGTAGTAAATTTACCTGATTCCCAGAAGGACTATCAGTCTAAAGGGTTCATTGCTAGAAACTGGAAATTTCCTCCCCTAACAGAGGTCATAACGTACAGGGGACCTAGGATCCCTACTTATGAGGAGGATTACATAGGTTGTTACCTAACCTTTTCATTTATTACTTTCTCGTTCACTTGAATGTGTTTTTCTTCTAATGCTCTCTTCTCTTTCCCTTTTTGAGTGAGGTCTAAAAACTAAGAACCTACTCCTCGAGAGATCCGGGCTGCTGAGCTGATAAGGGATTGGGGGAAAAGGGACTCCATAGCTAAGGGTGAACACCCCAGATGTGTTGCTTTCTTATTGGAGTACAAGAATATTACCACCAGTTATATTACTCGTCTGGTAGACAACATTCCCTACCTTGATATCCCAAAAGAAGTTGGTGCTCCCCAACCCATCAAACTAGACAACGAGGAAGGGAGCAGCTCAGAGGTTGGTAGCACTGAAGGTGGTAGAGGTGGTAGTGGCGAGGTAGGATCCAGTCAGCGAAGCAGGATCCAGTATAGGAGAGTCTAGTGAAGAAGATATGGATCCTCCATAAAGAAAGAACTTGATCCCAGATGATGATGATGATGTCCTATTGTCCAACAGGCTAAAGTTTCAAAAGCAAAAGCCTGGGGATTTTATTAGTTGTTCTAAGATAGTAGCCCATGAGAAGGAGGTGGAGAAGAAGAGGAAAGAAGAAGAAAAGAAGAGAGAGAGGGAAAGAAAGAGAGAAGAACAGAAAAAGGGAGAAGAATAAAAATAGAAAGGAGAGGAAAGAAAGAGAGAAAGAGAGAAGAGAAGAGAAGAAGAGAGAAGGAAAAAGGCACAGGCCTCGTAGGCCTGTTTGGTGCCTGTTGTTGTTCCAACTAAGGGAACTTCTGTGGTTGTGGCCCCTCACCTTACTCCACTAATGCTTGAGAAAATAGTGCTCACGACAGACCGTGAGCGTTCGTCGAGCATGGGTCCTAACCAGTTATCCCTAAAATAAGCTCAAGGGCTTGCTTTTGTAAGGCTACACCTTTTTTCTCTATCTTTTTGACTTGTTTTTTCCTCTTACTCTACTCATTAACATCTGTCATTCTTTGCAGTTTGTGTCTGATTACACTATCCTACTGCGCGGTCGAGCTGATATGTTTAGAAGGAATACTAAGCTTGAAGAGGGTATGAGTTATTCCAAAGAGGCCCTAAAGTCTTTCAAGAAAGCTTTAATAGATACCAGAGCTTCATTCGCTCAGGACAAGGACGATGCATCAAAGGAGCTAAAAGAGTTGTGCGAGGCCTATGACCTGGTGGTTACAGGCAAGCTGGACACAACAGGGGAGAATAAAGTACTAGTAGAGGAAAATAAAGTACTAGTTGAGAAGGTGGTGGAGCTAGAAGCAGATGCATTTATCGTTCAGGAGAGCGGTTACAATGAGGGTTGTGAGGCAGCGTACAAGGATGCTGATCGCCAGATTTCTTACATTAGCCAAGTAAACTTTAAGAAAGGATGGGATCGAGCCTTGGTTGCCACTGGAGTTACTTCTGACTCCCCTCTCTTCGTTGAGAACCATCCCGAACCCAAGCCCATTATAAATGAGTATGCCCCTGTCAGTAGAGCTGTCGTGGAGCCTGCTACCCATACTATTGACGCTCCTTCTAATAGCCTGGGAGCGAATACTATCCCAGAAGAAGGAGGTGGATTAGGTGCTGGCATAGGCAAGGTCACTGATAATCCTGCTTCTAACAAGGGTAAAGAGCCAGTTTCTGTTGCGCTTAAGCAAGACTATCTCTAGCGACCAAGACGATAAAACTCACTCGGGAATTTTATCAAACACTTGGTGTGCGGAAAACACCCAAGACCTTGTTCCCAAAATGAACTAGTGTGCAAACTCCCAATCGAATCAACCAAACATCAATGAAGAGACAATAAGAACATACAAGCAATCATCAAAGTAAAACAACAACGATATACCGTGGTTCACCCAAATTTGGGCTACATCCACCAAGGAGGATTTCTTCTTTCTATAGATAAATGGAGGAACCCAAAGGTTATACACACACACAATTTATCTCTCTTAGAAAGTCACTCACAACTTCACAAGAACTCACCCCTCAAATGGGAGCTCTATCTCTCTTTAGCTTTGATAACTCACAAAATAGCTCTCAAACTTGTCCTCTCTCAAAACCTAGAAATAACACTTGTATTTATAGATTTGAGCCAAAATGGCAAATTTGTAAATAAACCAAAACTGAAAAAATAGGAGAGCCAAAATCAACAAACTCCACCTTGGCGATCCTGACGATCCAACCAATCTCTAGAATGCTGAAATTGCACCCGCTTGAAGACTGTCCCACCATCTACCAAGCTAATGCGATTCCCCCAGGCGATCCTCACGATCCAACCGAACTCGGAATGCAAACATCAAATCCGCTCTAAGATCATCCCGACATCTAACAAGCCAATACGCTCCACCCGACGCTAAGCCACCTCAAACTTCAACCATGAAGTGAGATACCGCAAGTCTTCACTCCAAGACTCCAAACGACTCCACCCGCCGAGGAACCAAGTTCTAAACTAAGAACTCCCTGAATGCTTCCCATGTAACCATACGGTGAAGCTCGCTCCTCATGTAACCCGGTGAGTACACCCCCACACAATACATATAGCATACACCTTCTTTACACGAAACATTCAAACACATAAACACCATCTTCCACCTTGAGAAATAACCACGGATGAGAGGGAAAATTCCTCACCTCTCATACCCTCCAAATCTCACCCTCGAAAGATATACCAAGTCTTTGTCACGAAAAACTCCCGTTTGCCAATGCTCGCAAACAATAACTCATCGGCCTTCCTTGAACTAGCTACACACACCTCGAATCCATCACAGTCCTACACCTCCTCGATTCGAATCGGCCAATGCATGTGTGCAACTAAACCGGGTCAACATCACCCGTTGGCCCTGGAGGGGGACTTCGATCCATCCCCTCCACTAGTAGGTATTCTCCCATCACTACCGTCTACTCTTGGAAAGCTAGCACCCAATGTCTCCACTTTGTTCACAAACGAGACATGCCTCGAACGTTCGATCACTTGTGCACACCGCTTCCCAATCTTCCTCGAAGTTTGATTTAGACGATACAACCCCTCTCTCTCCTCTCCCCTCGCTAGGACCATACAACCGCGTGTGATTTTCAAGACTCCACCCGCCACCGACACCCGGCAACCCTTGGAATCCAAACGGCTAATGGATATTAAATTCTTTCGCAACTTTGGGACATAGGCCACACCACCCAAAGTGCGTTCCACCCCATCGAACATCTTGAGTTTCACCGTCCCGACACCCTCAACGGAAACCTTCTCTCCGTTAGCCAAAGACATGGAACCTTTTCCATTTTCTGTGAAAGTCTCAAAATATTCCCTCTTGGAGCAAACGTGATCCGACGATCCCGAATCTAATATCCAATCATCTTGGGAAAGAGAGTTAACCTTGGAGATTGTGAGAAGTTCTCCAAGTTCATCTTCATAATTCGCACTCGCTACCGTTGCCCCCTCGGAATCAACCTTGCCCTTAACCTTGTCGTTCCACAAAGGACATTCTCGGATCATATGACCCCATTCCCGACACTTGTAGCATTTCGTCCCTTTACCACCAACACCTCTCGATCTAGACCTACTACCGTCATTAAATCCCCGGTTGGAGTTCCTCCCGCCATTTTGCCCACCTCCGTCTCTCGCCATAAGGCCTTCATTATGGGAATACCCGTCACCTCCACCTTCCTTCTTTCTCATCGTGACATGAGATTGAATATCTTGCACAACCTCGTTGCACCGGAGCGTAGACTTCCCAAACATGAGCGTGGTCACAAAATGCTCGTATGAATCGGGTAATGATGCAAGCAACAACAATGCTCGATCCTCCTCAATGAATTGAACGTCTATCCGGTTCAAGTCATTTATCAAGGCATTAAAAACGTTGATATGCTTCATCATATCCTCACCCTCCTTCATCTCAAGCTTGAAGAGTTTCTTCTTGAGGAACAATTTATTTGACAACGACTTTCCCAAATAAATCTCTTCAAGCTTATCCCACATGCCTTTAGCCGTGGTCTCCGCTATCACGTTATTCAACACATCATCCGTGATAAGCATCTCAATACACGAAGCCGCTCTTTGATCAATGTCAATCCACTCGGCATCGGTCATGCCTACCGGTCGTCCCTCTACCCCCAACAATGCTAATTGCAACCTCTGTTGGACAAGAACGCCTCGCATTCGTCTTTGCCATAACCCGAAATTGATCTTCTCATCAAAAGCCTTCATGTCCGTCTTCATTGAGCCACTTGATCCATAACTCGGATCCCATCTCTTAGAGACTCCGCTCGTAGAGGTTTATTCTCGAGTACTCTCCACATTTTCCGTCATTTGGAACAAAAACAAAAGCTATGCCAAAATTGCCAAAATTGATTCAACCTCGAACCAAAATACTGGGCAAACAATGCAACCAAAGCTCTGATACCACTTGTTGCGCTTAAGCAAGACTATCTCTAGCGACCAAGACGATAAAACTCACTCGGGAATTTTATCAAACACTTGGTGTGCGGAAAACACCCAAGACCTTGTTCCCAAAATGAACTAGTGTGCAAACTCCCAATCGAATCAACCAAACATCAATGAAGAGACAATAAGAACATACAAGCAATCATCAAAGTAAAACAACAACGATATACCGTGGTTCACCCAAATTTGGGCTACATCCACCAAGGAGGATTTCTTCTTTCTATAGATAAATGGAGGAACCCAAAGGTTATACACACACACAATTTATCTCTCTTAGAAAGTCACTCACAACTTCACAAGAACTCACCCCTCAAATGGGAGCTCTATCTCTCTTTAGCTTTGATAACTCACAAAATAGCTCTCAAACTTGTCCTCTCTCAAAACCTAGAAATAACACTTGTATTTATAGATTTGAGCCAAAATGGCAAATTTGTAAATAAACCAAAACTGAAAAAATAGGAGAGCCAAAATCAACAGTTTCTTCCAAGCAGGTTGACGCCACTAGTTAGACTTTTAGGCATTCTTTTCCATCTGTGTATTTTTTCTTTTTGGCTAACCAATGTACTTTGTATTTGGCCGATGCCACTTTATGATGAATGGAAGAAATATCACTTTTGCATTCACTTATTCATGTGTTCGCAACTTATAGTTTGTTGATCTTGATGACTATATTCCTGCCAGTTCTTGTCTGGGACAAATCCTTGGTCCAAACATAAGTGCCCAAGATCGTTGAGGTTTCGTTCAGATTTGCAAACCCCTTAGGTAAAGAAACAAGGATTACAAGGACCAATCCGAGGTGATTTTCAGGATAAAGGAAAAACTTATGGAGATGGAGGAGATTGACACTTTTGTTTAGAAAGAAATGGATGCCTTAAAAACGAAGCTTTTGGATGCTTCGAGATCAACCAGGTAGGGGAGGTGCTACAGAGAGATAATGACACCCTAAGAATGGAGGTCACTCACCTTAAGGAGAATGCTTCGAGCAATGCTCCTCGAATTATCCGAGGTTCCTCGTCATTGTCCATACCACAAGCTAGGTATGACGATGTCAGTACCCAAAGGGAGGTTATCGAGCTGAAAGGGGATGTTCGATGAGCATACGTAATCACCGTCGAACTCCAAAGAGATGTCAAAAGTCTGCAGAACTTATTTCGAAAGGGTCCTCGATAGGTGTGGGCTACCGGTTATGATCAAGGCTAAGCAGATGCCCCCATAAAGTTGAAGGAGGCCGAGGAGTTGGCCTTTATTAGAGGGTGGCTGAGTGCCCTTAGGGAGTTGATGGTTCCCCAAAACTTTCCCATGTGGTACAGGTATGAGATCACTTTCCCAACCTTGGAGCCAAATCCTTTTCGGAGGGACGACCACTGGATCCCTATTGATGCTATACCAAGGTAGATACTGGAGCCATGCTCAGAGGGGGCTGTGGAGAGTTTTGCTTCTCATCTTGACGATGGTCAGAGAGCTCGAGTAGTAGACTATCTTGCTCGCCCACCAGAATCTTAATAGGTCTTGGTTGATTCTTTATTATTGTACAAGTTACCGTGTAACTCTTTAATAAAAAAATATAATTGAATATTTATGTTTTGGGCATAAGATGACTAAATATGTGTTGCTTGCTTTCCATTTATTAGTTAGCAAACTCTCATTATTTTGGGTGCTTCAACCAACTAAATTCTATTTAGAGTTTAATTTCAATTGAGCATTCTCCCAGCCCAATATGCCTTAACCATACCATTTCATCCACTTTACTTTTTAAGCCATGTCATCACACTAAATTAGGCCTAAGTAAGGTGATGGCAAGAATGCACCTGATTAATGAGCATTCCACCCGAGAAGGATTTTGGAACCAAGCTATGTTGGCGGCCAACCTGAGTTGTCCATATTGCCTAAGGATCCCCCGTAGGTTTTTATTTATTGCCGAAGCAAACTAAGAGGCTAATTGTGTTCTTGGAAAAAGGCTTAAGGAGGGTTACCCGTCGACCCTGCTAATTATACTTTGGATGTATCTAGTTAGTATAGACCTAACACTGTATTACAATCATAGGGGGATGGTTTACAAGATCCTTTGACGGAAGTAAGTTAGTCAACTTACTGTAGTCCAGGAATTCTACTATACTCATAAAAGGAGTGAAGCCTGTAACTCGAAAAGGGTTCATATCGAAATATAATTGAGACAACCAATGTATGTGGAATGCCAAATCCAATCATGTTTTATTAATCGAAAGAGAAACATCATTTAAATAAAAATTTACCTAAACTAATGATGGAAAAATAAAGAAAGTCTAGAAGTAGAACTTCTTTAGATTGCACACATTCCAAGCCCTTGGTATTTCCCTTCCCTCCAGCGTTTCCAAGTGATAGGCTTCTTGTAGGTCATCCCTCACTATCTTGAAAGGTCCTTCCCAGTTTGGTCCCAATTTTGCCATCTGATGGTTTCACAGCACTGCCAAGGACTTTCCTTAGGATGTAGTACCCAACTTGGAATTTCCTTGGATTGGATTTTTTATTATACTATTTGGCTAGTTGTTGCTGGTAGGATGCCAACTTAACTAGAGCCAATTCTCACCGTTCATCAGCTAAGTTAAGTTCAGTAAGTAATGCTTCATCATTGTGACCTTGGTCGACCAGTGTAGACCTCATGGTATGGAGCTCGGCTTCTATCAGAATGAATTCTTCCATTCCATATGTGAGTGCAAAGGGTGTTTCCCTAATTGATCACATTGGGGTTGTGCGATAGGCCCAGAGGATGTGGGCTAGCTCATTCGCCTAAGATCCTTTGGCTCGCTCCAGGCATTTCTTCAATCCGTCGATCACTGTCTTGTTAGAGGCCTCAGCTTGATCATTGCTCTGGGGATATGCTACAGAGCTAAAATAATGCCTTATTCCGTGATCGCTGCAAAAACTTTGGAAGAAACCACTCTCGAACTGGTTCTTGTTGTCAGTAATAATGGTTTTAAGTATGTCGAAGCGGGTAATGATGTTCTTTCATATGAATCTCGTCATCTCTGTGTCCCAAATATTCTCCAGTGGTTCTGCCTCTATCCGCTTGGTGAATTAGTCTGTGGCGACCAATAAATACTTATTATTCCCTGTTGTAGTAAGCAGTGGTCCTATGATGTCCAATTCCCACTGGGTAAAGGGCCACGGACTAGTCAGTGACTTAAGGTCGTTGGCAGGCTGGTGGACCATAGGTGAGTGTTTTTGGAATTTTTTACAATTTCGGACATAGACTCGAGCATCTTTTTGCATATATGGCCAGCAGTATCCTTCCTTCATTGCTCTAGTGGCCTTCCTCCTTCATGATGTCCATAAATGACCTCATGAAGTTTATACAAAACCTGCTCGACATCTTGTGGATGAACGCACTAAAGGTAGGGGCCAGTGAAGGATCTCTTATACAATTTCCCATCAGGAGATAAGTTAAAGTGAGCAACTTTGACTCTTATTTGATGTACTGACCTCTTATCACTTGGTAGCGTATCACTCCATAAGTAGTCTATGATGGGGTCTATCCAACTTGGTGCTCTCTCTATGTGGAGAACCTGATCGGATGATTACTCGAATTTAGTGGATTGATCAATACTGGGTTGCATTAGGAAGTCTATTTGGATCGTTCTTTTCAGGTCAGAGTCTATTGCAGAACTCAGAGCTGCTAGGTCATCTGCATAGATATTTTGTCCCCTAAAAAACTACTGAACGTCAACCCGATTGAAGTTTATATCATGAGTCTCTTTACAACAATGAGGTAAGCTTCCATACTTTCATCTTTTATGTTAAAATCCCCGTTTATATTCTTGGATACTAGTTACAAATCGCCAAAGACTTGAAGGTGCCTTACCCCCATCACTTGTACTTTGCACATGCCAACTATCGGCGCCACGTACTTTGCTTTGTTATTGGATGCTTCAAATCCCAATCTGATGCCCTGTTCGAGCATCGTATTTTCTGGGGTTACCAACACGATGCCTATCCTTGCCCCCTTGAATTGGAGGTTCCATGGATGTATAGGGTCCAAATGCTAGATCCCTACATATTTTCCATTAGTCGATTAGTTCCTGGATAAGTCTGTTTTGCTATGAATTCAGTGATAAAATCAGCTAGAATTTACCCCTTGATGAATGTTCTTGGTTGAAAGTGGATGTTTAACCTTCTGAGCTCGACTAACCACTTTAACAGTCGGTCGAAGAGGTTATCTTTCCTCAGAACAGCTTTGAGAGGGTGTGAAGTGACCATGAAGATGGAATGAGCCTCGAAGTAGTGCTTCAGCATCCTCTAGGCTATCACCAATGCATAAGAGAGCTTCTCTAATGGAAGATACCCCTGCTCGACTTCTAAAAGTGTCTTGCTTGCATAGTAGACCGAATATTGGCTTCCTTCTCTTTCACACACCAAGGCAGAGCTCACGGCATGGTCTGATATAGTAAGGTAAAGGTATAAAGGATTGCCTTATCTAGGAATCACGAGTAAAGGAGGGCTGCTGAGATAGGCCTTGAGTTCTTCTAAGGCCCTAAAGCAATCCTCGTTCCAAGTCAGGACCTTATTTCTTTTCAATAACTAAAAGAATAGTTTACATTGCTCTGAGGATTCTGAAATGAAGTGGTTGAGCGCGGTGAGCATTTCGATGAGCTTATGTACACCCCTTATCATTTGAACGGGCTGGACTTTATTGATGGCGTCATATGGTATAGGTTTGCCTCTATTCCTCTCTTGTTGACCAGGTTTCCAATTCCTAACTGGACACCAAAAGAACACTTACTTGCATTGAGTTTCATTCGATATTTCCAGAGGATATCAAAAGTCCCTGCCAGGTCGAAGAGGTGATCATCCTTGAGCTTACTATATCTCGTCAATGTAAACCTCCATAGTTTCCCCCATTCATTTCTTAAACATCCTCGTAACTAGTCGCTGATAAGTCGCTTCTGCATTCTTAAAACCAAAAGTCATAACCTTGTAACAATACAAACCAACGGTGGTTATGAAGGAGGTCTTATCTTGGTCCGTTATGTGAAAGGGGATTTAGTGGTATCCTGAGTAAGCTTCTAAAAATCTCATCCTCTCATGAGTTGCTGTGGCGTAGACCAATTAATCAATCTTTTGACAGGGGAAAACTATCTTTGGGACAGGCCATGTTATGGTGGGTGAAGTCGATACAAACTATTTAATTTCCATTTCTCTTAGGAACTACTACTGGGTTGGATAACCATTTAGGGAATGGGACTTCCAGTATGGAACCTGCATCTAGTAGCTTACCAACCTCTTTCTGTACTTATTTTGTTTTCTCCAGAGTTGTTAGGTGAACCTTCTGTGCAATTATCTTAAAGGCTCGGTCAACATGAAACTGATGACAAGCAACAACAGGATCTATCCCAGGCAACTCGTAGGGCTCCCATACAAAAACATCCAAGTTGCTTCGAAGGAGCGTAACTAACTCTTTCTTCTCACGATCGGTTAAGGAGGTACCAATCAAAAAAAAATTCTCAGTCGAACTGCTTTCAGCCATGACTTCTTCCAGGTCTTCAACAACCCTTTCTTAGGGATGGAGCCTGGTCTTGTGCATCCCTGGTTGGTCATACCTTAGCTGTTATTTGGAGGGTGGTAACCCCTCCCGGGCTTCCTTCTTACTCTTCGATTCATTAGTTTTCCTTTCCTTCTTGGGGCGAATGGCCGCAATGAAGCATTTTCTAGCCATGGCTTGGTTGCCATATTTCTCGACCACTCCCCGATCTGTTATACACTTGAACTTTTAATAATATATTGATGGTACTACCTTTATTGCATGGATCCACCCCTGTCGGGGATGGCATGGCATGGAGATTCAATGTCAACTACTAGAAATTTGATCATTTTTAAATGTTTTCTACTGTGGTTGGCAGGACAATCTTACCCAAAGGAACTATAATCTTTCCAATAAAGCCTACCAACGGAATGGTGGATTACTTGAGGTTGGCTATGCTCATCTTTAACTTTCTAAACAACTCTAAGTATATCACTTCGAATAATCTACCTTGATCGATGAGCAATCTATCAACGTCCCAGTTGGTTATACTGAGTATGATGGCCAGCGCATCATGATAGGGGTTTATCACCCCAACTAAGTCTTCATCAGTGAACCATATGTGCTTATTATAATCGACGTCCTATGGTCGTCGATGCTTCCCAGCCTGAGTTTTGTCTAGGTTGATTTGAAAAGCCTGCATGACTGCAGTAATCTTTTTTACCTCCATCTGAGTGGCATTTCCTTGAATCTTCTTGAGGTTTAACACCCCATGAATTACCGCAAATTCTTGGTCGATATTCAACTCGAGGACATTATCGGTCCCCTGCTCTCCATTCGCTGCTACCTTTTCAACCTTCTTTTTTATGAACTCATTAAGATTCCCATCTTGGGCCAACTCCTCGAGATGAGATTTGAGGGCTTTACAATGCTCAGTTTTGTGGCTGCAATCCTTGTGGAACGCGCACCTTAATGTGTTGTTTTGCTTGGAGGGGTCTCCTCCCATTTTCTTCTACCACTTAATAAACTTCTCATCTTTGATCTTGGCAAGAATTTTGTATATTGGCTCCTTGAAGATTGTATTCACGGCCTGAAACGCCTTTGAGGAGTTATTTTTGTTTCCATTCTTAGAGACATTTTTGCCCCCGTTCTTGTTCCCTTTCTTTTGATGCTCACTCTTCTCCACTTCTTTGCCAGCCTTCGTATGACCATTATCCCTTGCATTAAGATGGGTCACATCCTCGACTTTAGCATATTTATCTATACGAGCCATCAAGTCATCGATGGATAAGGCCTCCTTCTTAGTTAAGGACTGGTAAAGGAGGCAGGAGCTCGGTAAACCAATTTTGAAGGATGCCGCAACGACTTGCTCCGAGAAATCCTCGATCTCATTAAACACTTACCAATACCTCTTTGCGTATTCTATGAGGCTCTCTTGTGGCTTCTTTTAAATAGTAAGAGTGCATCCATCCACTTTTGGTGGGAACTGCTTATTATGAAACGAGCTGTGAATAGCCCAGCCAATGATTTGAAAATATTGATGGACCCATGGGATAGATTTTCAAACCACTTCTGGGCCACATCATGTAAACTGGAGGGGAAGATTCGACGCATGATCGGATTACTGTGACTCCATAGAGTCATGGCTTACCGATATTGTCGGACATGATCAATGGGATCAGTCTTACCATCGTAGATCTTGAACCTAGGGATTGTGAACTTTTTTTGGGCCTCCTCCTATTCTATTGCCCTTGAAAAAGGGGACTTCATTTGGGTTTTGAGTGCTCTTGTAGCTAACTCTCACGTAGATCTGGCACCGTGATGATCTGGGTCCTAGTCCAACTCTCTTTGGACTAAACTCCTTATGTCATCATTATGCCAGACAAGACTCGTGTAAATCCAAGCTCGTTGCAGCCATTCTAAACGATCGTCATCTGACCGGGTCCTTTCGGTCCTCTCCGAGCCATGCCTAGGGCCCCTTCCTCGGCTATCAAACTTGCTCGCCTGAGGGTTAGGAGTTTGATCAGGGCATTGTCTAGTATTCCGATGGATCTCTCTTTCCATTCTCTCTAGTCGCCTTTTTGGGAGAGAATTTTCATCTTCTTGCCGACGCGTGGCCTCCTCTTATTCTCAGAGTCTAGCTTCATACGCATTTATTAATCTAGAAATTTTTGTGTACCTGGGTGGTCCCTGTATTTCCTCAGAGACTTGCCTCTCTCGGAGGAGCCTAAGGTTTGAATGGTGAATTTCAGACCTTACCCTTGGAGGAATATGATGCTTCTGAATGTCACCTGCTTAAAGGACATTGCTGCTATGATGAGACATCATTGGCTCTTATTTGTGAATGCTTTCGTAGGTCTATTTCCCACAGATGATGCCAATTGTGGTGATAAAAATCACAGCATAAATAAAAGAGAAAAAAATCACCAGAAATCTAAGAACAACATGCAATCACAATCACAACATAAGAATATACGTGGTTCGGTAAATTGCCTACGTCCACAGAGAGGTCTACTATTTTTATTGAGTATCTCTCAAAAAGGTCGTTATTACATGCCCCTATGCCCCGAGCCAGGGGTTACAATATATTACGATCATTGAAGGTGGTTGTAACTAACACGATAAACCCTGAATCCCTTTAATATCTCTCTCAGATTCTTGGGGATAGACTCGGTCTTATCTCGGGTTTGATTTATAATCGAAGTTAATAATTTGGGTCGGACACTTAATTAGCCCTTATGGGCTTGGTCGGCTAATTTTATGGGCTAATCGAAAATAGCTACCCAAACTAACTATCACCAATACTTCAGCTGGGGATATGCTATCCAAATACATAAAATAATTGTGAAAAGAAATGGCTATTTACTATGCCAATATAAAATTGGTAGGATACACTTGAGAAGGCATGTGTCGCCTAGGTTTGGGTCACTCAAAAGCTCCAACACTACACGCTTTCATTCCCCATCAAGTTAGTGTCCCTGATGGATCCTATAAAATGCTTAATAGAGAATCCTACCTTGACAAGAAGTATAGACCATTAACTACTATTGCTAACTGAATTTGACATCACGTAGTTTACATAAAAAGCCATCAAGTGAAGGTCTTTCTCTAACTACAAGGATGATTATCCCATGAGGGAAGTTGATATATGTATTTCCTAGTTCCTAGATGAATATATTCTTAATACCACTTACTAAGAGCATTGTTGACAAATGTTATTTGATGGAGCTGGCAATAAAAACGGATATGGCATTGGGATACTCCTAATCATGCCCAATGATTCTCACACTCCCATTGCCATCCTTGCACCAATAACATGACATAATAGCAATCATGCACTATAGTCCTCAAGCTTTTCCTCGAGAAAAGAATTTGATAACTCAAGGGTTTATGGGGATTCTTCCCTTATTATAGGCCAAGTCGTCCAAAAATGTAAAGTCAAAGATGAAAAAGTCCTACCTTTTTATAGTCACCCTGAAGAGCTCACTTCCCAGTTCAAAGACATCGCATTCCACTCTCTCTCTCTCTCTCTCTCTCTCTCTCTCTCTTAAGAAACATCCTTATTTATGCATTTTCAACTTTGGCTTACACGATCGATTTGCTTAAGGAAATAACATTGACCCCATATAAGTTCAAAAGCAATCTATGCCAGCCCACTACTATCATATCGAGCCCTACATGAAAGAAAATTCGAATAAATTTGGGTTGTGGTTTTATGATATTTGACATCTCCTTAAACATGGTCGATATCCTCAAGGGGCTGATAAGAAAGATTATATGATCCTTCGTAAACTTGAAGCCCAGTACATTATCTGTGACAAGACACTATATAAGAGGAATTTAATTGGTACCCATTTGAAATGCTTAAAATGGAATAACATAGAAGAAATAATATAGAAAATCCATGGTGGGTAATATGGGTTAAACATGAACGACCATATGCTTTCCGTGAATATTATCCAATAGGGTTAATATTAGACCTCTATGGTATGAGATTGCACTGCCTACGTCAAGAGATGACTCAAATGCCAATAATTCGCCAATCTTTAACATTTACCTCCATGGGAGTTGTACAACATGACTTCTCCCAACCCTTCTCAACTTGGGGCATCAACATCATTGGGAAAGTCAGTCCCAGGGCATCCAATAGGCATGAGTTCACCCTAGTCCCTATAGATTATTTCACCAAATGGGTTGAAGATGGATCATACCCAGTGATGAATGTAAAGAAAGTGTCCAAATTGACCCGAAAGAATATAATTTGTCACCATGTGGTCCCTCACGAGGTAGTATCAGATAATGGCCTCCATTTTAAGCTAAAGTCATAGAGGTAATCGAAGCGTATGAAAATTATAGACATAAATCCTCCCCTTATCGACCATAAACCAATGTGGCCATTGAAGCTGCTAATAAAACCCTTAAATCCATAATCACCAAGATGACAGAGAATTGTAGAGATTTGTCCAACAGGATCCCCTACGCCCTTTGAGGCTACGAAACATCCATCAAGATGGCCACTGGGGCTATTACCTACTCCCTAGTCTATGGCATGGAAGCAATCATGCCTATCGAATTAGAGATACCATCCCTACGGGTCACGATCGAAAGTCAAGTTGGAGTAGCTAATTGGCATCAAAACCATTGCGACAAGCTCGCAATTTTGGATGAGAAGACACTGAAAGGACAATACCACATACTAGGGTAATACCACCTCATTGCATGATTATTCAAAAGAAACTCAAAGATCATGGTATGAGAGAAGGTGACTGTGACACCCCGCTTGAGTTAATAACGGGTGGCCAGCCTTATACCAAGATAAAATAGGAATCTCAAGTGGATCATTCTCAGCATCACTGTCGCACAGACTAAAATATGACTAACCACCCAATAATAAGATAAGCGGATGCCAAAAAGTTTCAATCAACGTACAAAGAACTACAAACCAACATGCAATAAGACTACAAAAAATGATAATGTTTACATGAGTACAACAAAAGATATACTTGAATATGTTGTAGGGTCACAGACAATACAAAATCGAGATAAAAATATAAAAAGGGTTACAAATATGCAACCCCTTGGGTACACATAACAGATATACAAAATGGATCCTTAACTAGATGTACAAAAATAGGAAGCGGCTGTAAGTAAATCTTGTAGCATCCCGCAACTGCTACAGCTCCAAGGACTCTAGATAGTATAGGCATCATTGGCGCCCTTGCGGAGGGACAACTAAAATAATATAAATATATAGTAAGATAAAAGATATTAACGGGACAGAGCCCCATGTTTTAAAATAATTCTAGCAAGTGAATTAAAATGCATAATAATTATGAATGCACGATCTCATAATTATAGCGGTGTCGCACTTTCTTATGATTCAACCTCTCCCCTCATCTATAGCGCGCACCTAACGTATGCATATGAACCTCAATTAAGTTACTCGACACATTCTAGGGTTAAATCCTCTTAAATATACACATAAACCACATTCACGTAACTCACTATCTCTAACATAACTATCCATCTACTTCTTCTATCATCTCCTAAGTTTGCCCCCAAACTTAAACGATATTATAACTTCATTATATTTTCTCAGTTTATAATTATTAACTTCAAGAGCTATTAGCATAAGATATCACTCGTCATCATTTACGCTAGTAATATACTCCCACTATTTCACCTATACCAAAGAACTAAGGACCAAACATCTCCCCACGGCTACGTTACGCTAAGTTTCATGCGTAAGATATCTCGCAAAGCAAAATACAAACAAGGAAGCCCTCGATACACTACCACCTAACATTGTCAGTCGTGGGAATTCGTTAGGCCCTCGGTCCAAAGTACACACCCAAATTACTTCCCGTCTATAGGCATAAGAGTATACTCATCCACTCTCATGCTACAAAAGACAAAACATAACATACATCTTTATAACTTTCTCTAGTTATTGTTGATACCAAATTTAGTCTGCTGACATGGCTCAATCGAGTGAAGACACGTGGTAATCTGCGTGGAAACAATAAACACTTCCGAGGAACTCAGACGCTCCGTGGAACCATACTACAACGAGGAATACTGCATCCCCGAGGAACTCAGGCGCTCCGACCTACAAGAACTCTCCGAGGAACTTTTGAGTACCGAGGAACTTTTGATTACCGAGGACCTTAGGCGGTTCGAGCAGCTTAGGCGGTCCGAGCTGCACTTCGAACAAAGCATTAATAGCAGGATAACCAACAGTTTGACTGTTCATTAAATGCTTATCATTCATACGTATACACTTAAGGGGCATTGAATGTATTACCCTTTCACATATACATCATTTAATGTATTGCCCTTTCACATTACAGCCTCAGGGCTATAAATACATTGTATCACCCTCATTGGAGAGGGATCGGAATTTCTTGATTGAACTTGTAATCGAGAATTCCCAAGAAGTCATCAATAATAAAAACAGTGGACGTAGGCCATTCTTATAAGGCTGAACCACTTTAAAAGTTCTTTGTCTCATTTTATATATGTGTGATTAAATAATTAGATCTAATCTAATTTTTTACATCAACAGATTGGCGCCGTCTGTGGGAAACGACTGGTAATATTGTTTTTCATCAAAAACAACTCATCACAAATGGCTGGTATTCCAGAACCCAGTAATCGAAATGCTGGAAGCCCTCCAAATCCATCTGCTCCGCCTAATATGCCAGATCTGGCTGGAATAATGACAAATCTGGCTCAGGGCCAGACCGTCATGCAAGAAACTATGCGACAACTCATACAAACCCTCCATGGCGGTGCACCAACCCATTCAGGATTGCGAAGTATTCAAAGAAATACCCGTTTACCTTCTTCGCATACTAGGCATATTGATTCATATCGTACTGAGGAATCTGAAGATTTTTCTTATCAACCTGGACGAACTTCGTCAGTACGAGCCACAGATACTGAACAACGTATCACTCTCTCTCCAGAAAGGACTAGTGCACTAGAGAGGTTAGGCAGGGTATCACCTTTTGATCGATTATGACCTAGAAGGAGTAGAAGTCCTCCTAAAGTCGTATCGAGGAGTTTTCGACGACCATCAGATTTAAGGGAAGGATCTGCCCAGTCGCGACCAGCTACTCGTCAAGATAGATCCCAGGAAGCCACATCAACGCGATCAATTGCTCGAAACGACAGGCCCGAGGAAGGAAATGATGCATGGAAAGGCTCTATTCAAAGGATGGAGGATAGATTAGGGGAAATGGCTAAGGCCAAGAACCCTCTACAATGAACTTTTGTTCGAGGAACACCTTTTGTCCAGGCCATTGTAGATTTTCCAACACCATCAAAGTTCAAAGCACCTGTTGTGACCCCCAAATATGATGGAAAGACTGACCCTGTCCTTCATATAGAACAATACCAAGCTGCAGCCGACATCTATGCTGTTCCAGATGAAATGAGATGCAGAGTATTCTCGGGAACTCTTATCGGATCTGCTCAAATATGGTATAATAATCTTCCTCGGGGTAAGATCTCAACTTTCTTTCAACTAGCCGAGTTATTCATTGGGAATTTCTATTTTGGGGCAAAGCCTGTTAAACGAGTAGCGCATTTGTTAAGTGTTAGACAAAAAGCTGGTGAAAGTACCAGAGATTATATAACTCGTTTTAATAACGAGAAGCTCAAAGTCATTGATTATGAGGAAAAGACAGCGATTATCGCCTTGATGAGTGGATTACTACCCAACAAGTTGTACTATACTTTGGACAAAGATCCACCTAGAACCATGTCAGATCTGATGGGAAAAGCGACCAAGATTATGAATACCGAGGAGGCTATGGCTGTGAAGAAGAATATGGATGCCAAAGAAACCAAGGTGGAAGGTGATAAAGCTAAAAAGAAAGAGCATAAGAACAATGGTAATGAAAAACATTCAAGAACAAGGTCGACATGGGAAGTATTGAAGAAATTTGATAATTATACTCCTTTGAAGAAAGACATCAACCACGTTCTAGAAGAAATCAAGAACAACGAGGAATTAAATTGGCCAGAGAAAATGAAGGCAGACCCCGAAAGGAGAAATAAGACAAAATATTGCGAGTTTCACAAAGATCATGGCCATATGACTAAAGATTGCATAGCTCTTCAGAATGAAATTGAAACACTCATCAGACGAGGAAAACTGGCAAAGTATGTTGATCGGAGGAATGATAGAAGAAACAACGACCGAGCAAGAGAGAGGTCTAGATCTCCTCGTCGAGCAAAGGATAACAAGAAGAGATACCATAAAGTTGATCCAGAAGACGACCCCGATCTTCTCAAGAGACCAAGGCAGCCAGAACGTGAGGTATTTTCAATACGCTTTGGGTCATTTGATTGTAATGTTATTACAGGTGGAGATGTAGGAGGAGGAGACCTTGCTGCAGAAAGAAAAGCTTATCTCTGTGAGGCTCAAGCTTGCTCTTACGTTCAACGAATAAATTTAGCTGAAGTGGATCGCCCGAGAAAGGTAAACAAAGAGAAATTGGTCATTGGCTTCTCAAAGAACGACCTCGAAGGTGTTCTATATCCTCATGATGACTCATTGGTGATCAAAATGAGGATGCAGGAGGTAATGATTTCAAGAGTACTGGTAGACAATGGTAGTTCAGCAGATATCATGTTCTACTCGTGCTTTGATAGTTTAAATCTAAAGCTATCTCAACTGAAGCCTTATCATAGACCCCTCCTCGGTTTTGCTGGAGAGAAAGTATTACCACTTGGGACGATCAAATTGGATATATTCATTGGTACGTGGCCTGCTTGTCGGACAGAAAGAATACAATTTTTCGTGATGGATAGGAATGTTCAATCATCATACAATATCATCATGGGAAGAGTAGGATTGAAGAAGTTTGAGGCTGTACCATCTACGGTACATCAGTGCCTAAAATTTCTAATAAATTTTGGAGTAGGAGTTATGAAAGGTGATCCGAAAGTAGCTCGGGAATGCTATTATTCATCCGCCGAGCAAGAGGAACTGGAGGAATCAAGGAAAAAGACCACTACCTATCAAGTGGATGGAGGCGCAGAAATTGAAACATTGGATCCTAGAGATGAGTCGCAACTCGTGAAGGGTCAAGTGGTGGAAGATACTGAAAACATCATCCTGGACGACGAACACCCTGAACGAACTACTCAAGTAGCTTCGTCGTTGGAAGCCTCACTAAAACAGGAATTGATAACTTTCTAAAGGAGCAGAAAGCAAACTTTTGCGTAGAGTCATGAGGATATGCCTGGGATAGACCCAAATTTATTATGTCACGAACTCAATGTGAATAAGTAGATCAAGCCTGTGAAGCAGAGAAGAAGAGTATTCAGTCCCGAGAAGAATCAAGCTATACAGGAGGAAGTCGAGAAGCTCTAGAAAGCCTGCTTTATTGAAGATGTTAAATGTCCAGACTGGTTAACAAATGTGGTGATGGTAAAAAAGAAGAACAACAAATGGAGGATGTGTGTAGACTTCACCGACCTCAACAAAGCATGCCTAAAGGATCACTTTCCGCTGCCCCGAATTAATCAACTAGTGGATGCTACCTCGGGACACGAGCTGCTGAGCTTCATGGATGCTTATTCTGGTTAGAATCAGATTAAAATGAAACCTGAAGACAGGGAGAGTACTTATTTCATTACCCCTAGGGGAACTTATTGTTCTAATGTTATGCCTTTTGGTTTGAAAAATGCAGGTGCGACATATCAGCGACTGATGAACAAGGTCTTTGCTGAACAAATCAGTTGCAATATGGAAGTCTATGTTGACGATATGCTGACAAAGAGCAAGAAAGCTGCCGATCATCTAGTTGGCTTAAGTCAGACTTTTGATCAACTGGATAAATATCAAATGAAGCTGAACCCGACGAAGTGCATATTTGGAGTACGAGAAGGCATGTTTCTCGGGTTCATTGTCAACCAATGAGGCATTAAGGCGAATCCTGAAAAGATCAAAGATCTATTAGGGCTATGATCTCCAACGACGAAGAAAGAGGTGCAAAGTCTTACAGGACGAGTAGCAGCACTCAACAGATTTGTATCGCGAGAAACTGATCGATGTCTCCCATTCTTCAAGACACTCCGAAAGACTTTTAAGTGGAATGAAGAATGTGAGAAGGATTTTCAAGACTTGAAGAAATACTTAGGAGTACCTCCACTGCTATCCAGGCCAGTGATGGGAGAAAAATTATATTTGTATCTGGTAGTGTCCAAGAATGCAGTCAGTTTGGCATTGGTAAGAATGAAGAATGGAGTATAAAAACCGATCTACTACACAAGCAAGGCCTTCCGAGGAGCAGAGATCAGATATCCAAAGCTGGAAAAATTGGCACTAGCATTGATCGAGGCAAGTAGAATAATGAAGCCATACTTTCAAGCTCATACCATAGTAGTATATACTGATATGCCATTGAGGCAGTCCCTTCACAAACCAGAAAAGTCATGAAGATTGATGTGCTGGGCAATAGAACTTGGTGAATATGATATAGTTTATGAACCCAGATCGTCGCTAAAAGGGCAAGCTGTAGCAGACTTTATAGCAGAGTTCACCTATCCTGATACCCCCGAGGAGCAAAAATTGCTCGCTGATCAACCTGTGGATGTTACAGGATCATCAAATGCAAGACCAGACCAACTTAGTTTGGTAAAAGGGCAAGTAGAGGTTACAGGATCATCAAATTCAAGCCCAGAACAGCTCAGGTTGGTAAAAGGGCAAGAAAAGATGATCGACGAACAACAAGAAATATTAGGAGATAGTGAAAGGAAGCAATAAATTTTCCGCCGAGGAGCTCTGTCAGATCAGAAATTTGAAGACGAGTTACCTATATGGAGCCTGTATGTGAATGGTTCATCTTGCACTACAGGATGTGGCACAGGGATAGTTTTGAGCAGTCCGGACGAGGTCGACATGAAATACGCCCTACGTTTCCAATTCGAAGCTTTGAATAATGAGGCTGAATATGAAGCCATGATTACAGGTCTTAGTTTGGCAAAAACCATGGGGGCGGAACAAGTTATTGTCTTCAGTGATTCGCAACTGGTCATAAATCAAATAATGGGAGTATATGCAGCCAAAGGAGAATTAATGATCAGATATCATGCAAAGGCAAAGGAACTGGTGTCGAAATTTGTTGCTATTCAGCTGGTCAGAATACCAAGAATGGAGAATGCGAGAGCAGACGCCCTAGCTCGATTAGCATCTGCTACTCGTACCGAGCTACGAAGAACAATCCCAATTGAAGTTTTAGCTGGTCAGAGTATAGATGAAGATCTGATAATGAACTGTATTACCCTCGATTTAGGATCATCATGGATGGATCCCATCAGGGCATATATTGAGAAAGGGGAATTACCAACTGACAAACTTGCAGCCAAGAAACTGAAGTTTAAGGCTACTCGTTATGTATTAACTAACGGTATTCTATATAGATGAGGAATTATGGCAGGTTTGCAAAGATGTGTACATCCCTCCGAGGTGAAAGAATTGATTGAAGAAATCCATGAAGGGTCCTGTGGATCCCATGTAGCAGGTCGGACACTTTTGCAAAGGGTGATGACACAGGCCGATGATGATGGCTGATTGTATAGCCTATGCCAAGAAATGTGACAAGTTCCAGTGCTTTTCCTCCATCCGAAGAACTCCCCAAGCATTGTTGACTCCCATCACTTCCCCTTGGCCATTTGCCATGTGGGGAATAGATTTGGTCGGGCCACTGCCAACGACCAGAGGAAGGTTCAAATACCTCTTCGTCGCAGTGGATTATTTTACTAAGTGGGTTAAAGTTGAGCTTCTCATTGATATGATGTACGAAAAGGTGTACCAATTTATTTGGAAGAACATTATTTGTCGATATGGTATTCCTCATGCCTTCATCACAGACCATGGAACACAATTTGACAACGAGGAGTTTGCTGCCTATTGTCATCAGTCAAATATTTTGAAGATCCACTCAGAACCAGGCCATCCTCAAAGCAATGGGCAAACTGAAGTGACAAACATAACGTTGCTGAATGGCTTGAAGAAAATACTGGATGATGCAAAAGCAAATTGGATCAATGAGTTACAGTTAGTACTGTGGGCTTATCGTACTACTCCCCGAGCAGCAAATGGAGAATCACCATATATGCTGGCATTTGGAAGTGAAGCTGTTATACCTACCGAGTTAGGCCTCCCAACACATAGGGTACTGAATTTCAATTCCCCTGTCAGTGACTTAATGAGAAGATTGGATTTAGACATGCTCGAGGAAGTTAGAGAAGAAGCAGCCATCAGGAATGCTGCATACCAACAATGAACAACTTTGTTCTATAATAAGAGGGTGAAGAAGTGCGACCTGAAAGAAGGAGACTATGTGCTAAAGAAAGTGATTCAAAAGCACAACAAACTGGAGGCAAACTGGCACAGACCATACCGAGTTACAGAAGTTGTTCGACCAGGAACTTACCGAATAACAACTTTAGAGGGGGAGGAGTTTAAGAATGCATGGAATGCAGAGCATCTGCGTAAGTATTATCAGTGATGTATATTCTCATGTAACGCAGTTCCGTCAGTATGAATAAAATGAAGATATTCTGCCAAATTCTCTCCTTTTATTGAAAATTTTTCGGAGAATACTAGTGCTACACACTACTCGGCAAAACTCAGAACTCGGACTACTCAAATTTATTCTCGAAAATGCCAACTAAGGTTGGTCGAGAAACAAATGTATTCCTAAAAATGCCAACTTATGTTGGTTAGGAAGTAAATGTATTCCTACGGGAAGTAAAACTATGTATTCCTACGGGAAGTAAAACAAATGTATTCCTACGGGAAGTAAAACTATGTATTCCTACGGGAAGTAAAATAATGTATTCCTACGGGAAGTAAAACTATGTATTCCTAAAAACACCAACTTATGTTGGTTAGGAAGTAAATATATTCTCGAAAACGCCAACTAAAGTTGGTCGGGAGGTAAAATTATTCCAGAAAGTGCCAAAGCTCCTCGTAGAGGAAAAATCCACTAATTATGGATGGTTGGGGATAAAAACCCACTAACTGTAGTTGGTTGAGAAGGAAAATTTACCTACCTTGGTTGGTCGGAAACATTTTATGAATACGAGAAAGTGATCGAGCAGAATTTTTGATTATTACTAAGTTGGACGAGAAACAAAACATCATTTTTGCCAAATGACTACCATAAATTCAAATTACTCGACAATAAGTTGATCGACAAATTACACAATATTATTATCTTTTTAACAGATACATATGCACAGATGTAAAGTGTCACAAAACAATAGCAGTCAAGATTTGCAAATAAAATTATTTTATTAAATGTAGAACAAAATACATCAGGAATGAAATACAAATTTATTACATCAATACTCCTATTCTATTGGTTTCTTCCCCTCTGCTTTTGAAACAGGTTCCTCGCCAGCAGGTGGATCGTTTAAAGCGAGAGGAGAATTTATGAAGTTAAGATCTTTTAGCATCCTGATATTCATCACGGAAGGTCGATCTAGGAGGTGCTCGGGATGAGATATCTCGACATTTGAATGGAGATTGTAATCACCGAGGTATTTAGAAATCAGACAATGAGGGATGGCCCGAGCCGGGATCCAACTCATATCAAGATTGAATGGTGGCACGGGTAGGTCGAGCAGCCCAGGATTATGGTAATCCCACAGGTAATGACCCTATTCGAATTGCAGCACACCTAAGGCATTCAACCATCCCTGTTTGTAGCCCTCATTATTTGCATTCTGGATACGGTCGTCCAAGTGGTAGAGAGCCTCGTTGTACCCAGCCATCCAGAATTCCTTGGGCTGCTTGTGAAATTGATAGGTCAATCTTTCCAGCTGCTCATGGAGGTTTTTGATGAAGAGTTCTTTATTCTCCAAGATAGATTTCTGCGCAGAAAGCTGCTCTTCCAGGTCCCTGATTTTCTTAGACATCTCAGCCAATGCCTGGTTCTTCGCCATCAGCTGGAAGGCCTGGTTCTCTAAAGCAGATTGAGTCCTCTGTGCCTCGAAAGGAACCCGAGCAGCTCTTGCTCATCCCCGAGGAGCTCTTGCTCATCCACGAGAAGATGTAGAAGGGACAACTCTTTTCAAGGTCTCCAATTCCTCCCTCAGGTTGGCGTTCTCGACCTCCAAGAACGAGAATCCTTCGTCAGTCACGGGGACCAAAGCATTTGAGGTGGAGGCAACAGATTTTAATTGAGATACTTATCTTTGCAAGTTGTTATTTTCTTGCTCTAACAACTCGGCTATTTGCATTTGCTCTTCGACCTCGGCTTTTAACGTTCTCTCTCGCACGTCGTAAGCAGCAAAACGCTTCTCGTATCCCTTGTCAGCAACGATTTGCTGATACTTCTTCTCGTACACCTCGTGCAAGAGGGCAGTGGATTCCTTATATTGTTCCTGAAGGTCTTCAAGAGTGCCTTGGAGATCCTCAATCATATCATAATAATCTACATTATTGGCCACCGCATGATCAAGCAGACACTTCAAATATTGGTAAGCTTCAACTGCCTGTTCTGAAGCATCTTGGCCGAGGATGTCGACGATTTGTGCTGCACTCAGATCTGTGTGACCAGCCTTAAAGTATTCATTGCATTGCCTCAACAGCTTTGTATCGTGAGCAGATAATAATTCCATCCTGTCCAGAAACTAGTAGAGGAAGAAAAAGCAATAATCAATAAGAGTACCAACAGAGCATGAAGAGAAGAAACAACAGTGTGCATAAACAAAAGTTCAAATTTTATTATATCACAAAATTCAGAGTTACATGTTTAGGGTTACATTTGACAAAGAAAAATAAAAAAGAGATAAATCTGAACAACTCTATACCTTTTCATTGTCTCCCAAAACCTTCTCGGGAGGATGGGACGAGGAGGTAGGTTGCTCGGAGGGAACAGAAAGTTGCTCGAGGAGCGCTGGCAGTTGCTCGGAGGAAGTAGCGATTTGCTGAAGTTCCTCGTTAGTAGGCTGGATGGCTGGGGGATGAGAAACTTGATCTCCCATCACCATGTAAGACTCTTCGGAGGCAGCTTCGTCCTCTTCTTCATCTTCAGGAGTTGGAGGGGGACCAGGGATGTGTCACTGAAAGAGTTCAGAATTTTCATCAACCTTCATCTCCTGTAGAGCATCGACCCACCCATCTCTAAAGTATTTGAGGCTGCCATATTTGACTTGCGACATCATGGCAACCAAGCCCTTGTTCCACCCTTTATCCCAGCCAGCGCTGAAGGATTTCTTCACAGCCGGTTTTCTCTTTAACTTCTCTGAGGAAAGCTTCTCGGACAGAAGATTGTCAGCAACCTTCAGTTTACTCTCAACCTCCTCCTTCTACCGACTTACTTCCTGAAGCTAACCCAACTTTTCATCAGCAACCTTGAGCTTATCTTCAAGCTCCCCAGCAGTTTTGAGCTTCCCTTCGAGCTCTTTATTCTTTTTCTCCAAACTATTTAATTTTTTCTCCAACTCCTTGGAGACTTCAACAACTTGAGCCTTCTCCTGCTCAGTTGAGGTAATTTTCTTCTCCCAAGCAGCCTTGTCAGCATCATGCTTTTGACGAGAATATTCCAAAGATCGTGTCAGATCCATCAGAGCTTCCTCCACACCAGACGATGAGCTTGAAGCTTTAATAGCTTCATCCTTCTTCAAAATTGTATTAAAGCAGCTCACCAACTGTGAAAAGAAAATGAAAGCAAGTCAGAGACAGATATAACAAGGGAAAAATGAAAAGTTCAAAACAATAGGACTTACAGAAGCAATGTGGCCAGTTGCCAATGTGGTAACTGTGTCCCGAGAAAGGTTTTCTTCAATACCTTGGATCTCGGGAATAATCCAAGTCTTCACCGAGCTCATAGCAGAACTTGGGGGAACAAAAGTGGGAACTCCACTAGTTGGGGGCTGAGAGACGGTGTCATCCAAATTAATCGAGGAGCTCTTCTTCAGCCTCCTCGGAGGAATAGGAATAGTTTCGACCAAGGAAGAACTCTTGGTCGGTGATATGACAATAACCTCGCCTAGAGCAGCAACCTTGCTCGGGGCCACTGAAGGTTTTTCGGCAACCTTCGCAGGAGCAGCTGGAGGGGCTGCATCAATTTTCTTTGTCCCTTCTGGGACATCATGTTTACTTCTTTTTGCCTCTCCAGGACCAGAGCCAGGTTTCTCGAAAAGGGTGGGAGGTCTTCTTTTCTTCATCCTTTCACTTAAAGGAACATGTGACTCAGGCGAAGAACTGGTAGAAGCTGGCACTGGCTCTGCGTCGCTTATCACCGGACGAGCAGTAAAAGAAGTTGTGTAACTCTTGTACTGAAGCAGATATGAAGCTGACCTAATATGCTCTTCGGCAACAGTCTGATGCAAACTCCAGATAAGTTTTAAATGCCTTATATTAACGTCTGCCTCTTTTGGACACTTTCTTTTACTGTCAACTTCAAATAAATAAACATTAAAATATCAGTGGCACATTTTATCAAACATATAGGAAGCATAATTTCAAAATAAATAAAATGAAATAAAAATAACCTATCCCATTGCCATAGGGAGGGCTTCTGGGACCCTGATACACTTCATCTCCAGATAAAGGAGCATGTTGCCAATTTTTTATAACAACCCCGTGCTCAAAATAGTCCCTATTGGCATCCGGGAGATTGACCACTAAAGCCCTATTTAAAAATTTAGTTTTTAAATAAAAAGTATTATCGCCTACAGCCCATCTATAACAAAACATGATTTCTGGAATTCCTATGCGAGTTCCATGAATTTAATTTAGTCTATGAACCCCATTAACTTTTCTCCATGTATTGGGGGCTATTCTTGCAGGAACTGCGTCAAAGTATTGACAGAATTCCAGACATAGAGGGTTTGGAGGAAAAGAAAATCCACACTCAGCAACAAAGAGACGGGGGAACCAATGTCCCTCAGCCAAACGGAAATAATCTGAAGGCTCAGAAAGCTCTTCCAGAACAACCCATGAAGGAATAGAAAAATCAGAACGAAATTTATCAAGAGATTCAACAAGGTAAACCATGATGAATTAAGGAAATGAAGAAAAAGGAAGAAGATCTTACAGAAAAAGAATGGATTTGTTGACAATGAACGGTGAAAAGGATTAACGCACAAGAGAGTAAGACAATGGAAAACTCGAAGATACAAATTTGAAAAAGTAGAAGACGATGGGATTGTCTGTGACGCTTAAATACCTTGCCTTGGGAAAAGGAAAAAGTAATGAGTACGAAAAGAGACAGTTACGCTACCGGCGGCTAAAAAAACAAAAAGGGCGCGGCAATCGAAGCGGTTATAAAAATTCAAAAAAGCCTGATTCTATGAATTTGGAAGGAAAAATAAATACAAGGGAAACACTCCTAAAAATCAGGAGGACCATTTAAAACTACCATATTCCGAGAAAGAATGTTCCACACTCCTCAAATTTTGAACTATGAAACATTGGGGGCTTCTGTTGATACCAAATTTAGTCTGATGACATGGCTCAATCTAGTGAAGACACGTGGTAATCTGCGTGGCAACAACAAACACTTTCGATGAACTCAGACGCTCTAAGGAACCTTACTACAATGAGGAATACTGCATCCCCGAGGAACTCAGACGCTCCGACCTACAAGAACTCTCCGAGGAACTTTTGAGTACCGAGGAACTTTTGATTAACGAGGACCTTAGGCGATCCGAGCAGCTTAGGCGGTCCGAGCTGCACCTTGAACAAATCATTAATAGCAGGATAACCAACAGTTTGACTGTTCATTAAATGCTTATCATTCAGACATATACACTTAAGGGGCATTGAATGTATTACCCTTTCACATGTACAACATTGAATGTATTACCCTTTCACATTACAGCCTCAGGGCTATAAATACATTGTATCACCCTCATTGGAGAGGGACCGTAATTTCTTGATTGAACTTGTAATCGAGAATTCCCAAGCAGTCATCAATAACAAAAACAGTGGACGTAGGCCATTCTTATAAGGCTGAACCACTTTAAAAGTTCTTTGTCTCATTTTATTTATCTGTGATTAAATAATTAGATCTAATCTAATTTTTTACATCAACAATTATAATATTAAAATATCACACACTATCTATAAAACTTGTATAATATTACACACACGTATTATACGTGATTCATCAATCTCTAGCAAGTACACATACATAGCACACATAATATATGTACTCTAATAGTCTCTACAATGCTATCATCTTCCAAGAGATCGCTCACATGTCCCGAGGTTTCCAGCGGTCGGGCTGTTACACCGACTTGGTAAGAACCTAATCACAACAAATGGGAAGCGGCCATAGTTCCTAACCTAAGAGTAAGACGAATCGTACCCAAGACGTCTTACCCCTACCTCACGCATGGTAAAATACTGGACGCTATGTCCTGGGGATTATACTCTCCCTGCTCCTCAATCCAGGGGGATTCACCCACATCATGCAACTTCCCATGACAGCACTAGAGGGGTATGAAGCACATAATGTATATAACATACACACAAGATATATACACATTCAATTACGTCATATATACAAACCATTGCACAAGGTATATACATTCACACCATATATGTATATATGCATACTACTATCTCATATTAGCATAAAAAAGGTAAGGAATCCAACTATATGAATATAGCTCTCATTACACTATCAGATACACTCTCACATACTTTCCCAATCCATTTATTAATCAATCCCTTACTTGAAACTTACAAATCCATCACACATAATATATGAATAATCACCCATTTTAACAACACTAAGGACACATGATATTTCTCTTTCATTCAGTCCATATTCGACACTAAGTAAATTCCTACAACTCGGAGAACTTACGCAAGGATTCGGTATTTTAAACTCCCAAATATACCTCCATAATAACCCGAAACCATTGTTAAGATAATCCTCATTCCTTAGAGGATTACTAAAAGAAAACAACACAATTTACTCTTATATACCTTTATTATAGCCCCCTAAGTAGCCTCTCTTTAACATCCTAATATTAACCCTCATAATATCTCACCAACATGCTTACTACACTCTATTAGAGGGTCCCGAAGTAATAAAACCAATTGAGGATGGGGTAAAACAGGAGCTGGCAATAAGTAGTGATCGGACCGGATCGGGGGTCCATAAAAATGTCCATAAAAACGAACCGATCGGGTTCCTAAAATTTTTATAGAAATATTTAATGACCGGACTGGTCCAATTTCCTTAAAAACTTAAAAATGAACCGATCCGGCTTTCCTACTCGGACCAGTCTGGTTCTGCAGAATTTTTGCTCTAAGCTTACGAAGTTAACACCCCAAATTTTATCTCCAAAACGTCCAAAAATATACTCTACAACTCTTAAACCCAAGTCTTACTACATTCCAGTAATAATTTATCATCTCATAAATGATCCTAACCATTTTTATACCATTAAACCCTTTTATTACCATTAAATGCAAGGTTTAACACCAAAAGTAGGGTTTTCTCATAAATATTCAATCATCAACTAATTTGTCCACAAATATTAAAATAAATCACACACATAAGTATATAGCAAGTTTAATCACTTGCCTCAAAGTTGTAGAGGTTGATTCTTCCTTGAATCCGTGTGTTTGAGCCAAAAATGTGCAAAGCTCCAAGTTTTCTCCTCTTTTCTTCTTCTTCTTTTGCTTTCTCTCTCTCTCTCTCTCTCTCTCTCTCTCTCTAGGGTTTTCTCTTTCTCACAAATGAGATTGGCTAACTCTCGAGCCTCTTAAGCCTTTAAATCTTAAATCCCAACTTTAAATGATATTACACCCTTTAAATGACTCGTGTCTAAAATACTTTGAAACCCAAATAAAACTTTTGGGCAATCATTTTGACTATCTCGTCCCTTCCCGGATCAATCGTACACTACAATTCATCATTCGAGACTCAAAAAAATAAAAATCTAAATTCTCCCAATATAATAATTCTATTTCTCCCAAAATAATTAAATTCTCAACCTTCAAATTTTATGGGGTACGACATTCTCCCCTCCTTATAAAAATTTCATTCTCGAAATTTGATCAAATACATACGTTCAAATCTCACATCTTACACCCAAGATAGGGATTCTTATCTCTTCACTTCCCAATAGTGAATTCATCGAAAACAATCTCTAATCTGGGCACCCATACACCCTATATTCGTGCTCAATTGAGCAATCATTACTCGGCTCTAGTAGCCTTAAATTGTAACATAACTTACACTCACCGTTACAATTATATGCCTGAAATAATGAAGGCACCAACTCGTGAACTAATCTCAGTCCCATAACGCTACAGGGATACGCTAATTCTCAACAAATTAATCCATTAAATCATACATACTAAAAATCATTATTTTTAAAAATGTCTGAAGATCTAACCTTTCTCAATTCTCGACATTCGCTACTTTCATACGGGGAGGTCTCACAAGTGAAATCCAAATAAGGAACCCTCCCAATACACTACTGTGTAGCGCTGTCAGGGATTGAGATTGGTTAGACCAGGACTAAAGTTTTAAAAAGATTTTTAAATCAATTTATATGGCACCATAGGCCTAATATATAATATAGAAAATAATTTTGTGATTTTTGATACACACAATTTAAATAATAAGCTCAAGACACAAGGCATTAGACTATACAATGTTCTCACCAACATTAAGTTCTCAACACGCACACATCCATGAGCTAAAACTCTTCGCTCAACACTGAACCCGCTAAATCCTGAATCTCATCAGTAAAATCCCATTACATCATCTCAAAATACCACCACAAGATAGACCCGCTCACCACTAGGGCATAGCAATTTCATGCATCTAGGCAAACAACGAAATGATAGTCTTACTGTCACCATTCTACACGGGTTAATAGTTGCACTCCAGTAAAACCATAACTCAGCTAGTACATCTCAAAACCATCTTTTCTCCCAAAATATATCATCTAAGTACCACACTTACCCTCCTCAAGGTAATCGTGTATTCACAACCGAGTTATAACAACCAACCACACACTAAATTCGTTCCACTCACTAATTCTAGAGATAACAATCTTATATACGATGCTCCTAATATCACTCAAAGCATGACCTGTGCCCACTGTTCTAAAAAACTCGCCTAGGCTTAAGTCTTGGGAGAAATGCCTCGCCTTAAGTTTTTTACGCCTTATTCTTGGTAAAACCCTTAAGGAGCACTTTTTTCTAAAAACAACAATGCTTTAGTGAAATAATATCCCCTTTCAAAGAATTTTTTACTAACCAGACCGTTATCTGATCCAAAATAATCAAATAGTATTTTAATTTGCATATATTCAGACATATTTTTATGATATGCACATTTTTTGTATTTTAATAGCCTTGTTATGGTTAAAAAATATTAAAATATATTAAGAAGGCCTAAACGCCGACACCTTTTTACGCCTAAGGCCCGCCTAGGCTTCTAAGGCTTAAGGCTTGGCCTCCATGCTTCGATCACACCCCACGTTTTTTAGAACCTTGCCTATACCAATAGGACGAAATAATTGATATATTACCTCCATAATCTAACTGCCTTGCCTCATCAATGGGTCCCTGATCAAAGTTCTCTTGTCCGAACCCGCCCATGAATTGCTGTAGAGGTTGTACATCCAGAACCTCTTCAAATAGTTGCCTTATGCCTCTCTCCGGAGAATCCCTCTTCCTATGGCCTATCTCTCCATAGAGGAAACATTTCCCAGTAAATCCTTTATGTCCACCCTAAGGAATAAAACGCTGCTGCGACGCTTGATAATCCTGACTAGAGCCACTACCATCAAATCTAATACCCTCTAAACGTTGCCTCTTGCCTGGAATACCTAAATACAAATCCTGCTCCCTCTGCCTATTCCTCGGCTGTTGCGATGATTGTGCCCCACTGGCACCACCTTCTCCTGACTTAATTTCCATGACCGGGTTCCCAATTTTTTTTATCTCCTTTTAAATGAAGACGGTGATCCTGATAATGTAACAACGACGCATTCATCACATCAATAAAAGTCAGTAATGCCAGATTCCCCAACAAATGCTGACTAATTCACAAATCTAAACCTCCTAAGAACTTTGATATACATTTATCCTCCGTATTTACCTCGTCGGACACAAAGTTTGCCAATCGAGTAAATTCCTCTTCATACTCCGCCACCGTCTTATCCCCTGCTTCACCTCTAATAATCTTCTCCTCATTTCTATTTGAAGTACCGAAGGGAAATACTTACAATCAAATTGAACTAAAAGTCTGATATAGACATCGTATCCCTCTACTCTGACGTCGTGACCGACTCTCACCACTGGAGAGCGACACCCACTAACTTAAAGGTGGTAAGTATTTATTTCTGAACCTCACTACATTCCAATATATGAAGGTGATGTTGAATATCCTTCTTCCACTAACTTGCTATGACCCCATCGGATCTCCCTTGAAACTCTGGAGGATGACCTTTTTAAAAAGCTTCTCTGGCTCTCTCCCATGTAGACAACCCTATGTAAGCTTGAGCTATCGGCGCTGCAGGCTCTTGCTGAGCTTGAGGCATGTGTTGAGCCATGGTGTTCATGTCCGCATTGACTTCTTAAGCCATAGTATTGGAAACCTACACTGCACTCATAGTCACCTGGGGCACTTTGGGTTCTACATTCTCTGCCTCATATTTACTCTAGTTGGGCGACCTCTTTTCGACGGCATCTGAGATAAGAGCGAACTGTATCAGTACACAGTTCAAACGATTTCGCATCATAGAATATCGTAAATGTAATATGAATACAACAATCCTAATAATAGGGCTCTATGTCAAGAAAGCTCACGGAAGATCATAAAAAATCCGCACAGATCCTAAGACAGTAGAACATGATGCTCTGATACCACCTGTGACACCCCGCTTAAATTAACAACCCTATACCAAGATAAAATAGGAATATCAAGTGGATCATTCTTAGCATCACTATCCCACAGAAGAAAATCTAACTAACCGCCCAATAATAAGATAAGCGCGTGCCAAAAAAAAAATCAACGTACAAAGAACTACAAACCAACATGCAATAAGACCAAAAAATGATAATGTGCACATCAGTACAACAAAAGATATACCCGAATATGTTGTCGGGTCACAGGCAATACAACATCCAAATAAAAATATAAAAGTGGTTACAAATATACAACCCCTTGGGTACACATAACCCATATACAAAATGGATCCTTAACTAGATGTACAAAAATAGGAAGCGACTACAACAAAATCCTATAACATCCCGCATCTTCTACAGATCCAAGGACTCTGGATAGTATAGGCATCATTGGCGCCCTTGCGGAGGGCACCTAAAATAATATAAATATATAGAATTAGAAAAGATATAAACGGGTCAGAGCCCGAGGTTTGAAAATAATTCTAGCAAGTGAATCAAAATGCATAATAATTATGAATGCACGATCTCATAATTATAGTGGTGTCGCACTCTCTAGGGAATCAACCTCACCCCTAATCTATAACGTGCACCTAAAGTATGCATAAGAACCTCAATTAAGCTACTTGACACATTCTAGGGTTAAATCCTCTTAAACCTACGCATAAACCCCATTTACATAACTCAATATCTCTTACATAACCATCTATCTACTTCTTCTATCATCTCCTAAGTTTACACCAAAACTTAAACAATAATATCACTCAATTATATTTTCTCGATTTCTAATTATTAACTTCACGAGTTATTAGCATAAGATATCACCCGTCATCATTTATCCTAGTAATATACTCCCACTATTTAACCTATACCAAAGAACTAAGGACTAAACAACTCCCCACGTCTAAAGTTATGCTAAGTTTCGTGCGTGGCACGTCTCGCAAAGCGAAATCAAAACAAGGAACCCCCCCGAGTCGTGGGAATCCGTTAGTCCCTCGGTCCAAAGTACACACCCAAATTACTTCCCGTCTATAGGCATAAGAGTGTACTCATCCACTCTCGTGCTACAAAAGACAAAACATAACATGCATCATTATAATTTTCTCTAGTTATAATATTAAAATATCACACACTATCTATAAAGCTTGTATAATAGTACACACACGTATTATACACGATTCATCAATCTCTAGAAAGTATACACGCATAGCACACATAATATATGTACTCTAATAGTCTCTACAATGCTATCATCTCCCAAGGGATCGCTCACATGCCCCGGGGTTACTAGCGGTCGGACTATCACATTGACTTGGTAAGAACCTAATTACAATGAATGGGAAGTGGCCATAGTTCCTAACCTGAGAGCAAGACGAATCATACCCAAGATGTGTTACCCCTACCTCATGCATGGTAAAATACTGGATGCTATGACCTAAGGATTATACTCTCCCTACTCCTTAAGTAAGGTGGATTCACCCACATCGCACAACTTCCCATGATAGCACTAGAGGGGTATTAAGAACATAATGTATATAACATGCACACAAGATATATACACATTTAATCACATCATATATACAAACCATCACACAAGGTATATACATTCACACCATATACATATATATACATACTACTATCTCACATCGGCATGAAACAGGTAAGGAATTTAGATATATGTATGTAACTCTCATTACACTGACCGATACACTCTCACATACCTTCCCAATCCATTTATTAATCAATCCCTCACTTGAAACTTTCAAATCCATCACACCTAAGATATGAATAATCGCCCATTTTAACAACACTAAGGACACATAATATTTCTCTCTCATTCAGTCCATATTTGGCGTTACGTAAATTCCTAATACTCGAAGAATTTACGCAAGGATTCGGTATTTTAAACTCCGAAATATAACTCCATGAAACCCAAAACTATCCCAAGATAATCCTCATTCCTTAGAGGATTACTAAAAGAAAACAATATAATTTACCCTTATATACCTTTATTATAACCCCCAAAGTGGCCTCTATTTTACATCCTAATATAAACCCTCATAGTATCTCACCAAAATGCTTAGTACACTCTATTAGAGGGTCCCTAAGTAATAAAACCAATTGAGGAGGGGTAAAACAGGAGCTGGCAAGAAATAGTGACCGGACCGAATCGGGGTCCACAAAAATGAACCGGTCCGATTCCTAAAATTTTTACATAAATATTTAATGATCGTACTGATCCGATTTCCTTAGAAATGAATCGGTACGATTTCCTTAAAAATGAACCGATCCGGCTTTCTTACTCGGACTGGTCCGATTCTGCAGAATTTCTGCTCTAAGCTTGCGAAGTTAACATCCCAAATTTTATCTCCAAAACATCCCAAAATATAATCACAACTCTTAAACCCAATTCTTACTATATTCCCGCAATAATTTATCATCTCATAAATGATCCCAACCATTTTTATACCCTTAAACCCATTTACACACATCAAATGCAAGGTTTAACTCCAAAAGTAGGGTTTTCTCATAAATATTCAATCATCAACTAATTTGCCACAAATTATGAAATAAATCACAAACATAAGTATTTTGCAAGTTTAATCACTCACCTCAAAGTTGTAAAGGCTGAATCTTCCCTGAATCCGTGTGTTTGAGTCGAAAATATCCAAAGCTCCAAGATTTCTCCTATTTTCTTCTTCTTCTTTTGCTTTCCATCTCTCTTTCTAGGGTTTATATTTCTTATAAATGATATTGGATAACTCATGAGACTCTTAAGCCTTTAAATCCTAAATCCCAACTTTAAATGAGAATACACACTTTAAATGACTCGTTTACTCATTTTCGAGTCATACTAGGTCCAAAATACTCCGAAACCCAAATAAAACTTTTGGGCTGTCATTTTGACTATCTCGGCCCTTCCTGGATCAACCATACACTCCAATTCATCATTTGAGACTCTGAAAAATAAAAATCTAAGTTCTCCCAATATAAGAATTCTATTTCTCCCAAAATAATTAAATTCTCAGCCTTCAAATTTTATGGGGTATGACAGTGACCTCGCTCCCAAAGATATCGTGGAACCAATTTGGGATCCGGGAGGGAAATTAAATCCCAATTGAAGTGGGCCATATCTCGTGAAGAAATTTTTTAGGTGTCTACTGATCAAGTGCAAAAATTGTGCGCGTGTAAAGTGCACAGTCGTTGTTTTTATTTCGCCAACTCAATACAAAAACCTAAATTACGACTACACTTGCTAGAGGCAAGCACAACGGTAAGTCGGGTATCAAAAATCCACAAAGACGAGTTGCTAGAATTTATAAGGTTTAATATTCTGAAATAAAAGTGTAAAAGGTGATTACAAACTAAAAGGAAAAGGATGCATAAAGGGAAATGTTTAACTAGGCAGTGTATTGAAACTAGATTAACAAAGCGAGTAAACTATAGGTTGCGTCAAATATCCCTCACCCAAGTTAATTAGCATAAAATGGTTACATGGGTCGACTAGTTATTAAGAACGCGTCTCGTTTCGATAGTTAATTGAACCAAGGGTTGTTACGCCCCTAAATCCACATAAAAGCCTACTATGATTTTGGCGTCAATAAATATCTCGAGAATTATGCACGTAAGGTCGTAAGCACGGAACATACATGATATGCCCCGTCAAATATCCTAGGCGAAATAACTAGGACAACACACCCGAAATAGACCCGTAAACACCATCACCAAAGCAAAAGAACGCATCAACTCAAATGAGTTCCATTCAAACACAACCTGATTTAAATTACCTAGAAAGCATGTTAAAAATGCTGTAAATGAAAGCGTGTAAATAAACACGATAAAACTATACTAGAAAGCACGGGAAGAAAGCAAGTAAACCTAATTAGAAAGCATGTAAATTACACTACAAATCAAGAAATGAAGAAATACAACTATATTAATTGGTAGGGGAGATGAATAGTCAACTTACAATCCAAATGGGGTGTCAAACCAAAAAGAAATGAAGAAGAACCAGGCAAAAACCCCAAAACCCTAAGCTAAACAAACTTAAAATCGTGTATATTCTGAACCCTACATCAAAATTTATTTATATAGTAAGTTGGAATTAAATTAGAAAAGAAAAGAGAAAAGAAATGAAATGAAAAATATCTGCTGAAAAATAGGGGATCGGTCGATCGATGATTTTGGTCGATCGATCGATCAAGGCCAAATTTTGGCATTTCAGAATGGTCGATCGATCGATCAAGCAGGGGTGAGCCAAGCAGCAACAGCCTGCATTATTTTCTTCCCTTTTCTTCTCCTCTTTTGATTTCCTTATTTTTCCCTCCGCTGAAATCGCCGTAACTTCTTCATACGGACTCCGAATCGTGCACCGTTCACGGTCACGTGAAGCTAGCGAGGAGGTCTATAACTTTTGTGAAATGTCGAGCTAGGTACCCAAGTTGTGAAAAGACTAAAATTCCCTTGAACATGCGATAGCGTATGAAACTTCACCGGAATGCGTCCGAACTCCATACTTAGTACCTAAATACCTACAAAATCCCAATTATACCTCATATAGCATGTTAACAATATAAACCGAGGTTGTCTAGTTAACGGGCTTAAATGTAGAGATTAAGGCACCCGAGGAGGCTTAAAATGCGTAGGTTCGAGAGATGAAATACGCAATATTTGTGTATTATCACACCCCCTAACTTACACATTGCTAGTCCCTAACAATGAAATAGGATGCAATAAGAACTACAAGCAAACTAAAAGCTGAAGATGGTACAAAAGCAAAAGGCCACTTTCGCGGGCGATTCGATTGCATTTAGCATATGCAATAAGCCGTTAAACCCCTAGGTCACCCTAATGGACGAGTGTCGTCTTGTGAGGGTTTTCTGGGATGGTACCCACAAACATCACATGGTTTCCTCAAAATAAGCCCAAACCAACATGCGATAAGCCCAACAATGGCGAAAAGGATTTCATACACATTATTAGCACATTGAATGAATTCAAACAAAAGTACAAATCATTAACATTATATAATGTACCTCGTAGAAATGAAACCTCAAAATGTGGGAGGGGGACGAGCACATGCAAAGTATGATTTGGCGAAAAAGTTGTATAAATCGGATACTAAAAATTAAAGCATGCATACATTCAATCGTCACGGGCATTACACTCATCAAGCGAATTTCACTCGAAACACGGAGGTAACACACGAAACATGCGGGCTAAAGATTAAATGTAAATGGAAACTAGGCCGCACACATGTCACAAATGAAGAGCGCTATATATAAACTGAAAAATGTAATCTCAATGAAAGGATACCACACATTAAAAGAGGCGAAATTCATTTTCATAGATTATCAAATCTATTATGACTTTTAAATTACATCAACCTAAGATCACATAGGACTTTAATAGGGTTGTAATGTAGGTTAGGCTATGGTATGAAATGAAAGAATGTATGTACGGATTCAAAGTGTTCGAAATGAAAACTTGGGATAATGGGAGAATGCGAGCAATAACAAAATTGGAAAACAAGTTCCGAAACGACATTAGATATATCACCGGGGAGAAAAATCAAAGCTTATTGAACTATATACAACATTTACAACTTTCTCTTTCTTTTCTTTTCTTCTTTTTCTCATTTTCTCTTTTTTTTTCTTTTTCTTTTTGCTTTCTCTTTTTCTTCACTTTTTTCACTACTTTCTTTTCTTTACTTATCATACTCTCATATGCCTAAATTGCAATCAACATCACAACACAACATTCAATCCCAAGTAACATGCCAAACAAAGGTATGGAAAGTGTATGTATGGTTTATAACTCCAATTTAGAGTTGGTTATGGGAATTGGGTTATGAAATGAAAGGCTATATTTAGGCTCAAAGGAGTTCACGAGGGTAAACATATAAGGGTGAGGTCAAGGATAATATGGGTGATATATCAAAGAGGGCCTATGGTCATTTCACAAAGTTTACGCAATTCTCGAATCAAAACAATAGATGAAAATCATGATCAAGTAAAACATTTCAAGTATGAACTCAATTAATGAACGATCAAATGAAAGAATAGTGAGATTACCGATGAATTCAACGTTTTCAAAGAGGAAAGAATAGTGTATAACACTCACAAATGATGAAAGGTACAAAGTTTACTCGGTGTAAGTATATACAATGCAACAAAAGATTACCGAGTTATAAAAATCTTAAACCAAATCAATAGAACAATAAAAGTGCATGTGATCATGGGATTAAAGTTTAATTCATGAAGTTATTCATAATATCAATAAGTGAGACTAAAGTCTAATAACTTCTAAAATTGAGAACATGCATCATTGGGTTGTCTATTGGATCAGGAAATTATTGAAATTTATCATCGAAAACAAAGGCAAAATGCCCAAAAAAAGAGAAAAAAGAAATAAAATCTTTTTGAAATTTTCAATTTTTCAAGAAAAGCATACTAAGTAACTAACATGTGAGCAAAAACATAGACTAAATAAAGAAATGGATAGAATATCCCACACCCCCTAACTTAAAACTTGACATTGTCCTTAATGTGAATTAAGAACCAAGTCAAAGAGAGGAAAATAGCGATATTACCCAAAATTGGAGCGATTCCCATAAGAACAAGTCCAAAGAATTTACAAAACAAGTTAGTACCGAGCATAGCGAAAACAAATAACAAAGAGTTAACTAATTACACTAGAATAAATTAAAAAGGAAAGAAAAACTAAAGAAATAAATAATAAAAAGCTAACTATATACAACCTACTATTTAGACTTCACACTAACTGTACACTAGAAGTCTAAATAGTTGAGGGTCCACCGCAAAAATAATTTGACTTTGGAGGATAACCGGTGTACCCTCACATACAAGCATGCCCTCCGAAAAATATGGATTCCGTTTGAACAACGGAAGGCATGTGTAAGGCGGAAGAAAGGAACCATTGCCAATTAAAAGTTTTGGAGGGACGATGGGGGGTTTGGATTGAACGGGTGACAAAAACAAGTGGGGACTGATAGAAGCCGAATATCCTCCCAAAGATTTTGAAATTGGAATGGGAGGCGGCGCACACGAAGGCAAGGATGCGATCGTAGAAGGCGACTCGAGCAAGTACTCCTCATCGACGAAAAGGTTTAAAACATTAAAGTTTGAAACCGAATCATCGGGTACTTGTGACGATGTGATAATAGAGAATGAAAATGGGGATGAAAGAAATTAAAACTCATGAGATGAATCATCATCGTATGGAGTTTGAGTTTCGAAGGAAATAATATCATTTTCAATGAAATGTTCTTCTTTTGGGGCCAAAGAAAAAATCATTTCATTGCAAATAGATATTACGTCATTATCATCCTCACTTTCAATATCTATTACGCAATGGGAAAAGTCTATAATGTCTTGTTCCAAAGTAGGTACAAGTACCTCATTTGGTTCAAAACATTCCTCGACTTCGAAAGTCTCGGAAGCAAAATCATCGTCGGACTCAAATAATAAATCCAACTCATGTTCCCACGAACGATTTTCTTCTCGATAACGAGTTTCAAGCTTCTCATTCTCATACATACGCAAACCCTCACCGAATGTCATGGGTCGAGGTGCGGATGCATGAAAATGGGAACTTTGAAAGTTACCATCGGACTTAAACAAAAAGTCATTATTATAGGAATTTTGAAAACTATTCGAATTCGTTTCAAAATTCCTATTATAAGGAGGTAAAGGCCCAAAATCATTATCATCATCATCAAAATTCCAATAACCCAAATTTTGACTTTCGTTATACCCGCCCAAAGTAATATGTGAATTTGCAAATTTGTAAATTTTTGGGATTCTAAGTATTGACCGAAAGTCATAGGCTTGTGAGAATTTTGAGAATTATAACAATGATTACCAAAAGAATTGGAATAAGACATGTTTACCCCAAAAATGGCTCGTAATGGCGAATTCCACAAAGTAAGTGCGTGCGGCAAATTCAAGCGTTTCTAAGTGCTCAAATGTGGAAGTTTTGCAAAATATTAGCAAATAATACAAATAGAAAGAAAATACTATGAAATACTAAATCAAATAAAGTCTAAAACAAACTAGTCTCCGACAACGGCGCCATTTTGATCAAGTACGAAAAGTGTGCACGTGTAAAGTGCATAGTCGTTGTTTTCGTTTCTCCAACTCAATACAAAAACCAAAATTACGACTACACTTGCGAGGCAAGCACAGCGGTAAGTCGGGTATCAAAAATCTACAGAGACGAGTTGCTAGAATTTATAAGGTTTAATATTTCAAAATAAAAGTGTAAAAGGTGATTACAAACTAAAAGTAAAAAGATGCATAAAGGGAAATGTTTAACTAGGCAGTGTATTGAAACTAGATTAACAAAGCGAGTAAACTATAGGTTGCGTCGAATATCCCTCACCCGAGTTAATTAGTATAAAATGGTTATATGGGTCGACGACTTATTAAGAACGCGTCTCGTTTCGATAGTTAATTGAACCAAGGGTTGTTACGCCCCTAAATCATCATAAAAGCCTAATATGATTTTGGCGTCAACAAATATCCCGAAAATTATGCACGCAAGGTCGTAATCACGGAACATACATGATATGCCCCGTCAAATCTCCTAGGCGTAATAACTAGGACAACGCACCCGAAATAGACCCGTAAACACCATCACCATCACCAAAGAAAAGCAACACGTCAACTCGAGTGAGTTCCATTCAAACACAACCTAATTTAAATTAGCTAGAAAGCATGTTAAAAGCGTAGTAAATGAAAGCGTGTAAATAAACGCGATGAAACTATACTAGAAAGCACGGGAAGAAAGCACGTAAAACTAATTAGAAAGCATGTAAATTACACTACAAAGAAAGAAATGAAGAAATACAACTATATTAATTGGTAGGGGTGATGAATAGTTAACTTACAATCCAAATGGGGTATCAAACCAAAGAGAAATGAAGAAGAACCAAGAAAAAACCCAAAACCCTAAGCTAAACTAACCTAAAATCGTGTATATTCTGAATCCTACATCAAAATTTATTTATATAGTAAGTTGGAATTAAATTAGAAAAGAAAAGAGAAAAGAAAAGAAATGCAAAATATTTGCTGAAAAATAGGGGATCGATCGATCGATGATTTTGGTCGCTCGATCGATAAAGGCCAAATTTCGGCATTTTAGAATGGTCGATCGATCGACCAAAATTGTCGATCGATCGATCAAGCAGGGGTGAGCCAGGCAGCAGCAGCCTGCATTCTTTTCTTCCCTTTTCTTCTCCTCTTTTGATTTCCTTGTTTTTTCCCTCCACTAAAATCACCGTAACTTATTCATACGGAATCGCGCACCGTTCGCGGTCACGCGAAGCTAGCGAGGAGGGATACAACTTTCGTGAAATTTAGGGCCAGGTACCTGTGAAAACCCATGATCCGAGATAAGGGGTATCCAGCCCGATACTCAAATGTAACAGGAATCATGGATGGATATCATTCTCAGCGTCACTCAAATAAACTGAGTATATGGGAAAACCACCCAATAAATCCGAAAACGGGTTGCCAAAAGTTTAGAATATAGTTTAGTTTTAAAACCAATTTAGAAAATTAAATTAAACAACCCCATCTGACAAGAAAGTGGAATTCCAAAAGAGTATATATAATACATCTAAAACGAATATACAAGAAAAGGACCGAATATGTTGTCGGTCGACAGTTACCTACAATATATTACAACAGTTTAAATATATTACATAATACATTCATTAATCAAATACAAAAGTTTGATCCACACACCCGAGTGAAGACCCCATCATATCTAGAATACAAAGACGAGAGAGTCTAGTTCAAGGTCCTGTAATAATCTGCAAAATCTTACAGCTCGTCAAAAGCAAAGGGATGGGAATATCAAAATGGGCATCCTTAAGGTGGAGCACCTGAGCGGATACAATCATATACACAACAAGGAAAATGAACCGGTTAGGGCCGAGTTTTATAGGATCACCAGAAGAATAAAAAGCATGATAGGAATGAACAGTTATGCAAGGATGATAAGGATGCAAATCTAGCATGTTATCTAGCATATTAAACTTACATTACAATTTAAGACAGTTTAACAAATTATGAAATGTAAATCATTTACACAGAAGAATTATAAGTAACATCTTTAATTAAAAACCTCTTCTCATTAATCCAATTAGCATTTCCTTCTTACATTCATAATTAGGAATAAAACCATTCATTCGGTTTAATCAAGAAGATATAATTTCCCTTCATTAATTAAAACTTCCATCTTTAATCATCATTTCCATTTTTATCTTTCAATTCCTTAATACGAATACAAGTTCTATCAAGTGCTCTTTATGGCACATATCTCAATCACATGCTCTTTGTGGCACATATCCATGCTCTTTATGGGATTTATATCCATCAAGTCCCACTTGATGCTGAAAAGTTAAATTCACATACATATAACGATTCTAAGACCGCCCCTCCGAGTTTCCCCACTGGGCGCGCCCCTAAATAACTATCATCTTCCAGGGCCTATCATATAAGACAACTTGGGCTCATAACGTAACGTCCGGAAGCAGACATATGCCTGCGGGATAATCAAGACCACACCCAGAATCTCCTACCCATCGCAGAAAAATACATATGTATAACAGCGCTCATATGGCCTAGGACTAAATCCACCTTGATTTAATTTGTCAGGGGGCATCACATCCCGCACGGACTTTCCTTATGATAGTATTTAGAGAGGTGTGTATCAGTAAATTAACATTTACCATTTTATATCTCATTTTCATTTTCAATATTCCTTTCCCAATTTCATTTCCATTATCCATGTGTTTGGTTCTTTTTATTCGAACCTATCATTATTAAATAGTTTGGTTCATTTCATTGGAACCTATCATCATTAAATAGTTTGGTTCATTTTATTCGAACCTATCCTCATTGAATATCACCATTAATATCACCATTAATATTCCTCAAATTACAAGTCCCATCTTAGTCTCCAAGTAATCATTATGATTTTACACTTCCCATAATCATATAACTCCGATAAGCCCCTAAAGTATCCAAGCATGGGCATTAAAGTTCCTAACTTCTAAAAATTTAATAAAAGAAGTAATGCCTTAACATTACTTTAAACCTCCCCAGAATAAACCCCAGATGACCCAATTCTAGTCTAGGGTGATGACCAAACTCAACTACTACTCTAGGACTCTAAGTTTACTTCATAGAAGAATATTCCCAGGTCCTAATCCTAAAGAAAAAGGTTAAAATTTGAAAAGGAAAAACAAAAGAAAAAAATGCAGGATTTCCGAATCGATTCGGACTGGGGCGAATCGATTCGGTCAGACAAGCGAATCGATTCGTACAAGCTGAATCGATTCGATCAGGAAAACTGACACTCTTCATGACAGCCGAATCGATTCGGTCCACCCAGACCTGGAAACTGCCTCCATGCGAATCGATTTGGCCAGAACCAAATCGATTAGCCCCTGCGAATTTTGCCAATTTTGGCTATGGAGTCTTGAACTCCAAATTCTCTCAACATAAAACCAACCAAACCAACCTCATAAATTACAACCTATACATCATAAATACATCTGTCTACCATCATTAACAACATTTATCATCAAATTCAACTTCTAAGAGTCATAATACCCATAAATCTAACAAAACCCTAAAATGACAAACCATAACAATTCATAACTATCAATACTAATTAGTCTCCTTAAATCACATAGTAGCATGTAGATAACTTGCCTTGATCTTGCAAATTCAAATTTGATTTGGTGGAGGCAACAATCCAAGCTCCAATCTCTCTCTTTCTCCAAAGTTCTCTTCCTCTCTCTACTCTCTCTAGCTCTCAAATGTGAAATGGAAGAATAGAAATAAGGTTGGGAAAAATAAAACGTGGCTTAAGTCTAAGAAACCCACTTAATTAATTAATATGCGATAAAATAAATCGCAACTACACATTTAAGCTATAACCAGTCAAAAGTGCCCGAAATACCAAAATGCAATATGGCACTCATTTTGACTGTCTCGCACTTACCGGGACTAACTACACCCTCAAAATTATCATTTGGAAATTTTATAGCTCATTTTAAGTTCCAGTTTCATATTAAACCAAAATGTCATTTTAAACCTTATGACACAATAAATCACAACATGGATATTTTTACCTGCTCACTAGGTAATCATACAACATTTTAATAAATATTAACCTTTTCCACATTAAATTAATACTTACTCAACATTCCAGCATTTCATATAATTATTTCACATAGTAAATAAATATAAAATAGGCTCTCAAAAGTGAGGGTTGTTACATACTCCCCCCCTTATGAGGGAATTTTGTCCCCAAAATTCAGGCGTACCTTGCAAGAAGAGATGCAGATACTTTTCCCACATATCGTCCTCGCACTCCCATGTCGATCCCTCGACGCTATGATGACTACATTGCACCATAACCAAAGGTACTACCCGCGATCTCAATCGCCGCTCTCCACGCTCTAAAATAGCAAATGGCTGCTCCTCATAAGAAACGTCGCTCAAACTCCTCAAAGGAATGTGCCAACGGGCACCATCACATCTCTTGTACTTCTTTACAGAGGAGATATAGAACACGTCATGAACTTGCTGCAAATGTTTCGGTAAAGCAAGCCGATAGGCTACCGGACCCACCTTAGCACTGATAGGAAAAGGTCCAACATAACTTGGTTCAAGTTTCCCTTCTGCCCAAAATGCTTAATGCCCTTCATAGGCGACACTCGCACCAAATCTTGGTCCCCGACCTCCATCTCCACATACCTCCTCTCCGCATCGACCTAGCTCTTTTATCGATCTTGGGCTATACGAATGCGATTCCGAATGAGTTCGATTTTTGAAGAAGTATCCCGGATCATTTCAGGTCTGAGGAAATTATTATTTCCCACCTCTAACCAACAAACGAGAGATCCACAAGGCCTACTATACAAGGCTTCATAAGGCGCCATCCCAATAGTGAATTACTATGAATTATTATAGGCAAATTCAACTAATGGGGAACACTGTTCCCTACTACCCTTGAAGTCAAGAGAGCACATAAAGAGCATATCCCCCAACATATGGTTTATCCTTTTGGTTTGGCCATCTGTTTGAGGATGGTAAGAAGTGCTTACCCTCAATTCGGTTACCATGGCTTCTTAGAAACTTTGTCAAAATGGGAAACAAAAATCTTGTCTCGGTCGGAAACTATAAATCAAAGGCACCCCATGCAGTCCAACAACCTATTCATGGTCGGCCACCATTACTGGCGGCGCATATCTTGACACACTTTGTCGTTACCCGAATGCACCACAAACTTAGAATCGTGAGATTCCGCTATTTATGCCTTTCTTGAGCCCCTCTCATCCGAGACAATAAATTTCTCGGGGAGACGCACCCCACCCTTAAAGCAAATAGAGTAGGATTATGTTCCCTCAGTCAGCAACTTGTGTATGTGGTCATGACAACCCTTGTCTCTCCTACGACATCTTGCAACGATTTGTTGCTCGCATGAAAAACTAAATTTCTGCCCAGGAAGCAGTACCTCCCTTTCCATACGGTGATCACCCCCACGATGAATTTTAATTCAAACACGGGATGATACTTCCCACAATTCTTAACTCATGAGGCGCATAAACAATAGGTCTATGCTCCAGTATCATTACTCCCCATCCTGGCAGAGACTTGTTAATTGAATCCACTCTCGAGCTTAATAATATATCTTAGGAGTGAGAGTCAATTCATCCTTTTAGCTCCCCAAAAGCTACATTGCCTACGTAACACTCTAACTACGAGTGGCCTCATCTCCTTCGACCTAGCCTACAAAACCTCTCAAAATCCCCCACTTCTCATTACTAGGGAACCAATCCCTTATAGAGTTAACGCACAACCTATTTGTGGTCAACTCCTGACAACCTTCCTAAATTAACGTCACACGTCCTAAAGGCCTTACGTCCAAATAACCCTAAGATCTACCTACCTATATCCTATCTAAGTCGTATACACATAATACTAAGTATATCCCGAGTGCCCAAGACCTTTCTCAACTTCCGAAATTTGCTCGGTTTCATGCGTGGGACGTCTCGTCGAAGCAAAATCCAAATAAGGAACCCTCCCGTTACACTACTACCTCGCGTTATCGGTCATCAAGATATAAAGGTCTAAGGCACACGTTCGGGACCGAAAAGATTCTAACTCTCAACCCTACTATTAAGATTCTACTTCTATGTCCTACAATTATTTACCCCACAACATATATACATATTTTTAAATAGCCTTCTTATCAAGGCATAACTCGGCATTTACCGGAATACATCATCGAAATCTTTAACAACCGGAATAGAATCCAAGGGAATAACTACATCCCGAGAAAACTCCTCCACAATATAATATAAGTATGTGTTAGTACCCCGTTATAAGCGAGGCATAACCACTAGAAACATATCTTGTCCCGAAGCGGCAAACACTATGCTTTTACTAAAGCAATATACAATAGCATGATACTTTGTTAACCAACCCATACCCAATATCACATCATACTCGACCATATCAAGGACGAGTAAATCGGCCTCAAAGCACAAATTACCAAGATAAATTCCTATAAGTTTACAAACAAAGAAAGTGAGCGAACCATCACCCATAGAAAACTCAACACTAGTCAAATTACTCTCAGCAGATTTTATCAAATATGTAGTCTGAGCACAGCTCCTAGAAATAAATGAGTGTGTAACACCTGAATTAAATAACACACAACTCAAGTACCCCGGAATGAAAAAAAAACTTACCCTCATTTGCGAGCGGTACCGGTGGAACTGGAGGAAGCATAGCCTCCTGAATGTGATAAACGCGTCCATACTGTAGCTATCCCGGCTGAGAAGGAACAACCGAATTAGGTACCTGAGGTGGAAAATGAACATAGGGCTGTTGCGGAGGCCTAGGAAACTGACCTCCAATCAACAGAGGACACTCCATCTTGTAATGACCCGCCTACCCACAATGGAAGCACCATCCCTTCATATCCTCCTGACCTCGACCCCTGTTATTTCTAAACTGGGTAATGCCTTGGCCCGGATGGCCTTTACCTCCACAACCACCGCGACCTACATGTTGCGAAGCACCCTGACCGTGCCTATTGTCATTGCCACCATCAATAAACCCTTCGAAGCGTTGTCTCTTAGACGAATTCCTTTGTTGAGGATTCCTCTCTATCTGCTTACTTTTCAAAGATTAGGATGAGGGAAATGCTCCTCCTCCAATCCCTTGCTCTCTAAGCTTTCCCGCTTGCCCCACAATAGTAGCTTTCTTGCTACCCTGCGTATATAATCGATGCTCCTGGAAATGGAGCAATGCTGCATTCATAATCTCACTAAAAGTTTGTAAAGTTGGGTTACCCAGCAGGTGTTGCCTGATTCTCCAGTTCAGGCCTCCCATAAACTTTGAGATCTTACTATCTTCCGGAGTCACCTCATTCGGTACAAAACTCGCCAACCGGGTGAACTCCTCTTCATATTCTGCCACGGATCTCTCTCCTTGCACAACTTCTTGTAACTTCCTTCTCATCTCACTTTGAACTGCGGAAGGAAAATACTTACGATCGAACAAAGCCAAAAATCCAGTGATCGACATTGTGTCTCTCTGCTCTGGTGTGGTCATCGTCTCCCACCAGTGTAATGCATATCCGACAAGCTTAAAAGTGACAAGGACTTGTTTCTTCTACTCGCTACATTCTATCATTCGAAGGTGGCGTTGCATGTCCTTTTTCCATTGATTGGCTCTAATAGCATCCGTGCCTCCCTCGAATTCCGGGGGATTGCCCTTTAGAAAGGACTCTCTAACCCTTTCCCACGGAGAAGGTCAATTGTTGGACTACTGTGGTCATGGCAGCGTTAAGTGCTTGAGCCACTATGTTTTCTACATCCGCAGCATTAATGGATCCTTGTGGCGATGGTGGAGGACCTACCTCATCTTCTACCACCCTATTACGTCTCGCTGGGTGACCTCTCTTAGGCGACATCTGATATGAAGAAATAATAGAGTTAAAATACTATTTAAAACAATCTATTTCGTAGAAGATCGCAAACATAAGCAACAAAAAAATCCTAACATTAGGCTCTACATCAAAGAACGCTACGGTAGAATGTGACAAGTCCGCATAGATCCTAAAGACTCTAGAACCTGATGTTCTGATACCATCTGTGACAACCCGCTATCCAAGATAAGGGGTGGCCATCCCGATACTCAAATGTAACAGGAATCATGGATGGATATCATTCTCAGCATCACTCAAATAAACTGAGTATACGGGAAAACCACCCAATAAATCAGAAAACGGGTTGCCAAAAGTTTAGAAATTAGTTTAGTTTTAAAACCAATTAAGAAAATTAAATTAAACAACCCAATATGACAAGCAAGTGGAATTCCAAAAGAGTATATATAATACATCTAAAACGAATATACAAGAAAAGGACCGAATATGCTATCGGTCGACATTTACCTACAACGTATTACAACAGTTTAAATATATTACATAATACATTCATTAATCAAATACAAAAGTTTGGAACACATGCCCGAGTGAAGACCCGATCATATCTAGAATACAAAGACGAGAGCGTTTAGTTCAAGGTCCTGTAATAATTCACAAAATCTTACAGCTCGTCAAAAGCAAAGGGATGGGAATATCAAAACGTGTGTCCTTCCGGTGGAGCACCTGAGCGGATACAATCATATACACAACAAGGAAAATGAACTGGTCAGGGCCGGGTTTTATATGATCACCAGAAGAATAAAAAGCATGATAGGAATGAACAGTTATGCAAGGATGATAAGGATGCAAATCTAGCATGTTATCTAGCATATTAAACTTACATTACAATTTAAGATAGTTTAACAAATTATGAAACGAAAATTATTTACACAGAAGAATTATAAGTAACATCTTTAATTAAAAACCTCTTCTCATTAATCCAATTACCATTTCCTTCTTACATTCCTTATTAGGAATAAAACCATTCATTCGGTTTAATCAAGAAGATATAATGTCCCTTCATTAATTAAAACTTCCATCTTTAATCATCATTTCCATTTTTATCTTTCCATTCCTTAATAGGAATACAAGTTCTATCAAGTGCTCTTTATGGCACATATCTCAATCACATGCTCTTTGTGGCACCTATCCATGCTCTTTATGGAATTTATATCCATCAAGTCCCACTTGATGCAGAAAAGTTAAATTCACATACATATAACGATTCTAAGACCACCCCTCCGAGTTTCCCCACTGGGCGCGCCCCTAAATAACTATCATCTTTCAGGGCCTATCATATAAGATAACCTGGGCTCATAACGCAACGTCGGGAAGCGACCATATGCCTGCGGGATAGTCAAGACCACACCCGGAATCTCCTACCCATCGCAAAATATATATATATATATATATATAACGGTGCTCATATGGCCTATGACTATATCCACCCTGCGTTAATTTGTCAGGGGGCATCACCTCGCGCACGGACTTCCCTTATGATAGTATTTAAAGAGGTGTGTATCAGTAAATTAACATTTACCATTTTATATCTCATTTTCATTTTCAATATTCATTTCCCAATTTCATTTCCATTATCCATGTGTTTGGTTCTTTTTATTCGAACCTATCATTATTAAATAGTTTGGTTCATTTCATTGGAACATATTTTATTCGAACCTATCCTCATTGAATATCACCATTAATATTCCTCAAATTACAAGTCCCGTCTTAGTCTCTAAATAATCATTATGATTCTACACTTCCCACAATTCATATAACTCCGATAAGTCCCTAAAGTCTCCAAGCATGGGCATTAAAGTTCCTAACTTCTAAAAATTTAATAAAAGAAGTAATGCCTTAACATTACTTTAAACCTCCCAGAATAAACCCCAGATGACCCAATTCTAGTCTGGGGTGACGACCAAACTCAACGACTACTCTAGGACTCAAAGTTTACTTCATAGAAGAAGATTCCTAGGTCCTAATCCTAAAGAAAAAGGTTAAAATTTGAAAAGGAAAAACAAAAGAAAAAAATGCAGGATTTTCGAATCGATTCGGACTGAGGCGAATCGATTCGGCCATATAAGCGAATCGATTCGTACAAGCTGAATCGATTCGGTCAGGAAAACTAACACTCTACATGACAGCCGAATCGATTCAGTCCACCCAGACCTGGAAACTGCCTCCATGCGAATCGATTCGGCCAGAACCGAATCGATTCGCCCCTGCGAATTTTGCTAATTTTGGCTATGGAGTTTTGAACTCCAAAATTCTCTCAACATAAAACCAACCAAACCAACCTCATAAATTACAACCTATACATCATAAATACATCTATCTACCATCATTAACAACATTTATCATCCAATTCAACTTCTAAGAGTCATAATACCCATAAATCTAACAAAACCCTAAAATGACAAACCATAGAAATTCATAACTATCAATAATAATTATTCTCCTTAAATCACATAGTAGCAAGTAGATAACTTGCCTTGATCTTGCAAATTCAGATTTGATTTGGTGGAGGCAACAATCCAAGCTCCAATCTCTCTCTTTCTCCAAAGTTCTCTTCCTCTCTCTACTCTCTCTAGGGCTCAAATGTGAAATGGAAGAATAGAAATAGGGTTGGGAAAAATAAAACGTGGCTTAAGTCTAAGAAGCCCACTTAATTAATTAATATGCGATAAAATAAATTGCAACTACACATTTAAGCTATAACCAGTCAAAAGTGCCCGAAATACCAAAATGCAATATGGCACTCATTTTAACTGTCTCGCACTTAATGGGACTAACTACACCCTCAAAATTATCATTTGGAAATTTTATAGCTTATTTTAAGTTCCAGTTTCATATTAAACCAAAATGTCATTTTAAACCTTATGACACAATAAATCACGACATGGATATTTTTCCCTACTCACTAGGTAATCATACAACATTTTAATAAATATTAACCTTTTCCACATTAAATTAATACTTACTCAACATTCCAGGATTTTATATAATTATTTCACATAGTAAATAAATATAAAATAGGCTGTCAAAAATGAGGGTTGTTACAGTACCCAAGCTATGAAAAGACTAAAATGCCCTTGAACGTGCGATTGCGTACAAAACTTCATCGGAATGCGTTCGAACTCCACACTTAGTACCTAAATACCTACAAAAGCCCAATTATACCTCATATATCATGTTAACAATATAAAGTGAGGTTGTCTGGTTAACGGGCTTAAATATAGAGATACAGGTACCAGAGTGGGCTAAAAATGCATAGGTTCGAGAGATGAAATACTCAATATTTGTGTATTATCATCTACACTATGGTCACAAACCTCGAAGAAGAAGATATGGCTCTCCCATTCAATTTAGATTGACTCAAGAAATTACACCCTTAATATAATTCTCGTTGCGCTATGAATCTCCATCTGGTATTCTGAATAAAAATCTCTCTTCTTTCTCTCCCTTTACAAGAACTATGTTGTACTTGATCCTCTTAAAATATCTTTCATAATTTTATTATCCTCATAAAGAGGTATGTAGGCAATACATAATGCGACGTTAGGTACGATCCTTTATCTTTCACCAAATGATATTTATTATCCATCAAGAGACACTAGTCTATATCGTCATTTTTAATTGAACAAAAGGAGTATAAATGCCATAGCGATTCGTATAGATATTTCAAGCGTAAGAAAATCTTCGAAAATGGCAAAAAGATATGTCAAAATCATCATTTATTTCAACACTTTTATTTTAAATATGGATTTTACATGAATCATCAGTAACGGATATCCTAAACATTTACAAAAATCCCATACCTACCGAACCCATAACCATACCCAAAACACAAACAAATACCTAAACCCTTCGTAAAGTCCACACCTACAAAACCCATAAACATACCCAAAACATAAAAACTAATTAAACCCTTCCCAAAGATACAGCAACAAACTAACCTACCCAATACAGAGACATAAACCAACACCTAAAAGCTTCACAACAAGCATACCTCAACTACTAGAAGGACCCGCTTCATCATCATCATTGTCATAACTATTGTTATCTTATGGGGGGCTAGTAATTTTTATTTTTTGTAAGTAACCTTATGCACTTAATGAAGCGATACACCTTGAAAATTTTCGAAGGGACTAGGACACCCTGTTAAAAAACCTTTGTTATCATACGCCACCTTTGCCCAATTTTCTCAACACAAATTTTTAGAATAAAGTCCTTCCATAACCACCTCAAGTAATTCTCGGACATGATCGCAACTTCCCCAATGGACTTGGTTGGATGACGAGACTATTTGCGACCTTGTTAAAAAACCCCAAAGTCATCCTCAATGATCCAGACAAGTCATCCACGAGATATAAATTATTTATACATGAAGGGACAATCTTTTCCCAACCCACTTGGCGTAAAAGTCGCTAAGGAAGATAAAATGAAGTCTAGATAAGACCCATGAGCCAAGCATAGAGAAAGTCACCCACTTGCAGAAATAGGCTTCAATTCACCCCAGTATGTCACAAACCATTGTAGACAAATGACTCCATTTGTCAAAATCCGATCGGTCTAGTCATCCACAAATGCACCAAATTCCTTACGAGACTGAAGGAAAAGTGGGTAATACCATTCAAAAGATATTTAGGAGGTGAAACCAAACGAAGCATCTCCGATAACCACATATACAACATCATTGGGATACCTCACAAGAAAAAGAGAAGTTCTCTATCTAGTCGTCAATATCGTTCAACATCTCTTGTAAAGTAATGTCATCGAGTTTGTAACAATTTCCCATCCATATCACTATGACAGCTACTTGCGGGGTCAGCATTCATACTACCCGTCACTAGAAGCATTGTAACAGTGAAACCCACAGCCACGCACCAACAAAACCATTATCCTTAAAATTCCTCTGGCACACAGATTCCAACACCGTATGGAGATCGATGGTTCCCCACATACCAGTGGTCGAGCATAAAATGGATAAATATGCAACAATTCAATGAGAAACACCTGTGAAGAAAGGAAAATTTCAGGCATAGTCGCAGGAACTTATGGATAAACACCCAACATGGCAGAGAATTATTCATAAGTTAGACACACCTCATCCAAATCAAATATAAATCTGTGATCCTCAAGGTACCAAGTTGTTTCTCCATAAAGTGGTTGGGCGCAAGTTGAAAACTTCGTAATTAATGTTGTACAAAGTCATAGCTTCCATACCTTTGAGATAAACAACAAATATTTTTGTTATGGTAATAGACATTTAGAGAGAATAGAGTTGTAGGCAAGGAAGAAGAAGATATATCTTGGGGTGATTAAGCCCCCCCCCCCCCTCCCCCCACACACACAAACTTTAAGCTCCCTTTTATACTAAAATGCTTCCCCAAAATAACGAAGCAATTGAACCAGCGACAATGAAGGAACCCAAGTACTAAGAGTGAAATAAGAGCGCAATAAAAGGATGAAAAGCAATTGTACCTGGTCAGGTGTGCCGATTGGCAGGCCAAGGGTTATGCCGGTCGGCACCCCTATTTTGGGAAGATTCCTTTTTCCTTTTTATCTTTCTTATTTAAAAAAAAAACCCTCTTAGAATCAACTTTTTATAAAAGAATTTCTCAGACATTCATTCATTCAAATATTCAAAACATATTTTGAAAAAAATCCAAAAAATATATTTTCTCACTATTTTAAAAAAAACTGAGTGGAAAATTAAAGTGCATATAGAATAGATCATTAACTCAAAGATAATCAAAATGAAAAATGCATCATTATATATATATATATATATATATATACACACACATTTTTAGGTACATCAAGAAATAAAACAAAAAGGGAAAAAAAAAGAGAAATATTGTTTGGGTGGAGTCTGAACATTCTAAAAGACTCAACTAACGATACTACTTGTTTTTTAGGGAATCTTCCATAAAGATGAGAAGTCGAACTCCTACTCTCGAAGCTCAAACCTGGCAAATGATAATCAACGGTCATCGGAGGAGAAGTATAAGACCGGGTCATCGTCTAGCCATTAAATCCCGGACATCGCGCATCTAGGACATCCGTACAACCACAGTCTAAAAAATTAAAATTCCAAAGAAAGAGATCAATTCAGTACATGCCAAAACTCAAAAATAAAAGCACGAAAATCAAAGTGAAGAAGCTTTACCTCTAACTGGATGTCTGTGGAAGACTCTCTAGCATCGTATGGGGACGGTGGGGGACTGGATTGAATGGCCCCCTCCCAACTAGATGTAATACTAAGGGAATGAATAATACCTGAGAGGAGGAACCTTCGCAGTATCTTCACCACCCCCAAACTCCTATGCACAAGACCCCGATGCGTTGCTACTACCTATCACCTCCGCCAATGGGGTAGGAGCACCACCCATGTCATAGATCGACACTGACATCAACCAGTTGGTCATAAAGTTTCAGGTAGTCTTGCGGCATCGCCATATTCATAAAAAGGGAGTATTGCTCCCCCACCATAGCCATTGCCAAATCTCCTTTCAGTATCTTCTTTGAATCCCTATGTATAGTGAAGGGTTCTTCGGAGGAACCCCCAACTCACTCTCCATCACCTGCCTCACTACTATCTTGCTCATATACCAATTGTATCTAAACTCCTGCAACAACAACAACAACGTTTGAGCATAGAAGCCGAAGGCTCCCATCTCCCCCGAAAGACAACCCGAGGGATAGAAAAACACATCTTCAAATAAATTCAGCTATTTATCACATAATCAAAAACAAAAATAAAAAAATCCAATAATAAAGTAAAAACTAACCTCGCCTCTTGTTAGAGAGTTTATCACGGATCTTACATCCCTGTGAGCCGGAGGCTCCTTAATTGACCTATTCTCCTTCCTCTACCTCTTCATCCTTGGCCATGCATCGACCTCCTCCACCAATAAGGTCATCAACCGGGTATTTAACTTTATCACCTTGTAGAAACATACCTAAAATACAAAAAACAATATTAAATAAAATTTTAAAAAATGAACATATATCCAAAAAGAAAGAAATCAATCACAGAAGGACAAAAATAAAAAACCAAAGGCATCATAATAATAAATAATACCTCTAGGAGGTAGGTGGACCCCTTAAAAGTCAACGGGTAGCACGGGCAGAAAGCATCTAGAGAAACATGCAAACAATCCAGCATCAAGCTTCCCCAATCAAAAATTCTAATATGAGAGATGACCCGGAGATAGGGCAAGAACCGTAAATGGATGTCGTCCCTACTTTTCCAGAACAATCCCAAGTAGAAGCATAATGAATGATCGAGCTGTCTATCATAACTTCTGACCGTCGCTCACATTTTTCACCCTATTTATTAAAATTTCCTTCAACAAGGACACTTTCATGAACTCCCTTGATTCTACCCATCCAATAGGACTCAGTGCTCCAAAATCATCGTATCGATCTAGTATAGAGATCGGTTCACAATAATTTCGTCCCCCTCGCATGGTAGCCCTATGATTTAACGCATGTTCACCGGCATGACTGTCATCTCATCCATACCAAAATGTAAGGTGTGGGTGGTATTTCACCACCGCTAGCTGATATCCATTACACTATCATTTATCGAGAATTATCATACAACGCTCTTTCCAGATATCCAAAACCCACAAGGTCCACCAGAATCTTCATCTCCTTAGGAAGGATGTCCCATATCTCTTTCACCCCTATTGATCCTCGAGAGCAAATCTTCTTTAGCGAGACTTCCGTCTGCAAAATACATTCAATAACATAAATCTCCCTGAAAAATAAACAAATTAAAAAAACAAAAAATAATGATAAATAATAAATAAATAAAATGCTCACATAGCCCTCAGGGGTTTTCACCCTAGTCGAGTGATGGGTCTTGAGTTGTTGATGTAAGATTCGATTATCCATCACGACCTTGGCATCGTGGTAAATATTCTCTATCCCCATCGATATTCCCCCAGGACAAGCCCACTCAATGTTATCCTAGTCATCGACATCCATAATATTGGCCATTTCTTTAAAAAAAAATCGAGAGAATATTTTTTAGAGAGAGAGAGAGAGATTGTTTCTAGTGTGAGAAATGAACGTTGCCTTCCCATGTGACTTCCAACAGGCATTTACCCTTGGGAACCCACAAATTTCTCTCAATCTCTGTGCCCTTGCCAATTGTCACAAGTCAGCCCATGGCTATCAGCACCCCCTTCAATTTTTATTACAAAAATTCCAAAAAATTGCTAAAATGCGCATAAAAATTCTAAAAATTCCCCAAAAATAAAAAATTCATAAAATCTCAAATTCCATAAAAAATTAACATTTCCCAACAAAAATTGTACAACTTCAAAATTCATCGAAAATTAAAAAAAAAATACAAACAACTCTCATAAATTCCAAAAAAATCACAAAATTTCAAATTTTGCTAAATTACACGTTTTTCATGAAAACAAAAATACATATGTTTTTAAAATTATCAAAATTTCAAAAACTCTAAAAAAAATCTAAAACTTTCCAAAAAATTCCCAAATCCTCACATATTCTTATCAAAGCTACCAATCGCTCTTTAGGTTATCAGAATTGACCTTAGTCCTCAGAATTAGGTTGCGATCCCCATATTGATTGCGTACACTCTTTTGGTCCTCAAAATTGACCTTAGCTTTTATAATTAAGCCTCGATCCCCGTATTAATTGCATACACTCTTTAGGTCCTCATAATTTACCTTGCCCCTCATAATTAGGTCGCAATCCTCGTATTGGTTGCATACACTCTTTAGGTCCTTGTAATTGACCTTGGCCCCCATAATTAGTCCGCAATCCTTGTATTAATTTCATACACTCTTTAGGTCCTCAGAATTGACCGTGGCACTCAGAATTAGTTCGCAATTCCCGTATTGATCGCATCCACCCTTTCGGTCCCCAGAATTGGTCTGGCCCTCAAAATTGACATCGACTCCCTAAATCGGTCCCACAAACTCCTAGGTCCTATAAATTAAATGTTTATCCCAACATGATCAAAACCTATTCCCACCAGAGTTCCGACACACAAGGACTTAACACTCACAAACCTCCACTGAGTGTTTATCTTTCAATGACATTCTCTTATCCTAAGATCGCATATCAAGGAGCTTTGTAGACACTCCATTTTAATACCCACACACACCTCCACATGGTTTAAAGAAAGTCCCTTCGAATCCTGGTGATTAGGCATATATATTTCATATTTACCCCCTTAATTTTGGTCTTTTTATGATCCCATGCATTGCATTTAACCCGCATTTATCTCATATTTATGCTACTAACCCTTTTCGATGAGTATTTCGTGTTTTGTGTATTTCTCTCATGTTTTATTAGTAATTCGTGCAAGTGGATGGAAGAGAAAAGCCAAAACAGTGAAAGAAACCAAGAAACTAGAAGTTGAAGGGTATTTTTGTAATTTTTTAGCCAAAATCTGGATGGGGAGCCAACTAATAAATTGAAGAGCTTGAAGTCACAAAAATTCTGGAAAAAATGCACCTCAATCCGAGCTGCGGTGAAGAAGTTATGACACCATGCCTAATTAAATACCGGATGATCAGTCATTTATTAAATTAAATCAAAGTGTCCGGTTGGTTCATTCTTAGCATCACTGTCGAAAATAAATTTTCTTTATTTATCACCTAATAAATAATTAAGCTAAGTGTCAAAACATTTAATTTTATAGATTAAGTTCCATTGTTATAAGTTTATATACATAACCCATTTTATGAACATGGATAATAATATTGAGTACCAAACCATCCAAGTGGAATAAACATGCTAGATTAATCATTCCAAATAAAATATCCCAAATCGAAGGACAATGTAATAATTAAAACAATCCCAACTAAAACTGAATACTGAAATAAATAAAGAGTACAAAGTCACTCTGAATTAAATAAAAACTGGAAATGGGCGACACATTCCCCATATAAAATGACTAAGTGAAGAGCCGATGTGAGAAGGATGAAGTCGTCTAAATGCAAAGCACATCAACAATCCAAAGATCTATGTCTGACGCCCCTGTGGCTGGGCACCTCACACACACACACACACACACACACACACACACACTTATATATATATACAAGAGAAAAAGGATATGATAAGAAACGGGTTAGAGCCCGAGTGTAAAATATCTTTAAAAACAGTTTAGCAAGTATATAAAATGCTTACCAGTTGATATTGCATACATGTTAGTGCCTCGGCACTCACTTGAGAATTCTCACCTCTCAACTAGTGTTCACGCCTAATGTACTACTAAATTAATCAAGATAAGGCTAACTCAGTTAACTGGTCTAACCTAATCTCCCCTCATTAATACTGATTCACGTGATCGCATAACTATAATTTATACACGATAACCTTTTGTTATGAATTTACCAAGCCAGCTATGTACATCTCAGTACAGCCTTAAGTTCTAAACCACTTAATTTATTTAATATTAATTATAAAATTTTATCTACTTACAAGCACAGTAGATGAATCACAGGTACATACATACATACATACATACATATATATATATATATATATATATATATATATATATATATATATACATATATATATATATACATATAGATACATATACATATATATATATATACATATATATATATATATATATATATAGTATAATAGGGAACCCCACATAAAATCTATGGTGCTGACATACTCTGCTATCAAGTCCTTGTACCTCTCGTACAAATGAGGGAAATACTAGTTCGGACTCACTCTCGAACTGTATTAACACAAAATACACATATTAGAGGCGAAGCATAGTTCTAAGTTTCTAAGAGGTCAACGCATACTCTCACGTCTCTTAGGACCATCTGACTATCATTCTCAGATAGCCTGTTCCAAGGATCCTATGTTCTAGGATACGAGTCAATATTTCCAATAAAGGTCACATCAGAATAAGAATGTCCTGGCGGGGAAACCTCTATGGTGGCACGTAGCGCGGGTATGATTATACACAAATGTTCACATAATATATACATACAGACTCATATATATGTATTTACATTATTCAGATGGGTACACCCATGACCCATAACATATTCTAACCATACGTGGCACGTAGCACACGAGTCCTACATATAATTAATTCATTCTTTTATTTTCTTAATTATCGCAAGTTATCAAGTACTTCTCGACCCTCGAAGTGTATCATTCCGATAAGTATGAACTCAGTAGGTGCAAACTCTCTACCCAAATGGTCTAAGTCATTCTTAATTCTCACAAAACCTAATTTAACATACACACGATCTTCAAACCATTTTATACCCTCATGACCCCACGGTTAAATCTCATATCAGAATCTTACTACCCTAACCTTGCCTACCACCCTACTGGTCCTTCCTAAGTCCCATTATTGTAAATAAATTATGTATAAGGGTTCCCATGAAGCGGCATCGGGTGAATCATTAAAAAGGAATTAAGTTTCAAATTCCAGGAGGGGCTGATCGATCGACATTCTTGAGTCGATCGATCGATCGATCAGATATTGGCCCAGTTTCTGCAATTCTTTGCCTACAGGTTTCATCAACTTTAATCCTCAAAATCTATATCAATTCAGCCCAAACTCCCAACCAAACATCACAAACGTTATAGTAAAAGTCTTTTACAAATTCTAATGTAAAATCTAGGTTGAATCCCTAAGGAATCATCATTAAATGGGTACAATTCATGATTTTGTCTCAAACCCTAGTCTACCATATTCTTTACAGAATTACACAATATATTTCTAGATTTACTTCTCTATACATCAATAAAATTAGTGATAAATGTTCTATATGTGATAAGTTTACAAGCCTAACATGATCTCTATTCAAACATATAAATTCTAGTCTTTCAATTTCATCAAATCTCCATAAAAACTTATAAATATATTTCCTTCTATAGCATGGATGGAATATTAACTCAAGAACAGCAAGATACATACGACTGACACGACTGACATGCATGAGATGGAATATTTACTTTTTATTTCATTAAATTAGTCCTGACACGACTGACACGCGCGCCCCGACTTAATTTCTATAACTATCATATTATTCACTCATGACTATTTTAATAAATTCAATCTCATATATTACTTTACTCATTAAGTAATATTCAACATAATTCTTACCAATAATTACTAACTCTCGTCACGCTAGTATATATTTATTTTAAAATCCAGATTAATTTTAAATAAATTTATCCCAATTTAATTTAACTAATCTCCTAATTAAAGGCCATAAAAATATGGGGTATTACATGAATCCCCCTAATAACGGAATTTCGTCCTGAAATTCAAAAAATAAGGCATACCTAGTGAAAACAATTCTGGATAGTTTTTGTGCATGTTTGCCTCGCGCTCCCAAGTGGACTCCTCTACATTATGATGTTCCCACTGGACCCGTATAAGTGGGACTACCTTCGACCTATATCTCCTCTTACTATGGTTTATGATAGCCACTGGTCTCTCCTCATAAGAACTGTCGGGCTGCAAGTCAATCTCCTCTATCACAATGTGAGTGTGGGCTAAATCATCCCAAAGATACCGCCTCAACGATGAAATGTGGAATACATCATGAATACGGTGCAAGTGCTCCGGTAACCCAAGTCTGTATGCCATTGGTCCGATCCTCTCGATAATGGGGAATGGTCCTACGTACCTTGGAGCCAATTTTCCTTTCTTTACGAACCTCATCACTCCTTTCATAGGAGACACTCGCAGTAATACTTGGTCCCCCACGCTAAACTCCCTGAAAAATCGCTTTGCATCGGCATAGCTTTTCTACCTGTCTTGGGCCACCCGAATGCGACTCCTGATAATCTCAATCCTAGCTGACGTGTCTTGAATCACCTCTATCCCGAGTAACTTGTTGTCCCCCACCTCTAGCCAACAAGTGGGGGAACGACAAGGTCTGTCATACAACGCCTCAAATGGGGCCATGCTAATCATAAACTGGTAGTATTTGTTATAAGCGAACTCCACCAGTGGAAGGTACTATTCCTAACCCCCTCCAAAATTAAGGACACACATGCATAACATATCCTACAACATCTGATTAGTACGCTCAACTGTCTGCGAGTGATAAGCCATACTCAACCGCAGCTTGGTACCCATAGCCTCTTGAAAGATCTCCCAGAAGCTTGACACAAAAATCTCATCTCAATCGGACACGATATTCAGGGGCACCCCATGCAACCTCACTATCTCAGCAATAAATAACTGGTCATACTGTCCCGTAGTGTAGTCTGTCCACACCGACAGAAAATGAGCTACGTTGGTCAACCGATCCACCACTGCCCATATATAATCGTGACCCCACTATGATGTAGGTATCCCAGTGATGAAATTCATGGAAATGCTCTCCCATTTCCACACAGGTATCTCTAGCGGCTAAAGTAACCCTGACGGCTTCTAATGATCCACCTTTACCAACTGACAGGTGGCACACTTGGACACGAACTCCACAATGTCCTTCTTCATCCCACTCCACCAGTACTATCACCTCATATCCTGGTACATTTTATCCCCTACAGGATGTACCAAAAATCGAGATCCATGCGATTCTGTCATCACTTCATGACGTAAGTCCTCCCCCTCCGAAACCCCTAATCTCCCATAAAATCTTAAACCCCCATCTGAACTCACTGAGTAGGACTCTGTGCCCTTAGCTAGAATCCATACAATCTGATCTTGGCAAAATGAATCAGCGGCTTGGTCCTGGATCACCCTCATAACAATCTCTGGTGTGAGTGTCATGACGGACATAAAGGATCAGTCCACTCCATCCTGATGTCCAACTCTTTCCATTTCTCCTTCCACACTTTTTCTACCTTACCTACTGGTTTATGGCTCAATGCATCAACAACTACGTTATCCTTCCCGGGTGGTATTGTATCTCAAACTGGTAATATTTCACAAACTCCAGCCACCTGCACTGACGCATGTTCAACTCCCGCTGAGTGAACAAGTATTGCAGTGACTTGTGATCCGTGAACAGACAAAATTTCTCCCCCAACAAGTAGTGTCTCCAAATCCGTAAGGCAAACATGAGAACTGCTAACTCTAAGTCATGGGTGGGGTAATTCCTCTCGTGAGGCTTGAGATTGCGGGAGGCATAAGCTATAACCTGCTCTTCCTGCTGAAGTACTCCACCAAATCCCTGTAGGGAAGCGTCAGTATACACCAAGTACTCCGCTTATGTCTTAGGTGAGGAAATAACTGGTGCCTAAGCCAACTTATCCTTTAGCTCATTGAAATCCAACTGACAAGCATCATCCCATACGTACGGTACCCCCTTGCGAGTCAGATTATTCAATGGAACCACTATCTTCGAGAATCCTTGAATGAACCGCTTGTACTACCCTGCCAATCCTAAGAAACTACGAATCTCTGACGGTGTCATAGGATGCCCCCACTCCCTCACCGCGGACACCTTCCCCGAATCTACGGATATCCCCATGGCAGAAATAATGTGCTCCCTCACGTAGCCAAAACCCTCACTTCTCATACTTATCATATAGTTTATGCTCTCGCAAAGTCTAAAGAACCCATATCAAATGCTCGGCGTTCTCCTCCTCAGTCTGGGAATAAATTAGAATGTCATCTATGAAGACAATAACAAACTGATCCAGGAACTCTCTAAACACACTGTTCATTAAGTCCATGAACATGATTGGAGCATTAGTTAGCCCCAACAGCATAACCCAGAACTTATAGGATCCATATCGCGTCAAGAAATAAGTCTTCGACACATCCTGCTCCCTAATTCATAACTGATGATATCTCGATCTCAAGTTTATCTTTGAGAAGTAGGAAGCTCCTCTCAACTGGTCGAACAAGTCATCAATTCAGGGCAATGGATACTTATTCTATATCGTGACTTTGTTCAACTCTCGAAAGTCTACACACAACTTCAATAACCCATCTTTTTTCTTCATAAATAGTACGGGAGCACCCCAAGGCAAGGTACTCCTACGGATGAAGCCCTCTCCCAACAGTTGTTTAATCTGATCCCGCAACTCTCTCATCTTATCTGGAGCCATACGGTATGGTGCACGGGCTATTGACCGAGTGATTGCCATAAAATCTATAATGAAATCTATCTCTTGGCTAGGAGAGTATCTCCTGGAACACATCGAAAAACTCGCGAACTACGGGAATTGAATCAATGGGAATCACTATCTCCTTAGAGGTCTCCTCCTCTATGTAATATAAATGGGTGGACGATCCTCCCTCAGGACGAGACATTGCCACCAGAAACATCTCCTGAACTAGGATAGAAAAAATAATGTTCCTATTGAAAAAATCTATCATGTCTCTATAAGCAGCAAGCCAATCCACACCGATAAAGGCATCATGCTCGTGCATATCTAAGACTAGCATATCTGCAGGCAAAATCAGACTCCCAATCTCTATACCCAATCCCCGGCATATAAAGAAAATTAATGACCCATTACCCAGCGGTGAGTCTACACATGTCACTGCACTCTCTGCTGTGTCTAACAACCCATGGTTCGTGCAAAACTAGTGGCTATGAAGCAGTGTGATGCCCCAGTGTCAAATAAAATTCACCCCATAGTACCATGGATAGAAAACTTACTCTCAACTGCGGGTGGTGCCTGTGGTGTTGCTGCCTGGTGGGCGTTATAAACACGTCCATACTACAATTGTCATTGCTGAAATGGGACTACTAAGATGGTTGGTAAGGCTGGTATCTGAGGTGGTACTGGGAGGGCGGCTGGGAAGATTGGTCTCTGTGGCTCCTAACGGGAACCCTGCTACTGCGGGGCCCTATCCCCCTCAGGGAAATCCTGATGTCTATGGCCATTCTTTCCAAAACAAAATCATCTTCCCCTAAAATTTCCTCCCCTATGTCCCTACTGTCCTCGGCCTTAATGGTCGTTACCACCCTTCCACTGGCCATGTTGATATCGTTGTTGGCCCTGATAGCCCAGTTGTTGGTCCTGCTGGTAACGATGTTGTCCCTGCTGACTGGACTGGCCCTATCTATTGCCCCTGTGTACATGCCTAGAGTCACCAGATCGAAATCACTTATCAGGGTCCCTCTGATGGGAACTCTGCTCACCTTGATCGACTTGCCCCTGAGATGTTGGTTCCTCACTGACACTACTACCTCCTATCCGGCCCTACGGGATAGACTCCTCGGGTCATTTTTTCCCCTACTGATGGAAGTGGTGGTCCTGGAAATGTAATAGGGCATTGTTGAGTACATCAATATAAATACCCAACGACAGAGATGCTGGCGAATCCTCCAAATCAAGCCATCCATGAATATCCGAATCTTCTTTTCTTAGGTAGGCAGCTCATCTGGCACTATGGTAATCAATATCGTGAATTCCTCCTCGTAATTCGCAACAGTTATACCTTCCTTCTAGAGATTAAAAAGTCTCCACCTCATCTCAGTCTGTACGGTGGAAGGAAAGTATTTATGGTCAAACTGCACCCAGAAACTCAGAATCGTCATACTGTCCCTCTCCTCCAAAGTGGTAGTGGACTCCCGGCACTGTAAAGTGGCCCTTACTAGCTTTAAGGAAGCCAGTAACTCTGAATATCTATACACTCGTACATGCGAAGATGCCTCAGATATCTTTCTTCCATTGGCTAGCGATGACAACATCAGAACTGCCCGAGAACTTTTGGGGATGTGCCTTATGAAATGCATCCCTAACTCTCTTCCATGCAGTGGGAAACTGAGCTGGAACTGGTGCCACAGCTTGAACCTGGGGTGGGGCCTATTGCACTACGGCTAAAGTTGCATTCACAGCCGCTCTGGTTGGGCATTTCTGTCCCTCGGGGCTCGTCTCAGAGGCATCTGAAATGAGAAGGAATTTATCAGTCCATAGTCATTATTAAATCTCAAATAGCTGAAGACGTAATCTCATAAATAAGAATACAACAATCCTAAAAATAGGGGTTTATATCAAAGACACTAAATTGGAAGCATAATAAACCTTACAGATCCTAAAGGACACTAGAACCTAATGCTCTGATACGGCCTGTGACTAATTCAATACCGGGTGATCAGTCCTTTATTAAATTAAATCAAAGTGTCCGGTTGGTTCATTCTTAGCATCACTATCGAAAATAATTTTTCTTTATTAATCACCTAATAAATAATTAAGCTAAGTGTTAAAATATTTAATTTTATAGATTAAGTTCCATTGTTATAAGTTTATATACATAAACCATTTTATGAACACAGATAATAATATTGAATACCAAACCATCCAAGTGGAATAAACATGCTAGATTAATCATTCCAAATAAAATATGCCAAATCAAAGGACAATGCAATAATTAAAACAATCCCAACTAAAACTAAATACTGAAATAAATAAAGAGTACAAAGTCACTCTGAACTAAATAAAAACTAAAAATGGGCGACACATGCCCCCATCTAAAATGACTAAGTGAAGAGCTGAGGTGACAATGATGAAGTTGTCTAAATACAAGGACCTGCAACTCCCACACTAGCTGCAGGACGTCAACAGTCCAAAGATATAAGTCTGACACCCCTGTGGCTGGGCACCTATAATACGTACACACACACACACACACATATATATATATATATATATATATATACAAGAGAAAGAGGAGATGACAAGAAACGGGTCAGAGCCCGAGTGTAAAATATCTTTAAAAATAGTTTAGCAAGTATGTAAAATGCTTACAAGTTGATATTCCATACATGTTAGTGCCTCGACACTCACTTGAGAATTCGCATCTCTCAACTAGTGTGCACGCCTAACGTACTACATAATTAATCTAGATAAAGCTAACTCAGTTAACTTCTCTAACCCAATCTCCCCTCATCAATACGGATTCACGTGATCGCATAACTATAATTTATACATGATAACCTTTTCTTATGAATTTACCAAGCCAGCTATGTACATCTCAATACACCCATAAGTTCTCAACCACTTAATTTATTTAATATTAATTATACAATTTTATCTACTTACAAGCACAGTAGATGAATCACAGGTACATATATATCACTCATAATATATATAGTAATAGGTCACCCCACAATCTATGGTGTTGGCATACTCTGCTATCAAGTCCTTGTACCTCTCGTACAAATGAGGGAAATACTAGTTTGGACTCACTCTCGAACTGTATTAACACAAAATACACATATTGGAGGCGAAGCATAATTCCAAGTCGCTAAGAGGTCAGCACATACCCTCACGTCTCTTAGGACCGTCTGACTATCATTCTCAGATAGCCTGTTCCTAATATCCTATGTTCTAGGGTACGAGTTAATATTCCCCATAAAGGTCACATCAGAATATGACTGTCCCGGTGCGAAAACCTCCGTAATAGCAAGTAGCGCGAGTATGATTATACACAGATGTTCACATAATATATATATATATACACACACACACACACACACACACTCATATATATGTATTTACATTATTCAAATAGGTAAACCCACGACCCATAACATATTCTAACCATATGTGGTACGTAGCGCCCGAGTCCTACGTATAATTAATTCATTCTTTTATTTTCTTAATTATCGCAAGTTCTTAAGTACTTCTCGACCCTCGAAGTGTATCATTCTGATAATTATGAAATCAGTAGGTGTACAATCCTTACCCTACTGGTCTAAGTCATTCTTAATTCTCATAAAACTTAATTTAACATACACACGATCTTCACTCCATTTTATACCCTCGTGACCCCATGGTTAAATATTATATCAGAATCGTACTACCCGAACCTTTCCTACCACCCTACTGGTCCTTCCTAAGTCCCATTATTGTAAATAAATTATGTATAAGGGTTCCCATGAAGGGGCATTAGGTGAATCATTAAAAAGGAATTAAGTTCCAAATTCCAGGAGGGGTCAATCGATCGATCCAGTCGGTCGATTGATCGATCGATCAGATATCGGCCCAGTTTCTGTAATTCTTTGCCTACGGATTTCATCAACTTTAATCCTCAAAACCTCTATCAATTCAGGAAAAACTCCCAACCAAACATCACAAACGTTATAGTAACATGTATGAACATATTCTAATGTAAAATCTAGGTTAAATCTTTAAGGAATCATCATTAAATGGGTACAATTTATGATTTTGTCTCAAACCCTAGTCTACAATATTCTTTCAAGAATTACAAATTATATTTCCAGATTTCCTTCTCTAATCATCATTAAAATTTGTGATAAATGTTCTACATGTGATAAGGATACAAGCCTAATATGATCTCCATTGAAACATATAAATTCTAGTCTTCCAATTACATCAAATCTCCATAAAAACTTATAAATATATTTCCTACTCTAACATGGATGGAATATCAACTCAAGAATGACAAGATAGATACTTGCCTGAAGATCAAAGGTCTGATCCGATGAATTTGAGCAGTATAGGAACGATCTTGTTTTTCCGATCTATGCTTTGGTGGTGATGGAGGCATAAAACGGGTGGTTCTTGGACTTGAACACCTTGGAAAGCTCTCTCTTTATTCTTCCTAAGGTTTTCCTCACTTTTTGATTCTCAGAACCCTAGATTCCTCGACACACCATCTGATATTGCCTTAATAATTTCATCATTAATTAAGGTCCTAAAAATGAAAATTACCAAAATGCCCTCCCGGGTGCCGATTAGGCCTAAAATCGTCCCGAGATCCAAACTAAACCCTTGGGTACACTTTTATAACTAGATCGACCCTTCCGGACACATTGGCGCACTCTAAATGACCATATGAGAGACATGATTGACACGCACGTCTCGACTTAATTTCTATAACTGTCGTATTATTCACTCACGACAATTTTAATAAATTCAATCTCATATATTACTTTACTCATTAAGTAATATTCAACATAATTCTTACCAATAATTACTAACTCTCGTCACACTAGTAAATATTTTTTTAAAATCCAGATTAATATTAAATTAATTTATCCCAATTTAATTTAATTAATCCCATAATTAATGGCCATAAAAATACGGGGTATTATAGAAATTATGCACGTTTGAAGTTGAGAAGAAAATCTAGTGGCACAAACTTCGAGCACACAAGGCATCAGTTGGGAAACACAGGAAAATTGACCCGATTCGGGCCCTAGGCAAACCAGTTCGCCATTTGTAATGCTCCAGATCCGCGATAAAGATTTGTTATGCTATAAACCGTTACAATTTATCTGAAGCGTGATTTTTATTTTGACCCTATTATTTTTTGCCAAAAGAGTTTTAAAGTTTAGGGACTCTTATAAACGACTTCTAACCTATATATTTAGTCATTGGGGTTCTTTTAACATAGATTTCATTCATGTACAAGCTCCTAAATAAGGAGGAACATATAGGAGAATAATTTACATATTTTACACCTTCAATTCAATACCTTTTTCTGGTTTTTCTTCAAGCTTTTATTCTTCTTGCATGCTTATTTTCTTCTATCTTGGTAACATTAAATTCCAACACTTTTATTATTATTTCATTATATTTTCATGCAACGTAGAATTCATGTGTAGTGTTAAATTTTCATATTCGGCTAGGGTTTTAACATGTTGGGATACATGAACCCAACCTAGGTATTATGGATAGACATAAAACATGATTGAATTAAATAAATAATTAGAGGCTTGATACTATGTCGGTACGAGTATTGTAAGCCTTTTAACTTCATTTACCGTAGGTAACCGTAGTGTTTAAGGGTGCGATACGCGTGTCGACAATTTTAACATTCGCTTTAAATTTATTTTTGACTATTTATTGTGCGGAGTAAAATACTCATATATATAGTGATTAGATGAATTTAAGGTATTCTCTCAATTATATATTTGATTCTTGAAATTTTTATATCCGCCATAATTGCCTATGGTTTGGGGGAGTGTATTCCAATCCCACTTTTCTTGCATTGTTTAAAATAAAAAGTTTTCAGTCTTTGCATATTTTAGTTAATTCGCATTTGTTGATTAAGTTGCATTAGTTCAATAGAAGATTCTATAACATCATCATATTTTTCTTTTCTTTTTGTGAGTCGATCATTAGGATTAGTCATCTTTCTTAGTAGTCGTTACGTTTCATGTCTTAGTCCCGGAGTTCTATACTCGACTTGCTCGAATTATCTTACGCGATCGACTTACACTTGAGCCGATATAAGCATGCACTAGAGACACTTTTAAAGTTACATCAAGTTTTTGGCGTCGTTACCGGGGACTAGGTAGACATATTAGGTTAGGTCGAATTAATCTAAGAATTTCATTCTAATTCATAAAAACCCAAAAAATCATAAAGCTCAAAAATAAAAATTAAAATTAAAAAAATTCCAAAATATCCCAAATATTTTTGAAAAATAAAAATATGAGTCTTGAAAACAACGCTTGGGATAGTGACACAATCGAATTACCTTTAGATATAAGTCTTGAAAATTTTGAGAAAGAATTTGGCCCGATGGATGAGGACCTCACTCTTGAAGTCCAATCGTTTTTGGACTCATTTAGTCACCTAGATGAGAGCGATTTGAATGACATGATAGATATTCGTTCTTTATGAACGTGCACCCGAGCCTTTTGAAAGTATGCTAAAACGTGAGGTTTTATCTATTAGATACGATATTGAGAAAATAATTCGAGCGTTTCCACCAGTGAGACGCATGGTTTGTCATTCTGCATTGTCACTTTCCATCACGTTCGCACGTGCCATTTGAGTTCTTGGATGAGATCGAGGACATAACTAGAGTATCATCCTATTTGATGCCTGATTTATCCATTCTCAAATTAGAGGGAAATCTAGGCTTAGCGTATCAGTCAAAATTTCAGCATGATATAATTGTCAGTCTATCCATTTATGTTATAACGTGGCATTGCATGTCGATAACTTCACTCACCGCATTCATTATGTTGTTTTATATGTATACTTGCTCTATTGGGTTGACTTTAAATTGTTCAAACATTTTATTTATGATTTAAAGGACCCCACACACAGGGTTAAGTAAGTATTAGAAGAGAGGTCATCGAACCCCCGACGCATATGGGGTGATTTTTTTGTTATATTTTTTAGTCGTGTGTTGGTGTTATATAGTGTCTTATCGCATTTTAATATTTGTTCATTTTATTTTCGCACTCTACTTTTCTTATTTAGATTTTAGTCCTTTTGCTTGAGGACAATGCAAAAGTCTAAGTTAGGGGGATGACAAGTGTTTCTCTTGAAAACTTCACAAATTTTTAAAATTCCCAAAGAAATTGAAAAATTTTGAAAAATGCCAAAATGTTAAAAAAAAAAATAGAAAATATCAAAAAATTGAAAAATTAGAAAAAGCCAAAAATATTTTCCTTCAAAATAAATAAAAATTGGAATTTAAATTTTTCAAAAATGTCATTAAAATTTTGTTTAAAGTCTCAAATTGAAAAAAAAATTAAATGCACGAATCTCAAATTGACCAAAGATGGAAATTGAGCGAGAATTGACGACTTTGCAAATAAATGTGGAGATTATTTAACCCGGTGAGATTTTGAGGCTATCAATTTTTGTGAGTAATTAAATCAATCCGAGTTAATGATTAACTCAAAGTTTAATTTATCTTCAAATAAGACGTTGATGATCTCAATTCCTTTGTTTTGATCGGTTACGGGAAACAGGTGAGATGTTGTCTTTAAAACGCGCTTAAAAGATCTCTAAACTAAAATATATTCTATAGACGCATATGGTAAAATAATGAGTAATTAAGATAAATAAAGTTAGGCCATCGTTTGTTTACCCAAAAATATTAGCCATAAAAAGTAATGAAAAATTATCCTTTTGCTAGCCATTTTTTGCCCAATTAAATTTCTCAATTTCGTTTGATTAACCCAAAAAGACCATTTAGCCCAGAGTTGTGAAAATCGAAAAATTCATCCATAAAGTCCAAATGCAGCAATAACAAGGGGCAAGAAAAAAATAATGCTAAACAAAAATAGCATGAAAAGAAAAAGAAGAAAAATAGAAAAAGAAAAAAAAATGAGCAAAATGCCAGAAAATGTGCAAAAGGACATCGTAAACAAAATTTTCCAACTCCGAAATTCTCAACCATTCTCGTTATACCCAATGCACCTTATAACCTGAGAAAGTCCTATCCGAGTCCGAATAATAAAATTAATTATCGCGTGGAAAGCCTAATACGCAAAAAGATAAAAAGAGAGATTAATTGGTGTGGATAAGAGGCGATGTTTATTGTTTTCCAATAACTGTATTCCGATGAAGAGATCTATACACCTCAAAAATTTCATCTTTCTATTTGTGTACATGAATTAGTATTCAATTATATTTACTCTTATAAATCACGTACTCCGAGAGAAATAACCACATTTTGAGTGATTCGTTTGTGAGTGCATCCGTGAGAAATTGAATCAAAATGAATTTTTAGAAAGTAACATAATGATCAATTGGTGGAAATTAGCGGTTTAATTCTCGAATTCGCACACAAAGACACACTGAAAATTGATATTCTTGAATATAAATTTACGGTGACTATTTTAGGGGAGTTTAAATTTTAAATTTTTTATATATTTTGATATTTATTTGAGTCAAAAGCCAAATTTTGTGTGTATATTCACTGCAAACCTCACGAGACACCACTCTTCCTACTAGGATAACCTAGGGGTTTAATGGCTTGTTCAATATTCTAAATGCAATCGTTTTTCCACAAAAAAGGTATTATATCCCAATAAAGTTTTTGAAGGGCTCTAACTCGTAATCTTATTCTTTTATATTGCTGCAACGTTCTATGTTAGGGAGATTTGATTAGGCGTATATATTTCATATTTATCCCCTTAATTTCTGTCTTTTTATGATCCCGTGTATTGTATTTAACCCTAATTTCTCTCATGTTTATTATACTAGCCCTTTTCGGCGATTATTTCATATTTTGTGTATTTCTCTCATGTTTTACTGGTAATTCGTACAAGTGGATGGAAGAGAAAAACCTAAAATATGAAAGAAACCAAGAAATGGGAAGTTGAAGGGAATTTTTGTAATTTTTTAGCCAATACCTTGATTAAGAGCCAATTGATAAGTTAAAGAGGTTGAAGTCACAAGAATACTGGAAAAAATGACACCTCAATCCGAGATACGGTGAAGAAGTTACGCGTGTTTGAAGTTGAGAAGAAAATCTATTGGCAGAAACTTCGAGCATGCAAGGCATCAAATGGGCAACACGTGAAATGCAAATTTTCCATGTCCGGCTAGGTTTTTAGCATGTTAATATTAATGAACCCAACCTATGTATTATGGATAGATATAAAACATGATTGAATTAAATAAATAATTAGAGGCTTTATACTTTGTAGGTACGAGTATTGTAAGCCTTTTAACTTTTTTGGCCGTAGGTAACCGTAGTGTTTAAGGATGCGATACGAGTGTAGACAATTTTGTCATTCTCTTTAGATTTATGTTTGACTATTTATTGTGCTGAGTAAAATCCTAATATATATAGTACTTAGATGAATTTAAGGTATTCTCTCAATTATATATTTGACTCTTGCAATTTTTATATCCTTCATAATTGCCTACGGTTTGGGGGAGTGTATTCCAATCCCACTTTTCTCGCATAGTTTAAAATCAAAAGTTTTCACTCTTTGCATATTTTATTTTATTCTCATTTATTGATTAAGTTGCATTAGTTCACTAGAAGATTCTATAATATCATCATCTTTTTCTTTTCTTTTTGTGAGTCGATTGTTAAGATTAGTCATATTTCTTAGTAGTCGTTACGTTTCACATCTTAGTCCCCGAGTTCAATTACTTACGTGACCGTCTTACACTTGAGTTGATTTAAGAATGCATTAGAGACATTTTTAAAGTCGCGTCACCTAGACCCTAGTCCTTCTTAAAACCCTAACTAGAGGACGACTGGATTCTTTTCGAGCTCTATTTCACTTTGTTCACCTCTTAGACCTGGGAGTATCTCAACTCACTTTCATATTATCTGAAGCCTCTTTCCAACGGTATTTTCTGTACATGAATCGGACTTACAATTTGCATTTTACGACCTTTTTATCACAGTACCAAAACCAGAGAATGGCTAGACGATTTTCGAGAGCCGTTTGACTTTGATCAACTATCAAACTTGAGCGTATCTTAACACACTTTTATTGATCCTAACCCTCTTTATGAAGGTCCTGGCTCTACACAAAGTAGACTTACGATTTGCATTTTATGGTCATTTTATCAAAAAATTCATTTCAGCCAGCCAATAGGCACATACCCCCTGCCTGCTGGCAGGATAAAAATTGCTTGGAAGCCAAGTCTAGTACCCTTGCCAATAGGTAGGCCAAATCCTATGCCGATCAGCCCCCCTACCCCCCCCCCCCCCCAAAGGGAAGCCTGGTCATTTTAACCTTTTAGGGTTTCATTTTTTAGGGAACCCTCACCTCACCATTCTAGATCCTTTAGCCTTATAATTTGTGTGAAAAACCTATTACATCACTCCTAAAAACATTCTCTTACATCATCCTCTCACCTCACCATTTTCCACCATTCGACCATCATCTTTAATCTCTAAAATCAAATTACAAAACCTCTAAAAGTCATAATTGAAACAACTTAGAAGGTCTAAACCTTGTCTATCATACTTTGCAAATTTGGTTTCATTTCACATATTTCATTACTTTTAGTACATTTTATAGTTAATTCTTGCTTTTCCCCATCACTAATAACATTTTTATTATTTGTATCTTCAAACATATTTTCGTAAAATCAAAAATCCCAAAATAGATTTTATCCTATAAATCTCAAATTAGAGTTTTTCTGGGCAATAGTGGGGTTACGCCTCCATTATCATCTTCTGGGCAATAGTGGCATAGGCGTCTGGATGGCGGTTCATCGTTCTGGGATGTCTCCTGATCTTGGTCCGATGGAACTGGTTGAGGAGCCTTTGAATGATTGTTCTATAGGGCGCCAGGCTCATGTGTTTCAACGCATATTCTCCGTTTACCTGTTGAATTACTAAGTTTGAGTCACCCTTAATGCAGAGTGAATGAATTCCCCTTCGAAGAGCCTCTAGCAACCCTAGTACCAATGCCTCGTACTCTGCCTCGTTATTGGAGCAAGGGAAATCTAGTTTGTAGGAAAGGAAAATCTCTTCCATCCCTTTTGAAAGAATAACCCCTGCTCCCCCTTCTTTTCTGCCGAAGATCCATCGAACTGCATCGTCCATTCCTCCTTAGTTGCATCCAGGTAATTGGCCTGCAAATCATCTCCTGGAATATCTTCCATAGGTGGCTCGAAGGTTCCTGAAGGGAAGATGGCCAATAGGTCAGCATACGCCTGGCTTTTGATTGTGCGAGGGACCACACATTTTAAGTCATATTCAGAGAGAATGAGGAACCATCTAGCTGCCCTGCCAATCAATATAGTCTTTACGAGCAAATACCTAATTGGGTCGCATCTAGTTACAATATGAATGGTAAAAGACAGCATATAATGCCTAAGTTTTTATGCTACAAAGACCAAGGCTAAATAATGCCTTTCTAAGCTACTATATCTAATTTCTGGCCCATGTATAATTCTGCTGAGGTAGTAAACTAGCCGTTCTTGCCCGTCTACTTCTTGTGCTAGCAGAGCTCCAACGAACCTCGTGGTGGATGTAAGGTATAGCTGCAACGGAGCTCCTGCCTGGGGAGGAACCATGATTTGTGGTGATACGAGCAGTTTCTTCAACCCCACAAGGGACTCCTGGTGAACCTCCTCCCACCTGAATTTCGTGTTCCTTCGTAGCAGCTGCATCAGTGGGTGTGTTATTTCGGCCAATCCAGGCACAAATCTCCTAAGGTAGGAGACTTTACCGAGGAAACTTTTTAGCTCCTTTACCGTTCTTGGACATGGCATTTCCAAGATTGCCCGCTGTTTATCCTGGTCCATCTGTACCCCTTGTCGATTAACCACGAAGGCTAAAAACTTACCACTTGTTACTCCGAAGACACACTTTAACGGGTTCATCCTTAACTTGTACCTTCTGCACCGAGCAAACACCTTCCTTAAATCGTTCAGATGGGACTCTTCCTTCTTCGATTTGATGACCAAGTCGTCTACGTAGAATTCCACAAATTTGTGGAAGAAGTCATGAAAAATGGCCATCATCGTTCTTTGGTACGTAGCTCCGGCGTTCTTGAGTCCAAACGGCATTACTTTGTACATGAAGTTGCCCAACGGAGTTCTGAATGCTATTTTCTTTGCATTAGAGGGGTCCATCTTGATCTGGTTGTATCCCACATATCCATCCATGAAGCTATACATCTTATGACCAGCCGTGGCATCTATCAAACTGTCGATGGAGGGTAGGGGAAACTCATCCTTGGGGCAAGCCCTATTCAAGTCTCTGAAGTCCACGTAGATCCTTATTTGGTTTTTGTCTTTCTTCCCTACTGGCACAATGCTGGATAGCCAAAGGGGATGTTGTATTGGCTTGATAAATCCTGTTGTCAGTAAGCGTTGGACCTCTTCTTTAATCTTTAAATCAAGTTCAGGCTTGTAAGTTCTTGTTGCCTGCTTCACCGGAATAGCTGAAGGCATCACGTTCAGCTTGTGGAAGCTCACTTCCTCATCCAGCCCTTCCATTTCAGTGTACTTCCATGCGAAGACATCTATGAATTCCCGAATCAGGTCAACCAAGGCTTCTCGTTTCTCCTTACCAAGATCTTTCGAGATAAAGATAGGCCTTGGATCTTCCCCTTCTCTTACCAGGTTTAGCTGCTCCAACTCTTGTGCCTGGGGCCTTGGTTGGTCCGCCATGTAGTCTGGTTCTTCGGCGACATCTTCTACGAAATCTTGTATGTTGGAGTTGTCTATCACCATACACTGCCCCTGTTGATCTACTAAAAAACACTCATATATCGGGTCAACCTCATTGTTAGTCTTTTCGGCCACCGCTCACACCATTATAAGCGGTACACCACTTTTCCCTCTTCAGTGATAATTTTCTTGCATTGTCTACTAGTAGCTGTTGCCACGGCCTTTCTCTTCCTTTCTCTGGAAGCCTCAGCGATTCTTTCCCCTGAAAAATGACTCAACACGCTTTTTCGTTGGACCTCATGCTCCATTGGGTCTGTTCTAGGCCTCATCTTGTCTTTGAGCTGGGTCGAGATATTTTGGGGTCGAAGGACCGCCCGATATGTTTCCTCGATCCTCCCCCCTTCGCCATCCTCATTTAAAGGTCCCATTATTTCTCTAATCGAGGGGACCCATGCTCCCTCCATTCTCCTTGTTATAACCCGCACGTCCTCTTTGAGCTTTGTATAAAAGGCTGCATCCACCAAGTGTGCTTCTTCGATAGCGAAAGGCCTCTTAGTTGCCCTAATAGTCACTTATGTCCCCTTGATATTCGCCTTAGCACATTGATGGTAAGTTGAGGGAACTAACCCTTGGTTGTGCATCCATACTCTCCCTATTAACAAATGATAGGAAGTTGCGCTTTCTATTACATGGAACTTGATACGGGAACTCAGATTTCCCATCACTATCCCCACGTTCACATACCCGATGGATTTGGAAGATTGATTATCGTAGCCCGATATTACCAAGGGCATGGGAACCAACCTTTCCTCCGGAATATTAGCCGCGTGGAAGGAGTTGATTGGCATAATGTTGATGGAAGCACCCCCATCCATAAGAGTCCTTGCAAAGCTAACCCCGTTAACACTAGCGGTTACATACAGAGGCCTATTATGGGGGAACCTTACAGCTCTATCCGCATCGCTGAAAGTTACCTCTGATAGGAACTTCTTTACCAGCCTAGCCATGGGTCCCCTCCATCTTAGCGAGGGGACTGCATTTCTCCTTCCAATATCTAAGATCGCCTGAGTTATCTCCATTCTGCTCTCTTTTGGGATTCCCACTTGGCCGAAGAACCAAGTGAACTTTGGAGATTTTAAAACTGCGCTATATTCTACGACTGGGTCCATTTCCTCACCCTCAACGTTGTAGGCGTCTTCTACGTCCCTAGCACTTGCTTCATCATAAGTTAGAACTACGTTAGCCATTCCCCTGGTGCAATGCTCCATTGCCTCATCGAACTCCTTCATTGTTTCCCCTCCCCCCTCCCATTCTGCCTCCTTATCATAGGCCGTTACTAGATTGGCCCCATGTGCCGGGAGTGGGTTATTGTTAACGTTCTGCGGGGGGATTTGTAATGTCCCCACCTTCATGTACTTGTCTATGATTCTTTGCAGCGTGAAGCAGCTTTCTGTTGGATGCTGGACCTTTCGATGAACCTGACAATATTTGGGATCAGCCTGAGTTATCGCGTCGGGCTCTTCCGTCGGAACACCCTTTGGTTCGTAAACCGTCCTGCCTTGGACCATTGCGTTATAGCAACTCACCGCCTCCTCCACCGTACAACGTAACGGTGGAGGGTCTTCTCTATCTCTTCCAAACTTTCTTTTGTTGTCCTTCCTCGGCGCCTTGCCCCCATCTTCCCTCTCGATATATACCACCCGTGGGGCCTGAGACCTTCCTCCCATGGGTTGTATGGGCTGCCTGAACATCATGGGGGCCACCCCCGAGCTAGGTCTCACCACCAAAGAGATGTTTCTTGCGGATTTTAAGAATGCTGAAAATGTTCCCTCGCGTGTCTCATTGATTAGGTGGAAGATATACTCAGGAAGTAATCCCTCAGCACAAATCTGCAGTAACCTGGCCTCCTTAGCTTCTTCCCTTACATCGAGGGACCTTTCCCTAAACCTTCGAATATAGGCCACTACCTCTTCTCCTGGCCTCTGCCTCTCCCTGCCAATTTGGGTTAGGGTGAACTCATCTTCTGCCAAGAAGAACTTTCGGACAAACAATACATGCATCTCCTCCCACGTAGAGACACTATTGGGAGGCAGATGAGAGTACCAAGTGTATGCTTTATCAGTCAGGGATTTGGAGAACTCCCTCAATCTAAGTTTTTTATCATTGCAGTGCGCTCCTAAATGTTCAACGAAACGCTTAATGTGTTCCTTCGGATTCCCACCCTTCCCTGAGTATTTTTCAAAGGTAGGGGGAATATAGTCCTTCGGGTAGGGCTCGTCGTTGTATTCCTGGGGGTAAGGTGTTAGGAAATCGTCGTAGATCGATGCCACCTCGCCCCCAGCCTGCGAGGAAGCCTTCATGTACTTCAGCATTTCCCTCTGCATCTCTTTTCTCATCTCTTCTATCGGCGAGGCAATTGGGGCCACCAGAAATGGGGCCAAGGGCTGAGCGCTCGTTGCAACCGAAACGAACGTTACCGGTGGTGCCGTTGAACCTCCTGAGGTTCCCACTACTGGGTTCACCCTAGAAGATACACCCGCTGGGATCGTTCCTACAATGCCTATCCCTAGTGGGACCGTTGGATCTACTCCTGGCGTTACGAAAGTGTTAACCTCTAACCCTCCAAGCATAGTTGAAGCCACCGGAGTTTGCAAGAACTCGTGAAACTTGCTCATGAGGAGGGCAATCTGAGCGGGTCCCAACCCCGTGATCGCGGGAGGTTGGGCCGCCCCTGGGATGCCTAACGTTGCTGGCGCCAGAGGTACCTCTACTCGAGGAGCCCCATCTCTTAATGCCTCTTGCTCTCTCGCAGCCTGTTCTTCATTATGCTGAATGTTATCGAAATTGAGTCTTCGAGTAGCATTATCTTGCACCATACTCCTTATCTAGAAGGATGCCTCCCCAGCAGAGTCGCCAAATGTAGGAGGGTACTTTAGATTATATATGTAGGCGTAACCCTTATTGAGTATGGTAATGACAAGTTAATTGGCCAAAGTTGTGGATTAATGACAGAACACATAAACATGAACCCAATGAAGATAGACTCAGCCTAAACTCACAAAGTCTCTCATGTATAACTCAGGGAATAATAATGAACTTTAGAAGTGGCTTAGCTAGAGGGAGAGAGAAGTAAGAACCCTAGATACACCTTGGTAGGCAGGTAAAACCACACCAAATACCCTCAGGAATCTCTGTCGAATATTGAAAGCTTTATAATAAATGACAATGGTGAGTGAGTAAACTCTCTAGTTTGCAATAACTCTCTCTGGTGTGTATTCTCTTTCGCAATAACTTCTGAACTCTCCAAAAGTCTCTCTCTTCCTCAAAGGTGGTTGGGGTCCTTAAATAGCCCCCCACACCACCCCCGAGGCAACTCAGTCATTAAAACTATGAAAGACATCCCTCATACTTTATGTCACAACACTAAATACCTGATGTACTAGTTGTCTCCATGTTATAAACATTAAATGCCAAGACATGCCTTTTTTCCTAACCACCGTATGTCAGGGGACTGTTATCGCAGAGGTGGCTTACCAACTGCCTGACAGCCCCAAAAACCACGGTGGTTTACTCAAGTGCATGTCTGACATTGTTTAGATGGCTAGTGACATCACCCACAGTAGATGTGACATTAAGTAGAGGGTTGTTTGGTCCATAACTCAATGCTCGATGGAACTCCAACCTGCTCCGCTTGAGGTTCCACGGTTAGGGTCCTTCGGTGTTTTACCAGGTGTATCTAAGATGGTCAGGACAAGCCCCAACGGTGCCTTACTTCTCAATCCTCCAAACCAAGTCCCTCTAAAGTTCCCACGGTGAGGTCATTCGATAGAGCATGACAGCTCTCCCAGGCCCTGCCAAGCCTGGTCTCTCGCAAGTACCGTTTGACTTCACACTAAAACTCTTTATTATTCTCGTTACATCATTACAACCGTTATAGCTTATAGTAAATGTAACCAAAGATACAATATGACTAACACAACAAGCTGAAGTATGAGTTGCCACGCTTGAGTTGCCTCTATTGCGTTAATCCTCAAACACTGTTGCTAATTAGGGAATTATCCCTAACCTCAGGATTACCTTCAAGCCCTCTCTACAATCATACTTTGAAAATTTGGTTTCATTTCACATATTTCATTACTTTTAGTACATTTTATAGTTAATTCTTGCTTTTCCCCATCACTAATAACATTTTTATTATTTGTATCTTCAAACATATTTTCGTAAAATCAAAAACCCCAAAATAGATTGTATCCTATAAATCTCAAATTAGAGTTTTTCTCACATTTTCACACTATCACTAGACCTGTCAAAATGGCATATGCCACGATAATATGACACGAAACGAAATGAAATTATAAGTTAATTGGTTTAGGCTTATTGGGTTTGGGTCAATATTGGGTCAACACGATAGAAGTTTTACGATAACGGTTTGAGTTTGAAAATTTTGATACACTTGTTTAGACTTGTTTGTACCACTAACACCTGTTGAAACTACCTTGTATATTTGTTTATAACTTATCTTTGATATATTTTATAATATATGTAAATTTGGATAATGGGTTTTGTTTTTAGTTTCCTACTAATGTTAAGATTTAGAATTTAGAATCTATGAATTAATTACATTATTTTTAGGAAGAATTATAGTTACTTAATGGGTGTTAACGGTTTGGGTTGTGTTACCCATTAATGATAATGGTTAAGGTTTGATTTTGTTATTTGGAACTAATTTGTTAATGGGTCGTGTATGGGTTAATATTTTTTTTTACACAAACCCTATATTACACGATACGAACATGACGACCCATTAACAGATCTAACTTTCACCACTTTTGCACATTTTTTTCATAAACTAAAAAGTGAAACTCTAATTTCGGATTATGGGTTAGACCCCACTTATTTCCTATTCTAACTATGAGGACTTTGGTGTCTATTTTGGCTACATAGTTGTCTCTGGCTTACCTTGGGATTCAAGTCCTCATATGTTTATTTCATTTTGTTCTCATTAGCATTTTACTTATATATTTGATATATGTAGTTATCTCACTTATTTTTATCATTTTTTAGTAATCCCGTTGACATGCGTATTTACTTGTTCATAGTGAGTCACGATCATATATACACGCACACACATACACACACACGCACACACACAAACATGCACACCCATACCACACTCATTTTACCACTTTTTAGCGGTCCCGCTGACATGCATATTCACTTGTGCATGTGAGGCACGATCCGACGTATTGGTAATAGTTTTTGTAATACCCCATATTGTTGTGGATATTTAAAGTACATGAGTGGGTGTAATTAATGATTTGAGAATTTTAAGTGAAAGAGAATTTGAAGAGTGGGTTAAATATTAATTTGGCGAGTGACAGATTAATATTTACATTTGTTATATTTAGTTATGGGAATAAGTAAATGCTATGGCCTATTTTTATTTCTTATCGCAGGTGAATAAAAGCGACAGGTGGTGTTATTTTATTCGAAAAACACCTATGGAGATGTGTTGGGTTTAAGATGTGAATTTTTTATAAGTGACTCGGATGGGGGTTTTGAGTGCACGGTTGGTCTCGTAAGGGCTGAAATAGTCATAATAAAGTACCCCGAGGGGTAGTGTTTGTGTTTCGGGAACTTTTTGGACTAGTAGGGACTCGCAATTGTCTATACGAGTCAATTTTGGGTTAATAAGGGATAACCCTTATTTATGCCATTATAAGCCGAGAGAAAGAAAGTAAAGAAAGAAAAGAAAGAAGAGAAATAAAGGAAGAAGAAAAGGGGAGAAAGAGGAGATTTTCGACAAAGATCTTGCAAATTTCGGCACGAGATCGTCGGATTTATCCAACGAGGGAAGTGTTTAACTTGCTTTAACTATTCAATGTTTATTGTTCATATTATAGTTGGTGATAAAAATATATGATTTTGGGTTTGGGATTCTGGCATAAATTGGGTTTTTGTAGATGATTTCATACAAAACTTTGTGTGTTGTTATCTCCATATGAAATTTAAGCATTGAAACCATGTTAATGGTGTAATTGTTGGTGAGAAATTGGAAGAAATGAAAAATGTTGGGTTTAATGGAGTTAAGGTTTAAATTATTGATAAATTGGATCAATATCATGGAATAATTGTTGTTTTGAGTATAAAATGTGAGTAGATGTTATATGGGTGTTGGGTGGTGTTAGAATCCATAAAAAATAAGTTGGATAAGTGTTGAGTTGAAATTGGGAGAAGAAGAAGAGGATGAACTCGTAACAGTTAGAAAACTAAACCATTTCGAATCGATTCGCAGGGGAGCGAATCTATTCGGCCAAGGCAAATCCATTTGGACACCAACGAATCGATTCTGCCCAGGCAACTTTGAAAATTTTTCTTGGTTTTAAAGGGATAAGGATAATTAATTTTTTGGAGAAAAATATTAGGGGATCCTAAATAGAGTGTGAGGACCTCTAGATGATTAAATGAGTGATGTGTGATCCTTAGGATTAGTGGGATTAAAATTCGGGGTATAAATTTTAGGAATGTTTGGGATGAACGACATTTGAGGAATTATTCGGCGGGTTCATACATATATAATTATGTGTGTAGAATATATATGCCGATTATATATATATGAGTAAATCCTAAGGTGCGAGTAGGATGATTTAAGAATACTATCCAGAGGTGATAAGCTACTATTCAACAATAATGAATGTGATAAATATATCCTAAGTGAGTGAATACTAATGGGATTAAAAATAAGTTGTGTGTATACTTATGAATTAATACGAATTTGTATATTCAGAATTTTAGGCTAATGCCCCGAGAGATAGGCATGATAGCTGGATTTGATGTGATATATATATATATATATATAATAATAATAATAATAATAATAATTGTAATAAAGTAGAAAACTTATGTATGTCACAAGTTAAAACTATGATGTCATCTTTATGAATTTTTCTGCACTACCTATTTTGCCCCTTACAAATTTGAATTCCCCCTCTTTTGACACACTCCAATTTATTCCCCTTTCTCTTCAAAATTCAAATTTGAGGTTATATTAGTAAAATTAGCTCACACTCTTCTCCAACCACGGGCCTCTCAATATTGAGCCAGATATATGGTCAAATAACCTATACCTCGAGCCTCTCACTATACAAGGCTCTCTCACTACATTTACCTCGGCCTCTCTGTCTATACAAGTATCAAGAGAGTAAATGGAGAAAACCTTTACATTCTTATGTAAATTGAGCAAACTGTGGTAGGCGCATCTTTGTCTAAGAGACGCACCGAGGTAAACTGTGTCTCTCTCCCACTACAAATATTATTTTTTCTGTAAATGGAGCAAATTGTGGTAAACTGTGGCTCTCTCACTACATTTACCTCGGTGTATCTTTCTTTACTTATGTGGTAAAGGGAGCTTTCTGATTGAAAATGTTTAGGTAAGTGATCCGTGCTTTGTGACACTCCGAATGATTCAAATATCTAAGGTATGAGATGAGTTGCAAATATTTTTTTTAGATCTATGCATAAAATTGATGATTTGCACATATTTGAACATATCTGAGGTATGTGATGATCGACATATATTTTAGATCAACCGAAATTATGAAGAGATCCTACAATCTCTGCCATTCATTTTCGTCGGCAAGGACTTTTCTCCAGGGACTGATCACAGCAGAACAATATAGCAGCAGAGCGAGTACTACAACAACTTCGTCGGAGTCCTTGCCAACGTCGGAGTCCTTGAAAACGTCACTCTATCCTTCAGATGTATTGCAACGGCATGTATATTCCTCCCTGGAGAACAATACAGCTTGAAAATGGTGTAGGTTTCATCGCTGTCGCAACCACCGGCACCTGAAAATAGTGTTAGTTTCATCTCGGTTTCTGATATCAAAACCCCGAAATCTGTATTTTTTTTTGGGGGGGGGGGTGATTTCAAAACAAAACTCATGGGTCTTTGATTTCAAAACCCTAACATCTATATTTTTTTGCTCAGACAAACCCCAACATCTTTAATTACTATTTTGTTCTGTTGTTGGTGTATTTTTCTCCTACATCGTTATGTTTAAGCGGTATATGGTGATTGGTGCAGTTATTTCATTTTTTTCGGTTGGATTTTGAGTTTGGATTCGATTACCTTCACATGTATGCTTTTTTTTCTTTTCTTCCAAATGGGTACCAAGTTCTCACTGCTTCATTTGGTGTTGGAAAAAGTTGTGGAAATATCGGTAAAGTGAAAAAATGGAGGAAGATTATGCTTGAGTTGATTTCTTTATTTTTACTCAAACTTCAAACAGTGAAATAATGGTAAAGTGAGAAAATAGAGCTGGATTTGAACCTAAAAATCCCAACAAGTTTTCCTTTCAGATCATTATCTTTCTTTAGGTGGGTTTACATGATGAGTTTTTATTTTATTTTATCAACCTCATGTGATCCTCTTTAGTATCAGGAAGAAGATTCATAGAGTGACCAACTATTTAAAGTATATTTTTATATTTGACCCGATATCTATTTTTTGGTCATTTTTATAATTTTTGTACTCTTTATATTATAGTTATTTTTTATTTTTTAAAATTTAAAATTTTAATTTTTTTAAAATAATCTTTTAAGATTTCTGTTTTCAATACAGAATTTGATAGAGGTTCAATTTTTCATATTTTTATATAGTGGTAAGTTGTGGTGTTTTTATTATATTTGTAGGTTCACTTCCAACTCCAAGAGAACACAAACTAATTCAGAGGCATTCGATTTTTTATTTATTTGTTTTGATCTTACTATGTGAGAAGTTAACTTTTATTTTAATTTGTATTGTGGTTTTGGAAGTGATGTGAAGATATAATTTCTTTTTGGATACTATTAACAAATAAGACGCGATGATAGGATATGGAGTTAATTTTTAGGCCTATGTTTGATTTTTTTAAATTGTAGTTTTCAGCTTTTAATTTATGTGATGTTAATTTATTGGGCTTTCAAGTTTTATTCTCTCTTTTTTAAAGTGAATTTAAAATTTTATTGCTGTTACGAAAAAATGGTATTTTGATTCATTCTCAATTTTATTTGGTGTCTTTGGTAATAGTTGTAAGTACTTTTTACAAAAATATTATTATTTTTAAATTATTTTTATATTATGACTATTTAAATGAACACTTTCTAGGGACATATATTTTAAATTATCAATTATTTCCATCAGAATTATTTTAGCATATGGCTCAAGGGTACTATATTACCAATCAAAGGGGGTACTTGGTGCGGAGCCCAAGGCAAGTGGGTAAAGCCACCTAAAGGGGCATGTATTTAAAAGAAAGTAAGTGGCAAAGGGTAAAAGTTATAATTATACATGTTTATAATATGGTGGATGATATGAGATTGTATACAAAAGGAGATATTTTAAGTAGGTATTATATCATTTAACTCTTCCAAAGACTAGAAGTGATTCGATAGTTCACTGTCCAAAAGGACAGTAGTTACACTGCTCAAGGTTTTAAAACTGGCCCACTGAAAGTGATAGAACAAACAAATATTAAATATATATACAAAAAGGATCTCATGCATACCCTCCTCGCGGACCATTTTTTTAAAATAGTAAAAAAAATAATTTTGTGCTAATTTTTTTTATTATTTTTAAATATTTTAGTAGGACCATGAAAAAAAAATCAGCTCAAAATGAATTGTGTTGTGATTTTAAAAAAATCGTTCAAACTTTGTCAGTTTTTAAGTAGTTAAAAATGACAAAGTTTGACCGATTTTTTTTAAAATAGCAAAAAATATTTTTTTTATATTTTTTTCTCTTTCTATTTTTTTAAAGGTGTTTTTTTTATAAAAGCAGCTTTTATGGATTAGGTTTTATCACGGGGAATAATTTATCGTCATGCCATCAACAATATATTAAATATAATATTTAGATATTATTGTCTTAAAATTTAATATAATATAATATCAAACGGTGTTGCCTTGAAGTTTTGTTTTGGTGGGTGGGGGTTGAATTAGTTATTTTGAGACACATTTTGATGTGTTTTTATAATACAGGTACCCTAGCAAGGGTATCCTGGCAAAATTACATTTTGTTTTCTTGCCAAACGAAATTTTTGCCTTCCTACAATTACGTACCTTGAATTTTTTTTTTCATTTTGCGATTATTAGCGTGCCTTCAGGCACGGGCATACCCTAGTATATATATACGGATATAGAGACAGTATATATGTGATATGATTAAGAATATATTTGTGCATAAATGATATATTTATGTGAAGCATACCCCTCTAGTGATATCATGGGAAGTTGTGCGATGTGGGTGAGGCCCCTGGCTTGATGAGCATGGGCGTATAGTCCCCAGGTCATAGCGTCCATTTTTATATTGTGTGACATTTATCATGGGTGAGACGTCTTGGGTATTATTCGATCTCACTTTTAGGTGAGGAACTATGAACGCTTCCCGTACGTTGTGACTTGGTTTATACCAAGTCAGTGTGAGAGTCCCACCGTTGGTACCCAGGATGATGTGTGAGTAATTTTCTGGAAGATGATAGCATTGAGAGACTGCATCCATTGAGTTATAGCTCTGAAGGATGGTTATTATACTTATATAGTGTGTGATATATAAGTGATATACGAGAGTATAAAATTCGGAATAAAATATGTGATATACGTATATAAAGATGAGAATATTATATACAAGATAATAACACTAAAGTGTGAATAATGTAATAACTACTGAAGGTTATTTATAATGAATGAATATATGATAAGTGAGAAATTATAAGGTATAAACTCGGGCGAAAGCTTGGAATAATGTACGTGGGACTTGAGATAACATATGGTGATTTAGTTGTTGTGAGAGATTAGTTAGGCGGGGTAGCTTAACTCGGGTGTTTTAAAATTCATGCATTAGGTGTGCACTTTTAGAGGCGAGGTAAGGGGTATCTCATGGGAGTGAGACACCAGTTTAAATATGGAGAGTATCATATTTTAAATATTAAATTATGTTAAGGACTTGCTATAATGTTTTTCAAAACCCGGGCTCTGACCCGTATTTATCTTTTCTATTTCTTCTCCTTTGTTATACTTTTTAGGTGTCCAGACACAAGGATACTGGATGACTATTCTTTCGAGTCAGACGTTGCTACCGCAGTTGTGGATGTTGGCAAGAAATTGTTTAGACACTTCTATCCTTATGATATAGATATGAGGTACTATAGTAATATTCGGGCATATCGCCCAAATGTTGTCATTTATTTTATTTTCCACATTTTCTTTTACGCTACTCATTATGGCTGTGTAAATGTTTTACTGAGGGTTATCGGTTATTATTTATTCATTTTAGTTATTATTCATATCTTTGTATGGATGGACTTACTTGCGTGTTTTAGTTAAAAATATTAGAAAGTTTAAAATTTGACGTCGGGCCTAATATGTTATTAGTAATTAAATGGTTTTCGACATTGATGCTGAGAATGAAACCATATGCGATTCCTGTTTAATTTGATATAGGACTGATCACCCGGTATTTTATTAGGCGGGGTGTTACAGTTTATCCACTTTTATTTTATCATTTTTTCAATAGTCAAATTGACATGCATACTCATCTTTTCATAGTAAGTCACGATTTGGTGCTTTGCTCCTAGTTTATATATTTTCACTTATTTTATCACCTTTGGCAATCTCGTTAGACAAGCTTACTCATTAAATCACAATCCGACACATCGCTCATAGTTTATATAATTTTACTTATTGTATCATCTTTTTAGTGGTCTCGGTAGAAACACATACTCACTTTCTATAGTGATGTTATGATTTGGTGCAACACCCAATTCTAGGTATTTCACACTTTTTCTCTTCTTCTAGTCTTACTCCTCAAAATTATTCGTTCCTGTGGGGGTCCCTTTTCTATGTGCTTAAGGTGAAGACAATTTTTCCAATAAAAACGTTTTCCAATTTTATTGTACACCAATTACGTGAAGCAATTTTACTTTAGCCCAATTTTATCTTATTAATCCTAAACATTCATCGGGGTGAGATTAATCAATATAAAGTAAATCAAGTCCACAAACACACAACGCTGATGTACGAGGAAACAACTAAGAAAAAAATCTCAGATGGCCCAAGCCAGACAATCCCTATGATGTGGTATTACAAAGTACCGACAATAGACTTACTCAGCGACTCGATCTCCCACAAGTCTTGACTATCTTCTATGCTTCATCCACTCCTCCATAGTGAAATGTAGAAATTCTTCCATTCCAAGTCCATAACACACGAGTCCACGTGCACCTCGATATCCAATTATACGTCTTTGGTAACATTTATAATTCGCAACACGTAGTCCATTGCTTCTTCACCATAAAATTTAACGAAACAATGTTCAACAGAGATGGACAAACTCCATATGGTGCAAAATAAGATTTTTATAGAATATGTGTATGACATCTTGGAGCTTGCAAAATATAAGAATGGTTTTAGCTTAGAACTCCTTAGAAAAAAAGTGCAAAAAAATTAAACTGTTATATTCTATATTTTGGTTCTGCACACGTCGAAATTTTTTAGCAAAAATCACCTTAAATAAAAAAGTTAACTCGGCTCGTCATTAGAATGAAATTGGCATGTCGTTAAAATGACTATACACATTGCGTTCGAACGAGATATGCATGTTGTTAGAGCGAATTGCTAATGTCGTTTGAACGACAGTAAATGTCGTTTGATCTTCTAAAATATAACATAAAGATCTACACAACTCTAAAATGTGTTTATCTCAGAAAAATGAAGTTAAAGCATTTTCAAATCATTTTTAAACAAAATAACATCCTTAAAACATTTTTCGAGTCCCGTGAACATCATGTGTTCATACCTGAGAGTATCTCAGAATGAAAAATGATATGAAGACGTGAAATATGCACCATTAAACACGTCATGATCTTTCTTTGAATCTTGACCGCTATGTCTTCAAAACAACACGTTATAGACTATGTGGAAATCCTGAAAAGTAAAAATCTATCGATGACTCAGACAAGTTTTATCTGGAATTAAGTCAATTACATACAAATTGACACACTTAGAAATTTTTCCTTACAAATTTCCTTCTTTGACTATTCTAGGAGAAAATAAAATCAGTAAATGCTAAGTCGGGCCGTCAAGCTGTATGACACCTAAATCCCATCCCATAAAACCCAAAATCAAAAATTACAGGACAATGACTAGTATATGTAGGTCATGCAAGCAGAAGCTGTCTGAATGTTATGTAGTCTCGAAATCTTGAATCGCTGAAGAATGACTACACACATAAAACAAGCAAATACCCAGTGAAGTATAGAGTAACAAATGATATAAAAACTTATAATATAAAATTGTAAAACAAACCATTTGTTAAACATGTGAGCAAGACATACAATATCAATTTGGATACACATTTTTCAATATAGCTCAAATTAATAATGCCAATATGTAAACAACATGATACCAATATAAAACATACATTCTCAACAAACAAACTCCCCCTACATCACATACTATCTATCCTCCTTTTTGTCTCGAATAGACCATAAGTGAAAAAGATAAACGAACATCATCGTATCTAGAAATGAGAATAATCATATGAAGTTCATGCTAGATAAATAGATCTAGTCAGCTACTAATAATAAGAAAATACCAAATCATAGCTAGTAAATAGTCACAGAGATTGAATCATCAATCTAAGCAAAGATGTGCCTAAATGAAAGGAATGATGTATATAAATCAAATATGTAAAAGAAATATCGATAGCATGTAAACTACCCAAATGTACCAAAATAGTATGACATCAACATATATATGAAGTAGGTACAAAATCAGAACGGAGAGTCAAAAAGTCAATTCAGGTCGTTCGAAGGACAAAGCAATGTCGTTTGAACGATAAAAAAAAGTCTCATTCAATCCAAGTAAAAAATGACCCAAAATATTAGCACATCGCACGATGAAACTATCTTGCGACTTATCTCACGACCATACTTAACACTTTATGCACCTCGTTTCTTATATTGCGCTATCCAATCTTCGAACGACTTGGACATGTCATTCGAACAACATCCAGAACTCATTTGAACGACTTGACAAACTTTGTATTCCAGTTCTAAAAACATGCAGGATTTTCCCAGCGAAAAAATTTCCTTAAAATAGCAACTGAAAATACAAAACAACCGTAGAACAGACTTAAAATAGAAAAAAATGAAACAAACTGTAAGAGGGGAGTTTAATATGGTAAAACACCCGATTTTTGTACGTGTTTGACTTGAGAAACTTCGGTTGCACGTACGTATTCGTCATATTCATGGGTTCGTACTATTCGCCAAAAAACTCATTTGGGTTGGTTTCTTGGAGAGGTTGGAGGTGGTGAAACTCTTCTCAAACCAATTCTCTAACACTCTACTTAAAAATCTCTCTAAAATTATCTCTTAAGCTCTCAGGATAAATAAACTCTTATCTTCCAAAGAATTCCCCTCAAACTATAAGGAGGTGAAGCTTATTTATAACAAAAACCAACCCAGGTGGGATGCCATATGTCAAATATATTGTGGAGGCATGTGTCAAATAACCTGTGGTAACATATGTCCTCTTTTGGATGGCTTGTGTCCCATAACATATGTTGCACCCTCATTACTAGAATATTGTCTAGTTAATGTATAAATAATACAAAAAAGTGTGTGATATGATGGACGCGCATAATAACACCTAAATCGCATAAACACGTGAACTTTTATCAATATTAATCATCTCTAATCTCATTTAATAATTAAATGAGAGGCTTATCATTAAGCCCCTCCTATATTTCCCCCCTCGTACATATAGTTGATTTGTCGATGCCTTGTTGAAACATATCGAGTGTATGTACAAAACACTTAGTCGGTTTTGATACGTTCAATCAACCTGTGGATCGTGGGTAATAATCTCATATCTCATTTTAATTTGGTGATACACTTCAATCATTATATCTCATATCTTAAATATCATATCTCATATCTCATCTTGAGCTCATCGGTTATTCTGACGGACCTCGTGATCATTCTTTTCATATGAATGATATACTGTGAGTGTTGGCCCCATTCCTATTTAAATAAACGTGAATCCACGATTTTATTGTGGTTATTTGTAACTCTGCTTTTGGTCAAAATTATTATCATGGTCACATAATAACTACTTCATCATTCTATTTCATTATTCTCAACAAATCTATTTGGAAGTATATTATGGTCCCATAATAACTACTTCATTGTTCAATTTCATCATTCTCAACCAAGATTGGTGAAAGTATTATTATGGTTTATATAATAACTATTACCTCGTTCTCTTTTATCAATATCAACCAAGCTTGGTGGAAGTATTATTATGGTTTACATAAGAACTGCTTCCTCGTTCTCTTTGATCATTCTAAACCAAGCTTGGTGGAAGTATTATTATGGTTTATATAATAACTACTTGATCGTTCTCTTTTATCACCCCCAACCAAGCTTGGTGGAAGTATTATTATGGTTTACATAATAACTACTTCCTCGTTCTATTTTATCAATTTTAACCAATCTTGGTGGAAGTATTATTATGGTCTAAATAAAAACTACTTCATTATCGTCGATTAATCTTTTAGTGTATGCACATAATTTTTTACTCTTCCAAATCACGATTAGTTTTTTTAGTGCAAGAGCCTGTTATTTGATTTGTCCAAATCATGACAAGGTTTCTTATTCATGCACATATTATTGACTCACCCAAATCACGATGAGGTTTCTTGTGCATGCACATATTATTGACTCACCCATAGGTTTGTTGAAGTTATTACTCCTTCTCCTGCTATTGAGGTAACTTCTGCCTTCTCATTATTTTGCATAAGTCTTGCCTTGTGCCTATTAGAACAAAGATTTAAAAAGTAAAATATGACTCCTTAATAATGGAAACCTCGTATTAAAGTTTTTCTCAAACTCACACCTATGAGGTGACTTAATAATGAAAAAACACTAGTTAGGATTTTTCGCAAACTCCACTTATGAGGTGACTTAACAATGAAAACACACTTGTTAAGATTTTTTGCAAACTCATTATTTTGTATCACTTTTCAGGTTGCGAGTGAGACCACACCTACCGAAGGACAAACTGGGCGTAGTCCTTCGCCTGTTGTCTCAATGCGTCAATGACCAATTTCTTCGGATGAGTCAAGTCACACTGACCGTGGTTCAACCACCGACCAATTTGATAAAGTTTATTTTGGAATATAATACACCTCTGAATAAGACATACTGCACTACTCGTAAAGTTCTCACAATATGATTTCATATTTGAAGGATATGGAATGAATGGGCGTGAACTACAACAAATGAATCACAACTTATACACATCAAAACTATCAAGAAGATCTAATTGATAGGTAAATGTCATAAAACTGAGTTTTAGCTATGTGACAATTAATTTATTGAGCTAAATGAACAAAACAAGCATCATGCACAAAAATTCAAAAATTTTGACGATTCTACAAATAATAGTGTCATGACACGATTTTTCAACATTAGGATTCTTGGTGCAAACCCGTTGATATTTCCATCCAAACTCCCTCAAATATTCATATTTCTTTTTCTTTTAAATGAACATATCAAACTAAACTAATTGGCCCATTTTGGCATGTTATTATTATTTTTATTGCCTTAATTTTCTTGGGCTCTTTTAAACAGTGGCTTTCATGACCAAATTATTATTCTCTCGCAGTCCTTTCCCGTGCTCATTTAACATTTTTCAATTTAATCAATTCCTCACAAGCATGGGTTCTTACATGCACACCTCCTCCTAAGTCTAATTACGCATAGATGACAAAATTGAGAGGATAACATCTCACCAAACTCAAATATGCACGAGAAGTGAAACATTCACAAAATCTCGTGCATGTGTGCAATGGCATATATACAAAGTCGAATCAAAATGAAAATCAACTTTGAAATAACCCCATTAATCAATGGTTAAGATCATTTAATGCATCAACAATTATGACCAATTGCCCTGACCACATGGATAATGAAATGATGGGGGTCCAAGCACACTAATATGCCACATCAAACATGTAAACACATGACATAAAAAAATAAATCGAAAATCTTTTTGTGTTTTTCAAAAATATTTTTGACGCAAAAAAAAATCTTTTTGTATTTTCTAAAAAATATATAAAACCAAAAATCTTTTTGTATTTTTTAAAAATTTATCAAAACAAAATCTTTTTGTATTTTTCTCATAAGACTCAATAAAAGGAAAAATATAACATAAAGATATACACATGTCATAACACTAGCAAAATATGTTTCATGGAGCAAAGACTAGTGTATGACAAACACGGTAACACAATCATCCTTTAGATCTAGCATGGGAAGAATCAAGTGCAACCAAACGAGAGTTATGAAGTTTAATTCCTAAAGCCATTAAATTCGCTTTTCTAACCCAAGTAGGTGTGTAACGGTTCATGGGGGTTTTGGGAACAAAAATGACATTATTCTTAAACTTCCTATGAGCATTTTTAAGGTCATAACAATAACGCCTAAGGTGACCCTTCCTACCGCAATGAGTGAAAGTGTAAACACGACGAGGAATGTGAACTAAATGTGGATCTCTCCTAATGTTCCTAGTTAGCTCTCTCACATTATTTTTATTGCCTTTGGTAATGGGAGCAATACGATTATCGAAGCCTATACCACACCTATCATCCTTGATTTGCACCGTGCCTAAAATCCTATCCAACTTTTCTGACCTTGCCTCCAAATAAAACTTTACCTTACTCGATTCTCTTAATCTCTCATCAAGTTCACTAATCCTAAACTCAAGAAAAATCCTAGACTCGTCACACTCTAAAATCTCCTTTTTCATATCCTCCATCCAACCACAAAGGCTATCTCTCTATCCCTCAACGTATTCTAGTTTCTCTCGAAGAGTCTTCTAAGATCCTCAATCAATGCATCATTATTTTCTACGCCACGCTCTTTCAACCTAGCTTGCAAGTTTAAGTTTTCCTTTTTTTACCTTTACCGTTTCCTCATACAAGTCATTAAAGGAAACTTGCAACTCTCTTACATCTATCTCCTCCTTCTCACTAGATTCACCCTCACTCACTTGGGATTCACACTCAACGACCTCAGAAGTGTCATTAACATGAGTATCTTCATGAGAAGATTTATCACGCTCACATGAATGCTACAAAATTGCACTTAATGGTGGAACTCTCTCCCTCTTCAAGTTCACTATCACTTAAGGTAGCATTATTTGCTATCGGTTTCTTGCCCTCCTTCTTAAGTCTAGTGGGGCTCTCCACTACCTTATGACCATAACCCTCATAACCAAAACACCTATCTGACTTATCCCTTTTACCATTCCCACGTCGATTTTTAAGGACTTGATCTTCCTTGTTGTTATTGAATTTCTCAAGTCTTTTGGCATCTTTCTATTGCTTTTGGAACTTAAGAAACTTTTTTAATTTCTTTGCCAACAAGTCTACATCCTCAAAGTCGATGTAGGAATCATCATCTGAAACTTTAGTCTCATCCTTCCGGGCATCAAAGCAATGCTCATTTCCTTTTTTACCACTTACTTGTAGGTAAATATGTCAAGTTCATAAGTTTGTAAGTCACCTACAAGCTCTTCTAGTTTCTTTGATTCAAGCATACCCAAGGAGTTTAAAACGATCACTTTGGGATCAAATATACTAAGAAACGACCTTAAAATTTTCTTTATGACTTGATTGTCGGGTATTTTCTCTCCCAAGTTAAACGACGAGTTTACAATGTTGGACAATATAGCATAAAACTCATCAAATGTCTCACTCTCTAACATTTTAATCGTCTAAAATTGGGTAGTGATATTTTGAAGTTTTGATGCTCTAACCGTGACAGTTCCCTCGTGAGTAAGTGCAATAACATCCCAAGCCTCTTTTGAGGTTTCACACGTCATGATACGCTCTTTTGGTGTGGCAGAAATAACAAGCAAACTTTTAGAGTTAAAAAGTGCAAGTCTATGTTCGGCTTCGGTCCATGACTCAACGGGTTTCAAAGTTGTGGCATCTACCACTCTCATGACTGGTGGTGACCACCATTTTTTAACTGCTAACCACACATGCTCATCAATTGATTTTAAATCACTTTTCATTCGCATTTTCCAGTAAGCATAATTTGTGCCATCAAGAACAGGAGTTTTAAAACCATCAAAATTTCTATAATTCATCCTTAAAACACATGGGTTCAGTCACACAATAAAAAGTGTTTCTAGCTCTTATATCAATTTGTAGGGGGTTCCTTTTCTATGTGCTTAAGGTGAAAACAATTTATCCAATAAAAACTCTTTCCAATTTTATTATGCACCAATTACGTGAACTAATTTTACTTTAGCCCAATTTTATCTCGTTAATCCTAAACATTCCTCTAGGTGAGATTAAGAAAGATAAAGTAAATCAAATCCATAAACACACAACTCTGTTGTACGAGGAAACCACTAAGGCAAAAAACCTCGGACGACCCAAGCCAGACAATCACTATGATGTGGTATTACAAAGTACAAATATTAGACTTACTCAATGACTCGATCCCTCAAAAGTCCTAACACTCTTCTATGCTTCAGCAACTCCTCCATAGTGCAATGCATAAATCCTTCCATGCCACATCCATAATACACGAGTCCACGTGCACCTCGGTACCCACTAAGACAGCTTTGGCAATGTCTACAATTTGAAACACGGAGTCCATCCCTTCTTCACCGTAAAACTCGACGAAACAATGTTTAATAGAGATTAACAAACTCCAGATGGTGCAAAACAAGATCTCTATAGCATATATGTATGAAAGCTCGGATCTTGTAAACTATAAGGATGATTTAGCTTAGAATTTCTTAGAAAACAAGTGCAGAAAAATGAAAATGTTATATTCTATATTTTGGTTCTACAAACCTCAAAATTCTGAAAAAAAAATTCCTTAAATAAAAAAGTTAACTCGGCGCGTAGTTAGAATGAAATTGTCCTGACGTTAGAACGACTATACACATCTCATTCGAATGAGATACGCATGTCGTTAGAATGACTAGATGATGTCATTTGAATGACAGTAAATGTTGTTTGATCTTCCAAAACATAAAGGGAAAGATATACACAACTCTAAAATTTGTTTATCTCAGAATAAATGAAGTTATCTTCAGAAAAACGAAGTTAAAACATTTCTAAATCATTTAAAAAAAAAATAACATCCTTAAAAGAATTTTCGAGTTCCATAAACATTAAGTGTACATATCTGAGAGTTTCTCGGAATGTAATATTATATGAAGACGTGAAACGTGCACCATTAAATATGACTTGATCTATCTTTGAAGCTTGACTGCTATGTCTTCAAAACAACACGCCATAGACTATGTGGAAATCGTGACAAGTAAAACAATATCTATGACTCAAATAATAGTTTTGTCCGGAATTAATTCAATTACATACAAATAGACACACTTGGAAAATTGTCCTTACAGTTCCCGTCTTTCATGTGACGCGGCTAAGATATTTTCACACCTCGCACCCACACACACACACACTCTCTCTCTCTCTCTCTCTCTTTCACACACACACACACACACACACACACACACACACACACACATATATATATATATATATATATTATGAAAATTTTCACTTTACACACCTTATACACATGTACACACACTTTAGGAGAAGGAGAACACTTTAATGCCCATGGAAAACTTAAAGGACGGAATGGGTTCCTAACACATTCCAATTAAGTAGCATAGTCTTCGAGTCAATTATTTACTTGGTTTCCCATGCATCAGTAGTCTTTTTTATGTAGTCGCGTCAGACATGGCTACCTCTCTTTTATATTTTGAGCAAAAAAAGATGGCGAATCCCATATATACATATTTACACACTTTCAAATCCTTGACGACAACCGCTTTATGTCCTTGGTTGCCCAAGAATGCCACACGAGCGGAGGGGAGGAGGCTCTTCCCTCTTTCCTAGCTTAGGGAAACTGGGATGGAAACACCTCCTAATAAAGGAATTCCTTCCTCATAATTCAATACATATCTAACTAGAAGAGTTTCGGATACCTCTATTTCATGTCATCCTCCTTCTCTCATGTTGACTTATCCTCATTATGATACCCCCACTGGACACCCACTAAAGGAATCATCTTAAAGTGAAGTTTATTATCTATAAAATTCAAAATAGAAATTGGTTTCTTCTATTAACTCCCATCGGGATAAAGGTCTAACTCACTAAGGTCAATGTGTTGATACGCTTACGCATCTCTAAGAAACCTCCGTAGCATCGAGATATGAAAGACATCGTGAACCCTCTAGAACTGATTTGGAAAGGCTAAATAGTACGTGACTAGTCCTATTTGATCAATGATGGTGAACCTAAGTATCACCCGATATCTAATTGTAAAGTTGAGGTGCCTCCTATCCACACCTTCGCGACTCTTATAATGATTCTAGGAAGTTTGAATCCTATTTATGATCATCTCCACATTCTCCAAGGTGTCCTGAAAAAACTCGATTTCGAGAAGCTTAATCTCCCCCCCCCCCCCCCAACCAATATGGTATAGCAATAAGGCCTCCTATACAAGGACTAAAATGGAGCCATACCAATTGTGAATTGGTAATTGTTGTTGTAAGCAAACTCTGTCAATGAGAAGTATTTCTCCAAACGGCCTTTGAAGTCCAAAATGCACATCCACAACATGTCCTACAATATTTTATTCACCTAATCCATTTATCCATCCATATATGGGTGATACGTGTTATCAACCTCATCTCTATACCTAATGCCTGATGGAAACTCCTCCAAAAGTGGGACACAAATGTATTATCCCTATCTGATATAATATTGAGTGGTACACTGTGCAACTTTAATCTCAGCAATGAAAATCAAGACGTATTGTTTCGAAATAAAATTCATCTGAACTGACAAAAAGTGTGCCACCTTAGTTAAACGGTCCACGATCACCTAAATGGCATCATGTCCATATTGTGATATAGGCAACCTGTGATGATGTCCATAAAAATGCTCTCCTATTTTCATAAAGAAATCTCAAGAGGCTAGAGAACACTTGTTGGTATAGCGATCTACCTTCATCATCTGGAAAGTGGCGCACTTAGACACAAACATTGCGATATCCTTCTTCATGCCCGTCTATCAATACTGCCACCCCATATCATGGTACATCTCATCCCCACCGAGATTTACCTCAAAACATAACACATGTTCCTCAGTCATAACTTCCTTCCATAACACCTCATCCTCAGGAACCACTAGTCTATTGTGGAACTACAAACCCCCATTAGATCCAATTTAGTACGACTTTGGTTCCTCTGCTAATAACTATCAGACCTTTTTCTGATAATAAAGATCCCCTACTTATTCCTTGTCAACCCGAATGATGGTCTCATATGCGATGGTTAGAACTTCCATGAATGCATTTGATAAATCATCCTCAGTGTTGAGTGAACCCCACTTCTCCTTCCAAATCATTGCAAGTGTAGCTATCGATCTATAGCTCAAGGAGTCTACCAATACATTCGCCATGCCCTGGCGATATTGAATACGAAACTGGTAGTCTTTCACGAACTGAAGAAACATACTCTGCCTTATTTTTAACTCTCTCTATGTGAATATGTATTTCAAACTTTATCGTCTGTGATAAGATGGACTCTCTCCCCCAAAACATAGTGTCTCCAAATACGAAGAGAAAAAATAACTGTTGCTAACTTTGGATGATGTATGGGGTTATTATCCTCGTGACGCTTAATCTTGGAAGAAGAATAAGTTATTGGCCTCTCCTCCTGGATCAATGCAACCCTAAGTCCCTCTAGGAATGCATTGGCATCCACCATGTATCCACCCCCACCACGAGGTAAAGTGAACACCAAAGATGAAGTCAACTTCAACTTAAACTCATCGAAAGCCTATTGGAAAAATGCATCCCAAACAAATGGCACACCATTCTTCATCAAGTTTGTCAAAGGCCCATAAATGTTCGAGAACCCCTAATTTAACTGATGATAATAGCTTGCCAAACCCAACAAAATATGCACCTATATTGGTGTTGTAGGTTGTCCCCCCTCCATCAATAATGATACCTTACTTGAGTCCATTGATATCCCAACCTCAAATACGATGTGACCTAAGAACAACACCTCCCTCAATCAAAATACACCCTTCTTGAACTTAGCATAGAGTTAATCATCTCATAATGTCTATAAGACTATTCGCAAATGCTGAGCATGCTCTTCTGCAGTCGAAGAATAAATTATGATGTCATCAATGAACATAATAACAAATTGATATAATAACTCCCTCAACACCCGTTTCATCAAGTCCATAAATATGGATGGTGCATATGTTAGCCCAAATGTCATAACCATAAACTTATATGACCTATATCTCATCAAAAATGTCATCTTCGGAACAATCTAGTCTTGAATCCTTTTTTATGGTATCCCGACCTCAACTCAATCTTCAAGAAGTACAATGCACCCCTCAACTAGTTAAATGAGTCATTAATACAGGGTAACGGATATTTATTTCTTACGGTGACTTTATTTTACTCTTGGTAATAAATACAGGACCTCAATGATCCATCCTTCTTCTTCACGAATATGATCGGAGATCTCCAAAGTAGTACTTCTCCAAATAAATCCCTTACCCAAAAGTTACTGAATTTGTTCTCTCGTATGTCTCATCTCCAATGGATCCATACAATAAGGTTCTGGAATAATAGGTCTCATGCACGGAGACAAATCAATCATGGACTCAATCTCTCTACTCGGCTATAACCTTAAAAATCCTAATACACATCCAAAAACTCCCTAATGATTGGAATAGATTCTAAAGATGATGTGAATTGCTCAGAAGTGTTTTCCTTGATGTAATACAAATGCGTGCTCGACCCTCCCTCTAAGTATGACATTGCAACCAAGTATATCTCCTGCCCCAAAATGGAAAAGATGATGGACATTAAAAAATAATTAACACAAGCATGATATGTAGCTGACCAATTTATCCTCAAGATAATGGCATACCCAGACATATCTAAAATCAAAAGGTCAGATTCAAAGTGAAGTCTACCGATATCCACCCATATCCCTCTACACATGAAATGAATGGGTGCCCCTCTACCCACTAGTAAATCAACATATAACACTATATCCGATGGTAAGTCTACCATACAAGATTACTTAGAAAAACTACAACTAACAAATGAATGTGATGCACTAGTATCAAACAAAATGCATCCTACATACTCAAAGATAGGAAACATACCGTCAACCTTCTAGGATGGTGTTTGTTGATACCAAATTTAGTCTGCTGACATGGCCCAATTGAATGAAGACACGTGGCAATCTACATGGCAACAACAAACACTTCCGAGGAACTCACACGCTCCGAGGAACATGATTACAACGAGGAAGACTATTTCCCCGAGTAACACTGCTTCCCCGAGGAGCTCACACGCTCCAAGGAACAAGACCTCATCGAGGAACTCTTAAGTACCAAGAAGCTTAGGCGGTCCGAGCAACTCAGGCGGTCTGAGCTGCACCTCGAACAAAGCATTAATAGCGGGATAACCAACAGTTCAACTGATTCATTAAATGCTTATCATTCAGACGCACAGGCTTAAGGGGCATTAAATGTATTACCCTTTCATATGTATCCCATTTAATGTATTAACCTTTCACATTACAGCCTCAGGGCTATAAATACATTGTACAATCCTCATTGTAGAGGAGGCCGAATCCAGACCGGAAGTTTTTGATAGAACTTGTAATCGAGAATTCCCAAACATTCAGCAATAAAACAACAGTGGACGTAGGCCATTCTTATAAGGCTGAACCACTTTAAAATTCTTTGTCTCATTTATTTATCTGTGATTGAATAATTAGAGTGATCTAATTTTTTACATCAACAGATTGGCGCCGTCTGTGGGAACGACTGGTAATATCGTTTCTCACCAAAAATAATCCATTACAAATGGCTGATATTTCGGAATCCAGTAATCACAACGCTGGAACCCCTCCAAATCCATCTGCTCCGCCAAATATTCCAGATCTGGCTGGAATAATGACAAATCTGGCTCAGGGTCAGACCGTTATGCAAGAAACAATGCGACAAATCATCCAAACCCGCCATGGCGGTGCACCAACCCATTCAGAACTGCGGAGTATTCAAAGAAACACCCGTGCACCTTCCTTACGTACTAGGTGTACCAATTCATATCGCAATGAAGAATCTGAAGATTTCTCTTATCAACCTGGATGAACTTTGTCAGTGCGAGCCACAGATACTGAACACCGTGTCACTCTCTCTCCCGAAAGGACTAGTGCGTTAGAGAGGTTAAGCAGGGTATCACTTTTTGATCGATTAGGACTTGGAAGGAATAGAAGTCCTCCTAAAGTTATATCAAGGAGTTTTCGACGACCATCAGACTTAAGGGAAAGATCTTCCCAGTCGCGACCAGCTGCTCGTCAAGATAGATCTCAGGAAGCCACTTCAATGCGATCAATTGCTCGAACCAACAGGCCCGAGGAAGGGAATGATGCATGGAAAGGCTCTATTCAAAGGATGGAGGATAGATTAGGGGAAATGGCTAAGGCTAAGAATCCTCTACAATGAACCTTTGTTCGAGGAACACCTTTTGTCCAGGCTATTGCAGATTTTCCAACACCATCAAAGTTCAAAGCACCTGTTGTGACTCCCTAGTATGATGGAAAGACTGATCCGGTCCTTTATATATAATAATACCAAGCTGCAGCCGACATCTATGATGTTCCAGACGAGACGAGATGCAGAGAATTCTTGGGAACTCTTATCGGATCTGCTCAAATATGGTATAATAATCTTCCTCGGGGTAAGATCTCAACTTTTCTTCAACTGGCCGAGTTATTTATTGGGAATTTCTATTTTGGGGCAAAGCCAGTTAAACGAGTAGCACATTTGTTAAGTGTTAGACAAAAGGCTGGTGAGAGCACCAGAGATTATATAACTCGTTTTAATAACGAGAAACTGGAAGTCATTGATTATGAGGAGAAGACAACTATTACTGCCTTAATGAGTGGACTACTACCGAACAAGTTGTACTACACTTTGGCCAAAGATCCATCTAGAACTATGTCGAACCTGATGGGAAAAGCATCCAAGATTATGAACGCCGAGGAGGCTATGGCTGCAAAGAAGAATATGGATGCTAAAGAAACCAGGGTGGAAGGTGATAAAGCTAAGAAGAAAGAGCATAAGAGCAATGGTAATGACAAACATTCAAAAAGTAGGTCGGTATGGGATGTAATGAAGAAATATGATAATTATACTCCTTTAAAGAAGGATATCAACCATGTTCTCGAGGAAATCAAGAACAACGAGGAACTAAACTGACCAGAGAAAATGAAGGCAGACCCTGACAAGAGGAATAAGGCAAAGTATTACGAGTTCCATAAAGATCATGGCCATATGACCAAGAATTGCATAGCCCTTCAAAATGAAATTTAAACACTCATCCGATGAGGAAAGCTGTCAAAGTATGTTTATCGTGGAAACGAAAGAAGAAACAACGACTGAGCAAGAGAGAGGTCTAGATCTCCTCGTCGAGGAGAGGAGAACAAGAAAAGAAACCATGAAGTTGATCCAGAAGACGACCCCGATCTTCCCAAGAGACCAAGGCAGCCAGAAAGAGAGGTATTTTCAATACGCTTTAGGTCATTTGACTGTAATGTTATAACAGGTGGAGATGCAGGAGGAGGAGAACTTACTGCAGAGAGAAAAGCTTACCTCGGTGAGGCTCAAGCTTGCTCGTACATTCAGCAAATAAATCTAGCTGAGGAGGATCGCCCGAGAAAGGTGAATAAAGAGAAGTTGGTCATTGGGTTCTCAAAGAATGACCTTACAGGTGTTCTATATCCTCATGATGACCCACTGGTGATCAAGATGAGAATGAAGGAGGTAATGATTTCAAGAGTACTGGTCGACAATGGCAGCTCGGAAGACATCATGTTCTACTCGTGGTTCGATAGTTTAAATCTAAAACTATCTCAACTGGAGCCTTATCACAGACCCCTCATCGGTTTTTCTGGCGAGAAAGTATTTCCACTTGGGGCAATTAAGTTGGATATATTCATTGGTACGTGGCCTGCTTGTCGAACAGAAAGAATACGCTTCTTCGTGATGGATAAGAATGTCCAATCATCATACAATATTATCATGGGAAGAGTAGGATTGAAGAAGTTAGAGGTTGTACCATCTACAGTGCATCAGTGCTTAAAATTTCCAACAAATTTTGGAGTAGGAGTCGTGAAAGGTGATCAGAAAGAAGCTTGGGAATGCTATTATTCATCCACCAAGGAAGAAGAACTGGAGGAATCAAGGAAAAAGACTACTACCTATCAGGTGGATGAAGGTGCAGAAATTGAAACATTGGATCCTAGAGATGAATCTCAACTTGTGAAGGGTCAAGTGGTGGAAGCTACTGAAAACATCATTCTGGACGACGAACACCCTGAGCGAACTACTCAAGTAGGTTCGTCGTTGGAAGCCTCATTAAAACAAGAATTGATAACTTTCCTTAGAAGCAAAAGATAAACTTTTGCATGGAGTCATGAAGATATGCCTGGGATAGACCCAAACTTCTTATGTCACGAGCTCAATATGAATAAGGAGATCAAGCCTGTGAAGCAGAGAATAAGAGTATTCAGTCCCGAGAAGAATCAAGCTATACAGGAGGAAGTCGAGAAGCTCCAGAAAGCCTGTTTCATTGAAGATGTTAAATATCCAGACTGGTTAGCCAATGTGGTGATGGTAAAGAAGAAAAATAACAAGTGGAGGATGTTTGTAGACTTCACCGACCTCAACAAAGCATGCCCAAAGGATCATTTTCCACTGCCACGAATTGATCAACTGGTGGATGCTACCTCGGGACACGAGTTGCTGAGCTTCATGGATGCTTATTCTGGTTACAATCAGATCAAAATGAAACCTAAAGACAGGGAAAGTACTTCTTTCATTACCCTTAGGGGAACTTATTGTTATAATGTTATGCCTTTTGGTTTGAAAAATGCAGGTGCGACATATCAACGGCTGATGAACAAAGTCTTTGCTGAACAAATCAGTTGCAATATGGAAGTTTATGTTGACGATATGCTGATGAAAAGAAAGAAAGCTATCGATCATCTAGTTGACTTAAGCCAGACTTTTGATCAACTGGATAAATATCAAATGAAGTTGAACCCGACGAAGTGCATATTTGGAGTAAGAGAAGGCATGTTCCTCGGGTACATTGTCAATCAACGAGGCATTGAAGCAAATACTGAAAAGATCAAAGATCTATTAGGGCTGCTATCTCCAATGAAGAAGAAAGAAGTACAGAGTCTCACGGGACGAGTAGCAGCACTCAACAGATTTGTGTCACGAGCAACTGATAGATGTCTCCCATTCTTCAAGACACTCAGAAAGACTTTTGAGTGGAATGATGAATGTGAGAAGGCTTTTCACGACTTGAAGAAATACTTAGGAGCACCTCCACTGTTGTCCAGGCCGGTGATGGGAGAAAAATTGTATTTGTACCTTGCAGTGTCCGAGAATGCAGTTAGCTCGGCGTTGATCATAGTGGAGAATGGAGTGAAAAAACCAATTTACTACACAAGTAAGGCCTTCCGAGGAGCAAAGATCAGATATCCAAGGCTGGAAAAGTTAGCACTGGTGTTGATTGAAGCGAGTAGGAGAATGAGGCCATACTTCCAAGATCATACCATAGTAGTATATACTGATATGCCATTGAGGTAAGCCCTACATAAACCAGAAAAATCAGGGAGATTGATGTACTGGGCAATAGAACTCGGTGAATATGATATAATTTATGAACCCGGATCATCTCTAAAAGACCAGGCTGTAGCAGATTTTATAGCGGAGTTCACCTATCCTGATACCCCCGAGGAGCAAAAGTTGCTCGCTGATAAACCTATGGATGTTACAGGATCAACAAACACAAGCTCAAACCAATTCCGATTGGTAAAAGGGCATGTGGATGTTACAGGAAGTGGCACAGGGAAAGTTGTGAGCACTCCGGACGAGGAATAAAAGTTACTTGCTGATCAACCTGTGGATGTTACAGGATCAACAAACACTAGCTCAAACCAATTCCGATTAGTAAAAGGGCAAGTGGATGTTACAAGATTATCAAATTCGAGCTCAGACCAATTCTGATTGGTAAAAGGGCAAGAAGATATGACCGACAAAGAGAAAGAAATATCCAGGGAGGATGAAAGGAAGCAACAAATATTTCACTGAGGAACTTTGGCTAATCAGAAATTTGAAGACGAGTTAACTATATGGAGGCTATATGTAGATGGTTCATCTTGCACTACAGGATGTGGCGCGGGGATAATTTTGAGCACTCCAGACGAGGTCGACATGGAATACGCCCTGCATTTCCAATTCAAAGCTTCCAACAATGAGGCTAAGTATGAGGCCATGATTGCAGGACTTAGTTTGGCAAAAATTATGGAGGCGCAGCAGGTTATGGTCTTCAGTGATTCTCAATTGATCGTAAATCAAATGTTGGGAGTATATGCAGTTAGAGGAGAATTAATGATCAGATATCATGCAAAGGAAAAGGAGCTGGTGTCAGAATTTATCGCTATTCAGCTGGTTAGAATACCAAGAATGGAGAATGCGAGAGCAGATGATTGGGCATAAATATTGTATATTTATTCCCCTAATTTCAGTACTTTTGTGAACCCGAGTGATGTAACAGATATGGATTTGATTCACATTTATGCTACTAACCTTCGTTGGGGAGTATTTCGTGTTTCGTGCTTCTCTTATTGGTTTTACAGGTTAATTATGCAAGCAGTGCAAAAGAGGAAGCAAGACAGTGCAAGAAAAGCTAAGAAGGCAAGTTCAAGGGCATTTTCGTAATTTTACAGCCCGATTCTGGAGGTGGGGCCTTCTGGAATGTTGAATATCTCGGAACAACGAGAACACTGGAAGAAACGGCAACCAAATCCGAGCTACGGTTGAAAAGTTATGCTCAGTTGAAGTTGAAGAAAAATCCAACAAAAGAAGAGAAAAACCAGAAAAAAATCTAAGTGTTGAAGGCAAGACCAGCCTGGTACATGCGAACCCCAGCCAGGTACACCCGAACTGGTTCGCATGTACCTGACACGCGAATTTTGTCTTTTATTTTGATTGGTCTCCAAGTCTCCTAATCGGTTTAAAACACTCCAAACTTGTGGGGAACGGGGGTATTAACCTAAGAGCAGCCTTTAGGGTTATTTTTAGAGAGTTTTTGATAGAAAAAAAGGGGAGGAACATCTAGGAACATCAAGGGCTAAAATTACTTCAAGAATTCATTGTTTCGAGTTTGCTTTTCTAGTTTTAATTCAAAGTTCTTGTTTCTTATTATTGTTCTTGCATGCTAAGTTTTTCCTATTTGATTCAACTTATTTCCGCATTCATAATACGTATTTACATGTTTCTATCTAGTTTCATCATGAATTCCTACACATGCAACGTCATTATTTCATGCATTAATCAATTTAACATGTCAGGCTAGGTTTTTCAAGGTTGGGATGCATGAACCCAACCTGATGTGTTAGTGCATGTGTATAACGTCAATCCGATGAATGTAATGATTAATTTTGATCGTATCGCGTAATTTCATAAGAATTGTAGATCTTTATATCTCGTTTGCCTATGGGTACTCGTGATGATTTAGAGTACAATTTGAGTGTAATTACCGCGATACCGATTTACTCATCCTCAGATTAGGTATGACGCGGGCTTGAACCTCGTATACATAATGCTTGGGAGTACTAAATTCCGGGTTTGAATTAATCGGATAAATTTATGATTGACGTTGTCACTACACTACACTAGGGTTGGGGGATTGTATTCCCATCCTGTTTTCTCATCATTTAGGTCCAAAATTTTTTTGATTCAACTCTTCATTCCTCATTTAGATAATTTAGTAGTTGCATTTTTCATTATAATTTCATAATTGCATTTAGTTTAATCAATCCCAAAAACCAAAAATTAATCTTTTCATTACTTCTTAGAGTCATCGCTAGGATTCCTCAATCTTATCCCGTCGTCACAACTCCGTTGTCCTTTTTCCCTGAGGATCGATACCCGACTTGTCGGATTATTACTTGAACGACAGGCTTGCACTTGAGCCTAGAGAGTACACACCTTAGAGACACATTCTGAGTCGTGTCAAGTTTTTGGCGCCGTTGCTGGGGAATTAGGTAGACTTAGGATTAGATCGAGTTAATCCAAAACTTTGACCAAAAATTCAAAAATCCAAAAAAATTAAAAAAATTAAAAAAAAAAAAAAAATTCCAAAAAGATTCACAATCATCATCTCTCCTGAGCTTAATGCAAAATTCTGAAACCACTTCCACACCTCATAATACTCCTACCCATATTCACGAAAATCCTATAGTGGAGTATAACCCAGATAGTCCCCACACTCCAAACGCCCCACAGTTCTGGATCCCACCTCCCACACCGTCACACTCAATCTCTAACAACACTCCCTTCTCCTTCGTAGGACACACTTCGCGCACACCTAGTGAGAGCACCGAATCGTCAAGTGAGAGAGAGATGTCGCAGCATAGTAATGCACCTACCGGTGAGGAAGAGCCTCCGTACCGCCCATTGAGAGAATTCTTATATCCTTAGCGCACTGTCACTCTGGGATGCATTATACTCCCGTATAATGCCAGGCAGTTCCGATTCAAAAATGGGATGATCCAGATGCTACCACACTATCACGGTATGGATTCTGAAAAGCCATACCTTCATATAAGGGAATTTGAGGACGTGTGTGATACTCTCAACGATCAAACTTGCACAAAAGAGGTGATTCGCCTCAAACTCTTCCCATTCTCGCTCAAGGATAAAGCTAAGACCTGGCTATGGTCTTTACCACCGAGCTCGATTCCATCGTTGAACGAGTTACAATCCAGATTTCTCAAGAAGTTCTTTCCACCACATCGAACAATCTCCATAAAATCTCAGATTCAATCGTTCAGGCAATTGGATAATGAGCCATTCCATCGATGTTATGAGCGTTTCAATGAGTTAACTGCTTCGTGCCCCCATCATGGATTTGATACAGCTCAAATCATTTCCTTCCTCTATAATGGGTTGAACCTTAACTCCAAGCAACTCATTGAAACCATGGGTAGTGGTCCGTTTATCGAACTAGACTGCCACGATGCTGAGCTTCACTTGAGGTATGTCACCGATACTACCCAATCATGGGATATTTCTGATCCTAATGCTCAGAATCAAAATCGTCAAGCGACCACCACTCCATCGGTATCCGGCCTATACCATGTTGATAAGACCTCTGTGTCGGACTGTCGGTTGGACACCCTTGAGAAAGGATTTCGAGATTTATGTGAGGTAGTTGGATCTATCAAAAATCCCGTCGAAAAAGTGTGTGCGATTTGTGAGGCGGGACATTCAACTGAGGAATGCCCGACGATACCCGCCTACAAAGGAATGCTTCAAGAGCAAGTTAGTAGTATAGGAGGTTTCAAGGGTAATTTCGCTGCCCTGCATGGGAATTCATACAACCCTTCGTGGAAAAACCATCCCGGTTTTAGCTACGGGCAACAACATGCCGCAATGAACCCTCCTTCGCATGTTGCCCCTCCTCCTCCACAACAATTTCAACAAGCTCCACACATGCAAGGACATGTCCAAGCACCACCACCTCACGGAAATTATATCCCGCCACAGCAGAGAACTCTCGAGGATACTGTGAATCAATTCATCGCAAGCCAGACCGCAAACAATGCCAAATATGATCGTCTAATTGGCGACATAAATGTGACTCTGTCACAAATACAATCCTCATTGAGTGTTCAAGAGAAGGGAAAGTTTCCTGCCTAGGGCCAAAGACCTCTCCAAGGTCAAACTAGTGTTAGCTCGACACCCCAAGACCATCCTGAGCAATGTAGCTCAATCACCACTCTACGTAGTGGGAGGGTAGTTGACTTGTCACCTCCCCCACGAGACGTACTTAAAGACAAGGAGATTTCACCCGGCACGAAAGAGGCCGAAGATGTCCCCTTGAACGAGAGTGATAAGGAAGACACTAGTGAGCCTGAGGTGCTAGTGAAACCACCCTCCGCAGCACCATTTCCTCGAAGATTGATTCCCGCTCAAAAAGGGACTCCACGTGATGAAGTGCTAGAAGTACTTAAGCAAGTAAAGCTAAACTTGCCCTTCCTTGATGCCATAAAGCAAATTCCAGCATACGACAAAGTTATCAAAGATTTGTTGACGGTAAAAAGGAAGATGAAGGTTAAAAAGAATGTCTTTCTAGCTCAAAACGTGAGTTCCATTCTACTAAATGATCTCCCGCCTAAATTCAAAGATCCCGGTGCACCCACCATATCATGCATCATTGGAGATAATAAAATTGAGAAAGCCTTACTTGACTTGGGAGCAAGTGTAAACATACTTCCTTACTCCATTTATAGGCAACTTGACTTGGGCAACCTCAAGCCCACAAAGGTCACTCTCTAACTAGCGGATCGAACCGTGAAGATTCCACGAGGCATAATTGAGGACGTGATCGTCCAAGTTGACACCTTCTACTTTCCGGTAGATTTTGTCATTTGGGACACGGAGCCCTCCTTTACCTCAAGCAACCATGTTCCTATCATCCTTGGGCGCCCGTTCTTAGCTACGGTTAACACAATCATCAACACTAGGAATGGGCGAATGCAACTCACTTTTGGGAACATGACTTTAGAGACCAACATCTTCCATATCACCCAACAGACAGGGGAAGAAGATGATCTTCACGCGGTGAGTTCTATAAATGAGATCATAGAGGAATACAATGAGGAGAATTATTGTGGAGACACCTTAGGATCATCTTTAATGTCTAATCACAAGAATAAAGGGTCCCACAAGAGAGAGACGTTAGGAGTGTGCCCTATTTCACCAAGTAACGGTGGTAGTTGTGACGCGGAGAGAAAAGTAGAAGAGAGGTGTGTAGTGACCGCAGCAGAGCGAGAGAGAGAGGGGTTAGAAGAGAGAAAAATGGCGGAGTTAGAAAGCGAGCAAGTTAGAGAGGACGTTGGCACAGCGAGAGAGAGAGAACTAGGGGACATGAGCATGGAAGAATTTGAAAAATCATTCGGTCCAGTGGATGAGAGCCTAGATGAGAGCCTTAACGACGAAGTCCAAACTCTAATGGATTCATTTAGACACCTAGAAGAAAGCGAATGGGAAGATAAAATCAATGAATTTCTTCTTTGTGACCATCCACCCATACCACTAGAGGTCCCGAAGGCGAGTGAGGAGAAAAGTTGTGGTTCATCCGACTTAGAGCCCGACCCATGCGTCTTAAAAATTGAAAGAAACCTAGGTGTCCCCTCCGAGTCAGTTCACGTTGACCATGCTTTGAGTCAGCATCACGAGGATCCCTTTCCAATTAGTCACGACGAGTCTCCCGGTCTATCCTTTATCTATGGGCGAGGTCCCAACTTGTTCCGATTGTTGGAATATAATCCTAGGACGGGAGTGACAAGGAGAGCATCGACCCCCATAAGTGGGGTCGGGTGAGTTTGTGGAGAGATGAGAGGTCGTCGCACCCCCGACGCGTATGGGGTGATTGTTGTTGCATTTTTGAGTCATGCATGAGTGTCATATAGTGTGTTGTTGCATTTTTCATATTTGTTTGTTTTATTTTTCCGCACTTTTCATTCGCCTTGAGTTAGATTTTCGTCCTTTTTGCTTGAGGACAATGCAAAAGTCTAAGTTAGGGGGGGTCACAAGTGCGTATTTCTAAAACTTCACAAATTTTCAAAAATGCCCAAAAATTTCCAAAAAAATCATAAAAATTTGAAAAATCCAAAAATATTTTTCTTCAAAATAAATAAAAATTGGAATTCAAATTTTTCAAAAATATCATTAAAAGTCAAATTGGAGTCTCAAATTGTAAACATTCAACATACACAAAGCCGAAATTGACCAAAGATGGAAATTGAGCGAAAATTGATGACTTAACGAATAAATGTGGAGATTAACAAACCCGGTGAGATTCGAGCCTATCACGTTTTGCGAGATTTTAAATCAATCTGAGTTAATTGTTAACTCAAAGTTCTTTTTAGCGCTTAATAAGTTGTCAAGGATCTCAAATTTTTTCATTTGATCTGTTTTGAAAAATGTGTGCAATGTTGCCTTGAAAATCGTGCCAAATTAGTCTCTAAATTTAAATTCACCTCAAAACGCATATGGTAACGCAATTGGTATTTTGGACAATGAAGTAGGCCCTCGTTTGTCACCCAAAAATATTGGCCAGAAAAAAGTAGCGAAAAATTATCCCTTTTGTAACCCAAATTGAGACGAATATTTTTCCCTCTCGTTTCACAACCCGAAAAACCCAAAACAGCCCGGAATTGCGAAAAATGAATAAAAATTCAGAATTTAAGTCCGAAAAGTCCAACAAAAAGGGGGCAAGAAAAAAAATAGAAGAATGCTCAACAAAAATAGCAACAAAGAAAAAAAGAAAAGGAAAAAATAGAGAAAGAAGAAAAAAATGAGCAATAGCCCGAAAAATGCACAAATGGACATCACGAATGAATTTTCCAATTCCAACCTTTCCTACCATTTTCATTTTACCCAATATACCTTAAAACCCAAAAAAGTCCTAACCGAGTCTAAAGTGCAGAATTGGTTACCGCGTAGAGAGCTAATACACCAAAAGATAATATAAGAGGATAAATGCGCGAAATAGAGGCGATGTTCCCGTTTTTAAAACCGTAAGCCGTTGAAGAGATCCCTTCACCATAAAATTTCCGTCTTTCTAATTGCATGCGTGTATTTGCTTCCATTACATTTACTCCTTATATCACGCATGCCGAGAGAATATCCATAATCCGAGAGATTCGTTTGAGAGTGCATTCAGTGAGAAATTGAAATCAAAACGAATTATCGGATAAGTAACGTAATGATCAATCGATGGAAATTGGCGGTTATATTTTTGGCTTCGCACACACACACTACGGTTTGAGACTTGTAAATATGACTTGATGATGACTATTTTATGGAAAAGTTTGAATTGTACAATTTTTGCATATTTTGAATTTTCTTTGAGTCGAATTTTGTGGGTATATTCACTGCAAACCCTCACGAGACACAACTCGTCCTACTAGGGTAACCTAGAGGTTTAAAGGCTTGTTGCATACGCTAAATGCAATCGCTTGCCCGCGAAAGTGGTACTCTATACCAATAAAGTCCTTGAAGTGTCCTTAACTCTTACTTTCATTCTTTTACATTGCTCGGGACGCGCAAAGTTCTAAGTTAGGGGGGTTTGATTGGGCATAAATATTGTATATTTATTCCCCTAAGTTCAGTACTTTTGTGAACCCGAGTGATGTAACAGATATGGATTTGATTCACATTTATGCTACTAAACTTCGTTGGCGAGTATTTCATGTTTCGTGCTTCTCTTATTGGTTTTACAGGTTAATTATGCAAGCAGTGCAAAAGAGGAAGCAAGACAGTGCAAGAAAAGCTAAGAAGGCAAGTTCTAGGGCATTTTTGTAATTTTACAGCCCGATTCTGGAGGTGGGGCCTTCTAGAAAGTTGAATATCTCGGAACAACGAGAACACTGGAAGAAACGGCACCCAAATCCGAGCTACGGTTGAAAAGTTATGCTCAGTTGAAGTTGAAGAAAAATCCAACAAAAGAAGAGAAAAACCAGAAAAAAATCTAAGTGTTGAAGGCAAGACCAGCCTGGTACATGCGAACCCCAGCCAGGTACACCCGAACTGGTTCGCAGGTACCTGACACGCGAATTTTGTCTTTTATTTTGATTGGTCTCCAAGTCTCCTAATAGGTTTAAAACACTCCAAACTTGTGGGGAACGGGGGTATTAACCTAAGAGCAGCCTTTAGGGTTATTTTTAGAGAGTTTTTGATAGAAAAAAAGGGGAGGAACATCTAGGAACATCAAGGGCTAAAATTACTTCAAGAATTCATTGTTTCGAGTTTGCTTTTCTAGTTTTAATTCAAAGTTCTTGTTTCTTATTATTGTTCTTGCATGCTAAGTTTTTCCTATTTGATTCAACTTATTTCCTCATTCATAATACGTATTTACATGTTTCTATCTAGTTTCATCATGAATTCCTACACATGCAACGTCATTATTTCATGCATTAATCAATTTAACATGTCAGGCTAGGTTTTTCAAGGTTGGGATGCATGAACCCAACCTGATGTGTTAGTGCATGTGTATAACGTCAATCCGATGAATGTAATGATTAATTTTGATCGTATTGCGTAATTTCATAAGAATTGTAGATCTTTATATCTCGTTTGCCTATGGGTACTCGTGATGATTTAGAGTACAATTTGAGTGTAATTACCGCGATACCGATTTACTCATCCTCAGATTAGGTATGACGCGGGCTTGAACCTCGTATACATAATGCTTGGGAGTACTAAATTCCGGGATTGAATTAATCGGATAAATTTATGATTGACGTTGTCACTACACTACACTAGGGTTGGGGGATTGTATTCCCATCCTGTTTTCTCATCATTTAGGTCCAAATTTTTTTTGATTCAACTCTTCATTCCTCATTTAGATAATTTAGTAGTTGCATTTTTCATTATAATTTCATAATTGCATTTAGTTTAATCAATCCCAAAAACCAAAAATTAATCTTTTCATTACTTCTTAGAGTCATCGCTAGGATTCCTCAATCTTATCCCCTCGTCACAACTCCGTTGTCCTTTTTCCCTGAGGATCGATACCTGACTTGTCGGATTATTACTTGAACGACAGGCTTGCACTTGAGCCTAGAGAGTACACACCTTATGAGGCCATGATTGCAGGACTGAGTTTGGCAAAAATTATGGAGGCGCAGCAGGTTATTGTCTTCAGTGATTCTCAATTGATCGTAAATCAAATGTTGGGAGTATATGCAGTTAGAGGAGAATTAATGATCAAATATCATGCAAAGGCAAAGGAGCTGGTGTCAGAATTTATCGCTATTCAGCTGGTTAGAATACCAAGAATGGAGAATGCGAGAGCAGACGCCCTATCTCGACTAGCATCAGCTACTCGCACCAAGCTACGACGAACAATCCCAATTGAAGTGCTAGCTGGTCGGAGTATAGATGAAGATTTGACGATGAACTTTATTACCCTTGATTTAGGACCATTTTGGATGGATCCCATCAGGGCATATATTGAAGAGGGAGAATTACCAATTGACAAGCTCGCAGCCAAGAAATTGAAATTTAAAGCTGCTCGATATGTATTAACTAATGGTGTTTTATATAGACGAGGAATTATGGCAGGTTTGCAGAGATGTTTACATCCCTCCGAGGTGAATGAATTGATTGAAGAGATCCATGAAGGGTCCTGTGGAGCACATGTAGCAGGTCGAACGCTTTTACAAAGAGTGATGACGCAGGGATACTACTAGCCGATGATGAGAGCTGATTGTATATCATATGCCAAGAATTGTGACAAATGCCAGCGCTTTTCCTCCATCCGAAGAACTCCACAAGCATTGTTGACACCCATAACTTCCCCTTGGACATTTGCCATGTGGGGAATTGATTTGGTTGGGCCACTGCCAACGACCTGAGGAAGGTTCAAATACCTTGTCGTCGCAGTGGATTATTTTACTAAGTGGGTAGAAGCTGAACCACTCATTGATATGACTTACGAGAAGGTGTACCAATTTGTTTGGAAGAATATCATTTGTCGATATGGTCTTCCTCATGCTTTCATCACAGACCATGGAACACAATTTGATAATGAGGAGTTCGCTGCCTATTTTCATCAATCAAATATTTTGAAGGTCCACTCAGCACTAGACCATCCTCAAAGAAATGGACAAACTAAAGTGACAAATAGAACGCTACTAAATGGTTTGAAGAAAATATTGGATGATGCGAAAGCAAACTGGATCAACGAGCTACAATCAGTACTTTGGGCTTACCGAACTACTCCCCGAGTAGCAACAGGAGAATCACCATATATGCTGGCGTTTGGAAGTGAAGCTGTTATACCTGCCGAGTTGGGCCTCCCAACCCACAGGGTTCTGAATTTCAATTCCCCTGTCAGTGACTTAATGATAAGACTGGATTTAGACATGCTCGAGGAAGTTAGAGAAGAAGCAGCCATTAGAAATGCTGCTTACCAGCAGTGAACAACTTTGTTCTACAACAAAAGGGTGAAGAAGTGTGACCTGAAAGAAGGAGATTATGTGCTGAAGAAAGTCATTCAAAAGAACAATAAGCTGGAGGAAAACTGGCATGGACCATACCGAGTTACAGAAGTTGTTCGACCAGGCACTTACCGAATAGCAACTTTAGAAGGCGAGGAGTTTAAAAATGCATGGAATGCAGAGCACCAACACAAGTATTATTAGTGATGAATAAAATGAAGAGATTCTGCCGAATTCTTTCTTTTTATTGAAAGTTTTTCGGTAAATACTAGTGCTACACACTACTCGGGGCAAAACTCGGCAAAGCTCAGGCTACTCAAATTTTTTCTCGAAAATGCCAACTAAGGTTGGTCGAGAAACCTATATTCCTCCGGGAAGTAAAGCTATCAATATTCCTCCGGGAAGTAAACCTACCAATATTCCTCCGGGAAGTAAAGCTACTTATATTCCTCCGGGAAGTAAAGCTACCAATATTCCTCCGGGAAGTAAAGCTACCAATATTCCTCCGGGAAGTAAAGCTACTTGTATTCCTCCGGGAAGAAAAATTTTATATTCCTCTGGGAAGAAAAACTTATATTCCTATTAGAAATAAAATTGTGTTTCTCGGGAAATAAAAATATTCCTAAAAATGCCAACTTATGTCGGTTAAGAACTAAATATATTCTCGAAAATGCCAACTTGAGTTGGTCGGGAAGTAAAATTATTTCAAAAAAGACTAACTATGGCTGGTCGGGGATAAAAACCCATCAACTGTAGTTGGTCGACAAGGAAAATTTACCGACCTTGGTTGGTCGGAATCATTTAAGAAAAAATCTATTAACTATGGCTGGTCGGGGATGAAAACCCACTAACCGTAGTTGGTCGACAAGTAAAATTGAACGACCTTGGTTGATCAGAAACATTTTAAACATTTTTTATACTCGTAACTTTATTACTAAGTTGGTCGAGAAATAAAACTTTATTATTAAATGATCGAGCAACATTTTTTATACTCGTAATTATTACTAAGTTGGTTGAGAAACAAAATGTTGTTTTTGTCGTATGACAACCATAAATTCAAGCTATTCAACAATAATTTGAACAACAAACTACGCAATATTGTTATTTTTTAACAGACATGCATGCACAAATATAAAGTGTATTACAAGACAATAGCAATTAAGATTTGCAAACAAAAATGAAATTCTTTCATTGAATTCAAAATAAATTACATTGATAATGAAATGAAAGTTACAATGATATTGATATGTATACTAACAATTACATCAAAAATTCCTATTCTACTGGTTTTTTCCCCTCTGCATTTGACACAGGTTCCTCGCCAGCAGGCGGATCATTTAAAGCCAGAGGAGAATTTATGAAGTTGAGATCCTTCAACATCCTGACATTCATCACGGATGTTCGATCTAAGAGATGCTCGGGACGAGATATCTCGGTTTGTGAATGGAGATTGTAGTCACCGAGATACTTTGAAATCAAGCTCCGAGGAATGGCCCGTGCAGGGATCCAACTCATATCCAATTTGTATGGTGGCACAGGTAAGTCAAGCAACCCGGGATTGTGGTAGTACCACAGGTAATGACCCTGTTTGAGCTGCAGCACACCTAAGGCATTCAACCAGCCTTGCTTGTAGCCCTCATTGTTGGCATTCTGGATACGATCGTCCAAGTGGTAGAGCGCTTCGTTGTATCCAGCCATCCAAACCTCCCTGGGTTGTTTGTGGAACTGATATGTTAGCCTGTCTAGCTACTCGTGGAGATTTTTTATGAAGATCTCATTGTTCTCTAAGGTAGACTTCTGCGTGGAGAGATTCTCTTCCAGGTCTCTGATTTTCTTTGACATTTCTGCCAAAGCCTGGTTCTTCGCCATCAGCTGGAAGGCCTGGTTTTCTAAGGCAGACTGAGTCCTCTATTCCTTGACAGGAACCCGAGCTGCTCTTGCTCGTCCCCGAGGTGCTCTTGCTCGCCCCCGAGAAGATGTGTAAGGGCCAGACCTCTTCAAGGTTTCCAATTCGTCCCTCAAGTTGGCGTTCTCGACCTCCAAGAACGAAAATCCCTCATCAGTCACTGGGATTAAGGCTTTTGAAGAAGAGGCTGCAGACTTCAACTGTGATAGCTCTTTCTGCAAGTTGTTGTTCTCTTGCTCTAGCAACTCGGTGATTTGTCTGCACTCCTCGACCTCGCCCTTCAGAGTTCTCTCCCTCACATCATACCCAGCAAAAAGCTTCTCGTAGCCCTTGTCGGCAATGATCATCTTGTACTTCTTCTCATACCCCTCATGCAACAGGGCAGTTGATTCTTTGTATTGTAGCTGAAGGTCTTCGAGGGTGCTTTGGAGATCCTCGATCATATCGTAATAGGCCACATTATTGGCCACTGCTCGATCAAGAAGACACTTCAGATATTGATATGCTTCAACTGCTTGTTCTGAAGCATCTTGGCCGAGGATGTCTACAACTTGTGCTGCACTCAGGTCTGTGTGACCAGCCTTAAAGTATTCATTGCATTATCGCAGCAACTTTGTATCATGGGAAGATAACAATTCCATCCTGGCCAGAAACTAGTAGAGAAAGAAAGAGTAATCATCAATAAGGAGTACAAGAATAATATGAATAGAAGATAGACAACAGTATGCAAAAAAGTTTAAGTTTTATTAGATCATAAAGTTTAGAGTTACATATGCTGGGTTACAATTGATAAAAGAAAAATGTAAAGATAAACCCGAACAACTCTACACCTTTTCCTTATCTCCTAAAACCTTCTCGGGAGGCTGGGACGAGGAAGTAGGTTGCTCGGAGGGAATGGATAGTTGCTCGGGGAGCACTGACAGTTGCTCGGAGGAAGTAACAATCTGCTGAAGTTCCTCGGCAGCAAGCTAAATGGCTGGAGGATGATCTCCCATCACCATAGAAGACTCTTCTGAGGCAGCTTCGTCCTCTTCAAGATCTTCTGGGGTTGGAGGGGGACCAGGAATGTGTTGCTGGAAAAGCTCAGAAGATTCATCAACTTTCATTTCCTAGAGAGCAGCAACCCATCCATACCTAAAGTACTTGAGGCTGCCATAGTCCACTTGCGACACCATGGCATCCAACCCCTTGTTCCACCCCTTGTCCCATCCAGCGCTGAAGGACTTCTTCACAGCCATCTTCCTCTTCAACTTCTCCGAGGAAAGCTTCTCGGATAACAAGTTATCAGCAGCTTTCAATTTATTTTCAACCTCCTCCTTCTGCCGACCTACTTCCCGAAGTTGAGCCAACTCCTCCTCGGCAGCCTTGAGTTTATTTTCAAACTCTCCAGCAGTCTTGAGCTTCTCTTCGAGCTCCTTATTTGCCTTCTTCAGGGCATTTATTCTCTTCTCCAACTCCTTGGAAGCATCAACAGCTAGAGCTTTCTCTTGCTCGATGGAGGCAAGCTTTTTCTCTCAGACATCCTTGTCAGTAGCATATGTCTGGTGAGAATCGTCCAAAGACTTGATAGCTTCTTCCAGAGCTCCCTCCACACTGGACGAGGAGCAGGAAGCTTTAATTGCTTCATCCTTCTTCAGAATTATATAAAGCAACTCGTCAACTGTGAAAGTAAAAAGAAAGCAAGTCAAAAATAGAAATGGCAAGGGAAATATGAAAAGTTCAAAGTAAGAAGACTTACAAAAGAAAGGTGACGAGCAGCTAACGAGGTGACCATGTCCCGAGTAAGGTTTTCTTCAGTACCTTGGACTTCGGGAATGATCCAGGACTTTATCGAGCTCATGGCAGAGCTCGGAGGAACAAAAGTGGGAACCCCAGTCCCAGCAGTTGGGGGATAAGTGATGGTGTCAGCCAAATTGATCGAGGAGCTCTTCTTCAGCCTCCTCGGGGGAACAGGAAAAGATTCAACCAAGGAAGAACCCTTGGTCGGTGATATTACAATCACCTCTCCAGGAGAAGCAGACCTGCTCGGAGCCACTGTGGGCTTCTCGACAACCTTCACAACAGCAGCTGAGGAAAGTGCATCATTCTTCTTTGTCCCCTCCCCTGGGACATCAACTTTACTTCTTTTTGCCTCTCCAGAACCGGAGGTAGGCTTCTCGAAGAGAGTGGGAGGTATTCTCTTCTTCATTCTTTATCTCAGAGGGACGTGAGATTCAGGAGAGGAGCTGGTGGAAGTTGGTACTGGCTCTGATTCACTTATCACTGGACGAGCAGTGAAAGAAGTGGTGCAGCTCTTGTATTGCAGCAGATATGAGGCTGATCTAATGTGCTCGTCGACAACACTCTAATGCAGACTCCAGATAAGTTTCAAATGCCTTATATTGACATCTGCTTCTTTTGGGCACTTTCTTTTGCTATCAACTGCAAATAAATAAACATTGCCATCAGTGACACATTTTATCAAACATAAAGGAAGCATAATTTTAAAATAAATAAAACAAAATAAAAATAACTTATCCCATTGCCATAAGGAGGGCATTTGGGACCCTGGTAAACCTCATGTCCAGTTAATGGAGAGTGTTGCCAATTTTTTATGACAACCCCGTGTTCAAAATAATCCCTATTGGCATCCGGGAGATTGACTATTAAGGCTCTATTTAAAAATCTAGTTTTTAAATAAAAAAATGTTATCATTAACTGCCCATCTATAGCAGTACATAATTTCTGGAATTCCTAGGCGAGTTCCATGGACTTGATTTAATTTATGAACCCCATTTACTATTCTCCATGTGTTGGGGGCTATTCTAGTAGGAACAACGTCAAAGTAATGACAAAATTCCAGACACAAGGGATTTGGTGGAAAATAAAATCCACACTCAGCAATAAAGAGGCTGGGGAACCAATGTCCCTCAGCCAAATGGAAATAATCAGAAGACTCAGAAAGCTCTTCCAAAACAACCCAGGAGGGAATGGAAAAATCAGAGCGAAATTTATCAAGAGATTCAACAGGGTAAACCATGGTGAATAAAGGAAATGAAGAAGAAGGAAGAAGATCTTACAGAAAAAAGTGGATCTGTTGACAACGAACGATGGAAGAAGATGAATACACAGGAGAGAAAGAGACTATGGAAAACTCAAAGATATAAATTTGGAAAAGATAGAAGACGATGGGAGTGTATGTGAAGTTTAAATACCTTGCCTTGGGAAATGGTAAAGTAATGATTACAAAAAGAAACAATTACGCTACCGGCGGCTAGAGGAACAAAAAGGGAGCGGCAATCGAAGCGAGAAGAAACGATTACGCTATCGACGACTAAAAGGACAAAAAATACGCAGAAATCGAGGCGGTTATAAAAATTCAAAAAAACATGATTCTACGAATTTGGAAGGAGAAATAAATACGAAGGAAACACTCCTAAAAATTAGGAGGACCATTTAAAGCTACCATATTCCGAGAAAGAAAGTTCCTTACTCCTCAAATTTTGAACTATGAAACATTGGGGGATTCTGTTGATACCAAATTTAGTCTGCTGACATGGCCCAATTGAATGAAGACACGTGGCAATCTACATGGCAACAACAAACACTTCCGAGGAACTCACACGCTCCGAGGAACATGATCACAACGAGGAAGACTATTTCCCCGAGGCACACTACTTCCCCGAGGAACTCACACGCTCTGAGGAACAAGACCTCACCGAGGAACTCTTAAGTACCAAGAATCTTAGGCGGTCCGAGCAACTCAGGCGGTCCGAGTTGCACCTCGAACAAAGCATTAATAGCGGGATAACCAACAGTTCAACTGATTCATTAAATGCTTATCATTCAGACGCACACGCTTAAGGGGCATTAAATGTATTACCCTTTCATATGTATCCCATTTAATGTATTACCCTTTCACATTACAGCCTCAGAGCTATAAATACATTGTACAATCCTCATTGGAGAGGAGGACGAATCTAGACCGAAATTTCTTGATAGAACTTGTAATCGAGAATTCCCAAACATTCAGCAATAAAACAACAGTGGACGTAGGCCATTCTTATAAGGATGAACCACTTTAAAATTCTTTGTCTCATTTATTTATCTGTGATTGAATAATTAGAGTGATTTAATTTTTTACATCAACAGTGTTGGTGCCTCCTTAGGAGCGGCGTAGTACATATGCCCATAATGTAGCTACTGTTGTCCCTCAGACTGGGATGGTAGTTCTCGTATCTTTAGCACTACAATAACTGGAGGGGATGGTAAATGTTGACGCTGACCATAGGGTGTTTGATACACACGGTGACCTCCTTACTCTTATGCGTCCTGATTTCCCTAAGGGCACCTCTTATCTACGTTGCCTGCCTCCTCATAGGTGAAACAACGTCCATGGAACTAATGCATACCCTACTGCTATCCTTATTGGCCCCAACAGCCATGACCCTACTGCCCTTTGCTCTGATGGCCTTTTGTCTATTGTCCCTGGCCCTACTGGCCATGCTAAAACTAATGTACCTGACCTCGGTAGCTCTTATGATCATTATACCCCATAAGCCTCTTGGGATGTTGCTCTCTTAACTAAGGCCCCTTAGACTGTTGGGCCCCTAGAGTACCACCTCCATATGTCTTACCCTGTTGGCTAGATGAATCTGCATTGGGTCTCTTTTAGCACTTACCCTTCTGAAACTCTTTGTGGTCCTGACAATGAAATAAAGCAGCATTCACCACCTGTGTATAAGTGGGAAATGTTGGATTCCCCATAATGTTTGATCTGATGCGCCATGTCAACCTGAAGATGAACGTCTCCATCTTATTTTCCTCTGTGTCTACCTCCTCTAGTGCAAATAGATAAAGAGTGGTAAACTACTTCTTATCCGCGCTACAGTGAGGCTCTCCTACTTGAGGCCCAGAAACTGCATCTTCTTCTCACCCCTAACTGCCAGTGGGAAGTAATTATCATCAAACTTAACACAAAGCTCTGTGATGGTCATCATGTCCTTCTTTCCATTATGGTGATCAACTCCCACCACTATAACACCTCTCTAACCAATTTGAGTATCGTTAACACCTGCTTATGGACCTCTGAGCATTCCACCGTCCTTAAGTGCCTATGAATGCCATTTCTCTACTGATATGCCATGATGATATCTATACTCCCAGTAAACTATAATGGGTTGCCCTTAGTAAACGCCCCACGTACTCTTTTCCAAATTGTGCTTTAATGCTGAACTGGTACCACCATATGCTACTGTGAATACGAATGTGGTGGAGGATGGAAGTGATGTAATATTGAAACCATTGTTGTGGTGAATGCCTGAGTAACATTGGTAGCTAGATCTGCGGTGGATGATACCAGTGGTTCCTGCTACGGCCATGGCTATTGCTCTTACTGAGCATCTCTCTCTCCGCAGCCTGTTGTGATCTACTACATAGATCCTAAGGACACTAAAACTTGGATGCTATGATACCAACTATAACACTACCTATTTTCCACATAACAGTCGACCATGCTAATATGCCGAAGATAAGATTTGTCAAATATTTCATATCATTCTCAGCATCAAACAGTAAATAAGTAATATGAGTGAATTTAAAACCATTCACAATATGGGGTAACTAAAATGATAAATAACTTAAAATAAATAATATCTCAAAACAACCAACAATAAATAGTCTAAATAAACTCCACTATCAAAATAACTCACTAAAATAAACACTAGGACTCAAGGTTCATACGATCCCAGGAAATAAAAATAAATTAAACTAAAAAGAGTATAAACCTAAGCTATAATCTAGGAATCGAAGTTTCTAATCAAATGGAGTTGCAATATGAAATCTCCTTAGCCATGCAGTTTCTATCTATGAATCTCTGAAATTAGTTTTATATAATTTAAGCCCTAGACAAAATGTTGTAAGAAATATCTTCAATATCAATAGTGTAAATCATTCAACACATTTACAATAAACATGTCATCTAGTCGAGACTCACATGCTAGGAATACCTAACCCCTATTGTCATATTTATAAATTACCTCAATTGCATGGGATATTATAATATAGCTTATCCAAGTACGAGTTGAACCCAGAGAGATTTATCAGTTTTAATATTTAAAATAATTGCAATCATCCAACTTGACTAAATGAGGTCGTGAATAAAGACTACAATTATGAACTAAACTAAATCAAAGAAAACATATAAATATGAGTGGAACACATGACAATTGTAACAATATTGAAATAATCGGGATTCGGGGTCCGTTTATCACATAACTAATATTGTACACTTATTTAATATTTACATTCCCGTTTTATAACTCAAATTAAACTAACTCTCGTCGCGTTGAATTCAAAATATATGACGGTTATGTTAGAAATATTTTAACGTCTCAAATAGACGGTTGAAATCCCTATTTTATTAGAAAATATAAGTTTTAAAGTTCACAAATGTATTTAAGCATGGACTATCAAAACAATCAAAGTGCAAGCATAATATATAAAGAGTTACTATTTTTAAATCTCAAAACATGATTTGACAAAAAAAAATTGAATGTTTTAAAATACACTCTCGTGTCGCTTTAAAATGAATACCAAATTTTATATAACAATTAACGAGTAAGGAATAAACAATAATTAAATTAATGTGACAATATTAGCTAACTATGATAAACTTCACCCTAATCATAAAAGAAAAATTAAGCTACCATAATGAAAGACAAAAACAAATTTCAAGAATGAGTAGAAATTTTCATTAATGAATCAAACTTACAAAGAATTGTCTCACAATAGAGAAAATACTCCCTAAAATTACAAATCCTTGGCATCTCAAAAAGTGCTCCCAGAAATTGTATATGAAATGGTAAGCCCAGTGGTCCTTTTTATAGGCCAAGGGGTGTGGTATTTGGTTTGGAGTGAAACTTTCTTTAATGTTGGAACCGAATACTCTACCTCATTTGATCTTCGGATTGGAATAAGGCACTAAATTTATCTCCACCTAGCTTTTTTCTGAACGACCTTAAAAATCATCTTTTTCTCGCTTTTCTCCAGTGGATCGTCAATTTGCACCAAATTCCATCATTACCTGCACAATTTTCACTAGGACACCTTTTTCACAAATTAGCTCAAGAAAATTATAAATTATCGAAATGCACCTTTTTGCCTTTAAAATTATCATTTTGAATATGAATTCAATCATTCTTGTATTTTTTTTCTTTATTTAACAAAATGGTCCTAAGAACTTATTAAAAATAAATAAAATGGGTTATAAATTTGGGTATAAAATATATAAAATAATTCACTCATCAACACCTCATTTAAGTGAAATACTACGAGCATGTCCTAACCCATGGCATAAACCATACTAAAAGTCTTTATCTCTAATCTAGTGGGTGAATAAATGATAATCCAATGAAATAGGAATGTAAGTAACTATATATGTGAGAGTACAACCCAATACCAACCCCCACAATGTCACCCTTAAAAGAGTACACACATATCATACAATGTATTTAATGTGAAATAGATTTTATTAATAAATTAGCCACCATTAGACTAAGGTATTTCTTATATATATATTCATAATATAATCACATAAAGGCCACTACCTTCGGGAACCATCTCGTGCTTCCATCGATAAGTCTGTAGGATTCCCTCACCTAACGAACTTAAGAAAACATACAAATAAGAATCGGGAGATCAATAGTCTGTCACACCATCGGCTAGTCCTATACCCAAACTAGCTCGATGGATCAAGTCCACCTGCATTCTATCATCGTAAAGTGGTGACCATATTGAACTCATGATCAAACCAAATAACCTCCATAATGACCTACGTCAACATCCAGGTGTGCGTTACCCGGTCACAACCTCTCAAGCAACCCAACTGATAGGTTCACCATGAGTAATGGTATGTTCACACAATTCAAAGTACGTATATATAACAGGCAATATGTGTATGAAACTATTGGATATTGCTCACTAACGCATCTACCCCTATTATCCCAATCCCTATAATCTAGATTTTACTAACTAAAATAAGGTTCATTATACTTGAAACCTGTATTAAAGCTTCTTACCATAATTATCTTTTTTAAATATCATATTAAACTATAAGTAAAGTGTATAAAATTCCCATAAATAATTTTACTACCAAAACCCAAAAATCAAACTTATAAGATAATTTATTGTTGTTCGGTAAAGGTGTTCCCATGACTTCCAACCACATTCGAACGAGACAATAATCTCATTCAAACAAGGATGGCATTGTGCATCTCCTTTATCCTAGAAAATGTGCTTTCGAACCCAAACATCGATTAATGAGGTTCAAGCTCCAATCTAGAAGCCCAAACATTATCATTATCAAAACTAAGTTCGTGTTTATGATCCCAATTGATTCCCAACAATTATTAAAGATCTATTACATCAATTAAGGTAAATTTCTCTAAAGTTACATAGATTTAAACCAAATTTATCATCAACGTGAATGAAGCCTAATTACTTCTATAATTTCATATCCAAATGTCAAATTAACATGGGCATTCAACTTATAAACAAAATTAAATCCTAAAATATGATTTACAATCACAAAATCATATATCAAAACCATAATTCATAATTCTCTCCAAAAGTACAAGTCTTTAATGCAGAGTTTATTAATATTAATCATAATTCATCCAATAAATAAACATTATTAAAATAATCAGATTCAATCCTAAACATGTGTTCTAAATCCTAGAATGAAACACATAACATGGAAATATAAATAATTTACAGATTAACAAGTGATATAGCAAGAGATTTCTTGCCTGAAATGATGAACAACAAGTCTCTATGCAACGATCATTGTTCCTCTTCTCCCAAAGTCTTCTTAAACTATCCAAAAACGTATAAGGCTGCTAAGGCTCATTTTTTATGTGCAAAGTAAATAATTAACGATGCTAATCCCTCTAAAATATTCCTTAATCTTTCAAGTCTATAATAGGCCTATTTTTAGGCCCCTAAATGAGCCCAAAATACTACCTAGAATAACCCAAAACTTATCATCAGGGTCTATTTACCCTTCGAGACCACCTTAAGACAATAAAAACACATAAACAGTTCTTTGTATCACTCTATATTCCACTTCAAATGGTGTTGTAGACACCCCATCCTCGTACCCTTCAAATATCTCCTTAGATCCACTTCACTCTCGAACTATAGGTTCTACTCCAAAACCCAACCCAGAGGCTCCATTTGACTTTGATCAACTCTCAGACCTAAGAGTAGCTCTATGAACTTTCATAAGGCTATAAATAACCTTCCTAATGGTCCATACCATTTCAGGAATCAGCATTAGGGTTTATACGTACTTGCCTTTTTACTCCAAACCCTAACCAAGAGGCCACTGAGCGCTTTTGAGATCCATTTAACTTTGGTCACCACTTAGACCTAGGAGTAGCTCGATGTACTTTTGTAGGGATTTGAATACCCTCTCTAATGGTCAATACTATGCACGATTCGGACTTACTATTTGCGTTTTATGCCCATTTTTTTGGAAAAGTACCTTTTGGGCTGCTTATAGGCACCCCTGTCCCTCTGCCTATCTGAATAAGGGTATTTTACTTAGCTCGCAAGACAGGTGGTATTCCGATAGGCAGTCCTAGGCCTATGTCGATCAGTAGGCCCCCTAATCCTAAAATTTTACTACTTAAGTAGGCCATGGCCTCATTTCGAAGGCCCCATTTTTTGAGATTAGAAGAGCCCCTACCTCAAAATTAGTGCGTAGTTTATCCAAAAACATCATTTTTCAAATATTCTCTCCACATTTCCTAAAATCAATTTCCCCCCACTTTTTCCACCTATCTCGTCATCACTTCACCACCACTCCATCACCATAAAAACTAACCCACTTTAGCTAAAAAATCAGTAGTAAAGTTTCATAAAAGGTCTACTTCTATCTTTTTTGTAGCACATTTAATTAGTGTCATTTATCACACTTTCTTACTTTTAACATATCTTTTGCTTTATTTTTATTTTTTACCATAAATTCATTTCTTATTAATTATATACACAAAATATAGTTTCAGAAATCTAAAAAAGCCAAAAAGAGGATTTAATCTTTAAACCCGAAATTAGAATTTGTTTTCTCCCCTTTTCCACACTTTCTACACTCTACACATTTTCTAATAAACTAATGGAAATTCTAGTCTTGGGTTCATGGGTTAAATCTCACCCTTGCATGTTATCGAATTATGTGGACTTTGATGCCATTTTTGGCTATGTAGGCGTCTCGAGTCTTTCTCGGGATTCGAGTTCTATTTTTTAGTTTCTTCATTATATTCATTCTCACATTTATTAGTAGTGTATGTATATATACATATATTACTGTATATGTTCATAAAAACCTCATCAGACATGCAAATTCAGTTCCTCATAGTGAATCATGATTCGGTGTGTCGTTCACATTACATCATATTTTTGTATGTTTTATTCTTTTTAATTTTTGCAATCTCGTCGGACACGCATATCCATTTCCTTATAGTGGATTATGATCCACTGTATTGCACATAGTGTATCCTTTCTATTTATTTTGTTTATAGCGGACCTATCAGACATGCGTATTCCACTCCTCGCGATGGATTATTATCTGGTGCTCTGCTAAAACTTCGGCTACCTTTTAGATTATCTTAGTTCTTTTTATTTTTACTCCTCTGAATGACTCATCTCCAATTTTTCTACTATAATTTCTTTTCTCATTTATTTTACTCCACCTACATTATTCATAAAAGTTACATTTTAGAGAAGAAGGAGAATATTATCATAGCCCATAAGAGACCCAAAGGGTAGAATGAGTTCCTAAAACCTCCCCATTATATAAATTAGTCCCCAGAACCGCGATCCATTTGGTTTCGTATGCATTAGTTTGTCTTTGATGTCATTTCTTCGGGGACGTCTACCTCTTTTTCTTGTTTTGAGAAAATAGGCTGGAGACTCCATTTTCTACATTTTTACCTCTCTGACGATGGCCAATTTATGTCTGTGGGAGCCTGCAAAAATTATATGAGTGGCAGAAGGGTATTTTCCCTCCTTAATCCTAGCACACATAAATTTCTCTTTCGGGGTGAACCCATGTCAAAAAATCCTAGATGGCCATAGTGCCGACTCTAGTGGGGTTTTATTTTTGTAGGACTATATTCTATTTACATGGATTTTTTTCTCTCTCTCCTTTATCTCCATTCTTACACATGTCCTCATATCATGATATTTATGTATATTCTTCTCCTTGTCATGATATTTTTCTTTCAATAAGACTTAATAACCGTCCTCGCTTAGCTTAGTGCCAAGATTGATAATCTTCAGGAAGGTCTCCAAGAGATGAAATGAAGTAGTGTTTAAACAATCAAGTCTCCCAAGATTGACATCGTCTTCCCCCTTTCCGTGGGTCCACAAGCACTAGAACATATGTGGGTTCCAAAAGAGTACCAATATGTCTCGCATATCCCACCTATTAATGGGCCACCTCCAGATCAGTTGTTGATGCCGAACCTCACCTAGTTAAAAGGGCTAATTTGTTAGTGCCTATTCATGTTGATCCCAAAGAGTAAGAATTGAACAAGGTCAAGGAAGACCTTAGATTGTTGTCTAAGAATTTTGGCCAACAAGATCTCAGGGAACTACGTGGATTACACCTACTTGTCTCCTTATACGTAATCTTGATTGCCATAAAAGTTCAAGATGCCAGACATTGAAAAGTTTGGAGGTAGTGGACCTTACATTGTACACCTTCGTAGGTAGTATCGTGTTATGACTCTACTTGGAGCATTCAAAGAAATAATGGCACAGATGTTCCAACAGACTATTAAAGAAAGTGATCTTCGATGATTCTTATCACTGGAAGAGTCCAAAATTCATAATTAGGAGGATGTATCTCGAGAATTCATGACCCAATACATATACAATGAGGAGATAGAAGTAACTCGTTAAGACCTTGTGATACTCGGGTAGAATCCTGGAGAATCAGTCAGCAGCATTATCAAAAGATAGAGAGAAAAGGTTGCTACCATAACAAACCGATTATACGAGGAAGAATAAGTGAGCATTATGAAGAACTTCCTGCTGCCTATATAAACCTCTATGGGAGACAGTACAACCCTAGTTTTAAAGCCCTATGGTAGGAAGGGGTCGATATCAAAAAAGGGGTTATAAATTAGAAAGTTGATTCTAAGCCAAAGAGGCTTATAGGGTAGTTCATTTGTCGAAAGTTTGAAAATTCAACTAACATTTCTATCTTAACCATCAATAACATTTCTCAACTTGCTAACTCATAGACACTCGAAGATCATCCTGAACCAGTCAAATAAGAATACACCGAACTTCATGCTCCCATATTAAAGGTTTACTAAGCTCTCCTGTCTCAAAATCACATCAAGCCTTTCGTACCTCGTCCATTACCAGACCCACTTCTAAGGAACTTCAAGCACGATGCTCGTTATGATTTCCACCAAATTATCAAGAACACCACTTACCACTGTTTCCACCTAAAAAAATTCATTAAAGGCCTCAGTGATAAGGGGTTATTGCTCCTCTAGCGAATTCTAAACCCAATACTATTCAAAACCCTTTTCTAACACAACAAATCAAGGTGAACGCCATTCTTCTAGAGGAACATCTAGATTTTCATCCTTCCATTAGAATTTGTCCCGTCAATACACCAAATCATCTATCAGTTCCCCAAAATCCCTCAAAAAATTTCCTTCTTTACTTTTACACCTGGAAAATGCATAAGACCAAGCCTTATTTATCATGATAAGGGCTTGTATCGTTGTCTGAATATGCTTGGAAATAAGGAACATGGAGCTACCAATTTTTTTGAATCAACTCATGGACTTTGGGATGAAATTACCACTAGTGATGACCCATGAAGAAGACAATTGTGAAAAGATCAACGATGTATGAAATGTTGGGAATGGGCATGGGAATCAGACGTTTGGTTTACTTCAGCAGAGGAATTTATCTTGGATATTATCATGTAAATCATGTCCGATGAGTTTGTCAAGGAGGAAGAAATATTTATAACTTCTAGACTTCTCATTATCCTAAGACTAAAGGGATACCTGGTTCCCTCTTTCTAGCATTTTTCCATTGAGTGGGAAGATTTATACGATAAAGTAGTTAAAGTCATATAGTGCCAACGGGAGGGGCGATGACTCAGATCCTTCAGACAACTCAGATAATGAATAGAATAGTAGGGATATCGGAACAATTACTCCCTTATATGGGTTAATGAGGTGTCCATTATGATGTAGGAGGATGAAGATACAAGATTTTAGTTATTTTTTGCATCCATAAATCACATGACCTGATATGTGTGTGTGTGTGTGTGTGTGTGTGTATGTGTGTGTGTGTGTGTGTGTGTGAATTTCTGTACGTATACGTGTGTGTATCTGTGTGTGTATGTGTATATGTGTGTGTATACGTGTGTATAATCTCAAACCCTTATTAATTATTTCATTATGTGTGTGTGTGTGTGTGTGTGTGAATTTCTGTACGTATACGTGTGTGTATCTCTGTGTGTGTGTGTATATGTGTGTGTATACGTGTGTATAATCTCAAACCCTTATTAATTATTTCATTGTGTGTGTGTATTTCCAAACCCTTGTTATTTATTTCATTGTGTGTGTGTATTTTTGTGTGTGTATTTATATCTGTATGTGTGTGTGTGTATATACGCGTGTGTCTTTTTGTATGTGTATGTGTGTGTGTGTGTGTGTGTGTGTGCATTGTGTACATAGGTGTGTATAAATAAGCATTGTGTGTATTGTGCCTGTATTCTAGAAAAAAAATACATATATATGATTAATGTTGGTTTAAGTTTCAAACTCGAGTAAATTTTAATTTAATGGATATTGTTGGTTTAATTTTCAAACTAGGGAAAATTTTAATTAAATGGATATTGTTGGTTTAAGTTTGGGGCTGAAATATAAAAAAATACCTCTCCATTAAAAAAATACTGGACTATTAAAAAAATACCAAACATAAGGGTTAATTTTAGGGATTGTTGGCTTAAATGACAGAAGTATGTATTCAAAACATAATAAATTAACGGTTGATGATTCATTAGAGCCATTATTTATAGGAATCATATCCACGCCCTCGTACACAATAACTAGTTAATGATTCATTAGAGCCATTATTTATAGGAATCATATTCACGCCCTCGTTCATTATTCTCAGGAAAAATGAGTCACGGTGATAATCGTTGGCAACAAGAGTATGAAAGGATGCAATTGGTCCGCACTCGTACGTCTTTCATTAATGATCCCCATAAAGTGGGTACTCAGGTTTATTGGTATGGGAATAGGAAGATCGAACAATTTAACTACCTTGTAAATCGCGGAGTTCATTTCCAGCAAGAGTACTTATTCGATCGTATTTTGTTTCCCTACCATAATGTCGGGATGAAGAAGTACAATATATATATATATATATATATATCGCGTATATAATCCCGATAGAGCACTGACCTTCCTTATGCTATTAGAGAAGGATGAAAAAAATTCACCCATTATGGATAGAATTACGTATAAAGAGCATTGACGAAGACTGTGATGTCTCATGACATATGAACGTCAAACTCGATCTTGTCAATAGGCTAAAGAGGGAGAGATTTCGAGTTCATGTCACCGACATCTATGATCCATTATAGATACGCTTCCTCCTAATTGTCCACGTGCAAAAATCCGTAGGTTTTTAAACACAAATCCATAATGGATGGAGATCAGACACATTGAACTTTTGTTACAGTCCTACCATGAACAGGTAGATTATAATATATGGTCAAAAAATTTATTTTGTTATTTATATTTTCATATTGAACTTTGAAATTATGCATTTATTATTATAGATACACATTTAACTAATTTATTTTTGTAGATAATGTCGGGCGGTAATGGAACCAACGCTCCAACCAACAGCAACCAACAACCACAAGGAGAATTCTCATCACCAATTGGTGAGCAATACTCAAATCCACCAATTGTCACTCCCCTACTCCACAAATTGTCCACTACCCTACTCCAAGTTGCAGTAGGCAAGGTACTCCTCCCACTAATCCAACATACACGCCCAATGCTCCTGAAACAGCCAGGTTAGTTGAGAGGAAGCCCATTAGATTCTCTCTTTTAGGAAATAACCCCACGGGGGATAAGAATCACGTTCATTAGTTTAAATCCCAGTGTTTATCCTTTTCAAAAATGAATGTGGGAGTGGGAGGAGCTGATAATTGGAACCTCGTAGATAAAGCTATTAAAGATGACATCTACGAGAAACTCAGCAAACGATTTTCATTTTCCTCCAACTCAAAAAATAAGGTGCTTTCTCGGGTTGCTGAACAACTCCGAACATATCGAAGAAACCTTAGGTAGAAGCATTTCCCTAAGGGAGCATCAAGCTCCGATATTTTGGCGCTCAAAGACAAAGTCCCTTCGAACGTTGAGATGCCAGTCTCTCAATGGAATGATTTTCTAGAGAATGAGTCGAAGGACTCCAAAATGCTGCAAAGGGAGAAAAACAAGTAGAATAGGGCAAAAAAAACTGATGTCCATCGACTTGGCTTGAAATCTTATGAAGATTTGAAGAACGAGTGGATGAGTGTTATGAAAGGTAGCCCGGATGAAGAAAAGACACCGAATAAGGCCAACTTATATGTGCATAATAGACGGGACAAAGATAAAAAATTCCCTCCACACTTATCCAAGACTCTAGAATCAATAGAGTTTATTAGTAGTCAGTTAGATTCAAGCTTAATCGATGATATTGATAATGATTCCATTGCACAAACCTTTGGGAAGGACCAAAAAGGGAGGACGAGAGGTTGGGGGTCGCATATGTCAAAAAAAAGAATCAAACACACCGCACCTCTCGTGGACGAGCTTTCTTCAGTTAATAATCATTTCGCGTCCAGCGATGATCGTCAATCTAGGACTAAAGGGGATATAGTGGGGCTTCTAAATGAATTGGGAGGTGTGAATAATAAACTTGCACATATTGTGTCCCTTTTAATCGGTCGTATTCCCCTGCAGCCCCCAATGCATCCTGGTTTCCCTCCATAGATGCCAGGGATTCCTCAAAATTTTCCTCGTTCTCCATTCCGCCCACACATTCTGATTCCTCCTTCAACATTCCATTTCTCAGTGCCTCAGCATGGAACAGGTCTTGGATCATCATCAACAACCCACGGAGACTATGGAGAGAAATATTATATACAGGACCTGAGCGGTAAATTTGTTGTTGGGATTTGCACGCTTATATCTAACGTCGTAGGAACTTTAGTACATAATTGACCTTTGCAACAGGGTGAGTGTCAGATCGTGGTTGATACAGTATATGAGGGTTGTGAAACTATTCCAATGCACGTCAACGGTAGAGAAGGGAATTTTTGGAAAAATTATGTAGACTCTGTTACCACTTGGCTAGTTTATCGCTTAATGAAGATGTAGTAATATTTTTGTTATGTTGTAATAATATCAAGAGACAAATTTATTTAATTTGAGTTTAAGTGGTTTTGTAATATCGTTGATTAGCGTGTACTTGTATTTAAGTTATTGCATAGTTTGATTGATTTGTACGTTGTTGACTATATTAGTGCTTTGCTTTGATACTATATTAGTGCTTTACTATGCAACATGATATTTATTTTATCATGTTAGCACAGGACTGCAATTTGAAGATTATATGGGGGGGACTGACCGAATAGCTAATAGTTATATTAAAGGCGTTCAAGAATTTATTAGATACGCTTTTAAGAACCTTAAAAGTGAGAAGATTCCGTGCACCCATTGTACAAACGAAAAATATAAATCTTTAGAAAATGTTGAGTTACATTTAATAATGTGGGGAATTTGTCAATATTATAACCAGTGGACATACCATGGTGAAAAACATGTACCTTAAGTACCTGAAGAATTATCGGTAACCGACCACGTAAAAGAACACCAATGAGTGGAAGTGGTAAATGATTCACGAACACATCATCCATTGATCGAACTAATTGACGATGCTTGCGGAGTCCACCATAGCCAAAACCACCAACATATGGAGACAGGTGATGCACACAATGAACAATTTGATACTGAACTACCAAGAGAACGAGAATATATATGGTTGAAAGTTGATGCGGCTAGACCATTGTATAAAGATTGAGATGAAGATTATTCGTTATTATATGCAATGATTGGTTTGCATAACTTGAAGAGTTAATTTGGCTTGTCTGGGAACATCGTAACCGAAATTCTTAAGTGGGTTAAAAAAATTCTCCCAAAAGAGAACACGTTACCAGACAATTATCCTACCATGAATAAGAGCTTGAAAGTTTTGGGATTGAAATACAAATATATTCATGTATGCAAGTATGATTGCATATTGTATCGCAATGAACGCAGAGAGAATGATGAATGTCCAGTATGCGGTGAGTCCAGATATGTCATTTGTAAGAAATTAAATGACAAACCTGCAAAACATCAAAAGAGCTCGTAAGTTCCACAAAAGGTTTTGAAGTATTTTGCACTTGGGCCACGATTAAAATGATTTTTTAGTGTACCATGGATAGCGGAGGCCATGACACGGCATACTCGATGCGAGGTGGGTGGTAAGATGATGCATCATTCGGTCGATTCACTCGTTTGGAAAATTTCAAATGCACGGCACCATGAATTTGCAAAAGAACCACGCAATATTTGTCTTGCAATCTCAACTGATTGGTTTAACCCTTTCGGTAATTTAAATACTAGTCAAAGTTATTGGCCAGTTCTAATGGCGCCTTAAAGTCTCCCTCCGACACTATGCATGAGAAAGGAGTTCATATTATTATCTTTATTGATACTCGGCCCGAAGGCTCCGAGTGATGGTATTGATATATTCTTATCCCCATTAATTGAAAAGCTTAAGAGTTATGGGATAAAGGCGTGATGGTGTTCGACTCTCACAAGGGTAAAGAGTTCACACTTAAAGCAATGGTGATGTGGGTGATCCATGACCTTTCTGCTTATGGGACCTTTTGTGGTTGTAATGTTCATGGTTATTATGGATGTCCCATATGTGGGGAGGAAACTAAATCCATTTGGCTACAACATAGTAGTAAGATGAGTTACATGAGTCATCATAGATTTCTGCCTACCAGTAACCCTTTAAGGAATGACAAGTCTAACTTTTATCCTATTGGTCATGAGCATCGTATGTAACCTGCTGTAATACCCCGTACTTTTATGCTATATTTAATTTCGGGATTTATTAAATTTAATGTGATGATTTATTTAATAAAAATCCGGAAATTAATTATGTTATAATTATTAACGTGACTAGAGTTAGTAATTATAAGAAACTTGTTGAATATTACTAATGAGAATAGTAATATATTATATTGGTTATATTGAATGTCATAGGTGTATTAAATGACTATTTCGGAAATTTAAGTCGGGACGTGCCCGTGTCACGTCGGAACTAATTATGTTAATTAAAAAAAGTGAATATTTTATAAGTTGTCCGTATGGTCGTTTTGAGTGCGCCAACGCGTCCGGAAGGGTCGAGATAGTCATAAAAGTGTACCCGGGGGTTTAGTTCCGGCCTCGGGGTGTTTTTAGGCCTAATTAGTGACCCGGGAGGGCCTTTTGGTCATTTTACAAAATAGGGTAATTAAACCCACGAATTTCAGCCATCCTTAGCAGCCATTTAAGTCATCCTTTTAGGGTTAGAACATTCAGAACCCTAGAATGGCCATTGGAGAAGAGAGGAGAGAGCTCTCAAGGTGATTCAAGGCCCAAAACACCACCGATTGCACCGCCGTCACCACCAACGCGTAGATCGCGAGGAGGAGAACGCAACCACACCAATATCAGCAGGAAACCAGACCTCTGAAATCCCAGGCAAGTGTTTAACTTGCGTATTTTCATTGGTGCAATAATCATATTAGTGTAGGAATGATTAGGAGTATAATTAAAGGAAGAAAACCCCAATTTTTTATAGGGATTTGCATGTAGAAATCGTTATAACCATATTCTGAAAATAATATGTGAAGTAGATGATCAACCCACGAATTTGTGATGTTATGTTAGAAGGAAATTTCTGAGAAAACTGATTAGAACAAAAGTTAAGAAAACTTAGGGTTCTTGATGATTAGATGAGATTTTAGGTTGTTTAATCATGTTTAATGATGGTTATATGCATGCTTAACGTTACAAACATCTGGAAATATATTACCATGATTGTAGTATAAGTTTTGGGACGATTAGTGTTGGAAATTATGGATTTGAATGAAGAATATTAGTCAAACCCGTAACTGCACTTCTGCAGAAATCGAAATACCTGTTTGATCGATCGATCGAGCCCCAGACGTCGATCGATCGACCCCTCCTGGCAAACTCTTTTTCCCCTTGTTTAATTAGTTGAATTAATTTACCGTGGAATATTTCTTGGGCATTATAAATAAAATGTTTTGGGATATAGAAGAGACCAGTAGGACATATGATTAAGTGTTGAGAACTTTATTATGAAATGATAATTGGGTTTAAGGGATAATTAATTAAGGAATGACGAACTGCGTATTTCAAGTGAGAGATTACAACGAATACCTACGATAGTGAATAGACGTCTACCTACTGAATTTGTTACTTGGATGGATAAAATCCACGAGTGTCACGTAATTAGTGAGAAAACCCTCCGAGTTAAGGTTAGAGACGAAACCTTATACGAAGTCTTAAAAAATGTAAAATTAAGGATAAATGTTGTAATTATGGGTAAGGAGAGTTACCTATATTAACATGATGAAATTGGTATATTTATATGATTGTGTGTACATATATTATATACATGTGAAAAACGTACCCTCGCTACTTGCTATCCCTGAGGTTACCGCGCTGGGACGATCTTATCCTGTGTTGCTTTATGGGGGATATTGATTCGTACCCTAGAAGATAGAGATCCTAGGTACGGGCTATCAGATTGATAATTGGACGGTCCTAAGAGACGTGTGGGTATGTACTGACCTCTTGGACTTGGAATCTATGCTTCGCCTCAACGTTGTTTTGTATATGTTAATACAGTTCGAGAGTGATTCCGAACTTGTATTTCCCTTTGTGTGAGCGATACGGGGATTGGATAGCAGAGTATGCCCGCACCATAGTTTAGTTGGGGTGCTGTTATATATGTATATTATACGAGTAGTTAATATATATATATATATGAGGTTATAAACTTTAAACTGCCTACTGTGATTTGTTAAGTAGAACATGGTTGTTGACTCAAATTATTAAATACTTGTTTTGTGAAAGTATGAGAAGACACTGGGAAACTTTATAATTTAATGAAGCTAAAACGAGAGGAGTGCTACATATTGAAAGTAACCTTTTTAAAACATTGTCATCGTTCGGTTTTGAAAACTTATGAGTAAGTTAAGATAAACAAAATTATTTGGGAAGGTTAGTACGATAGGCGTTCACATTAGAAGAGAGGTGAGAATTTCTTCAAGAGAGTGTCGAACTAATATGATTTGCATTGGCCTGTATCAATTTAAATACTTGTTTAACGTATTTTAAAATCAAACACACTATCGGGCCCTGACCCGTTTCTTTTTCTCTCTCTCTCTTTTGTATATATATGTATATTTTCAGGTGCCCAGCCACAGGGGCGTCTTGCTTAGGATCCTTTGAGAAGAACGAGCTGCAGCTTAGGTGGGAGTTGCAGGTCACTTGAGTAGACGGCTTCTGTTATTGACTCCACTCCTACTACTCTCATTTATTGGGCACGTGTCGCCCTTTTCATCATTTCATTTATCGTTGGGATTTTTATATTTCAGTTATTCCTGTATTGTTTTACGGGATTTATTCAGGATGGTTTATGATTTTTAGTTTTATTATGTTGACATTCGATTGACGAATGTATGGTTTTATTTTAGTTCATCTTGGTGTGATTCTATATCGTAGAAATGTTGTTTTGTATATAAATCTTTTCTTTAATTAAAATTTGGAAGTTTGTATGAAAAATGTTTTTGACACTTAGCTTAATTATTTAGGGTGTTAAATTGGAAAAAATTTTATCGACAGTGATGCTGAGAATGAACCAACTGTTTACCTTGATTTAATTTAATAAAGGAGTGATCGCCCGGTATTTAATTAGGCGGGGTGTCACAGGTGGTATCAGAGAATCAGGTTCTAGTGTCCATAGGATCTATACGGCTTATTTCGCTTTCAGCTTAACATTTTTGCTATAGAGCCCTATTTTTAGGATTTGTTGTATTCAAGTTTTTACGTTTAAGTCTTCAGTTAATTGAGATTCGATGATAACTGTAGACTGATAAATTTTGTTCACGTTTCAGATGCCTCCGAGACGTGCTCCAAAAGATAGGCGTGCCCAGGCCGAGCAACCAGCAGCTCCGGCACCAGGCACAATGAATGTTAATGAAGTGGCCGCCATAGTTGCTCAGGCGGTGAATGCTGCGATAGCGGTGATTCAGCAGGCTCCACCCCAGGTCCAGGCAGTGGCGCCAGTACCAGCACAGCTTCCATCTGCATGGGAGAGGGTTCGGGATGCTTTTCAGAAAGCACATCCCCCTGAGTTTACTGGTAGCTCCGACATTATTACGGTTAGCCAATGGAAGAAAGACATCCAGCGGCATCTTCGTATGTATGAGTGCACCGAAGTACAAAAGCAGTTATTGGCTTCTTTCAAGCTTGTGGGAGCCGCATTACAGTGGTGTGAGTCCACTACTACTTTGGAAGAGAGGGACACGGTCCCTATTTAGATGTTTTGGGAGCGGTTTGATCGCAAGTATTTTCCACCTGCAGTGCAGACGGAGATGAGGCGGAAACTACTAAATCTGAAGCAAGATAATCTTACTGTAGTAGAGTATAAGGAGGAGTTCACGAGACTTCTCACTATTGTGCCGGATGAGGCACCCACTGAGGGCAAGAAGATTTTGCTGTTCGTCGAGGGGTTAGCTTGGAGGATCCGTCAGCACCTTATTAGAAATCTATCCCTGAGTACTTTCACTGATGTAATCAATGCAGCGTTACTACATTGCCAGGATCACCGCTTCCACCTTCAGGGAAGCAAGAGAGTAGGAGAGTCCAGCCAGCAGGATAGGACCGGGGGTAATAGTACCGGTGGGGCACCAACTCATGGACAGACTCGTCAGCACGAGCAGAGTTCCCATCAGGGGGACCCTGCTAAGCGATTCCGTTCAGGTGATTCTAGGCAGGGATTTGGGGGATATAGGCAGGGCCATCAGGGTCAGCCTAGCCAGCAGGTCCAGCCTAATCAGCAGGGTCAGCACTGACAGCAGGGTCAGCAACAGGGCCAGCAGGGCCAACAGCGTGCACATCAGGGCCAACAGGGCCAATGGCGTGGAGGTAACGGCCAGCAGGGCCGTGGTCAGCAGGGACAGAGGGGAGGTAATTTCAGAGGCCGGTGTTTTGTGTGCGGCAAGCATGGCCATAAGCGTCAGGATTGCCCAGAGGGCGATAGGGCCCCACAGCAGCAGGGAGCCCGTAATGAGCCGCAGAGACCACTCTTCCCACCTGCCCTTCCAGCTCCAGCCCAAGCGCCAGCCCTACCAGCCATTCCAGCAGCTCCAGTGCAGCAGGGGCAACTGCAGTATGGACGTGTCTATAACGTCCACTAAGCAGCAGCTCCACAGGCACCACCCGCGATTGAGGGTATGTTTCATATCCATGGTACTATGGGTAAAGTTTTGTTTGATACGGGGGCAACGCATTATTTTATAGCTACGCATTTTGCGAAGTCCTTAGGATTATTAGCCACAGCAGAGAGCACCGTGACGTGTGTCGACTCACCACTGGGGAGTGGGTCACTTATATTCTTTATATGCCGGGGAGTAGGGGTAGAGATTGGTAGCTTGGTATTGCCTGTAGACATGCTAGTCTTAGACATGCACGAGCATGATGTGATCATTGGTATGGATTGGCTCGCATCTTATAGAGCCATGATTGATTGCTTCGGTGGGAGAATTGTTTTTGCCATTCCGTGGCAAGAGATGTTTGTAGTAGCGATGCCTCGCCCAGAGGGAGGTTCGATCGCTCATTTATATTACATTGAGGAGGATACCTCTAAGGAGGTTGTGATTCCTTTGGATTCGATCCCAGTTGTTACGGAGTATCCGATGTGTTTCAGGATATACCAGGCCTACCGCCCAGTCGTGAGATAGACTTCGTTATAGATTTATTGCCGGATATGAGACCTATAGCACGTGCACCGTACCGTATGGCTCCTGCAGAGATGCGAGAGCTACGAGATCAGATTGAGCAACTATTAGGTCAGGGCTTCATTCGTAGGAGTACCTCACCTTAGGGCGCTCCAGTCTTATTTGTAAAGAAGAGAGATGGTTCACTGAGATTGTGCGTGGACTACCAGGAGTTGAACAAGGTCACGATACGGAATAAATATCCGTTTCCTCGAATCGATGATCTGTTCGACCAGCTGAGGGGAGCAACTTTCTTTTCGAAGATAGATCTGAGGTCGGGGTACCATCAGCTACGTATTAGGGAGCAGGATGTTTCGAAGACTGCTTTCTTGACGAGATATGGGTCTTATGAGTTCCGGGTGATGCCGTTCGGACTCACAAATGCTCCAGCCGTTTTCATGGACTTGATGAACCGAGTATTCAGAGAATTCTTGGATCAGTTTGTCATCGTTTTCATAGATGACATTTTGATATATTCACACTCCGAGGAGGAGCATGCCGAACACTTGAGGCAGGTTCTTCAGACTCTACGAGAGCATCAGTTGTATGCTAAGTATGAGAAGTGTGGATTCTGGTTACGAGAGGTACAGTTCTTGGGGCATGTTGTTTCTGAGCAGGGGATTGCAGTTGACCCGAGCAAAGTGTCAGCGGTGAGGGAATGGGGACAGCCCACCACACCGATGGAAGTGCGTAGTTTCTTGGGGTTAGCTGGTTAGTACAGGAGGTTCATTCGGGGATTCTCCAAAATAGCGGGTCCGCTGACAAATTTGACTCGCAAAGGGGTACCGTATGTTTGGGATGATGCTTGTCAATTAGCTTTCGACGAGCTAAAAGACAAGCTTACTTCGGCACCAGTCCTTGCTTTACCAAAGCCGGGTGTAGAGTACCTGGTTTACACAGATGCATCCTTACGAGAACTTGGGGGAGTACTTCAGCAGGAGGAGAAGGCTATAGCTTTTTCTTCCTGCAAGCTTAAGCCGCATGAGAAGAATTACCCAACCCACGACCTGGAGTTAGCTGCGGTTGTCTTTGCATTAAGAATTTGGAGGCACTATCTATTGGGCGAGAAATTCCGTTTGTTCACAGACCATAAGTCACTGCAGTACCTGTTCACTCAGCGAGAGCTGAATATGCGTCAGCGCAGATGGTTAGAGTTTGTGAAAGATTACCAGTTCGACATACAGTACCATCCGGGGAAGGCCAACGTAGTTGCTGATGCGTTGAGCCGTAGACCGGTAGATGATGTAGCCGACGTTTGGAAAGCAAAGTGGAAGGAGTTGGGTCACCAGGACGCAGTAGCACGTTCCTTCTTATCCGTGATGTCAGTCACACCCGAGATTGTTACGAGGGTGATACAGGCACAGACCACAGACCCGTTTTGTCAGGAGCAGATTGTACGACTTCTAGCCGAGGGTGCTGAGTCCTATTCTGTTAGTTCGGATGGAGGGTTGCGGTTTAATGGGAGATTAGTGGTTCCAGAAGGAGCGGAGCTACGTCATGAAGTGATGACTCATTCTCATGGGTCCCGATTTGCAGTACATCCGGGAGGCGATAAGATGTACCAGGACATGAGACGACAGTACTGGTGGAGTGGGATGAAGAAGGACATCGCTGAATTTGTGTCCAAGTGTTCTACTTGCCAGCTAGTGAAGGTGGACCACCAGAAACCATCAGGATTACTTTAGCCATTGGAAATACCCGCGTGGAAGTGGGAAAGTATTTCCATGGATTTCATTACCGGGTTGCCTACATCACAGCGGGGCCACAATTCTATCTGGGTGATTGTAGACCGTTTGACCAAGGTGGCTCATTTTTTGCCAGTGAGGACAGATTATACCACGGGTCAGTATGCCCAGTTGTTCATCGCTGAGATTTTCAGATTGCATGGGGTGCCCCTGAATATTGTGTCAGATAGAGACAAGATTTTTGTGTCACGTTTCTGGGAAAGCTTTCAGGAGGCTATGGGTACAGAGTTGAGACTGAGTTCATCTTACCACCCACAGACAGATGGACAGACAGAGCGTACTAATCAGATGTTGGAAGATATGCTATGCATGTGTGTTCTCGATTTCGGAGGAGGTTGGGAGCCACACCTTCCACTGGTAGAGTTTGCTTATAATAACTCCTATTAGTTTACGATTGGCATGGCTCCATTTGAGGCTTTGTACGGCAGGCCTTGTCGTTCTCCAACTTGTTGGCTCGAGGTGGGGGACAACAAGTTATTAGGGCCAGAAGTGATTCAGGAGACCTCCGCGAGGATTGAGATAATCAGGAGTCGTATTCGGGTAGCCCAAGACAGAAGAAGAGCTACGCCGATGCGAAACGGTTCTTTCGGGAGTTTAATGTGGGAGATCAAGTGTTGTTACGTGTATCTCCTATGAAAGGAGTGATGAGGTTCGGGAAGAAGGGGAAGTTGGCTCCGAGGTACGTAGGACCATTTCCCATCATCGAGAGAATTGGGTCAGTAGCATACAGGTTGGGATTGCCAGAACATTTACATCGCATCCACGATGTATTCCACATCTCGTCACTGAGACGATATCTTCGGGATGATATGGCCCATACTCACATCGCGATAGACGAGATCGATTTACAGCCTGATAGCTCTTACGAGGAGAGACCGGTGGCTACCCTAGACTATAGTGAGAAGAGATTGAGGTCGAAGGTAGTTCCACTTGTGCGAGTCCAGTGGGAGCATCATAATGTGGAGGAATCCACTTGGGAGCGTGAGGCAGATATGCGCGAGAGATATCCAGAGTTGTTTTTACCAGGTATGCCTTATTTTTCGAATTTCGGGACGAAATTCCATTATTAGGGGGGAAGTATGTAATACCCCGTACTTTTATGCTATATTTAATTTGGGGATTTATTAAATTTAATGTGATGATTTATTTAATAAAAATCCAGAAATTAATTATGTTATAAGTATTAACGTGACTAGAGTTAGTAATTATAAGAAACTTGTTGAATATTACTAATGAGCATAGTAATATATTATATTGGTTATATTGAATGTCATATGTGTATTAAATGACTATTTTGGGGACTAATTATGTTAATTAAAAAGTGAATATTTTATAAGTTGTCCGTATGGTCGTTTTGAGTGCGCCAACGCGTCCGGAAGGGTCGAGATAGTCAAAAAAGTGTACCCGGGGGTTTAGTTCGGGCCTCGGGGTGTTTTTAGGCCTAATTAGTGACCCGGGGGGGCATTTTGGTCATTTTACAAAATAGGGTAATTAAACCCACGAATTTCAGCCATCCTTAGCAGCCATTTAAGTCAGCCTTTTAGGGTTAGAACATTCAGAACCCTAGAACGGCCATTGGAGAAGAGAGGAGAGAGCTCTCAAGGTGATTCAAGGCCCAAAACACCACCGATTGCACCGCCGTCACCACCAACGCGTAGATCGCGAGGAGGAGAATGCAACCACACCAATATCAGCAGGAAACCAGACCTCTGAAATCCCAGGCAAGTGTTTAACTTGCGTATTTTCGTTGGTGCAATAATCATATTAGCGTAGGAATGATTAGGAGTATAATTAAAGGAAGAAAACCCCAATTTTTGATAGGGATTTGCATGTAGAAATCGTTATAACCATATTCTGAAAATAATATGTGAAGTAGATGATCAACCCACGAATTTGTGATGTTATGTTAGAAGGAAATTCTGGAGAAAACTGATTAGAACAAAAGTTAAGAAAACTTAGGGTTCTTGATGATTAGATGAGATTTTAGGTTGTTTAATCATGTTTAATGATGGTTATATGCATGCTTAACGTTAGAAACATCTGGAAATATATTACCATGATTGTAGTATAAGTTTTGGGACGATTAGTGTTGGAAATTATGGATTTGAATGAAGAATATTAGTCAAACCCGTAACTGCACTTCTGCAGAAATCGAAATACCTGTTTGATCGATCGATCGAACCTAGAGCGTCGATCGATCGAAGGTTCGATCGATCGAGCCCCAGACGTCGATCGATCGACCCCTCCTGGCAAACTCTTTTTCCCCTTGTTTAATTAGTTGAATTAATTTACCGTGGAATATTTCTTGGGCATTATAAATAAAATGTTTTGGGATATAGAAGAGACCAGTGGGACATATGATCAAGTGTTGAGAACTTTATTATGAAATGATAATTGGGTTTAAGGGATAATTAATTAAGGAACGACGAACTGCGTATTTCAAGTGAGAGATTACAACGAATACCTACGATAGTGAATAGACGTCTACCTACTGAATTTGTTACTTGGATGGATAAAATCCACGAGTGTCACGTAATTAGTGAGAAAACCCTCCGAGTTAAGGTTAGAGACGAAACCTTATACGAAGTCTTAAAAAATGTAAAATTAAGGATAAATGTTGTAATTATGGGTAAGGAGAGTGACCTATATTAAGATGATGAAATTGGTATATTTATATGATTGTGTGTACATATATTATATACATGTGAAAAACGTACCCTCGCTACTTGCTATCCCTGAGGTTACCGCACTGGGACGATCTTATCCTGTGTTGCTTTATGGGGGATATTGATTCGTACCATAGAAGATAGAGATCCTAGGTACAGGCTATCAGATTGATAGTTGGACGGTCCTAAGAGACGTGTGGGTATGTACTGACCTCTTGGACTTGGAATCTATGCTTTGCCTCAACGTTATTTTGTATATGTTAATACAGTTCGAGAGTGATTCCGAACTTGTATTTCCCTTTGTTTGAGCGATACGGGGATTGGATAGCAGAGTATGCCCGCACCATAGTTTAGTTGGGGTGCTGTTATATATGTATATTATACGAGTAGTTAATATATATATATGAGGTTATAAACTTTAAACTGCCTACTGTGATTTGTTAAGTAGAACATGGTTGTTGACTCAAATTATTAAATACTTGTTTTGTGAAAGTATGAGAAGACACTGGGAAACTTTATAATTTAATGAAGCTAAAATGAGAGGAGTGCTACATATTGAAAGTAACCTTTTTAAAACATTGTCATCGTTCGGTTTTGAAAACTTATGAGTAAGTTAAGATAAACAAAATTATTTGGGAAGGTTAGTACGATAGGCGTGCACATTAGAAGAGAGGTGAGAATTTCCTCAAGAGAGTGTCGAACTAATATGATTTGCATTGGCCTGTATCAATTTAAATACTTGCTTAACGTATTTTAAAATCAAACACACTTTCGGGCCCTGACCCGTTTCTTTTTCTCTCTCTCTCTTTTGTATATATATGTATATTTTCAGGTGCCCAGCCACAGGGGCGTCTTGCTTAGGATCCTTTGAGAAGAACGAGCTGCAGCTTAGGTGGGAGTTGCAGGTCACTTGAGTAGACGGCTTCTGTTATTGACTCCACTCCTACTACTCTCATTTATTGGGCACGTGTCGCCCTTTTCATCATTTCATTTATTGTTGGGATTTTTATATTTCAGTTATTCCTGTATTGTTTTACGGGATTTATTCAGGATGGTTTATGATTTTTAGTTTTATTATGCTGACATTCGATTGACGAATGTATGGTTTTATTTTAGTTCATCGTGGTGTGATTCTATATCGTAGAAATGTTGTTTTATATATAAATCTTTTCTTTAATTAAAATTTGGAAGTTTGTATGAAAAATGTTTTTGACACTTAGCTTAATTATTTAGGGTGTTAAATTGGAAAAAAATTTATCGACAGTGATGCTGAGAATGAACCAACTGTTTACCTTGATTTAATTTAATAAAGGAGTGATCGCCCGGTATTTAATTAGGCGGGGTGTCACACCTGCTTGGTTTTCTAGTCAACAAATCGTGGAGAAGGTAACGGATGAAACTGCGGGGAATAGGTACGTAGGCAAACACCCCAAGTTTGTATACCTGAAGTGTAAATAATGGGGAGATCCCAACGACCCTACTAAAGCAAAACCATGGTCCAGACGATTAACATTTTTTTATTTTCCGTATTGTAAAGATCATAGTGTAGGGCATGTAATTGATGTGATGCACACAGAGAAGAATATTGCAGAACATCTGATAGGGACATGTCTGGGTGGATATCATTCAAAATATGGAGAGAGGGCCCACCGAGATCTAAAGGATATGAAGCTAAAGAAGAAACTCTGGTTAAATAAATATCCTACAACAGGAAGAATTTCTACCCCTCTGACTGCTTTCACTTTTACTACTAGTGAGAAGAAGATCCTCTTAGACACGTTGTTCAACTTGAAGACTCCAACTGGTTATTCTGGTAATATACGTAGGGTCGTTAACTACCAAGCAAATGACTTAAAATAGTGCAAGTCTCATGACTGGCATGTAATCACCCAATTAATCCCTCTGTTATTTCGGCATTGCTTCTCTGAACGCAAATATCTCTGTCGGGAAATTATGCAAATCAGTTTGTGTTTTACCCTAGTTTGTTCAAAAGTGGTAAACATAAGGAATATTAGAGCGGCAAAATCAACTTTAGCCAAGGCAGTTTGTGTATTAGAGAAATATTTTCCTGCATCGTTCTTCGATATCAGCGTCCACTTGTTTATGCATTTATGTGATGAAGCTTTATTATGTGGTCCCATTAGCTATCGTTGGATGTATCCTTTTGAGCGCTTGATGAAAACTTTCAAAGAACTGTGGAATCATCGTCATACGCTAGGGAATATATGCCAAAATAAGAGGTGAGGAGGTTCAATCCTTGTAGAGGAGTAGTGATCGAGGAGCCTGACGAGTTTGAGGATGAAGTACCATTTGGGAACCCTAAAGAGGTGAAACTCACAAATATACAATACGAGCAAGCAACTTGTTATGTCTTCGAATCACAAGATGAAGTTGAAGATAGAGAGAGTGAGTATCTATTGAATTCTTCTTCTTTGATTATATGTATTTTATATTTTACGATCTAAACTCTACAATTTACTCGTAGGAAGTACGAGAATGAAATTGCTCAAAATCAAAGGAGAAATTGCACGACAACTAATATTAGGGCATGGGTATCAAAAGAGGTAAACTTCACATCTTATGTGTGTATTTATTTATTCATGTGTGATAAAAACATGCCTTAATACAAATTCATTAATAAATGCATCTTCTAAAAAGAGGTGATGTCTCTTCCAGGCTTGCACGCCTAGCAAAAGGCAATAATTTCGTGCGAAAGAGTTTAAGAAATTCTGCATTAACGATTTTGATTTCATTTTATATCCATATGAGGAAAAACTTGTGATGCAAAATAGTGGAATATCAATTTCTGCCTTAACCACCTGTATTGCTAGCAAAAGTGATAAAAATCCAAAGAATACGGTGCTGACCTATTATGGGATAGTCCAACAAATCCTAGAACTTGTTACTTAGATTTCACAAAAATAGTATTCTATTGTGATTAGGTAAAGATGGAGGATACTACGAATGCTTGCAAAGTTGATCCTGACTCCAAACTTATTATGATAGATTTATCAAAGCGGAAGAGTAAAGATCACATAATCGACGAGCCTTTTATTTGTGCCTTTCAGAACGTAAATAAGGTATTCTACTCCAAGTGCATAAACGATGGCAATTGGTCTATTGTTGTGCATACACCAAAGGGTATGACTAATGAAGTGTATGCATTGAGGGCTCCAAAAGAGTTCCAGTCAGTTCTTGATGAGAACCCTAATTTGAAGGATCTTTTATTTGATTTAGAGGAAGATTGAGTATCAAAATATTATTTTAACCTTGTCAATCTTATTTGTATCCTATTTTGATATTGACATTGTATTAGTTCTTTACTTTGATGTATGAATGTTTAGTTACTTTTACAAATGTTTAATATGATTTATGTAAGTTAACTTTCGATAATATGTTATGCTCAGTCGAATATTTAGTTACTTTCACATGACTTTATTTAATGGCCTTGTTGGATCGCAGGAATCAGGTACTCTTTAATTTAACTGAAGTAGTTATATAATTGATATGCATTATCTTTTAAATATTTTAGATATATGGGATAATTATTGGGTTTTTTTTGTTTGACCATTGGATAATTATTTGTTGTTGGCTTGTTGTTGGATATTATGATAGAAGGAGTACGGGATAGTTATTGGTTTTGTTTGGTTTGGTTGTTGGATAATTATTGGTTGTTGACTTGTTATTGGATAGTGTGAGTTACTTTGGTCCCGTGCGAGGTGTTCAAACATATTTAGGGGCTGTAGGGTGGGTGTTAAGGGGTTTCCCCTCTAACGACACGTTTTCAAGCCTAAGTGTGGATTTTCTCAAATAATCGTCATATTCTCAAACTGTGGGTCCCGTGATCACGTGATCGATTCCTGTTAGTTACATTGGTCCCGTGCACGGTGATCACTCCCCTAAAGGGGCTGCTTGGAGGGCGCTAAGGGTTTCGCCCTCTAACGGAACGTTTTCAAGCATAAGTGTGGATTTTCTCAAATTATCATCATTTTCTCGAACCAGGGGTCCTGTGACCACGTGGTTAGTTCCTGTGAGTTAAATTGATACCGAAAGAGGTGTTTTCACCTCTCACGGGGCCGTTTGGGAGGTGCTTCTGGTTTTCTCCCTCAAAAGGTATGTTTGGTAAGAAAATTTGAACAATCATGGCACGAGAACACTAGAACCGTGCTCTGAACGGTCGTTGGAGTTTTGTCTGGACAGTGTTTGGACCAGCGAAGCTACTTAGTCTCCCAAGACAATGATTTATGCACAGTTAGTATAGCCATGGCCCAAAGCCGTGACAACATTTAATGCACAATAAGTATAGTTAAGGCCCATAGCCGTGATAATATTTAATGCGCAACAAGTATAGTCACGGCTAATAGCCGTGATAATATTTAATGCACAAAAAGTATAGTCACGGCCAATAGCCGTGATAATATCATATATACATTAAGTTTGGTCATGGCCTTAATCCGTGACAAATATGGATTGCCTAGAGAACTGGTCACGGTGGAAGTTCATGACCACATGTTCTTTAATCATGAAGTGGTCACGGATTGGGTCGTGACCACGCATACAATTAGGGTCAGGGCTATGGGTCGTGACCACATCTATGACTATGTGAGATCCGTGACCAGGCTTTGGGTCAGGGATTTGGGCCGTGACCGTTGGAAATAGTCATGCCCAATTTGGTCACGGACTAAATTCGTGACCCACCCTTCCTGGTCAAGGAAAAAATTCGTGACCATTAGCCCAGTTTTGGTGTAGTACACTTTTCCTATCGACAAAAGGGTACTTTGCTTAGCCAGCAAGCTGAGGGCATGACGATAGGCAGGAATAAAGTATGCCGATCGATTGACCCCCTAACCCTAAGATTTTACTATTTAAGGATCCCATGACCTCATTCCTAAGGTCCCCTTTTTCGAATAAGAAGAGCCCCTACATCGAAATTAGTGCATTGTTGGTCCTAAAAATATCATTTTCCGATTAATTTCTCCACCTTTCCTTACATCACTTTCACCCCACCTTTTCCACCCATCACTCCACCACTTTACCATCAGTCCATCACCATAAAAACCAGCCCACTTTACCTCAAAATTCAATAGCAAAGTTTCGTAGAAGGTCTACTTCTATCTTTTGGTAGCTCATTTAATAAAGGTCATTTTTCACACTTTCTTACTTTTAACATATTTTTTTTCTTAATTTTTACTTTCTCACCCTTAATAAATTCCTTTCTTATTACTTATATGTAGAAAACATAGTTTCATAGATCCAAAGCCAAAAAAAGGGTTTAATCTTTATATATATACCAAATTAGCATTTTCCTCCCCTTTTTCCACACTTTCTACACTTGTACACATTTTCCAACAAACTAAAAGAAATTATAGTTTTGGGTTCATGGGTTAAATCACATCCTTGCGTGTTATCGAACTATGTGGACTTTGATGTTATTCATTATAGTTTTGGATTCATGGGTTAAATCCTCTTTTCTTATTTTTTTTTCATTTTATTCATTATCACATTTATTAGTATTGTATGTATATATACATGTATTAGTTTATATGTTCATAGCAATCCCGTCAAACATGCATATTCATTTCCTCATAGTGAATCATGACCCGATGTGTTGCTCACATTACATCCTATTTTCATATGTTTTATTCTTTTTCATTTTTGCAATCCCATGAGACAGGCATATCCATTTCCTTAAAGTGGATTATGATCCCGTGTATTTCACATAGCATAGCCTTTCTCTTTATTATATTTTTAGTGACCCCGTCAGACATGGGTATCTTACTCCTCGCGATGGATTATGATCCAGTGCCCTGCTCACATTTCAAATACATTTTAGATCATCTTTATTCTTTTCATTATATACTCCTCCGAAGGACTCATCTCCGTATTTTCTATGACGTGAGGATGACAATTTATTTTCTCATTTATTTCACTACACACACAATATGCGCACAAATTACATTTTATAGAAAAGGAGAATATTATCATAGTCCATGAGTGACCAAAAGGGAGAAATGGGTGCCTAACACATCCCCATTTCGTAACTTAATACCCGACCAGTGATCTATTTTGTTTCATATACATTAGTATGTCTTTTCTTTGGAAACGGTTACATCTTTTGCTTGTTTCGATAAAATAGGTTGGCGACTCCATTTTAATGTTTTTACTTCTTTGACGACGGCCAATCTATGTCCATGAGAGCCGCCCATGAAGATCGCACAAGTGGAGGAAAGAGGACTTTCTTCCTTGATATCCGCAAGCAAAAATTTCTCTTTTGGGGGTGAACTCGTGTTGGAAAATCCCGGATGCCCACATGTAGTACCTCATAACTCACGATAATACTTCACGACATAAAATAAAACATCTAATTAATTATTTTATGCCTAGTATCATATAGTCCAACATAGTTAATTAATTTAACCGATTAATTAAATATAACATGCGACACAAACATCTCACATAACATGCAAATGTAATCACCATCTAAAAATGCATTTTATTATTACTAATTTTCTCAAGTAATAATTAGGTTCAAATTATTAATTTATTCTCATAATTAATAACCAAAGATAAATATAAAAAATACATAGTATTACATAATTATACCAAAATTTGAATTTGCAACATGCTACACAATATCCATGTAGTTTGTAGGATAAAAAAAAATATTAACTCAAAAGATATTACCTATTCATTCACTTTTCAAAACTCAATAACTTTCTTTTTGTTTAATATTTTTGACGTTCCGTGCAGAAATAGGAAAAAAATTATAAAAAATATTATAAATATGCGAAGGTAAAAGATACTAGAGGTGCCAATATGTAGTCTTTCTCCACATAATATATATGTATGATGACTTATAATCCTAAAGTTTCAAATACCCTAAGTTATCCTAATATCCAATCTAAGCAAATATGTTTGCTCAAATAACTTTTGTAGTGTATTGCTTGAGTCATTGTGTACAACCTAATGGCTCGGGTTCAGGGTATTTTAAAGGAGGATGCTTGGATGGAAAGATTGTCATTATAGCTATAATAATGATCACAAAAACACAAGAACATAAATATTCATAATGAGATTTAAAATAAAGGTTTAAACCTAAAATTGAAGAGGAATATAGTCCTTAATACGGGTAGAGTTTCAAACCAGTATATATCAGATAAGAGGTTATCATAAACTAAAAAATACAAAAGTTAACTAGAGTTCTCTGACATGCAATCAGTTTAGGTGATGGAGATTCATCAAATTTTCATGAAACTAACTCTAGGTAACTAAAATAATCTTAAGAATCAAAATTAATTCCATCATAGATAATTATTGAGTAAAAACAAAAAAAAATCCACCAAAGTTAGACATTTTTTTTATTATCAAAACCTACCTTTAAATGAAGGAAATAGGCTTACCTAATGATAAATAAGTATGATTGATGTTAAATGTTTGAAGAACACACTTGAATCAAGAAAAATAAGGCACCAAAGACTTTGACAACTTTAATGAGTAAGATAGATGAAAGGTTGCTGATGTGAAGAGTCTTTAACTGAGGGTTTCAAATTTTTAAAACTCGATTAGCTAACACGAAGGAAGCTTTGTAGGTGGCGAGACACTTCGCTAACGCGGCAACAAGGCTTCACTAGTCGCATTGCTAACTATAATTTTTTCTCCTTTCATTGAAGCGAGGAAGCTTTTCGCGGGTCACGCCTGTTCCTAGAGCTTTTTTAGTTCCTTTTTCTTATTGCAGCGACCTAACTTTCGTAGGTTGCACCTTCTTTTGTTGTGGCAAAATCCTTTTTCACGGGGCGTGCCAGGGACCCGAAAAATTGGTTGTTCCAATTAAAATGTAAAAAAACCCAAGTACAATGTAACCATGTACATTAATATCTATATCTAAAAAAAATTTGATTAAAGATCAGAACATATGCATTTAAACATCGTAATCAAGGTTTATCGTTATATCACATACATTGAATAGAGATAAGTAATAAATTAAAGGCTTAAAGCATTTGTAAGTTCGATTAATCATATGATGTAATGCATATAACTCACGTGAAGAAGAAAAGTGAACACGGTTGAGCCTTTGAGATGTGAATTTGAGATGTTAGACTTTCGATATGTCATTAAGTACTTTGATAGTGACTTTAAGATGTTAGATATGTTGTATTACGTAATTGAGTTACATATTGATTGGACTATTATTATTATTGCCATAGATGTTGACAAACTCATAATAATTCATTATGATAAGTATTTAAGTGACTTAGTATTACAGGAGGCTATGGAATGGTTAGGTGAAATGTGTTCAGGGTTTCTTTATTTGAATTACTCCCTCGACATTGGGTCCCACCGATTGTGAAGTAGTTCTTATAATATCGGGTCATAATTAAATCAATTAAAAACTAAGATTATAACTTAAGCTACGCATATTGGTTAATAAACTAATTTAACAAGATAATTGACTTATAGAATATGTTCACTTTTGGGTTCATTCTCAGCACACTTAAATAGTCTGGTTTGAGCTAATAATAATGGAATATTGGTCCATTGAGTTGGTATATGGGTTGGGTCAATTTTTAGTCCATTTCATACTTGTTTTGAAACTTTATAATTGAGGCTATTTGGGGGCTTAAGCCTAATTTCGAGTTTGATGATTTTATTAACGTAATTAAAATAACCTATAACACTTACAACATATTGGGAGAACCCTAGCTGCTAAGATAGAAGAGGGAGAAGACTAGCTCTGGAGACTTGGGGATGGAGAAACCTGAATTTGGAGAATTGGGCATTTATTCTACAGTCATCCTAAGGCATAAGAATATAATTAGGTTTTGGATATAGTAATACTAATATGTTAAAATCTGATAATAAAATCATATGATATGATTTGTATATACAATTAAATCTAATTTTGTGACTAAAATTAATCTTATAATGAGCCCTTGTTTTGTATTGAATAACTCTTGAACCTTTGTCAATGAATCAACTAATTAACCAATGAATCAATGTAATCTGACTTTAAAATAATAATATATAAATCATATAAGTTATAATCTGTAAAGGCCTTCATTTATTGTGATAATTGTTTAAAATTAAGTTAATTGAATTGTTCTTGTGTAGAAGATGAAGCTAGGGTTACTTTTAAAAATTATGTTATTAGACCTTTAACTGAGTTATTAATAATCTAAAACTTATAAAAACATGTTGCTAGTATATCGATTGTCTATAGAGGACATGGACTAATTTTGAGGTATATAAGTGTGACGAGTTGGAAGTTCTTGAATATGGCCGCAAAGGAAGAAAATAAGAAGAATATCAAGGCACTGGGCCCGCCGGATCGATCCATCCCAGGCCCAAATTGATCCATCCCTGAGTGTTGTTTAGGTCAGGTTGGTTTGAGGGAATTTTGATTCAGGTTTTGAGTTGGGTGTAGTTTAGGGACTTTAATTCAATTAAATTAAATATAAGGGCGGTTGGTTTAGGGAATAATACCTAGTTTAGAAGCCTTTGGGTTCATGTCAAAATTTGTAATGTCGGTTAACATTTTATGATTATATAGATCCTATATTAAGAGAGAAGAAAATTTTAACCCATCGAGTCGGGTAGTTGCTAATTTAGAATGATTATATAAATAATATGTGTGGGACGATACCCAGACTTAAGACCCTTGGGGTTTGGGGTAAAATTTATTTAAATTTCTAATGTTAAGTGTGTGTAATAACATGAAATAAAATAGATTATTTGTGTAACCCAATTGAGACGACTTTGATGCCGAATTGCTTTTATTATGTGAATCATAATAGGGGTGCGTCTGTACTTATGGGTAACGTACTAGGATGGATTTTATGTGACACCCCACCTAATTAAATACCCGACGATCACTCTTTTATTAAATTAAAATCAAGGTGAACAGTTGGTTCATTCTTAGCATCACTGTCGTAAAAATACTTTTCCAATTTAAACACCCTAAATAATTAAGCTAAGTGTCAAAACCATTTAAAACCTTATTCTCATTTTATTAAATCCGGTTATAAAACCTTAAACCATTAACATCTAAAGAGTCACACATTAAGAATAAAAATAGAATTGAACATACGCGAATTTAATCATCAATAATAAATCCCAATATTTACAACACTACAGTAATAAATCCCGAAATAAAGGTACTGAAAGTAAAAATTTCAATCTCTGACAATACCAACTAAATAATAGAAAGAGGGCGACACATGCCCCTGCTGGATAAAACTGAACTAGGAGTAGAATCAAATGGATGAAGTCGTCTAAACAACAGGCCTGCTGGTACTGGCGCCACTGCCTGGACCTGGGGTGGAGCCTGCTGAATCACCGCTATCGCGGCATTCACCGCCTGAGCAACTATGGCGGCCACTTCATTAGCATTCATTGTGCCTGGTGCTGGAGCTGCTGGTTGCTCGGCCTGGGCACGCCTATCTTTTGGAGCACGTCTCGGAGGCATCTGAAATGTGAACAAAATTTATCAGTCTACAGTTATCATCGAATCTCAATTAACTGAAGACTTAAACGTAAAAACAGGAATACAACAAATCCTAAAAATAGGGCTCTATAGCAAAAACGTTAAGCTGAAAGCGAAATAAGCCGTACAGATCCTATGGACACTAGAACCAGATGCTCTGATACCACCTGTGACACCCCGCCTAATTAAATACCGGGCGATCACTCCTTTATTAAATTAAATCAAGGTAAACAGTTGGTTCATTCTCAGCATCACTGTCGATAAAATTTTTTCCAATTTAACACCCTAAATAATTAAGCTAAGTGTGAAAAACATTTTTCATACAAACTTCCAAATTTTAATTAAAGAAAAGATTTATATACAAAACAACATTTCTACGATATAGAATCACACCACGATGAACTAAAATAAAACCATACATTCGTCAATCGAATGTCAACATAATAAAACTAAAAATCATAAACCATCCTGAATAAATCCCGTAAAACAATACAGGAATAACTGAAATATAAAAATCCCAACAATAAATGAAATGATGAAAAGGGCGACACATTCCCAATAAATAAGAGTAGTAGGAGTGGAGTCAATAATAGAAGTCGTCTACTCAAGTGACCTGCAACTCCCACCTAAGCTGCAGCTCGTTCTTCTCAAAGGATCCTAAGCAAGACGCCCCTGTGGCTGGGCACCTGAAAATATACATATATATACAAAAGAGAGAGAGAAAAAGAAACGAGTCAGGGCCCGAAAGTGTGTTTGATTTTAAAATACGTTAAGCAAGTATTTAAATTGATACAGGCCAATGCAAATCATATTAGTTCGACACTCTCCTAAGGAAATTCTCACCTCTCTTCTAATGTGCACGCCTATCGTACTAACCTTCCCAAATAATTTTGTTTATCTTAACTTACTCATAAGTTTTCAAAACCGAACGATGACAATGTTTTAAAAAGGTTACTTTCAATATGTAGCACTCCTCTCGTTTTAGCTTCATTAAATTATAAAGTTTCCCAGTGTCTTCTCATACTTTCACAAAACAAGTATTTAATAATTTGAGTCAACAACCATGTTCTACTTAACAAATCACAGTAGGCAGTTTAAAGTTTATAACCTCATATATATATATTAACTACTCGTATAATATACGTATATAACAGCACCCCAACTAAACTATGGTGCGGGCATACTCTGCTATCCAATCCCCGTATCGTTCACACAAAGGGAAATACAAGTTCGGAATCACTCTCGAATTGTATAAACATATACAAAACAACGTTGAGGCGAAGCATAGATTCCAAGTCCAAGAGGTCAGTACATACCCACACATCTCTTAGGACCGTCCAACTATCAATCTGATAGCCCGTACCTAGGATCTCTATCTTCTAGGGTACGAATCAATATCCCCCATAAAGCAACACAGGATAAGATCGTCCCAGCGCGGTAACCTCATGGATAGCAAGTAGCGAGGGTACGTTTTTTGACATGTATATAATATATGTACACACAATCATATAAATATACCAATTTCATCATGTTAATATAGGTCACTCTCCTTACCCATAATTACAACATTTATCCTTAATTTTACATTTTTTTAAGACTTCGTATAAGGTTTCATCTCTAACCTTAACTCGGAGGGTTTTCTCACTAATTACGTGACACTCGTGGATTTTATCCATCCAAGTAACAAATTCAGTAGGTAGACGTCTATTCACTATCGTAAGTATTCGTTGTAATCTCTCACTTGAAATACGTAGTTCGTCGTTCCTTAATTAATTATCCCTTAAACCCAATTATCATTTCATAATATATTTCTCAACACTTAATCATATGTCCTACTGGTCTCTTCTATATCCCAAAACATTTTATTTATAATGCCCAAGAAATATTCCACGGTAAATTAATTCAACTAATTAAACAATGGGAAAAAGAGTTTGCCAGGAGGGGTCGATCGATCGACGTCTGGGGCTCGATCGATCGAACCTTCAATCGATCGACGCTCTAGGTTCGATCGATCGATCAAACAGGTATTTCGATTTATGCAGAAGTGCAGTTACGGGTTTGACTAATATTCTTCATTCCAATCCATAATTTCCAACACTAATCGTCCCAAAACTTATACTACAATCATGGTAATATATTTCCAGATGTTTCTAACGTTAAGTATGCATATAACCATCATTAAACATGATTAAACAACCTAAAATCTCATCTAATCATCAAGAACCCTAAGTTTTCTTATCTTTTGTTCTAATCAGTTTTCTCCAGAATTTCCTTCTAACGTAACATCACAAATTCGTGGGTTGATCATCTACTTCACATATTATTTTCAGAATATGGTTATAACGATTTCTACATGCAAATCCCTATCAAAAATTGGGGTTTTCTTCCTTTAATTATACTCCTAATCATTCCTACACTAATATGATTATTGCACCAACGAAAATACGCAAGTTAAACACTTGCCTGGGATTTCAGAGGTCTGGTTTTCTGCTGATATTGGTGTGGTTGCGTTCTCCTCCTCGCGATCTACGCGTTGGTGGTGACGGCGGTGCAATCGGTGGTGTTTTGGGCCTTGAATCACCTTGAGAGCTCTCTCCTCTCTTCTCCAATGGCCGTTCTAGGGTTCTGAATGTTCTAACCCTAAAAGGCTGACTTAAATGGCTGCTAAGGATGGCTGAAATTCGTGGGTTTAATTACCCTATTTTGTAAAATGACCAAAATGCCCTCCCGGGTCACTAATTAGGCCTAAAAACACCCCGAGGCCCGAACTAAACCCCCGGGTACACTTTTCTGACTATCTCGACCCTTCCGGATGCATTGGCCCACTCAAAACGACCATACGGACAACTTATAAAATATTCACTTTTTAATTAACATAATTAGTCCCGACGTGACATAGGCACGTCCCGACTTAAATTTCCGAAATAGTCATGTAATACACCTATGCCATTCAATATAACCAATATAATATATTACTATGCTCATTAGTAATATTCAACAAGTTTCTTATAATTACTAACTCTAGTCACGTTAATAATTATAACATAATTAATTTCCGGATTTTTATTAAATAAATCATCACATTAAATTTAATAAATCCCCAAATTAAATATAGAATAAAAGTACGGAGTATTACATACTTCCCCCCTAATAATGGAATTTCGTCCCGAAATTCGGAAAATAAGGCATACCTGGTAAAAACAACTCTGGATATCTCTCGCGCATATCTGCCTCACGCTCCCAAGTGGATTCCTCCACATTATGATGCTCCCACTGGACTCGCACAAGTGGAACTACCTTCGACCTCAATCTCCTCTCACTATAGTCTAGGATAGCCACCGGTCTCTCCTCGTAAGAGCTATCAGGCTGTAAATCGATCTCGTCTATCGCGATGTGAGTATGGGCCATATCATCCCGAAGATATCGTCTCAGCGACAAGATGTGGAATACATCGTGGATGCGATGTAAATGTTCTGGCAATCCCAACATGTATGCTACTGGCCCAATTCTCTCGATGATGGGAAATGGTCCTACGTACCTCGGAGCCAACTTTCCCTTCTTCCCGAACCTCATCACTCCTTTCATAGGAGATACACGTAACAACAGTTGATCTCCCACATTAAACTCCCGGAAGAACCGTTTTGCATCGGCGTAGCTCTTCTGCCTGTCTTGGGCTACCCGAATATGACTCCTTATTATCTCAATCCTCGCGGAGGTCTCCTGAATCACTTCTGGCCCTAATAACTTGTTGTCCCCCACCTCGAGCCAACAAGTTGGAGAACGACAAGGCCTGCCGTACAAAGCCTCAAATGGATCCATGCCAATCGTAAACTGATAGGAGTTATCATAAGCAAAATCTACCAGTGGAAGGTGTGGCTCCCAACCTCCTCCGAAATCGAGAACACACATGCGTAGCATATCTTCGAACATCTTATTAGTACGCTCTGTCTGTCCATCTGTCTGTGGGTGGTAAGCTGAACTCAGTCTCAACTCTGTACCCATAGCCTCCTGAAAGCTTTCCCAGAAACGTGACACAAAAATCTTGTCTCTATCTGACACAATATTCAGGGGCACCCCATGCAATCTGACAATCTCAGCGATGAACAACTGGGCATACTGACCCGTGGTATAATCTGTCCTCACTGGCAGAAAATGAGCCACCTTGGTCAAACGGTCTACAATCACCCAGATAGAATCGTGGCCCCGCTGTGATGTAGGCAACCCGGTAATAAAATCCAGGGAAATACTTTCCCACTTCCACGCGGGTATTTCCAATGGCTGAAGTAATCCTGACGGTTTCTGGTGGTCCACCTTCACTAGCTGGCAAGTAGAACACTTGGACACAAATTCAGCGATGTCCTTCTTCATCCCACTCCACCAGTACTGTCGTCTCATGTCCTGGTACATCTTATCGCCTCCCGGATGTACTGCAAATCGGGACCCATGAGAATGAGTCATCACTTCATGACGTAGCTCTGCTCCTTCCGGAACCACTAATCGCCCATTAAACCGCAACCCTCCATCCGAACTAACAGAATAGGACTCAGCACCCTCGGCTAGAAGTCGTACAATCTGCTCCTGACAAAACGGGTCTGTGGTCTGTGCCTGTATCACCCTCGTAACAATCTCGGGTGTGACTGACATCACGGATAAGAAGGAACGTGCTACTGCGTCCTGGTTACCCAACTCCTTCCACTTTGCTTTCCAAACGTCGACTACATCGTCTATCGGTCTACGGCTCAACGCATCAGCAATTACGTTAGCCTTCCCCGGATGGTACTGTATGTCGAACTGGTAATCTTTCACAAACTCTAACCATCTGTGCTGACCCATATTCAGCTCTCGCTGAGTGAACAGGTACTGCAGTGACTTATGGTCTGTGAACAAACGGAATTTCTCGCCCAATAGATAGTGCCTCCAAATTCTTAATGCAAAGACAACCGCAGCTAACTCCAGGTCATGGGTGGGGTAATTCTTCTCATGCGGCTTAAGCTTGCGGGAAGCAAAAGCTATAGCTTTCTCCTCCTGCTGAAGTACTCCCCCAAGTCCTCGTAAGGATGCATCTGTGTAAACCAGGTACTCTACACCCGGCTTCGGTAAAGCAAGGACTGGTGCCGAAGTAAGCTTGTCTTTTAGCTCGTCGAAAGCTAATTGACAAGCATCATCCCAAACATACGGTACCCCTTTGCGAGTCAAATTTGTCAGCGGACCCGCTATTTTGGAGAATCCCCGAATGAACCTCCTGTAGTAACCAGCCAACCCCAAGAAACTACGCACTTCCATCGGTGTGGTGGGCTGTCCCCATTCCCTCACCGCTGACACTTTGCTCGGGTCAACTACAATCCCCTACTCAGAAACAACATGCCCCAAGAACTGTACCTCTCGTAACCAGAATCCGCACTTCTCGTACTTAGCATACAACTGATGCTCTCGTAGAGTCTGAAGAACCTGCCTCAAGTGTTCGGCATGCTCCTCCCCGGAGTGTGAATATATCAAAATGTCATCTATGAAAACGATGACAAACTGATCCAAGAATTCTCTGAATACTCGGTTCATCAAGTCCATGAAAACGGCTGGAGCATTTGTGAGTCCGAACGGCATCACCCGGAACTCATAAGACCCATATCTCGTCAAGAAAGAAGTCTTCGAAACATCCTGCTCTCTAATACGTAGCTGATGGTACCCCGACCTCAGATCTATCTTCGAAAAGAAAGTTGCTCCCCTCAGCTGGTCGAACAGATCATCGATTCGAGGCAACGGATATTTATTCTGTATCGTGACCTTGTTCAACTCCTGGTAGTCCACGCACAATCTCAGTGAACCATCTCTCTTCTTTACAAATAAGACTGGAGCGCCCTAAGGTGAGGTACTCCTACGAATGAAGCCCTGACCTAATAGTTGCTCAATCTGATCTCGTAGCTCTCGCATCTCTGCAGGAGCCATACGGTACGATGCACGTGCTATAGGTCTCATATCCGGCAATAAATCTATAACGAAGTCTATCTCACGACTGGGCGGTAGGCCTGGTATATCCTGAAACACATCGGATACTCCGTAACAACTGGGATCGAATCCAAAGGAATCACAACCTCCTTAGAGGTATCCTCCTCAATGTAATATAAATGAGCGGTCGAACCTCCCTCTGGGCGAGGCATCGCTACTACAAACATCTCTTGCCACGGAATGGCAAAAACAATGCTCCCACCGAAGCAATCAATCATGGCTCTATAAGATGCGAGCCAATCCATACCAATGATCACATCATGCTCGTGCATGTCTAAGACTAGCATGTCTACAGGCAATACCAAGCTACCAATCTCTACCCCTACTCCCCGGCATATAAAGAATATAAGTGACCCACTCTCCAGTGGTGAGTCGACACACGTCACGGTGCTCTCTGTTGTGGCTAATAATCCTAAGGACTTCGCAAAATGCGTAGCTATAAAACAATGCGTTGCCCCCGTATCAAACAAAACTTTACCCATAGTACCATGGATAGGAAACATACCCTCAATCGTGGGTGGTGCCTGTGGAGCTGCTGCCTAGTGGACGTTATAAACACGTCCATACTGCAGTTGCCCCTGCTGCACTGGAGCTGCTGGAATGGCTGGTAGGGCTGGCGCTTGGGCTGGAGCTGGAAGGGCAGGTGGGAAGAGTGGTCTCTGCGGCTCATTACGGGCTCCCTGCTGCTGTGGGGCCCTATCGCCCTCTGGGCAATCCTGACGCTTATGGCCATGCTTGCCGCACACAAAACACCGGCCTCTGAAATTACCTCCCCTCTGTCCCTGCTGACCACGGCCCTGCTGGCCGTTACCTCCACGCCATTGGCCCTGTTGGCCCTGATGTGCACGCTGTTGGCCCTGCTGGCCCTGTTGCTGACCCTGCTGTCGGTGCTGACCCTACTGATTAGGCTGGCCCTGCTGGCTAGGCTGACCCTGATGGCCCTACCTGTATCCCCCGAATCCCTGCCTAGAATCACCTGAACGGAATCGCTTAGAAGGGTCCCCCTAATGGGAACTCTGCTCGTGCTGACGAGTCTGTCCATGAGTTGGTGCCCCACCGACACTATTACCCCCGGTCCTGCCCTGTTGGCTGGACTCTCCTGCTCTCTTTCTTCCCTGAAGGTGGAAGCGGTGATCCAGGCAATGTAGTAACGCTGCATTGAGTACATCAGTGAAAGTACTCAGGGATAGATTTCCAATAAGGTGCTGACGGATCCTCCAAGCTAACCCGTCGACAAACAGTAAAATCTTCTTGCCCTCAGTGGGTGCCTCATCCGGCACAATAGTGAGAAGTCTCGTGAAATCCTCCTCATACTCTGCTACAATAAGATTATCTTGCTTCAGATTTAGTAGTTTCCGCCTCATCTCCGTCTGCACTGCAGGTGGAAAATACTTGCGGTCAAACCGCTCCTAGAACATCTGAATAGGGATCGTGTCCCTCTCTTCCAAAGTAGTAGTGGACTCCCACCACTGTAATGCGGCTCCCACCAGCTTGAAAGAAGCCAATAACTGCTTTTGTACTTCGGTGCACTCATACATGCGAAGATGCCGTTGGATGTCTTTCTTCCATTGGTTAACCGTGATAATGTCGGAGCTACCAGAGAACTCAGGGGGATGTGCTTTCTGAAAAGCATCCCGAACCCTCTCCCATGCAGATGGAAGTTGTGCTGGTACTGGCGCCACTGCCTGGACCAAGGGTGGAGCCTGCTGAATCACCGCTATCGCGGCATTCACCGCCTGAGCAACTATGGCGGCCACTTCATTAGCATTCATTGTGCCTGGTGCCGGAGCTGCTGGTTGCTCGGCCTGGGCACGCCTATCTTTCGGAGCACATCTCGGAGGCATCTGAAACGTGAACAAAATTTATCAGTCTACAGTTATCATCGAATCTCAATTAACTGAAGACTTAAACGTAAAAACAGGAATACAACAAATCCTAAAAATAGGGCTCTATAGCAAAAACGTTAAGCTGAAAGCGAAATAAGCCGTACAGATCCTATGGACACTAGAACCTGATGCTCTGATACCACCTGTGACACCCCGCCTAATTAAATACCGGGCGATCACTCCTTTATTAAATTAAATCAAGGTAAACAGTTGGTTCATTCTCAGCATCACTGTCAATAAATTTTTTTCCAATTTAACACCCTAAATAATTAAGCTAAGTGTGAAAAACATTTTTCATACAAACTTCCAAATTTTAATTAAAGAAAAGATTTATATAGAAAACAACATTTCTACGATATAGAATCACACCACGATGAACTAAAATAAAACCATACATTCGTTAATCGAATGTCAGCATAATAAAACTAAAAATCATAAACCATCCTGAATAAATCCCGTAAAACAATACAGGAATAACTGAAATATAAAAATCCCAACAATAAATGAAATGATGAAAAGGGCGACACGTGCCCAATAAATGAGAGTAGTAGGAGTGGAGTCAATAACAGAAGCCGTCTACTCAAGTGACCTGCAACTCCCACCTAAGCTGCAGCTCGCTCTTCTCAAAGGATCCTAAGCAAGACGCCCCTGTGGCTGGGCACCTGAAAATATACATATATATACAAAAGAGAGAGAGAGAGAAAAAGAAACGGGTCAGGGCCCGAAAGTGTGTTTGATTTTAAAATACGTTAAGTAAGTATTTAAATTGATACAGGCCAATGCAAATCATATTAGTTCGACACTCTCTTGAGGAAATTCTCACCTCTCTTCTAATGTGCACGCCTATCGTACTAACCTTCCCAAATAATTTTGTTTATCTTAACTTACTCATAAGTTTTCAAAACCGAACGATGACAATGTTTTAAAAATGTTACTTTCAATATGTAGCACTCCTCTCGTTTTAGCTTCATTAAATTATAAAGTTTCCCAGTGTCTTCTCATACTTTCACAAAACAAGTATTTAATAATTTGAGTCAACAACCATGTTCTACTTAACAAATCACAGTAGGCAGTTTAAAGTTTATAACCTCATATATATATATATATATTAATTACTCGTATAATATACATATATAACAGCACCCCAACTAAACTATGGTGCGGGCATACTCTGCTATCCAATCCCCGTATCGCTCAAACAAAGGGAAATACAAGTTCGGAATCACTCTCGAACTGTATTAACATATACAAAACAACGTTGAGGCAAAGCATAGATTCCAAGTCCAAGAGGTCAGTACATACCCACACGTCTCTTAGGACCGTCCAACTATCAATCTGATAGCCCGTACCTAGGATCTCTATCTTCTAGGGTACGAATCAATATCCCCCATAAAGCAACACAGGATAAGATCGTCCCAGCGCGGTAACCTCAGGGATAGCAAGTAGCGAGGGTACGTTTTTCACATGTATATAATATATGTACACACAATCATATAAATATACCAATTTCATCATGTTAATATAGGTCACTCTCCTTACCCATAATTACAACATTTATCCTTAATTTTACATTTTTTTAAGACTTCGTATAAGGTTTCGTCTCTAACCTTAACTCGGAGGGTTTTCTCACTAATTACGTGACACTCGTGGATTTTATCCATCCAAGTAACAAATTCAGTAGGTAGACGTCTATTCACTATCGTAGGTATTCGTTGTAATCTCTCACTTGAAATACGTAGTTCGTCATTCCTTAATTAATTATCCCTTAAACCCAATTATCATTTCATAATAAAGTTCTCAACACTTAATCATATGTCCTACTGGTCTCTTCTATATCCCAAAACATTTTATTTATAATGCCCAAGAAATATTCCACGGTAAATTAATTCAACTAATTAAATAAGGGGAAAAAGAGTTTGCCAGGAGGGGTCGATCAATCGACGTCTGGGGCTCAATCGATCGAACCTTCGATCGATCGACGCTCTAGGTTCGATCGATCGATCAAACAGGTATTTCGATTTCTATAGAAGTGCAGTTACGGGTTTGACTAATATTCTTCATTCCAATCCATAATTTCCAACACTAATCGTCCCAAAACTTATACTACAATCATGGTAATATATTTCCAGATGTTTCTAACTTAAGCATGCATATAACCATCATTAAACATGATTAAACAACCTAAAATCTCATCTAATCATCAAGAACCCTAAGTTTTCTTAACTTTTGTTCTAATCAGTTTTCTCCAGAATTTCCTTCTAACGTAACATCACAAATTTGTGGGTTGATCATCTACTTCACATATTATTTTCAGAATATGGTTATAACGATTTCTACATGCAAATCCCTATCAAAAATTGGGGTTTTCTTCCTTTAATTATACTCCTAATCATTCCTACACTAATATGATTATTGCACCAACGAAAATACACAATTAAAAACTTGCCTGGGATTTCAAAGGTCTGGTTTCCTGCTGATATTGGTGTGGTTGCGTTCTCCTCCTCGCGATCTACGCGTTGGTGGTGACGGCAGTGCAATCGGTGGTGTTTTGGGCCTTGAATCACCTTGAGAGCTCTCTCCTCTCTTCTCCAATGGCCGTTCTAGGGTTCTGAATGTTCTAACCCTAAAAGGCTGACTTAAATGGCTGCTAAGGATGGCTGCAATTCGTGGGTTTAATTACCCTATTTTGTAAAATGACCAAAATGCCCTCCCAGGTCACTAATTAGGACTAAAAACACCCCGAGGCCCGAACTAAAACCCCGGGTACACTTTTCTGACTATCTCGACCCTTCCGGACGCGTTGGCGCACTCAAAACGACCATGCGGACAACTTATAAAATATTCACTTTTTAATTAACATAATTAGTCCCGACGTGACACGGGCACGTCCCGACTTAAATTTCCGAAATAGTCATTTAATACACCTATGACATTCAATATAACCAATATAATATATTACTATGCTCATTAGTAATATTCAACAAGTTTCTTATAATTACTAACTCTAGTCACGTTAATAATTATAACATAATTAATTTCCGGATTTTTATTAAATAAATCATCACATTAAATTTAATAAATCCCCAAATTAAATATAACATAAAAGTATGGGGTATTACATTTATCCAATAACCCACATTCACAACATTTATCCTTATTTTCCCATTATTATTTATTAAGTATAATGGTTCGTTTCTAACTTTAATTCGAAGGGTTTTTCTAACTTACTACGTAACCCTCATGGACTCTATTCTTCCAAATGTACAATTCAGTAGATATCTATTTATGTTCCAACGTAACTCTCTCTTATGTGTCTCTCCCCTTTAATATATACTTACATTATCCCTTATGCAAAATATCCCAAAAATATAGATTTCGCCTTACATTAAAGGATTTTGAATTTTATTTTCAAAGATGAGAATTTCAAACGGTTTCGAAATCGGAATTAAAATGGAGTTTTAATTGAATCTTTATTATCTCTAAGAGTCCTCAAAACATAAAACTATCTTAGCAAAAAAAAAATATTAAAAAATATTGAACGGTCCGATCGAGTTGAATTTTTTTTCTGTAGCTTCCTCTCGTCTTCAACTAATTCTCTGTAAAATTTCATCCAATTCCAAAGGGTCCGATCGTCCGGAATAATTTTTTTTTTTTTTGTATCTGATTAGAACTCTTTTCTTAATCAAACTCTTAATCCTTTACATGACAAAGGGTTTCCAGAATATCATATAAATCATCACTACATGAAAATTTCCCATCTCAATTTGGGTTTTTCTTCCATAAATCTCATCCTAATAACTCCTAAACTAATATTGATGATGCATCAACGAAATAAGCAAGATAAACACTTACCTGGGATTTTCAGAAATCTGTTTTGGTGTTGAATTTGGCGTGGTTGCGTTCCCCGTCTCGCGATCTACGCGTTGGCGGTGGCGGCGGTGTAAACGGATGAGTTTTGAGCCTTGGAATGCCTTGAGAGCTCTCTCCTCTCCTCTCCAATGGCCGTTCTAGTGTTTTGAGTTATCTAACCCTAGGAGATAACCTAAACATTTGATATAACCCCTTTAATTTTCGTGGGTTTAATTACCCAAAAATACAAAATGACTAAAATGCCCTCCTGGGTACTAATTAGGCCTAAAAACGCCCCGAGAACCAAATCAAACCCCCGGGTATACTTTTCTGACTATCTCGGCCCTTCCGAACGCATTGGCGCACTCAAAACGACCATACGAATAACCTATCAAATATTCACTTTTATTAATCCACATTTAGTCCCGACACGACACAGGCGCGTCCCGACTTAAATTTCCACAATTGTCATTTTATTCACACGTGACAATATTATAAAAATAAATCTCATATATTACTATACTCATCCAGTAATATGCAAAAAATAATATATTCCCAATAATTACTAACTCTTGTCACGCTAGTAAATATTTAAAACAACATTTCAGATTAAAATTAAATTAATTTATCTCAATTAAACTTAATAAATCCTTAAATTTAAAAGCCATGAAAATACGGGGTATTACATTTTATGGGGCACATAAGACGTTGACCATACTTGGTATTCTTGGTGATGGATACGGGCTTTACCTAGGTTCATTTACCCTTATCCTACGTGTTGAGGTGCTTCTATCCCGAACTGGTACGATGGGGTCGGATACTCTCATATAGCCTTGAGTATGGGTTCATGCGTTTGGTGTGATGGCGTAGTGATTCCCCTTATTATTATTATTATTATTATTATTATTATTATTATTATTATTATTATTTCTTTGAAGCTATAGGGTTGGGATATCCTATATCTATAACTATTAGTGGCATGAGTGATCCCCGAAAGCATAGGTGTAGGCCTTTATACTTTGCATTTCGAGTTATGCGTAGTCCTTTATGATTTGATGTGGGTTGAGAATACTCACCGACATTCGAGATTGTGTGATTTTCCATTATCTTGTACTTTGAGATGAATTTACTATATATGACTATACCTAATATTTGTACACTTGCGATTATGACTTGGGAATATTTATATAAAAAATATACTAGAGACATATATACTGAACTATGACTCAGGAATTTTAAAGTCTGATACACTAAAGATGTATATCTAGAAACATAACATGGAAATGTTAAACTAAGGGAATACTATGTAAGTAAGTGTATACTATTACAGTAAGATTTACTTAATTAATAGATGCACTTAATAATGCTAAAGTAAAGAATATTTAATTAAACATGAATCTAAGAATGTGAATAACTTTTAGGAGTGGGATTAATATTGCATGCTTATTTAGGTGGTTTGGGGTGGGATGACTTAAATCAACTTAAATATTGGAGGAAGATGTGTTATTATTATTCCGTCCCAAATGTAGTTATATTCCTATGAACTATATACTTGTTAGGATTAATCCTCTTCGTGGAACTGTTTTTATAGGTCTTAGGTCGCGGTCACCGTCGCGGACTTAAGCTGTTTATTAGAGGAGTTTTTCCAGCATTAGTTCTAATTATCATTTCCTAGGATGTAGGTATCGAGCGTGTAGCACATTTGCATTCATGTATTCTGTTATATTTCAGTTTTTTCACACAATTGTATTTATTTAGTTTTTCCATGTCACAAATTGTACGAGATATATTTATTTATATTGGTGTAATTATTCAGAGTTGGGTTTTGTACCATTGATATTTATTACATTCTAGTGATGTAATCATATTCTATTATTGTTAGATGGTAAAATAGATTCTTTTAATTATTCATCGCTTTATTATTTGGCATTGTTCAGTTAGCTATACGGTTCGGGAGATAATTATCAAGAGAAAAGGTAGTGGATTGAGTTTTCCATTGCATCAACTTTTGTCGTCCTCAACATTTGCTATCTTGGATACTTTTGGGGTTGTAAATGTTATTTAATTTTTGGATATTTTGATGTAGCTAGATATATATTTTGTAATAGAATCATAACTAGTTTTTGGTTGTGGATATTTTAATGTAGCAAGTTAGTGATATTATGAGTTTTCGACTATGAATATTTTCTATTTGAAATCGAAAATATTTTCGATAAATGTGTTGATTTTTCACTAATAAAATATATAGGTGTGTATGTTGGGCATTTTTTTTATTTTTAAATTTAAATATATGTGTCAGTTGTGAAAAAACTCACATAAATTGTTTAAAATTGTGATAAATGTGCATGTGTTAATCATAATTTTTTTCAAAAGTGTGATAAATATAAGATGAATATTGCAGATTTTGTTTTTTTTTGAAAAATTGACATAAATGAAATTTCTTTTATCTCAATTTTATGAACATTTATGGCATGGCTTTATATGTCAGTTTTTAACTGACATAAGAGACTATTTTTATTGTAGTGTACCGTTCCATTTATCTCCTTATACATAGGATTTTATAAATTACTTGACTCCCGTGATTTTTATATTAGATTTGATCAATCTATTTATGGATTTTATGAGATTTCAAACAAATATACTTTTAAAAAATCTACTTTCATGTTTATGATGAAAAGTCTCATTTCCCTTCAAAGTACATATAAAATATTCAACTAACGCTTTTATGCTCCTCGATTTAAAAAATTTATAGTTAGAACCTTTCACACTCATATTCTTGGTGTTACCCAATTTTGGATATATATAATCCTTTGAGACAACACTTATCAAAATTATTTCATGTGGCGACTTTCTTCATCTCTCATAATTCTTAATGATATTGCATTTTTCAATTCAACCACAACCATGAAGAAAAATCTCACATGAACAAAGCATAAAAATGACACTTCTTTTTTCAAATCACAACCATTTTGAAAACCATGAAGCACAAATCAAATTTCTTTGTTTTAATCTTTCGATAGAAGAATGCTCAATAATGTTGTGCAGTGTCAAGTGCATCGATTTTATAGTAACTTCTTCGTATTTATCAAGCTTAAGAGTTTTAATACTTTAAAGCTTTATATTTCCATTTCGAGAGTATATAAACATAACTGATTATAAATATCATATGCAAGAGTTTATGCATTAATCTAGCATTGTGAGACAATTAACCCACAAGAAAATGATTAACACTTGTTTAAAAAAATACTCAATGTTGATGAACAAACACAATAAAAGGAATATGATGATCCGATGATCGAGATATGCATTCTAAGAGCTCTAGGAACATCAATAAACCACTTTATCTATTAGAGGTTGCGGGAACCATCATAGGATACCTTACGATCTTTAAATATATCCTATATATATTATCCTTCCTAATCCATATTTGATTCACATGTGGCAACTTGGATTTAGGTTGGACGATGGACCAATTTTGATTTCCTATGTCCTTCTTGTTGTGAGCATGACGAGCATATTTTCCTTGCATACCTTCCCGATTATTTCTAACAAAACTCCTACTCACCCTAGATTTACTTGAATATAAGGTTGGATTGAGTAAATAGAAAAATTCTACTTTATGACAATGTGTATCCTTAAGTAGTTAGGGATGTAGAAACACCAGATTGAGCGTTAGAAAAAATCTTCTCAAATTTTGGAGAAATAAGAGAACTATCCTTCAAATTATTCATAACACTATATTTCTCCATATTTTAAAAACTTTTTGAAATAGGTTTGAAAAAATGTTATTCATTTAATGTTGAAGTATTGCTATGAAATGTAACTCCATTAGAAATTCCATCTTTGCTAAAATCTGATCCATTAATAGTTGTTCCAATCGTTATCAAAAGCTTGACATTAGATTCTTCGCAACTTTAAAATTTCTTTGTTAAAGTGTCCAAAGAAACTTTCATAACATTTCTATCATTTTTCAAGGTGGAAACACATTCATCTTCAACCAAAGGTAACTTCTTATCTTCAACAAGTTCGTCAAGAAATTTTAAGAAATCATTAAGGGTTCAAGGACTTTATATGGATTAAAATACACAAATCTCATCAGTTTAGGACTTCACCTCTGGATCAATTTTTTAAATAATCAACCATTAGCCTTAAAAAACTAGAGTAACATGAAGGAGGTTTGGGAATGACGCATATATGGTTCAATCTAACACAAATCTACAAACGAAGATGTTCAAAATTGCTATTGTCACTGAGCACATTGACGAAATATAAGAAGTGCATAAGAGGTTAGGAGGTAGAACAATTAGTAAGGAAACAATAAGGAGATTAACATTGGAGGAGGTGATGATTTTTCATAAGACGCTAGGACCAATCATATTTAAGTACGTGAAGAGTGAGGAGTTACACAGGCAGGTGAAAGAGACTGGATCTAATAAGTTCAATCGCCTTTCCACTGTTTGTAATGTGGAAATAGATGGCATGGGTACTCTCTCAATAGATTGTAATAACAACCAGGCGGTATAAAAGATTCCAGTTAAAAGGATGTCTAACCAAGTTAGGGATCAGAACCCTAAACCAGAGAAGATAAAAATAGTTTTACAATGGGTGATGTAGTTTTGGGAAAAAATCATGGTCATAGAGAATATGGGAAACCCATGGAGAAACAAAATGTTGTTAGGGCCAAAACTTACAATGTAACAATGTACATTAAGGTCCACATATAAAAAAAACATTGATTAATGATCAGAACATACACGTTTAAACATCATGATTAAGTATTATGGTTTTGTAAGGAAAATTTTTTGATAGAGTCAATCTATATGTATTTTGGCTTATTTCATATTTGTACAAAACCTTTGAGTCATAGGTTAGGACTTGAGTGTGTTGACCTATGGTGTGTTTGATTGAAGATGTAGCGATGAAGTATTAGAAATTATATTAATCGAGCCATGTTTTGTGCCATGTTTCATCTTCATTTTTCGAGAATCTCTCAAGTATGAATGTATATATTTTTTTCTCATTGGATGTTGTTTTATAAAAGTTTGTTTGAGGGTTTCTTTCAAAATAATTTTTAAATGAAGAAATATTTTTATTCTTTTTATCCTTCGAATGAATTTATGTAGTTCATTCAAACAAAATGGCAAAATCATTGGAATGATGTACAAATGAAGTTTCTTTATCCCCAGATTAAAGTTCGTTTGAACCTAGTTTGAAGCCAGTTCACACAAGATTAGTTGCTCCCTTGAACAAATTGATTTTTAGTTTGAATGAGATATACAATTTCGTTCGAGTGAACTCCTAATTTTTTTTTCGAGTGAACCTTCAAAATTTGTGTCGACTCAAAAAAACATGTTTTCCATATAAAGGGTCTTGGCATCAGTTTTTAAGAGGATTTTTGGAAAAAATAAGTTTTCTATACAATTCCAAAAGGTCTCCAAACCCTAGTTTCACCCATCTTATTTAAGATTCATAATTCAATACATATATGCTTCAAGATTGTAAGATAAATATTTAATAATTTCTCATAGCTTAGGCTTTTGGGTAGTTTTGGCGTATCTCGTTATAAATCGACATCTCAAACCGAACATTCGCATTATCTCCAAGTTCATTCAAATATTCATTAGTGATCGAGCACCGTTCTAAATTTGTCACCAACACTTTATGGAGGTATAAAACTTGTGGTTGTTCATAAATTAATATAAATTATATTCTGGTATGCTTGAATTTCAAATCGAGGCTTTTTATAAAAAGGAATTTAAAAATAAATTTTTTTGGTCTCATTCAAACGAGATTGAGTCTTGTTCGAATGAAATGCGTGATTTTGTTTGAAACAGCATCAAACGAGACATCCCTACCTAGATAGAGAATTCCTATTTGAAGCTCATGAAAAGGCAGTTCGAATAAAAAGAGGGTTTTATTAGAATGAAACGACATGTCTTTGAACGAAAGTATTACTTTACGTTCAAACAAGGTCTAATTTCATTCGAACGACCCCGCTGTCTCGAAATTCATGATTTTGTTATACAAACTTGTTTTCTTTAGAAATTCTCAAGAACTTTGGCGAAAATGAATTTCCAGTACCTGTTACAAAAGTTCTCACTTTTGGTTTATCAAAACCACTCTTAATTTTACAAATCATACATCCCCATATGTGATTTGTAAGATTTATGAAAACCTTGTTTCCATACACCTTGGATAAACCCTTGGATAGTCTATCTCTATGAATGACTTGTGGAATTAAGGTTCTACTACTGAAGAAGAAGAAGAAGAAGAAGAAGAAGAAGAAGAAGAAGAAGAAGAAGAAGAAGAAGAAGAAGAAGAAAAAGGTTGATTGGTGGATAATGAGGGAAGTCCACTTTATGTGGATAACACTGGACTAGGATATATTCTGTAGAATATTTTAAAACTATACTCATTATGCTTAGTCGTTCAAAGTAGTCTGTAAGTCGACTGTGTCTAACAAATTCTCTTTAGTGATAAATAAAAGGTTCTGCTCTGAAAAAGGATTTTTCCTTACTTCTTTGTATACTTTCTTATTTGGTTTGACTCATTTAATTTAGACCACATCTTTGAATGCACACTAAATTAATTCAAAGATAAAATTTGATAAAATTTAATTTGTGTGTGGTCGGCCTAATATACGAATCATTCCATATAATTCTGGTTTTATCAAATTCGTATCAGAACAGGTTACACTAAATTTTTTTATAATCCTTTAAAATTTTAGATTTTATGTATACCTTGTATAATAGGATGTCTGTCTTCGATGGGTCAAATTATGCTTACTGGAAAGCTAGGATGAGGTCTGCTTTAAAATCTATTGATGAAAGAGTGTGGATTGTATGTGAAAGATGGTGGATACCACCCACTGTAACCAACGACAATGTCGAAAGTCTTAAACCCGTCACTGCTTGGCTGTAGGATGAATTTAAATGGAGAACTTTTAAATCATGCGGTTTAAGTGCCATTTCTGGAGCCGTCGCCCCTGAATAGTTCTGTCGCATTATGACGTGCACCATGTCTAAAGAAGCTTGGTATAGCCTCCATCTCACTCACAAGGGGAGCAATGATGTGAAAGAGTCTAAGTTTAAAAACCTCACCACACAGTTAAGACTATTACCACGCTAGAGTCTAAGTCTTTCGATAAGTTTTATGCACGTTTATGAGACATAGTCAATATTAGTTTTAATATGGGTAAGAAAATTCCTGAGACGAGAGTTGCAAAAAAGATTTTGAGATCCGTGTTAGTCAATGTTTTGAATTTTTGGGGAATTTTAAATACTCTTAGGTTCGAAGAACTCGTAGGAGACCTTCAGACTTAAGAAATCAACATGTTTTTCAAAATGGTTAAGATAAAGGAAATAACAATTGTTTTGAAAGCTTATGCTAAAAATAATAAAGAAAAAGTTTGTAATTCTGAGTTTGAGTTTAATTTTGAGCTTGACGATTTAGCCCTTTTTGCGGAAAATTTCAAAGAATTTCTCAAATTTAATAAAGAAAATTCTTCCAAAGAAAAGATTTTTGAGATAAATAATGAGAGCAAGAATGTTTGTGAGAAAGATGAATTGAGATGTTATGAGGTGAGGGGAAGGGATATAAAGCCCATGAGTGTGCCACTATGATAAAGAGATAGGGCAAGAAAGTTGAATCTAAGGCCACTCTTAGCAATAATGACGGCGAGTCAATGGATTCCAAGAATGAATCACCACATGAATGAAACTGCATTTATAGCAAGTCACGTTAGCACTTCTAGTTTGTCCTACATCGATGAGGATATTTCTAAATGTGAAAGCCTCGATAATGTTTCGAATCATTCTAAAGAGAGTGGGAGTGAGGAAGAGAATGTGAGTGAGGGAGAATGTGGACTCTAAAAAGCCTTTAGTGATATTTCCACCGAGACTTTAAAAAAATATAATAAAGATTTGTCTCTTAAGGTGTTTGATTTAGAGAAGGAAGTGAAAGTTTTGAGAGAGTGTGAGGCATCAGCGAGTCAACTAGAAAAGGTGAAAATTTCTTTGTGTGAGAAGTTAATTATTATAGGTAGGGAGAAAACTAATTTAACTAACATCGTGGCTAGTCTTACGAGAGATATTTAATCTTCATTGGAGACTAGTGAGAAACTTGAAGCCTGTGTATCTTAACTCGATATTGATCTCAAACGTTCCCAGAGGTTAAGGTCATGACGCTGCATCCACTTTCCATGAAAACTTTTTTTGTTATAAAAATCCTTTTTATATTTACAAAATAGGACTTCTTTCGAACAAGGTCTAATTTCATTTGAATGACCCCTCTGCCTCAAAATTCATGATTTTCTTATAAAAATCTATTTTGTTAACAAGTTCTCAAGAAATTAGGCAAAAACGAATTTCTAATACATGTCACAAAAGTTCTCACTTTTGGTTTATCAAAACCACTTTTTGTTTTGCAAATCATACATCCCTATATGTGATTTGTGAGATTTATAAAACCCTAATTTATATACACCTTGTATAAACCCTTGTAGAGTCAATCTCTACAGCTGACTTGTGGAACTGGGTTTCTACTGCTAAAGAAGAAGAAGTTTGATGTATGGATACTGATGGAAGATTGCTTCCAGTGGATGGCACTGGACTGTGTCGTATTCTGTAAAAGATTTGAAGACTTTATGCATTATACTTAGTCGTTTTAAGTAATCTGTAAGTTGACTATGTCTGTCAAATTATCTATAATTCTGAATAAAAGGTTTTGCCTTGAAAGTGGATTTTTCCTTACTTCTTCGCATACTTGTTTGTTTGGTTTGACGTATTTAATTTGGACAACATATTTGCATGCACACAAAATTAATTCAAAGGTAAAATTTGGTAAAATTGAATTTGTTTGTGGTTGGACTAATAAACAATCCCCACTTTATCAGAGAGCATTGGTTAAATAATAAGGTTTAATACTCTTCACATATGATTATTTGTTTCATATAGTGGAATATGTAGTTGTTGTTATTTACACATGAATGACTCCATGTTGTGGTGTTGAAGTGAAGAAGCGGTAGAGTCCTTGTTTAAAATCCATGATGTTTGATGAGGCTTGTTAGTGAATACCGGGGTATGTGTGGACTCACACAGTATAGCAGCTGCACGGGTAGACTCCTACATGTAAATATGTGGAGGTTGAGGAACGAAGAGCGTCAAAGATTGCTAGGGCATCAAGTCTATCTTGTAAGTCTACTTCCGTGTCCTTTGTAATTCCATACATAGTGAAATTGTATGGTTGGACCGTCCGAGGTTTTTTCCGCGGTGGGTTTTCCTCCTACATAGGCGTGTTATGCTTTGTTGCTTTATTTTATTCTTGTTCTCACCTAGACGCATGTTTTAGGACAAGATCAAATTTGGTAAATAATTTAACACAAAAATTGTTTAAAATTAGTGCTTAGTTTAATTAGGTTAATTAATTTGAATTGAAAAATAAAATTTGGGGGATATTTATTTCTTAAACCATCTGTTGATACCAAAATTAGTATGCTGATATAGACGAATCACAAGAAGACACGTGTCGATCTATGTGGCATAATAGCAACGAGGAAGTCTATTCCCCCGACCAAGTCAGACTCACTCCGAGCAACAAGTATACTCCGAGGAACTCCAACGCTCCGAGGAACTCTTGAACGACGAGCAACTAAGGCGGTTCGAGCTGCATCTCGACCACAGCATTGATTGCCAGATAATCAACAGTTCAACTATTCATTGAATGCTTATCATCTTGACGCACACGTTTGAAGAGAATTAAATGAATTACCCTTTCATATGTATATCATTTAATGTAACACCCTTTTCATGTACAACCTAAGGGCTATAAATACATTGTATCACCCTCATTCAAGGGGACCGGAATTTCTTGATAGAACTTGTAATCGAGAACTCCCAAACACTCAGCAATAACATAACAGTGGACGTAGGCCATTCATATAAGGCTGAACCACTTTAAATTTCTTTGTCTCATTTATTTATCTGTGATTGAATAATTAGAGTAATCTAGTTTTTTACATCAACAGATTGGCGCCGTCTGTGGGAAACGATTGTTATTATCGTTTTTCACCAAAAATCATTCATCATCAATGGCAGATAACCCGGAATCCAGCAATCGAAACGCTGGAAATGCTGGAAATCCTCCAAATCCCTCTGCACCTCCAGATGTGGCTGGGATTATGACGAATCTGGCTCAAGGACAAACCGCCATGCAAGAAACAATGCGACAACTCATACAGACCCTTCATTGCGGTGCACCTGCACGTTCAGGACAGCGAAGTGGTCAAAGGCAAACTTATTTATTTTCTTCACGATCCAGGCATACTGAGTCATATCGTAATGAGGAATCTGATGATTTCTCTTATCAACCTGGGCGAACTTTGTCAATAAGGGCTACAGATACTGATCAACATATCACTCTCTCTCCAAAAAGACCCAGTGCCTTGGAAAGACTGAGTAGGGTGTCTCCTTTTAGTCGATTAGGCCCTAGGAGGAATAGGAGTCCACCTAAGACCATGTCGAGGAGTTTTCGACGACCATCAGATCTAAGAGAAGGATCAGCACAATCACGACCAGTTGCTCGTCAAGATAGATCTCAGGAGGCCATATCAGAACAATCAATTGCTCGAACTAATAACCCCGAGGAAGGAAATGATGCGTGGAAGGGTTCCATTCAGCGGTTGGAGGATAGATTGGGAGAAATGGCTAAGGCGAAGAATACCTTACAATAAACTTTTGTTCAAGGGACACCTTTTGTCCAGGCCATTGTAGATTTTCCTACCCGTCAAAGTTTAAAGCACCTGTGGTGACCCCCAAATATGATGGAAAGACAGATCATGTTCTTCATATAGAGCAATATCAAGCTGCCGCCGACATCTATGCTGTCCCCGACGAGATGAGATGTAGAGCATTCTTAGGAACTCTTACTGGATCTGCCCAGATATGGTACAACAATCTTCCTCGGGGTAAGATTTTAACTTTCTTTCAGTTGGCCGCGTTGTTCATCGGCAATTTCTGTTTTGGAGCAAAGCCAGTAAAAAGAGTAGAACACTTGTTAAGTGTTAGACAAAAATCTGGTGAGAGTACTAGAGATTACATAACTCGTTTCAATAACGAGAAGCTGGAAGTCATAGATTATGAAGAAAAGACAGCAATCACCGCCTTGATGAGTGGGTTATTGCCTAACAAGTTGTATTACACTTTGGCTAAAGATCCACCTACAACTATGTCAGAGTTGATGGAAAAAGTGGCCAAAATCATGAATGCCGAGGAGGCTATGGCTGCGAAGAAGAATATGGATAAAGAAACCAAGGTGGAAGACGACAAATCCAAGAAGAAAGAGCATAAAGGGAATGGCGGTGACAAGCATTCCAAGAATAATAAATCGTCATGGTAAGTCCTGAAGAAATTCGATAATTATACTCCTTTGAAAATGGGTATTAATCATGTCTTGGAAGAAATCAAGAATAGCGAAGAGGTAAAGTGGCTGAAGAAACTGAGGTCAGACCCTGATATGAGGAACAGGCATAAATATTGCGAGTTTCATAAGGATCACGACCATATGACCAAAAATTGCATAGCTCTTCAGAACGAGATTGAAACACTCATCCGAAGAGGGAAGCTAGCAAAGTATGTTGATCGGGGAGGCGAAAGAAGAAATAATGACCGAACTAGAGAAAGGTCTAGATCTCCTCGTCGAGCAGAGGAGAAAAAGAAGAGAAACCATGAAGACGATCCAGATGATGACCCCGATCTCCCTAAGAAACTAAGGCAGCCAGAACGAGAGGTATTTTCAATACGCTTTGGGTCATTTGATTGTAATGTCATTACAGGAGGAGATGCAGGAGGAGGAGACCTTACTGCAGAAAGAAAAGCTTACCTCGGTAAGGCTCAGGCTTGCTCATACATTCAACGGATAAATTTGGCTGAAGAGGATCGCCCGAGGAAGGTAAACAAAGAGAAGCTAGTCATTGGCTTTTCAAAAAATGACCTGGCAGGTGTTCTTTACCCTCACGACGACCCTTTGGTGATCAAAATGAGGATGAAAGAAATAGTGATTTCAAGGGTTTTGGTAGATAATGGTAGTTCGACGGACATCATGTACTACTCATGCTTTGACAGTTTAAATTTGAAATTATCTCAATTGGAGCCTTATCACAGACCTCTCCTGGGTTTTGCTGGCGAGAAGGTTTTTCCACTTGGAACGATCAAGTTGGATATATTCATTGGAACTTGGCCTGCTTGTCGAATAGAAAGAATACACTTCTTTGTGATGGATAAGAATGTGCAATCAGCCTACAACATCATTATGGGAAGAGTTGGTTTGAAGAAGTTCGAAGCAGTTCCGTCTACAGTACATCAGTGTTTAAAATTCCCTACAAATTTCAGAGTGGGAGTTGTGAAAGGTGATCAGAAAGTAGCTCGGGGATACTATTATTCATCTGCCGAGCAAGAGGAGCTTGAAGAGTCAAGGAAAAAGACTACTACCTACCAGGTGGAGGAAGGTACAGAAATTGAAACACTTGATCCCAGAGATGAATCCCAACTTGTAAAAGGACAGGTGGTGGAATCTACAGAAAATGTTATTCTGGACGACGAGCACCCTGAACGAGTAACCCAGATTGGTTCATCGTTGGATGTTTCAATAAAACAGGAGTTGATAACTTTTTTGAGAAACCGAAAGAAAACTTTTGCATGGAGTCATGAAGACATGCCAGGAATAGATCCAAACTTCTGATGTCATGAGCTCAATGCGAATAAGGAGATCAAGCCCGTAAAGCAGAGAAGAAGAGTTTTTAGTCCCGAGAAGAACCAAGCCATACAAGAGGAGGTCGAGAAGCTCCAGAAATCTCGATTCATTAAAGATGTGAAATATCCAGACTGGTTAGCAAATGTGGTGATGGTAAAGAAGAAAAACAATAAATGGAGAATGTGTGTTGATTTCACTGATCTCAACAAGGCCTGCCCAAAGGATCACTTTCCATTGCCCAGAATTGACCAACTAGTGGATGCTACCTCGGGACACGAGCTGCTCAGCTTCATGGATGCTTACTCAGGTTACAACTAGATCAAAATGAAACCTGAAGACAGGGAAAACACTTCTTTTATTACCCCTAGGGGAACTTATTGTTATAATGTTATGCCTTTTGGTTTGAAAAATGCAGGAGCGACATACCAGAGGCTGATGAACAAGGTTTTTGCCGAACAAATCAGTTGCAATATGGAGGTCTATGTCGACGATATGCTGACAAAGAGCAAGAAAGCTGCTGATCATCTAGTTGACTTAGGTCAGACCTTTGATCAACTAGATAAATACCAAATGAAGCTCAACCCGATGAAGTGCACCTTTGGAGTACGAGAAGGATTGTTCCTCGGGTACATCGTCAACCAGCGAGGCATTGAGGCAAATCCAGCAAAGATCAAAGCTCTTTTAGGGTTGCGATCTCCAACGACGAAGAAAGAGGTGCAAAGTCTTACAGGACGAGTTGCAGCGCTCAACAGATTTGTATCCCAAGCAACTGATAGATGCCTCCCATTATTCAAAACACTTCGAAAAACTTTCGAGTGGAATGATGAATGTGAAAAAGCCTTTCAAGATTTGAAGAAGTATCTGGGAGCACCTCCATTGTTGTCCAGGCCAGTAATGGGAGAAAAATTGTACTTGAACCTGGTAGTATCAGAGAATGCAGTCAGCTCGGCATTGATCATAATGGAGAATGGAGTCCAGAAGCCAATTTATTACACAAGTAAGGCTTTCCGAGGTGCAGAGATCAGGTACCCAAAGCTGGAAAAATTGGCATTGGCATTAATTAAAGCAAGTAGAAGAATGAGGCCTTATTTCCAGGCCCATACCATCGTCTTGTATACCGACATGCCATTGAGACAAGCCCTTCATAAGCCAGAAAAATCAGGGAGACTGATGTATTGGGCAATAGAGCTCGGTGAATATGATATTGTGTATGAACCCAGATCATCATTAAAAGGGCAGGCTGTAACAGACTTTATAGCAGAATTTACATATCCTGATACCCCCGAGGAACAAAAGTTGCTCGCTGACCAACCTATGGATGTTACAGGATCAACAGACATAAGTCCAGATCAACTCCGGTTGGTAAAAGGGCTTGTGGATGTAGAAAGATCATCAAACTCAAACCCAGACCAACTCCGATTGGTAAAAGGGCGAGAAGAGATGGTCGACAAGGAGCGAAAAATACCAGGGGAGGATGAAAGGAAACAACAGATATTTCACCGAGGAACTCTGTCAGATAAGAAATTTGAAGATGAATTACCTACATGGAGATTATATGTAGATGGGTCATCTTGCACAACAGGTTGTGGGGCAGGGATTGTTTTGAAAACCCCAGATGAGATTGACATGGAATATGCCTTGCGATTCCAATTCAAAGCCTCCAATAATGAGGCTGAGTATGAAGCCTTGATAGCAGGTCTTAATTTAGCAAAGATTATGGAAGCGCAACAAGTGATGGTATTCATTGATTCTCAATTAATTGTGAATCAGATGATGGGAACATATGCAGTTAAAGGAGAATTAATGGTCAAGTATCATGCAAAGGCGATGGAGTTGTTGGCAGAATTTGATGCTATTCAGTTGATCAGAATACCAAGAATGGAAAATGCACAAGCAGACGCATTGGCCCGACTAGCATCAGCTACTCGTACCGAGCTGCGAAGAACGATACCAATTGAAGTATTAGAAGCTCGGAGCATAGATGAAGACCTGACGATGAATGTTATTATCCTTGATTTAGGACCATCTTGGATGGATCCCATCAGGGCATATATTGAGGAGGGAGAATTGTCGGAGGATAAGATCGCTGCCAAGAAATTGAAGTTTAAAGCTACTCGGTATGTACTAACTAATGGTGTTTTGTATAGACGAGGAATTATGGCAGGTTTGCAAAGATATGTACATCCCTCCGAGGTGAAGGAATTAATTGAAGAGATCCATGAAGGGTCCTGTGGAGCCCATGTAGCAGGTCGGACACTTTTGCAAAGGGTGATGACACAAGGATACTACTGGCCAACGATGAGGGCTGATTGTATAGCCTATGCTAAGAGATGTGATAAATGCCAACGTTTTTCCTCCATCCGACGAACTCCACAAGCATTGTTGACACCCATAACTTCCCCTTGGCCTTTCGCCATGTGGGGAATGGATTTGGTTGGACCACTGCCAACGACCCGAGGAAGATTCAAGTACCTCGTCATCGCAGTGGATTATTTTACTAAGTGGGTAGAAGCTGAGCCTCTGATTGATATGACATACGAGAAGGTGTACCAATTCGTTTGGAAGAACATCATCTGCCGATATGGTCTCCCTCATGCCTTCATCACAGACCATGGAACACAATTTGATAACGAGGAGTTTGCCGCCTATTGTCATCAGTCAAACATTTTGAAGGTTCATTCAGCACCAGGCCATCCTCAAAGCAATGGGCAGACTGAAGTGACGAACAGAACATTACTAAATGGTTTGAAGAAGAGGCTAAGTGAGGCTAAAGCTAATTGGATTAATGAGCTACAATCAGTATTGTGGGCTTACTGAACAACTCCCCGAGCAGCAACTGGAGAATCACCATATATGCTGGCATTTGGAAGTGAGGCTGTAATACCTGCCGAGTTGGGTCTTCCAACACACAGAGTGCTAAATTTCAATTCCCCAGTCAGCGACTTGATGAGGAGATTAGATTTGGACATGCTCGAGGAAGTTAGAGAAGAGGCAGCCATTAGGAATGCTGCTTATCAACAGCGAACAGCCCTGTTCTACAACAAGAGGGTGAAAAAATGCGACTTAAAAGAAGGAGATTACGTGCTAAAGAAGGTCATTCAGAAACACAATAAGTTGGAAGCAAACTGGCATGGACCTTACCGAGTTACTGCAGTTGTCCGACCAGGAACTTACCGAATAACAACTCTAGAAGGAGAGGAATTTAAGAATGCATAGAATGCTGAACACCTACGCAAGTATTATCAGTGATGTAAAATGTAAATCAGTTCCATCAATATGAATAAAACGATGATATTTCACAATATTCTCTCCTTTTATTGAAAGTTTTTCGGGGAATACTAGTGTGTTTAACACTACGCTGCTCGGCACACAACGCTGCTCGGCAGTAAAAAGAAGACGATAGTTCAAACCCACGACTAACTCCGGTTGGTAAAAGGGCGAGAACAAACTATACTCCTTTGGTTAGGAGGCGTACACTAGCGTGACCAACTCAGGTTGGTAAAAGAGCTAGTGGACATGATAGTTCAAACCCACGACCAACTCCGGTCGGTAAAAGGGCGAGAACAAACTATACTCCTTTGGTTAGGAGGCGTACACTAGCGTGACCAACTCAGGTTGGTAAAAGAGCTAGTGGACATGATAGTTCATACCCACGACCAACTCCGATTGGTAAAAGGGCGAGAAAAAACTATACTCCTTTGGTTAGGAGGCGTACACTAGCGTGACCAACTCAGGTTGGTAAAAGAACTAGTGGACATGATAGTTCAAACCCACGACCAACTCCGGTTGGTAAAAGGGCGAGAACAAACTATACTCCTTTGGTTAGGAGGCGTACACTAGCGTGACCAACTCAGGTTGGTAAAAGAACTAGTGGACATGATAGTTCAAACCCACGACCAACTCCGGTTGGTAAAAGGGCGAGAACAAACTATACTCCTTTGGTTAGGAGGCGTACACTAGCGTGACCAACTCAGGTTGGTAAAAGAACTAGTGGACATGATAGTTCAAACCCACGACCAACTCCGGTTGGTAAAAGGGCGAGAACAAACTACACTCCTTTGGTTAGGATGCGTACACTAGCGTGACCAACTCAGGTTGGTAAAAGAGCTAGTGGACATGATAGTTCGAACTCAGACCAACTCCGGTTGGTAAAAGAGCGAGAACACGAGACTCCTAAAAAGGCCAATCTCGGTTGGTTAGGAAACAAGATATGCTCTCAAATACCAACTTATGTTGGTCGGGAGGTAAGATTATTACAGAAAATACAAAAGTTCCTCGAAGAACAAATATTCCAAACTGAACCAAGTATAGTTGGTTGGGGATAAAAACCCACTAACTGTAGTTGGTCGACGAGGAAAAATCATCGAACTTGGTTGTTTGGGCACATTTTATGAAAAAGACAAAAATTTACCAAGTATAATTAGTCGGGGATAAAAACTCTCACTAACTATAATTGGTCGACGAGCACAATTTGATAACCTTGGTTGGTTGGAATAATTTTCAACATTTTTATACTCATTACTTTATTATTAAGTGATCGAGCAATATTACTAATACTTGTAATTTTTTACTAAATTGGTCGATGAACCACACAATATTGTTATGCAAGCACAAATATAAAGTGTTTGACAAATACAAGAGCAATGCAAATTTGCAAACAAAAATAAAATTCTTTCATTAAATTCAAAATGAATTACACAAGTTTATTACATTGATATTAAATTGTGTACTAATTATTACATCAGAATTTCCTATTCTACTGGTCTTTTCCCTTTTGCTTTTGAAATAGGCTCCTCGCCAGCAGGTGGATCTTCCAGGAAAAGGGGAGAATTAATGAAGTTAATATCTCGGAGCATTCTGACGTTCATTATTGAAGGAGTGTCCAGTAGATGCTCGGGACGAGATACCTCGATCTGAGAATGAAGATTGTGGTCACCGAGGTATTTTGCAATTAAGTTCCGAGGAATGGCACGAGCTGGGATCCATTCCATGTCCAATTTATAAGGTGGCACAGGCAAGTCTAGTACCCCAGGATCATGATAGTCCCACAGGTAGTGCTCTTGTTCGAGCTTCAGCACGCCCAAGGCATTCAGCCAACCTTGCTTGTAGCCCTCATTATTGGCATTCTGGATACGATCATCTAAATGGAATAAAGATTCGTTGTATCCAGCCATCCAAAATTCCCTGGGCTATTTATTAAATTGAAATGTCAACCTTGCAATCTTCTCGTTAATACTGTGGATGAAAAGTTCATTAGTCTTCAAAACTGATTCCTTTGAAGAGAGTTTTTGTTCCATTTCTCTAAATTTCTTGGATAGCTCAGACAAGGCTTGGTTCTTAGCCATTAATTGGAATGTTTGATTTTCCAACGTTGATCGAGTACGAGCTTCTTCAACATTACGACTAAGAGCTCTTGATCCTCCCCGAGCAGGTCGAGAACTTGGTTCCTCGACAACATTCTGAGAAGCTCTTCCTCGACCATGAGAACCTCTTCCTCGTCCCCGAGTAACAGTAGAGGCACCCGACCTTCTCCAGGTATCCAACTCTTTCCTTAATTTGGCATTTTCAACCTCTAAAAATGAAAATCCCTCGTCAGTCACTGGGATTACAGCTGTTGAAGAAGAAGCTGTAGACTTATACTGTGCTAGCTCTTTCTGCAAATTGTTATTCTCTTGCTCCAGCAGCTCGGCGATCTGTCTACAGGCTTCAACTTCACCCCTTAGGGTTCTCTCCCTGACATCGTACCCAGCAAGGATCTTTTTGTGGCCTGTCTCGGCAGAAAGCTGTTGATACCTCTTTTCATACCCCTCGTGCAAAAGGGCAGTTGATTCCTTGTACTGAGTCTGAAGATCTTCTAAAGTATATTGAAGCTCCTCGATCATGTCATAGTAAGCCACGTTATTGGCCACAGCTCGATCAAGTAAGTCCTTCAGGTATTGATAAGCTTCGACAGCCTGCTCTGAAGCATCATGACCAAGGATGTTGGCAACTTCTGATGCACTTAGGTTTGTGTGACCAGCCTTATAATATTCATGGCATTAATGCATCAGTTTTGTATCATTGGCAGACAGCAATTCCATTCTAGCCATAAACTAATAAAGAAGAGAAGGCATGAGTTAATAAAAAAAGCAGATAGAGCATCAATAATGTAGAGGAACAAAAAAGGTAATTTTATTACATCATCAAAAGGAGTACAGCGTTCAGAATACAGAGTACAAGTAAAAGAAAAATAGAAAGAGAATACCGAACAACTTCACACCTTTTCCTTGTCTCCCAAGACTTTCTCGGGAGGCTGGGACGAGGAGCTTGGTTGCTCGGTGGGAACAATGAGTTGATTGGCAGATGTTGAGACTTGTTCAGGAGGAGCAGGCAAAGACGAGATTTCCTCAGTGGCTGTCTGATTGGGTTGTGGAGCAAGGACTTGATCACCTACTATCATTGAAGACTCCTCGTAAGCAGCTTTGTCTTCTTCCTCATCTTCAATCACAGGAGTGGGGCCAGGAAGATGTTGTTGAAATAGTTCAGAGTCCTCGCTAACCTTCAGTTCCTGCAGGGCAGCAACCCAACCATCTCGGAAGTATTTCAAACTCCCATACTTAACCTGGGTCATCATTGCTGCTACCCCCCTGTCCCATCCTTTATCCCATCCGGTACGAAAAGGTTTCTTTACAGCCATTTTCCTTTTCATTTTCTCCGAGGAGAGCTTCTCGGATAGAAGATCCTCGGAGGCTTTCAACTTGGCCTCCACCTCCTCCTTCTGGCGATTTACTTCTCGCAGAAGGGTTAGCTCTTCCTCAGCCGACTTCAACTTGTTTTCAAGCTCCCAAAAGTTTGTGAGCTTCTCGGCATATTTCTTATTCTCTCTCTCTAAGTCTTTTATTTTGTTTCCCAACTGCACCTTCTCTGCCTCAGATGCAGCCATCTTCTTCTACCATTCACCCCTATCCTCGTCATACTTTTGACGAGAATCCTTCAAAGATTGGGCCAAACCCAGAAAAGCATCCTCCACTCCAGACGAGGAGCTAGAAGCCTTGAGTGCTTCATCTTTCTTCACTATGGTGTTAAAGCAACTCACCAGCTGTAAAAAGAAGAAAATAATGATAAGACAGTGCCGAGATACATATATTGACTGAAAGAAAGAAAAATTCAGGATAAGAGAAACTTACTGAAGCAATGTGATGAGTAGCTAGGGATGTCAGCATATCCCTAGACATGTTTTCTTCAATTCCTTGGACTTCAGTAATGGTCCAAGTCCTTACCGAGCTCATTGCAGAACTCGGGGGAATAATATTTGGGACACCAGCTCAACTAGCTTGGAGCTGGGGAATGGTTTCAGTCAAAGTGACCGAGGAGGATTTCTTCAATCTCCTCAGTGGCACTTCAGCAGTTTCAACCAAAGAACTTTTGGTGGTAGATATGGCGACCACTTCCACAGGTGCATTTTTCTTGCTCGGAGCCACTGGGGGCTTCTCGGCAGCCTTCTGAGGAGCAACAGAAGGGGCACCATCTACTTTCTTTGTACCCTTTGGAACATCAGCCTTGTTTCTTTTTCCATCTCCAGCAGAGGAAGTCTCCTCGAAGATAGAAGGAACTCTTCTTTTGCCCATCTTTTGACTTAAAGGAATGTGAGATTCTGGTGAAGATTCCTCAGAAGCTGGCAATGGGTCACTAATGCTGACCACATGACGAGCAGTAAAGGATGATGTGTAGCTACTGTAATGCAACAAATATGAAGCAGACCTGATGTGCTCGTTTGCAACTCTTCGATGCAAATTCCAGATATGTTTCAAATGTTTAATATTTACTTCTGATTCTTTTAGAGTTTTTCTCTTACTGTCAACTGCAAACAAATACATAATGAAATATCAGTCATACATTTTGTCAAACACAATGAAATCGTAATTTCAAAAATAAAATAAGATGAAAATAACCTATCCCATTGCCATATGGGGGGCATCTGGGACCTTCATATACTTCATCTCCGACCAAAGGGGTATGTTGCCAATTTTTCATAACTACCCCGGGTTCAAAATAATCCATGTTTGCATCAGGGAGGTTGACTACTAAATCCCTATTCAAAAACCTAGTTTTTAAATAAAAAACATTGTCTAAAACAACCCATCTGTAACAGTACATAATCTCAGGAATTCCTATACGAGTTCCATGAGTTTGATTTAACCTATACACCCCATTAACTATTCTCCATGTGTTGGGGGCTATTTTCGCAGGGACAACATCGAAATACTGACAGAACTCTAAACACAAAGGGTTTGGTGGAAAAGAAAATCCACATTCAGCAATAAAGAGGCTAGGAAACCAATGTCCCTCAGCCAAATTAAAATAATTTGAAGGCTCAGAAAGACTCTCCAAAGTAACCCAAGAAGGAATAGAAAAGTCAGAACGGAATTTCTCAAGAGATTCGATAATATAAACCATGGTGAATAAAAAGAAATGAAGAAGAAGGAAGAAAATCTTACAGGAAAAAGGAGATCTGTTGACAAACAAACGAAGAAAGGGATGAATGCACAGGAGAGAGAAAAGTTATAGAAAACTCGAAAGCAGAAATTGAAAAAGGTAGAAGACGATGGGATTGCCTCTGAAGCTTAAATACTTTGCCTTGGGAAACGGCGAAAGAAATGATTACAAAAAGGAAAATATTACGCTACCGGCGGCTAAAAGGACAAAAAGTGCACGAAGATCGAAGCGCTTATAAAATGCAAAAAGGCGGATTCTGCAAATTTGGAAGGAAATTCAAATACAAAGAAAATGCTCCTAAAACCCAGGAAGGTCATTTAATATTGCCATATACCGAGAAAGAATGTTCCATACTCCTCAAAGTTCGAAATATGAAACATTGGGGGCTTCTGTTGATACCAAAATTAGTATGCTGATATAGACGAATCATAAAAAACACTTGTCGATCTACGTGGCATAATAGCAACGAGGAAGTCTATTCCCCCGACCAAGTCAGACTCACTCCGAGCAATAAGTATACTCCGAGGAACTCCAACGCTCCGAGGAACTCTTGAACGACGAGAAACTAAGGCGGTTCGAGCTGCATCTCGACCACAGCATTGATTGCCAGATAATCAACAGTTCAACTATTCATTGAATGCTTATCATCTTGACGCACACGTTTGAAGAGAATTAAATGAATTACCCTTTCATATGTATATCATTTAATGTAACACCCTTTTCATGTACAACCTAAGGGCTATAAATACATTGTATCACCCTCATTCAAGGGGACCGGAATTTCTTGATATAACTTATAATCGAGAATTCCCAAACACTCAGCAATAACATAACAGTGGATGTAGGCCATTCATATAAGGCTGAACCACTTTAAAATTCTTTGTCTCATTTATTTATCTGTGATTGAATAATTAGAGTAATCTAGTTTTTTACATCAACACCATCCATATTAGATCGGTATAGGACTCTCAAGTGGTACCAGAGCCAGAACACTAAGTTATTAGGTTAAATTCGTGTTTAGTCATGAATTCTACTGGTTTTTATATGGGTGGTCAATCGTTATCTAGATTACCTTTGTTTAATGGGTCTAACTACGCATTCTGAAAAGCACGTATGAAATCATCACTTAAGTCAATAGATGAGTGAGTATGGCAAGTTATTGTTAAGGGTTATACCCCACACAAATCCTTAGTAGGTGACTATAGAATTCTCAAACTCGTAGAAACCTCGAGTGAGGATGAGCATCAACTGTCCAACTATAATTCACGTGGCCTGAATTCTTTATTTTGTGCGGTCACACCAGAGGAATTCTGTCATATTATGACATGTGAAACGTTTAAAGAGGATGCATTTAAAGAGGATTGGGATATACTCCAACGCACTCATGGGGGTACTATTGCTTTGAAGGCTTCTAAAATATCAAACCTCACCACTCAGTTTGACACCATTAGGATGGATGAGAGTGAAGCCTTCGATGAGTTTTATGCTAGACTGTCAAATATTGGGAACTTATCTTTTAACATGGGAGAGAGAATACCCGAAACATGTGTAGTCAAGAAAATATTAAGGACCTTGCCTAAAAGATTTAACTCAAAAGCCTTCCTTGGGTACTTTGGACTCTACGAAACTCGAAGATTTTATAGGTGATCTTAAAACTTATGCGCTTGATATATTTTCGTCCAAAAAGATGAAGAAAGATAAGGGAATTTCTTTGAAAGCCCAAAAGAAGGAAATACATTTTTTGAATGATGAGTCTGACATTGATTATGATGATATGGCTATATTTTCTAAGAGCTTTAGTAAATTTCTTAAGTATGGTTAAAAGAAATTTGAGAAGTCTAAGTTTAACAAGGCCGTAAAATTACCTAAAAATCATAATGATAATTTTAAGAGGGATGAGTCGGATAGATGTTTTGAGTGTGAGGGATATGACGATAGGGCAGTTGAGCATCCCATTAAGCTAAGGAAAAAGGGTAAGAAACTTATTGCATACAATGTCACCCTTAGTGATAGTGAACTGAAAAATGACCCGATTCCCCCATTGAGCATGACTACAATGCGTTCATAGCTAGTCACGTGAGCCTTGATGAAAAATCTTTCAATTAAGGTAATTCTGAGCATGGAAATTCCGAGGACATTATTGGTCATTCCCATGTAAGTGATGGTGAAGAAGAAGAAGAAGAAGAAGAAGAAGAAGAAGAAGAAGAAGATGATGATGATGATGATGATGATGATGATGACGACGATGACTAGGAGGAGGAGAGTGAACTTTATGAGGCCTTATGTGAGTTGCATATAGAAATTATGAAATTAAAAAAAGTCTAACTTGAAGTTAGAAGCTAGGTTAAAAAAACGTTCCATACGGAATGATGAGAGTGTATTGATTGATGATCTTAGGGCATGTGAGAAGAGTCTTAGGGAGAAGCTTACGTTTATTGAGGGGAACGAGATAATTTTTGGGATTTAATGGAGATTTTGAAGAAGGACACCTCTATTTTTTATGAGTCTCGTCATTTGCGCGAGTCTAGTATTGTGGAGTTAGTAGAGAGATTGAGAGACTTGAGTAATGGAAAATTTGATTTGGAGTATAGGTTAAAAAATTGGATAAGATGTTAGGCACCACTTGAATTAAAGATGAAAATTATTGGATTGGCTTCGATGATCCAAACACTTCCACTACTAAAGCCAATATCATACTTGTGAGAGAGTCAATCATTATTAGGAACGTTAGAAAAGGTCGGCCCAAGGGTAGCATTTCTCATGTCTACATATGCACACATTGTGGTAGGAAAGGTCACCTTAGGCATTTTTACATTGATCTTAGAAATGGTCCTAGGAAGTTTAAGTCTAGAGTCACTAAGGTTCATAAAAATCAAGAGCATCATGTCATACCTATGTAGGTTAGAAAATCAGATTTGGAGGCTTTATATGTTAGACTTGTTGATTCTCTGATGCTCGTACATTATACTTCTCATGCTAAATCTAATGGTTGATTGTGCTTGCAAGTTTACATACACTGGCTTTTGTACTTCAGGTTATATGTGTTTGCTAGTTGTATGTGGTTTGAGCATTTAATATTTTAATTGTTTATTTATTTGGTCTTATTGAAATATATAAAAATATTTTTATTTGTCTTTTCAATTTTTTTAATGTGGTATCTTTTGAAAAAATGTTTCTAAATTCAAAAAAAAAAATGTGTAGTTTGGTTTTACATAGTTTGTATGGTATATTAGTGTGTTTGAATCCACTTCCTTCCATATTTTCATGTGTTTAGAATATTTGATTATGATTTTCAATGCTTCGATTGCTCTTAATCATGCTTGCCTGGAGTAGTTTGAAAATGACTTTCTTAATGGATTTACTTTCCATATGCCTCCTCACACACATGAACGAGCTCTTTTGGATTTCAACTTCGTATGCTATATTAGCTAAGTGAGGTGTTCTCCTAAAAATCTTGTTATATACATATATATTTGATTACAGGATTTATTTATGTAATAACCATAGCCCGTGAGCTTGTGCATTTATTCAATATATGAGTGTGCACGGGAAAGGGATATGAAGGGAGAAATCTTCCTTGTGTGAAAGGCAACCGTTGGCAAGAGCCTAAACAATTAAGAGGAAAAAGAAAAGATAAATTTTCCAAGGATAATTTGTTTCATTGATTCTTCAAAAGTATGATGTCTTCAAAATATGAGAGTGAAAAAATAATATATCAATATTTTTTAGGGTGTTATAAGTCAAAGATCAATGGGTTTTCACAATGAGTCCTAGTTGATTCATGTTTGACAATATTTATTTGAGAAACATCAATATTTTTTGGGCTAGTACTTATTTTTTCTTTTATGAGTTCATTTTCTATGTTTGATAAAGTTAATGTAGTCGAATAAAATTACTTGGACATTTTTGAGTGATTGGGTCATAATTCTTTTATTTTTTTTTCAAGCCCCTTCGCTCCATTTATCACATATTTATACACATTGATATTATGCTAGTATGGAAAGCTAATTATGTTTAGTTTCGTTTGTGGTGTTTATACCTATATATGTATTTGTGTGTTATTGGTATCTTCTGCATAGTTATATATAAGGTATAGTGTTATTTTACGTCTTTTCTTTTGCATTTAATCTATATATGCCATATGTTTTGTATTAGTTTCAAGTGGTTTGGATTATTTGTGCTTATGTTGCCTAGTTGTGTTTGTCGTTGCTTATTACCTTTACACATCATTGCATAATATACTTATTTTTCCTTTATGCCTACCCATATTTCATTTAAGCGGAGTTTTGGTTATATTGGGGAGAAATTATTCTATTATGAACCTTTATTCTTTGTCTATTCCTGAACAAAAAGGGGAGGCGTCTCAATCTTTGTAGTTCGGGGGGAGATTTTTATCTTAGGGGGAGACATCCTAACTTAGGTAGAGATTGTTAGACAAAGGAGGAGGATTTATTCATATGCAGATTTATATTGTTATATATTCTCTTTGGATTTGAAGGTATATTTATGTGTGCAAATTGAAACGATGTGACAAAGTTCACAAGTGTGCAGCTTTGTAATGATGCAACAAAGTTTACACACGAGAAAAGAAAGTCAAAGTATGTGTCTATTAAGTTTGTACTTTTTTTCCTTTGGGGGGTTGGGATTGAGTATTTCAGATGAGCTTGGCGGACCATAGGTTCTTATTTTGTATTTTATCCTCAAATATCAAAGGGAGAGATTTGTAAGGACAATTTTTTTATGTATTTAATTTGTATGTATTTTTTGCTTATTCCGTATTTGGACAAAACCTTTGATTGATAGGTTAGGACTTGAGTGTGTTGACCTTTCAAGCCTATGACGTGTTTGATTAAAGATGTAGCAGCGAAGTTTCAAAGATTGTATTCTTCGAGTCGTGTTTCGTCTTTATCTTTAGAGGTTCTCTCAAGTATGAATGTATATATATTTTGATCCTTAGAATTTTTTAATAGGTGTTGTTTTTATAAAAAAAAAATTGAAGGTTGTTTTCAAAAGAATTTTTAAATAAAAAAATATTTTTATTCTTTCAGTCATTTGAATTTGAACGAAACGGCCTTGTCATTGGAATGACATTTAAACGAACATCGGACGAAGTTTTCTATTTCCCTGATTAAATTTCATTTGCAGTTGGTTCGAACGAGCTTGACTGCTCGTTCAAACGAGTTAATTTTTTATTCGAACAAGATATACAATTTCATTCGAACGAAAAAAAAAATCGTTCGAATGGGTCCTCAAAATTTATGCCACCTCAAAAAATGTCTTTTCTATATAAACGGGTCTTAACGTCAGTTTTTAAGAGGACTTTTGACAAAAATCAGTTTCCTATGCAATTCTAAAAAGTCTCCAAACCCTATTTTCACCCATCTTGTTTAAGATCTAAGTTTAAATATACATATGCTTTGATATCTTTGGTTGGGAACTAAGGTTTAATACTCTTCACATCTGAGTATTCGTTTCGTGCGGTGGAATTCGTACTTGTTGCTCACGATGGACTCCATATTAACGTGTTGCGGTGAAGAAGCGATGGACTCCGCATTTAAGATCCATAGACGGTTGTTGATCCTTATCGGTGGATACTGAGGCATGTGTGGAATCACAGGTTATGGTAGCTGTGTGGGTAGACTCCTACGTGTTATTATGTGGAGGTTGAGGAACGAATAGCCACAAGGCTTGCGAGGGCGTCGAGTCTATGATGTAAGTCTATTGTCGCATCCTTTGTAATTCCATATATAATGAATTTGTGTGACTGGGTCATCCGAGGCTTTTTTCCTTGTGAATTTTTCTCCTACATTGGCGTGTTGTGGTTTGTTGCTTTAAATTATTCTTGTTCTCGACTAGATGTATGTTTAAGGACAAGACAAAATTTGGTAAATCATTTAACACAATAATTTTTTGAAATTGGTACTTATTTTAATTGGGTTAATTAATTTGAATTTCAAATTAAAATTTAGAGGATATTTTTTTCTTAGACCATCTATATTATATCAATATAGGACTCTCAGGTTATATCACATATATCGAATAAAGATGAGTAAGAAAATAAAGGCTTTAAACATTTGTAAGTTCGATTAATCACAATATGTAATACATATAACTCGTGCAAAAAATAAAAATGAACACGATTGAGCCTTGAACGATGAAACCAAAATGAAATTTCAATGAAATATACTTTTGAAAAATATTCTTTGATGTTTATCATGAAAAAGTCTCATTTTTCTTGAAAGTATATAATGTTCAACTAACACTTGGGTTTTCCTCAATTTAGGATATTTATGATTATAACCTCTTAGTCTTACATCCTTGGTGTTACCCAATTTTGGACATATATATATATATATATATATATATATATACATATCAATATTTTTGCATTGTGGCTTTCGCACAAGTACAAGTATAGGAGAACTGTTTCGTATATTTTGAAAGGTAGCCCACTCAAACCGAAGTTGTAGCCTTAACCACATCATCTCTCATGATTTTGAATGATATTTTATTTTTCTTTCAAACTACAACCATATAGAAAAATCTCACATGCACAAGGCATAAAAATGATACTACTTTTTCAAATCACAAACATTTTGAAAACTATGAAGCACTAATCAAATTTCTTTATTTTAATCTTCCGATTGAAGAATGCTAAAAAATGTTGTACAGTGACAAGTACATTGAGTTTATAGAATATACTCCATTTGGATCAAGCTTAAGAATTTTAACACTTTAAAGCTTTATATTTTAATTTCGAGAGTATATAGGCATAAATAAAATCGAGATACAAATATCATATGCAACAGTCCATGCATTAATCTAACATTATGTGCCAATTAACCTACAAGCACTTGATCAACACTTGTATCTAAAAACATACGCAAAGTTGATGAAAAAAAACACAACACAAGGAATAGGATGAGCCGATGATCGAGATATGTAATCTAAGAGTCCTATGCGCATCGAGAAACCACTCTATCTAGTAGAGATTGGGGGAGCCATCTTATGATACCTTATGGTCTCTACATATATCCTATTCATACTATCCTTCCTAATGCATATTTGACTCACATGTGTAAACTTGGGTTTAGGTCGGACAATGGACAAATTTTGATTTTCTTTGTCTTTGTTGTGTACATGACGAACATGCTTTCCTCGCTTACCTTCCCGATTATTTCCAACAAAACTCCTACTCTTCCCAACGTTACTTGAATACAAGGTCGGATTGAGTAAATTAGAAAAAGTTTCTAATATGACCTACTTTATAACAATGAGTGCACTAAATAGTTTAGGTCTAGAAACACGCGATTGATCGTCGAAAAAAATCATCATAAATTTTGGAGAAATAAGAGACGTGTCCTACAAATGATTCATAACACCATATTTCTTTACCTTTAAAAGTCATTAGTAGTTGTTCCAATCATTTTTCAAAAGTTTAACATTGGATTCTTCACAACTTCGAAATTTCTTTGTCAAAGTGCTCAAAATAATGATCATATCATCTCTCTCCTTTTTCAAGGTGGAGACATATTCATCTTCAATTAAAGGTAACTTCTTATCTTCAACAAGTTAATTAAGAAATTCTAAGAAGCCATTATAACTTAAATTAAGGGACTTAATTATGGGGATCTTCCTATTAAGTCCTGTTTGAAGGGGATATTTCCTATTAGGTCTTATCACAACATTTTTTTCTTAATAGGTCCCATTTGTGCATACAGTGAATATTCACTGTATGTTTACAAATGGGACCTATTGGAACAAAAATCTTATTTCATGGGACCTGATGGAACAAAAAAAAAATATTAGGACCTATTGAACTACATACTTAGTAAACGGGATTAATTGGTAAAAACTCCCTTAATTATAGGGTAAAGAAAATGTCCATGAGCTTCTATGAGTTGAAAAAATACATATTATCCAAACAAATGCGGATAATATATATGTTTGTATCATCTCCGTATTCGTTCGTTTTACACCCCTAACAACCAATAGATTCCTTAGCCGCTACAAACACCACAAAATTAGATTTGCTTGGTCTCTCTTACCTGAATGCCACATATTGTGAGCGCTCGAAATCGAAGCGTCGTGGATTACTTCAATCAGTGTTTGTTACAATTAGCCTCCAAGATGACGGAGTTGTCTCTTCATTGATTCCTCTGTTGTCTATGTCATTCAAATTGATTTGTTTGTGTGTTGCGACAAACAAAATCGACCTCGGTCAGTTTAGATTTAAGTGGACGAGATATTATAATTCAATTTCGAACAAAAACAAGTTTGAATTTCAATATAACAAAGTCTACAATTAAAAACATCGTTGGACAAACAAAGCTAATGATCAAAGAGCAAACTGTTATATTTGTGTTTTCACATAGAACATAATAATTCTCAGAAAAATGTTAGATAAAATTGGTGTTTCTTCATCCTAATTTTAAATTTTTGTATAAAAAATGAATTTTTTTTAAATTTATTTTGCCCCCAAAGCAGATACTTCTCAGCCCTTTTGTGAATATTTTCATATAATTTATTGAGAAATTAAATAGAAGTAGAACTTAATAGTTTTTCAGCAAATTATCTTAGAAAATCAACAAACACGAATGAATACATATAGAGAGTTTATAATAAAATTTTAAGATGCTGTGAAATTTTCGGTGAGTTCACACAGAGAAATATCACCAGAAGAACCGGGATTGAATGCACGTTTGCAATTTTCTCCCTAAGGAATGTAGCCAAATAACCAATCTTTTATTATATATCTAGGAACCTAGAAAGATCTACTGAATATTTGTACAGTACAACTGCAACATGCATGAACAAAGAAGCCATTTACCAACTTTCATCTCTTTCCCATGATAGCCTAGTACAACTCAAAAGAGATTGCTCATCATAATAAGATGCAACATAAAGTAAGTCCTCATTATCATTGAATTCATGAATGGCAAATGGCAAATGGCAAATGGCAAATGGCAATACGTTACTCTCCATAAATGGTCCTCCTACAAATTCGCTCACACTTTATAGAAGAACAATCGGCAACTACTCAAGAACCAATACCAATGTAACAAACATGAAAGAGAATAGTTGGAATACTTGAAAACTGGTCTTAAGAATTTCTTCATCTACATTTTATATAAAACATACAAAAACTACTGTTTTAGGCTGCTTCCAGGTTGTACATTCTTGCAAAACATGAATAAAAAATACACACAAAATCCCTATGTAGACAACGAAAGGACTCACCAACCCAATGCTAGACATACTATTTACACGAGGTAGAGACGGAGTACCAACATGTATCTGCTGTCTAGTACAATCAATATACATTAGTTTTTCATATATATTGTTTTCATCATTTATCAACCCCCAAAACTTCCCCAGAAAGCTTCGAATTTGAATTCTCCTCGGACACTCCATCGCGGTATTCTTTAGAGCTCCCTGGTACGATTTCACCTATATTTTGTTTACCTTCAATACCAACTTCTTCTATATTGCCCACGGTATTGACTGCAGGGTTCTTGGGACTTGCCTCGGACTTGAAGGACTCAGACTTGAAGGACTCGCCTCCACCAACAGAAATGAGATCGGAAACAATTGGGTCTGCTTCAACAAGGGGATTATGATCTGATGAAGGAAGAGATTCATCTTCATCATCTGATGACTCAGATCCCACAGAAACGTCTCTAGATTTTCTCGAGCCTTTCCGGGAAAGTGCATGCTTTATGCTACGGGCAGATTTCCCTGCGTGCTTCAGAATGCTCTTTGCCACATCTTTCACATGTCCCTTACTTGGACTTTCAGACCCACTTACATCGGGGCTCCCTCTCTCTTCCGTTTTAGGAGATTTAATAGAAGACGGGGCCGAAAGGTTGTCCTCCACAATGAAATGGACACCAACTCCCTTTGCATTCACTGCCCTAAGGTTCACATGCGGAGATGGGGCTGGATCTTCGACACCGATGAATTTCTCCTCTTTCTCCTCGTTTCTGGGGCTTCTGTGAAACACAGACCCAATCTTTTGTAAGCCCCGCCGAACTCTTGCCATATGTGTTTTATTGCCCTCCTGGCTTTCATCAGTGCTACTGCTATCATTGGGATATGATCCAGATGACTTAAAACTACCCTCACCGCTGATTTGAGTATCATGAAGCCTACTCTTCCCTTTTCTAGGCTCCCATAATTGTGGGACTTCAGTCCCGGGCCGATGGACCCATACCCCCGTCTCTCGTTGTCCTTCAATGTTAATGGGTTCAAAATCATCCTCCACTCTCGGAGGCTTCCCCGATGATACCGACGAGAAGGAACCTTTCTGAGCAGTGTCGCTCGCGAAGGAATCTCTCTTGTTTTCGTTGTTTAACATTTCCACATCAAATAGCTGATCTGTTCCCTATACATTTTGCATTTCATCCTCAATTAATAAAGCACATATTAATCACTCTACAAAATGAAGTTTGAATTTGCTGCTACAAGACACAAGATTGGCTAGATACAATTCAATGAATGATTAAATGCGTTCAGATTGTCTGAGAAAAAAAGAAAACAATCATAATGAAATATCTTTTCTAGGAAAGAAAAGAATCTTAATAATTTATCACAAGGCAACCTAAACATTTTGTTTTCTATTTCACTATGAAATATAGAGAAAAAATTACCTTTTCATTGGCTTCAAGAACAGTTATCGCAAGATGTAATCTCCCCATTTTGATGTTCTGAAGAGGCAACCACATGTCGTGTCTCTGGCCATCCCTAAGATCACTGATGCTTACAGAACAGTCCCTGTAAATCTTAGGTAAGTTGGTATCATGCATTTGCAAAATAATTTGACAGGGAAACAACGAAAATAGAATGGGACCTAGGAAGCACACACTTCTAAGAGAGCAGCGTGTCCGTACCAGACACTTGTCTGTCATTAACACTCCACAGACATTCAAAGACACATGTACATTATTTAAATATAAGTTTTTTATTAGGGACACCTGTCATATATTTATTGGATATCACATGTGATCAAACTTAGGTTACACAAATGACTTTTTCTTATGGTATGTTAAAAAAATAATTAGTATCATAAAAAGGAAGATAATACAAGTACTTATTTAATAGCAGTCGTGAGAGAGGAGAGTAATATTACTCGTATGTATATAATATACACATACTTTTGTCTCAAATATAGAGTCACACTTCTTTTGGGACATTGCACATTAACAGTCTCATTTCGCAAATCAACGTACCAGATCTCATCTATCTAAATAAGATTTTATTTCAGTCGCATTCCTACCACCGGGACAACCCACACGCTCTCCTTACTGGTTTCTTTATTGCACATATGTGATAAATTATAATAATAGTTTTTTTGGTTTTAATCCCATTTTTAAAGTTTTATTTGTCTCCCTTCCCATGTTTTTTTTAAGTTGTTTCAAGTCCCATAACCACTCTCAACTTCCCTCAACTTTCATGTAACCTTTTCTAACCGCTCATGTCTCTTTTTGTAGAGAATGACAAGTGTAAAAATGTAGGACCAACAACAAAAAAATAATGACATGGGATTAAACACATATTCAAAAAAGTAGGACTAAAAACTTGTAATCCCTTATAATAATGATTTGTATGTTAAAGTTTCACTTTAGAATCACACGGTTCTATATCATACAAATATACTTGTTGTTTATAACTTACTTTATATAGAATCAGTGTTCTAAAATGCGCGCATATAAGTGATGCCTTTTAGAAACACAACGATTAGGGGTATGCGTGGGAAAATGCGGGTCAACAATTTTTAAGGTGGTCAACAGGCGTGAGGCGCGCATAAAGCATTTTTTTAAGCAAAATGACATCGTTTTACCTATTTATATATATACATATATATAGTATTACTCTTGTGCAGACTGTCCCGCATTTTAGCAGTGCGGACTGGACAAGTGTCACCTGGCGGTGAGCCCAGAAAAGAGAGAGAGCGCCTATAATTTAGCCGATAATTTTTGGGCTCATCGTTAGGTGACACATATCCAGTCCGTACTGTTAAAATGCGGGACAGTCCGCACAGGATCATTTTCGTGTATATATATATTTTTTTGTTTTTCTCATGTACTTGAGTAAACAGGTATATAAAAAAAAAGGTGCCCCGCCAACAAAAAAAACGTAAAAACAGATATAAATAATTGATCTCTGTTTTTAACAAACTTAAAAAAAAATTAAAAAAAGCGGTAAAACGATACGTGCTTTTCCCAAAAAACGTTCCGCCGAAAACTTTCCGGCCTCTTATTTCCGACCTTCCGGCCTCTGATTTCCGCCGGCTTTTACCCCAAAACAAGTAAGTTTTCTGATTTCTTTCTTTTTGATTTCTTATTTCTTTCTTATTTTAATTTTCGGCCGGCTTTTGATTTCTTATTTCTTTCTTTACCCGAAAACCCTAAACTATGACTTCTTTACCGTCAAAAACCCAAACATTGTAATGTTTATAATGTTTATGATTTATGGTTTATAAATTCTTTACCATAATAAACAATTTATGATTTAGGAATGAAAACCCTAAACTCTTATTTCTTTCTTATTTTGGTTTATAAATGTTAATAATGTTTATGATTTATGATTTTATAAATTCTTTACCATAGTAAAAATGTTTATGAAGGCTACAGTTAAAAAATTCTTGTGGGCAACAGTTAATAAAAATGTTAATGAAGGTAGTGTTTATGATTATGCTTTTTTTATGTAAGTTATGCTTATATTTCTGATTTTATAATTTTACAAGCCTGGGTATAATTTCAAAATATTAAAAAAAGGCAAAACGCCTTTCACGCATATACTTCGCATAGCCTATGCTCCTAATGCTTAATGCTTGACCTCCACAGATTAATCATGCATTGCTCCTTTTAGAACATTGTATAGAATACATGTTTATTTATTACGAGTCCGTATCCTAATTTTTAAGCATGTCATATTGGCGTTGTGATGCATCCATGCCTCGAATCTGTGTTTGTGACTTTGTGATTCATAGCATATGTGCAGGCAAATAACAGTAAGTACCAATAAATGTTAGATAACGAAAGCTGAGAAATTACTTTGAATATTAACTGCATAGCTATCATTATGAGATGTAGAAACAAACCCCAAGAAGTCATCAACAAAATGGTCTTTGTCATGAACATCAATAGTAAGTAGATTAGGTGACTCCCATGTACAGATAGGAATCTTGAATTCTTCATGCCATTTTGGAGACAACGATTTCCTTTGCGTTTTAGTCCTAAATCTGTAAGAGCCAACTTGCCCTTTCACATATGGATCAGCCAACCCTGAGGAATAGCTGAACTTATTATGTGTACAATAAGATTTAGCTAAGTGGTGTACGTTTAGTACGCGATTAAATCTAACCATTTAAGTCTGATGGCTTCATGTCTACTGCTTCCACAACTTCCACGAGGGCATAAGCTATAGGCTCCTTCGCATCGATAGAGAACCAATTTTCTGACATGAAAAATTGAAATAATTAGAATTAGAACTACATGCTTCAAATATGAAAACTAGCAGAAAACAAGGTCGATGGCACTATTGTAATTTTATTTTTGTATACTAATGCACATGACACATTTCATGTCTGTCCTGAAAGTCGTGGTTCACTATGTTATTTTAAGAAAGTTCGGTTTCCAAATACTATTTTTCAGAGCTAAATAGACGTCTAAATCAAACGTCACAAAATTTTGGTACTTGCGTATTTTCAAAATCCTGAGGGCAAGATGATGGGAGGTAGTTAAAAGAGAGAAAAAAGAAAAGAAATATGGAATAAACTGAGTAGGGGAAAATGAAGTAATATGATATTTGAGAAATAAAACCAAAATGCAATAGTTAATCACTTAATCCTAGCCATTGACTTAATATTTGGAACAATCTAAACCCATATTATACTTCTCTACTATTATAGATTCAAGAGGCAAGCTTTCATATTACTTAGGCAAATGACAAATTGTGCATCAACTGACGAGAGGCAACCAGAGGTCCTAGAAGTCCAGTGATATCCCGCTCTTCCAAATAATAGGTGATCAAACCCCACTGAGCTTATCTGATTCTTAAAGTTACTCCCTCCCCCACAAGAATGTAACTTCCAGAATCATGCATCAATGTTATTCTTTTCACATTAACTTTTGTTCCAACAATTATATGTTTCATTTCAAGATGAACCATTGCTCAAATTAATATCTAGAGGCCACATAAGTATTCACTATTCAAATTTATACACAACATACAAAAAAATAATAATAAAAATAACAGCTGGAATTTTACATATTCTAATATTATATTAATAGTCAATCTTTACTGATCATATTAGATTAATAAATCTATGTCATGAAGTACCTGATTGTGGTGAAGTTAATTTCTCTACATCAACCACCAACATATTGGGCTGCAATGATTAATCAAAAGGAATTTATGAACCACCATTTATAATTACTCATGCTACAATTCAGCCAATAGAGAAGGGAGAGAAAATACAAAAGTGCCTCATTGGGCAAAATCATCAACAGAATAAAGAAACATGAAAAAAAACAATGATTGGCCAATTTATAAGTCTCAAGAACTTCACCTCAACAAGTGTCTCCTCAAATGCAACGGCCAAAAGCTTATCCTGGTTACAAGGAAAAGATGTAAGGTACAAAGCAAGAGCAAGAAGAGGGGGAGTGGGGAGAGGGGAGAGGGAGAAAGTGGGAAGAAGAGGGATTCATTGTGCATAGTCCATGACCATGACATTTACTTACTATCCATCCAGCAATCCCAGGGAGTTCTGTAACATCAAGACCATGGGCCATAAGAGGTTTCACAGTCATCTGAAAATATGGTGGCTCAGCAAAGCACACCCTCAAACGACTAAGAAAAGGCCACTTTGGTAGGAACTTCACCCCAACCAAGACCTACAAGGGAGGAAAATGGGATTACCCCTCTGTAGAGTAAAAGGCAGCCTTATTTTAACTCCCAGAAGTCATTATATATTGATGTGAATAGCCAAAATTATAATAACAAAAGATTCAAGATACATTTTCAAAAATACAAAATTAATTCTACATACTGTACAAATGGTTTATTTCAATTGGTACGAGTAAAAAAATAGAAATAAAAATATACAATATAACAAACACTCTTGTGTGAATTGAAAATAAAACAGATAATATAGATGTTCAATGAAACAACTCTACTACAAAAAGACACAATTTTTCTTATTTAGTTTTTTTAGGAGATTCTCGACGAAATTATTGAACTGACGTGACCACTCCCTTTTATACGATGCAAGTTTTAAACTGTAGTTGAACAGCTATGACACAATAAGTTTCCATAGCTTTTAATACCCAAGGGAAGCAAAAAAAAGTGTGCATGGTCCTGATGGAAATGGGCCCTATTTTAGGGTTTTATTTGTCATTTTATTTTCATTTGTATTTTCTTTATTTTTATTATTTGTACTTTCCTTTATTTTTATTTTTATTTCGTATTTAACGGGAAAGAGTAGTAATGGCATTTTTGTAATTAGGGCCTTAGTTTAAAGCCTAAACTACTCCTCTCCTTTAAATACCCACTTGTAAGCCTCATTTGAGGTAGACTTGAATTTTGACAATAGAAAAGAGTATTTTTCTCTCTAAAGTGGTGTTTAGATAATTTTAGGAGCCTTTTGACGGGTGGTTTACGTCAAATTGGTATCAGAACGGGTGAAGCTTCACATTGCTGTTAGTGTATCGGTGCATTTTTTTTACCAAAATCGTTCACTACTCTTCAATGGCTCCCAAAAGATCCAAACAACAACACGGCAAGAATCGAGAGTTGAAGAAACAAATTGCGGAGTTGCAACAACAAATGGCCAACTCTTTGCTAACCTAGGACTAACACCTAACCCTCCAACCGCCATGGCAGCCCCAACCCAAAAAAAAAAAAAACATAAACGCTGGCTCCCCCCCCTCTTCTAACCCTAACCCTAGCTTTCGCCCCGCTGCCTCAGCCTTACCCTTCCACCATCGGAGCCCAAAAACCCTCAACCCATCCATCCGTCCCAAAAACTCCCGCCGCCAGTCACCCAGCCCCCGACTACTAGCCCCAACTGCCGACCCCCAAAAAAAAACCTCCCGCCCTGCTACCGCTACTAATCCCCACCCTCCAGCCACCGGAAAGCCCTTAAACCCCCTCCCCGATCCCAAAACAACCACTGGAACCCCACCCCATCCCCAAAAAGCCCTGCTGGCAGCCCCCTGCCCCTGCCCCTACCCTGTCCCGTCGAACCCCCTTTGACCTTTTTTCCACCAGCCAATCCACCCAGACACCTTGCTGGCCACTTTTTTTCCTCCACACACATGGCTAGGGCTGATTTGGGTGAAGAAGCGAAAAGAAAAGAAAAAAAGAGAAGAAGAAGAAATGAAGATTAAGATTTGTGAAATGTGACCCCTCAAGTTTCAAAAATTAATTTTTAGCCCCCACAATTTTTTGGCACCAATCTTTTGAATTTCCTCACGAATCCCCCAATTTTTTTGAACGCTATAGGACGAGCTTGGTCTTAAGAGGGGGGTGAGTGATAAAATTGGGCCCTATTTTAGGGTTTTATTTGTCATTTTATTTTCTTTATTTTTGTTATTTGTATTTCCTTTATTTTTGTTTTGTATTTAAAGGGAAGGAGTAGTAATGGCATTTTTATAATTAGGGCCTTAGCTTGGAGTCTAAGTTACTCTTCTCCTTTAAATACCCACTTGTAAGCCTCATTTGAGGTAGAATTGAATTTTGACAATAGAAACGAGTGTTTCTCTCTTTAAAGTGGTGTTTAGATAATTTTAGGAGCCTTTTGATAGGTAATTTATGTCAGGTCCATTTAAGACTGCATGGCATTGCTAGGCAAAAGTGGGAAGTGCAGCACAACCGTGCACAGTCCATTTGTGGCTGTGAGCCCACGACTTAAATGATAATGTGAGGTTTGAAGACGTGTCACATTCAGACTTGCCAGATGACAACGTGAGCACGCCTTCAATTTGTTTTCTAGGCCTTTGCGCACGGCATTTACCCCCCCCCCCCCCCCCCCTCCTCCCCAACAGCAGACATTTCCGTTCCATATAACCATCTACAGCAATTTTCTCACAAAAGAACCCTCACAGTTCTCTCACACACTGGATAACACAAATGCATTCCTACGAAATACTGAACCTAATTGAACAATAACTTCTTACTTCAAGGATTTTTATCAGATTATGTTTCTGTCTAATTTAAAATAAAAGGCTAACATGAAGTGTAGAAAGAAGACTGTAAGCTGCCAAAGCCTTCATCTGCCAAGGTTGATCGATGCATAACATCTCGACTTCTATATTACCATTTAAATGAAGTTTGATTACATGTCAATCATAAATGTAGGAATAACCAAGATGTTTGGGTCCTTGTAGTTCCCACAATGACATATCAATCTTGTACGTAGTGAACTAAAAATTATCGTGTACCAAAGCTTCTGATAACATCCATGTCTATAACTAACCCAAGTCAAACTCATTAGTTGGGGAGGACAACTTTTGCCGTACCCCACACAATCCAAAGTGAGCTTCACCCCATTGAACATTTTGAGTTTAATTATCCCCACTCCAACGACCCATTTATAACCGTTAGGCACAGACAACGAACCTCTTTTTGACGTTTGAAAACAGTAGTAAGATAATTTTCAAAAATTGTTTCAGCAGCATATGCTACCAATGATTATCAGTCACTTCCCCTTATCGAAAAGAGAATCCCATTTCCATGTGACCCCCACTCGCCCTTTCCCAACATCCCTTGATCTAAACTACCACCTCCACGAAACCCTGATTAGTATGCATGCATAGTAGAGATCAAAGTCTCCTCCCTCGTTAATTTCTTTCTCATTATACACTAGAGTCAGCACCATATAGTTCATCTTAATCATATATTTTCTACACAAGATGGATTAGCCTATGTTTTCATATGAGTTCAAAATAGAGTTAAAAAGCAACAAGACCCTGTCATCATCCTTTGTTTTTACAACCATCTTATTGAGTTCAACTATAAACCCATTAAATACACACATGTAATTCATTAGGTTTCTACTCTCATCAATCTTCAAACAGTAAACCACCCGCTAGAGATCAAGATTTATTGAGAGATAATTCACAATATAGAGCTCTATAACTTCTCCCACAACTTTGGTTTCGAACCTTCATCATTGACATAAGTGATAATATTACCACCAAGGTTGTCAAAACGAGTATCGGAGGCGTATCGTTTTTCCAAAAAATGTGTATCGTATCGTATCGCACGATACACTCAAGTTTTTAATAATTATATACTATACATTAATATATATGTGTATAGATACCTAAAACGAAATAAAAGACAATCTGACACAAATTACATGCAATATAATACGTTTCAATGTCTTGAACATCAAAATATGAATTTTAATCTACTATCAATAAAATAATATGTCATCTTCCAACCACCACACTTAACAAAATTCCACAAAAGTTAATTTTAGAAGTTTCCACCAATTGTTCATCATTAAATTCCAAAAGAGAAAGTTAGAACTTAGAAGTTTCTATCTATTATATGTAATCTATGTTTAGTTTACGAATATACCAATAAACAATAATATCATCCATATTTTAGTATACAAACAGAAACCCCACTACATATAAATTATAATATACAATACATATTATAGTTTTGGGTCAATCTTTTAGTATACAAAAATCCCACTACATATTTTAGTATACAAACAGAAGACCCGCCACCAAAATAAAACTCACTTTCACTCAGCCGAAGAGGAGAGTATAAAATCGTACATGTGAGTAGAAATCAAAGTTGTTCTTTTCTCCTGTTCTCTTGAATCTCTTTGTTTTTTTTACCTCTATCACGTAACCCTCTTGCTTTTTGAAAACCCTTTTAGTCGTTTATTGATATCTGAGTGGGTTTTGTTCAAAGTTTTTGTTTCCTGAGTTGAACGGTATCGTTTAAGGGCTTTTTTCAGTGCGCTGGAACTAGGGCTGTGCTTTTTTTCCGAACATTTCGATTTTTCCGATGTCCGATCCGATATTTTCCGATTTTGGAACATATATAAGGTTTTCGATTTCCGATTTTCCGATTTCCGATTTTTCCGAATTAAATTGGATAGGAAATTGGAACTATGTTTTAAATTCCGATTTTTCGATTTTTCCGATCCGATTTTCCGATATTTTAGCCGATCCGATTTTCCGATATAATTTCCGATTAATTTTCCGAATATTTTTTCCGATTAATATTCCAAATATTTTATATATATTTTTTACCTTGGATTTCCATTGTCTAATAATAAGAATGTTTACATTTACATTTCCCTTATTTTTTTACCTTACCCATATATATATGTTGTTAGTTTTAGGGTTAGACATATCTTTCCTCTCTCTCTCTCTCTCTCTCTCTCTCTCTCTCTCAATACGGCGCATACCATCGAGTCCCCTCTCTCTCTCTTTCAACTCTCGTCCATCTACTAACCTCTCTCTCTGGTTTCTACGCTTCTCAGATACGGATCTGTAACGATTAGAATGCATCTCTTCATATCCAAGTCGAACGAAGGATCAGTAAGCCCTTTTATCTGTTTCCCTTATCTGTAACGTTCGGATCTGTAACGATCTGATCTGTTTATATTGTTATAGGATGGGATATGTAACGATAGGATTGTTATAGGATCTGATCTGTTTATAATATAATTTTTGATCAGTAAGCTTTCATATCCTCGTTATGGGATAAACTTTATATTGTGTAACGAGCGGTTTATAGGATCTGTAAGATTATACATGTTTTTTGTTTCTATAGGATTGTTACAGGATCTGTTTATACATGGTTTTTTATTTCTATAAGATTATACATGTTTATAGGATCTGTAAGATTATATATTGTGTAACGACCGTTTAATTACATGTTTCTATACCTGTTTTATAGCTGTATTATATTGAGATCAAATATTAATTGTTGATTTATACTGAGATGAAATATTAATTGCTGATTTACACTTGTTGTTTCTATACCTGTTTTATACGTGTTTCTATACATGTTTCTATACCTATTTACATGTTGGGTTAATTGTAGAGTCTACACAAATGAAAAAATGGTTAAATCCTTACATATTTACATGTTGGGTTAAATCTTTTTTCCGATTTCTTTAAAATGAGAATTTCGAGTAATCGAAAATCCTATATTAATTTTTTTGAATTTTCGGAATTCCAAAATTTCGGAATTTTTATTATATGTTTTGAATTTCCGAATTTTTCCGAATTTTTTCCGATTTTTCGATTTTTCCGAATTCGGAAACTTTTTTGATTTTCCGAAAAAATTGGATAGGAAATTGGAACAATTATTTTATTTCCGAAAAAATTGGAATTTTTTCCGAAAGGTCATTTTCCGATCCGATCCGGCCGAAACACAGCCCTAGCTGGAACGTATCGTCGATACATATATCGTATCGCTGATACACCCCAAAAAGCGATACTATACCCGATACTTATCGTTTTGCTAACGATATGATACATATCGGCAATACGACCGATATTGCCAACCATGATTACCACCGCGTTGTCGTGTTAAACGTTTTTAATCTACAAATCAATCATCATCTGTTGTGCTTAAACACTTCTACTCTATACCAATCATCATTGTTCGTGTAAACGGGAAAATTTAAAAGCACAACAAAATTAGAACGACTTATCTGGATGCTGAGGTGTGTGTTAAACACACAGTCCTAAGACAGAAATATCGCCCGCACTTAATCGAGTGGTGCCTCGAGCCTCAGATATCTGTCCCCATGATTCAACAGCGTTGTTCGTCCGATTGAAGCACACAATGGAGAACGAATAGAACCACACCATTGCCCAAAAATAGGATTTGAGTAGGAACAAATTTTGAGAGTGAGCAAGAAGGAAATTTAGAGTGATAATTTACTGATTCTGCAAGGTCCTTTAAAGGGATGCAGCCACCACCCTATGGCATTAAAATAAATAGCCACTACCTCCCCTACAGCCACCCTATGGTATAAAATAAATAGCCACTACCTCCCCTACAGCCACCCTATGGCATAAAATAAATAGCCACTACTAGTCCTCAGACCACTTCCAACGGCTAAGAAAAAATGTATTATAACATTAATAAAAAATTAATCCGGATTTTAATTTTTAAATAAAAATGAAATAAATAAAAATGAAATTACAATTGCGTCTTGACTTAGGACTCAAGACCCAAGCCCAAGTCCCCAAGTCCCAAGTCTTGATATATATATATAGTGCACCTAGAGGGACTTGAACCCAAGACCTCTCACAAGAATTGTGAAAACTTACCACTAGGCTATTAGAGGTTATTGTGAGTATTTTATTCACACAAAGGAATATACACAAAACACAACAATCCCCCACATGAATGAAATACGAGAAGAAGGAACAGAAGGAAATTTTTGGGCAGTAAAATGTCATTAGTAGGCTGAGGTGTTTTTGGACTTGAACCTTGCTTAGTGTTGGTCCATTGGGTTTACTAACTATTCAGTGAATTACATATCTTGAACTGAGCAGTTATGTTTGGTAAACCTGTTCAATAGATTACACACATGACACTTTAATATACTTGTGGTTCTAAACAGCTTTGCTCATTAAGGCCATAAACTATATCCCATTATCATGAGCGCTCTAGGAGATTCAGACACAATTTCCATAAGCAGCGGCGCCACTGCCACACTCACTTAGGTGCATCTATGAAGAATGTCCTGTCACATTCCGCTTGAAAATCCAAGCCATAGATTTCATTAAGAGTTTAACTCATCCTTTCTCATTACAGGTAGCATTACTATTATTAACATCATAGGGATAAGACAATTTAAAGTTTTTGTAATGCTTATACATAATCACTCATAATTTAGTTTTCCCATGGAACCTGTATCCTGGGATCTCCATTCATATAGGTTGGGTATCCATCATGGTGATTCTACTCATTAGGCTTTAAGCCCATCCCCCTCGATGTTTTGTAAATAATATCTCTTGACAACCCTTTGGTTAACGGATCCGCTAAATTATCACTTGACCTCACAAAGTCAATGGTTATAATACCATTTGATATGAGTTGTCTTACACTATTATGCCTGCGACGGATGTCTTGATTTTCCATTGTAGGACTTATTGCTTGCTTTTGCTATTGCTGCTTGGCAATCACAATGTATAAGTACTGCGGGTACAGGTTTAGGCCACATCGGAATATCGGCCAAGAAGGTCCTCAACCACTCGGCTTCTTCACTTGCTTTATCTAAAGCTATGAATTCAGACTCCATTATTGATCTCGCAATGCATGTCTGCTTTGAGGATTTCCACGATACGGCAGCCCCACCTAATGTGAATATATATCCACTTATTGACTTCGATTCCTCTGAATCAGAAATCCAATTAGCATCACTATAACCTTCAATCACAGCAGGGTAAGATACATAATATAAGGCATAATCCAAAGTAAATTTCAGGTATTTCAACACTCTAATAAGTGCATTCCAGTGATCATTACTAGGATTACAAGTATATCTACTCAATCTCCCTACTGCATATGCAATGTCAGGTCTAATGCAATTCACAATATATATTAGGCTACCAATAATTCTTGAATATTCAAGTTGTGACACACTTTCTCCTTTATTTTTCTTTAATATACTATTTGGATCATAAGGAGTTTTAGCAGGAGTAGATTCATATTGATTGAATTTCTTTAACACACTTTCTATATAATGTGATTGTGACAATTTGATTCCCTCAGAATCCCGTATTATTTTGATTCCCAAAATAAAATCAGCAACTCCCAAGTCATTCATATCAAACTGTTCAGATAACATCTTTTTTGTTGTTTTGGTAATACTCACATGTGATCCAAATATTAGCATATCATCAACATATAGACATACAATCATACAAGCATCTCTATGGCATTTAAAATACACACATTTATCAGATTCATTTATTTTAAATCCATCATTAATCATTACATGATCAAAATTTTCATGCCATTGTTTAGGTGCTTGTTTTAGTCCGTATAAGGATTTAACTAGCTTGCAGACTTTATTTTCAAATCCTTTAACGATGAAACCTTCTAGTTGATCCATATAAATTTCTTCTTCTAATTCCCCATTTAAAAAGACAGTTTTTACATCAATTTGATGAATTTCCATTTTATAGATGGATGCGAGGGAAATTAAAATTCTAATAGAAGTAATTCGAGTAACAGGAGAATAAGTGTCAAAGAAATCAAGTCCCTCCTTTTGTTTATAACCTTTTGCTACTAACCTAGCCTTATAGTTTTCTATGGATCCATCCGGTTTCATTTTCCTTTTAAAAATCCATTTACACCCTATGGTTTTACATCCAGGTGGCAAGCTAACTAAATCCCATGTGTGATTTTTCATAATAGATTCCATTTCACAATTAACAGCCTCTCTCCAAAATGGAGCTTCAGGAGAGATAATAGCCTCGTGATAAGATTGAGGATCTTCTTCAGACAAAAATGAAATATAATCAAGCCCAAAAGATGTTTCTATTCTACGTCCTTTACTTCTTCTAGGTCCTTGTATTTCCATTTCATTATCGCTCCTACTGCTAGATGGCAAATTAATGTTTATAGGAGCATTCTCACATCTAGTAGTTGGATTATGTGGATAAATATTTTTAAAGAATTCTGCATCACGAGATTCAATAATAGTATTTGTAGATACACTAACTACATCTGATTTAAACACAAGAAACCTATAAGCGCTACTGTATTGAGCATTACCTATATAAACACACAGTCAACAGTTTTAGGTCTGAGTTTTGTTCATTTAGGTGGTGGCAAAACTACCTTAGCTAAACACCCACACACTTTTAAATATTTGTACGACCGCTTTCTTCCTTTCCACAATTCGTAAGGAGATTTATTAGATTTTTTAAGGGGAATTTTATTTAAAATATAACATGCGGAAAGTACCGCTTCACCCCATAAGTTGTGAGAAAGACCCGAACTGTTTGACATAGCATTTATCATATCCTTTAGCGTTTGATTTTTACGTTCAGCCACACCATTTTGTTGTGGACAATATGGTGCAGTAGTTTGATGTATTATGCCATGCATTTTACAGAAGTCATTAAACGGCTCAGAATATTCTCCTCCTCTATCTGATCTAACAATTTTTATTTTTTGATTTAGTTGATTTTCAACTTCTGTTTTATAAAGCTTAAATTTCTCAAGTGCTTCATCCTTCGAACGCAAAAGGTACACGTAACAAAATTTCGTGTAATCATCTATAAAGGTAATAAAGTACTTATTTCCACCCTTTGTCTGAATTCTTTTTAAGTCACACAAATCTGTATGAATTAATCCCAAGATTTCAGTAGAGCGTTGTATACTTAGAAAAGATTTTCTTTTGAATTTTGATTCTACACATATTTCACATTTATGTTCGACATTTTCTAGTAATTTCGGGATATCTCCTAAATTCATTAATCTTCTAAGTGAAGCAAGATTAACATGTCCAAGTCTACTATGCCACAAATATAAAGAATCAGAGAGATACGCAGAAGAATTAACTACATTAAAACTAGAGTCAACACTTACACTTAGTTTGAACAACCCCTCACACATGTAACCCTTTCCCACAAAAAACCCATTTTTAGTTAACACAAACTGATCAGATTCAAAGACCATTTTAAAACCCTTTTTACTCAACATCGAGTCTGAGACCAAATTTTTCCTAATGTCGGGCACATGTAGCACTTCGTTCAACGTTAGGACTTTTCCAGAAGTGAATTTTAAATCCACCTTCCCTTTCCCAGCAACTACCGCCACCGAAGAATTGCCTATATAGAGCTTTTCATCACCTCCTACCACCTTGTAGTAGGAAAATACACTTCTGTCTCCACAGATGTGTCGGGTGGCCCCAGTGTCCACCCACCAGTCCTTAATGTTGCTAATGAGATGTGATTCTGAAATGACAGCAGAAAAGTTATCAGTTTCAACAATTGAAGCTTGTGCATTCCCATTAGGTTTTTTAACGTGGTCATTGTTTTTCCTTTTGTAGCAGTCTTGGGCCCGATGTCCAGGTTTACCACAAACAAAACAGTCTCCTCCAAATTTTTCAATCCCACTTTTAGGTGAGGTCTTCCATAGTCATATCCTTACGTTTATGTTTAAGGCCATTTCTAAACTCTTTCCAGGAAGGGGGAAGTTTGTCAATAACAGATGCGACTTGAAACCCTCACTAATAGACATACCCTCAGCATGACTTTCGTGAACAATTACTTGTAGCTCTTCTAACTGTGACACAATTGATTTTTCATCAACCATTTTAAAGTCCAAAAAACGACTGGCAACAAATTTCTTACTTCCAGCATCTTCAGTTTTATATTTCTTATCTAACATCAACCATAACTCTCTAGCAGTGGGAAGAGAAAAGTAAACATCATATAGAGCATCATCTAAATTGTTCAGAATATGGTTTTTGCACATGAAATCAGATTTTTCCCAAAGTTGATTAACAGCAGTCCTAGCAGGTTCGGCCTCTTCTGAATTATCTTCCTTAATTTCTAAGGTGTGATCAAGTTCTAACAGGTTCAAATAAAATAACATCTTTTGTTGCCAACGTTTAAAATTCAGGCCAACAAATATTTCAAGCCTAGCAGATGCAATCGCTGGAGGATCAAATTTTCCCATTATACGAATATTAAAATATTTCTATCTTAGATTGTTTTGTTCGTGTAAACGGGAAAATTTAAGAGCACAATAAAATTAGAACGACTTATCTGGATGCTGAGGTGTGTGTTAGACACACAGTCCTAAGACAGAAATATCGTCCGCACTTAATCGAGCGGTGCCTCGAGCCTCAGATATCTGTCCTCAGGATTCAACAGCGTTGTTCGTCCGATTGAAGCACACAATGGAGAACGAATAGAACCACACCAGTATTGCCTAGAAATAGGATTTGAGTAGGAACAAATTTTGAGAGTGAGCAAGAAGGAAATTTAGAGTGATAATTTACTGATTCTGCAAGGCCCTTTAAAGGGATGCAGCCACCACCCTATGGCATTAAAATAAATAGCCACTACCTCCCCTATAGCCACCCTATGGTATAAAATAAATAGCCACTACTAGTCCTCAAACCACTTCCAACAGCTAAGAAAAAATGTATTATAATATAAATAAAAAATTAACCCGGATTTTAATTTTTAAATAAAAACGAAATAAATAAAAATAAAATTACAATTGGGTCTTTGACTTAGGAACCAAGCCTGCCCAAGTCCCCAAGTCCCAAGTCTTGATACATATATATATATAGTGCACCTAGAGGGACTTGAACCCAAGACCTCTCACAAGAATTGTGAAAACTTACCACTAGGCTATTAGAGGTTATTGTGAGTATTTCACTCACACAAAGAAATATACACAAAACACAACATCATCATCCGCCTTTTCCATTTTTCACCTCGTATGTCTATGCTTGGTCTTATTGAACAAGAATATCCATCACCCCACTTTTCCATAGAGTGCACCTATCCTTCCATCAGACGTACCCTGTGTTTTAATTTACATTTAAACATTGGGAGACTTTTGTGTCAAACCAGTAGTGTTTGAAAGTTTGGGGATGGTTTAGACATCTGTGTTGTAGGGGTAAAGGTCTTATGTTGTTTTGTTTGTATGGTTTATTTTAATCAATGCATATCTGAATTTTATTTTATATTTTTGTGTTCAATTCACCTTTTCTATTGATATCTCATTTGCTTGTCAATTTAATTTTTGGATATTTCATATTTATGGGATGTAATAATTTATTTGAGTTGTCTACGACTTTGATTGGAAGGATGAGATACTTCATGACTCTGTGATTGTATTTTGAAATGTAATAATCTGTTTGAGATGATTCACTGATTTCTTTATATATAAATATATATATATATCACATTATTTATTATAACATTCATATGCGAGAATAGCTTACCTGTCGCAACCCTGGAACCAAAACACGATAGCGATTTAAAACATTGGCTATGACACAATAAGGTTTTATAGTTTTTCAAACCCAGGAAACGAAAACAAAATAACATTTGCAGAAGCAGCAAGTTTATGCTCCCAACAAATACGAATTTTCCAAAAACTTCAACTACATATTCGTCACCACTTGGCAAAAACCTTATTGATCCCTTCTTTCTCAAACATACACAAGCCTACCAAAATAAATAGATAGAAAGTCACTCGCATTTTGTGTATTAACCTTACAAATGACTCGCAGGTTTCACACATTGAACAAAACACACGCATGCCTACAAAACTGTACTTCATCTAACAATGTCTTGTTACCTCAATGATTTAATCAAATTATCTTTCTCTGTTTAATTATCAATAACAAACTACCATGCAGTGTGGAAAGAAGATTATCTTTCTCTGTTTAATTACCAATAACAAGCTACTATGCAGTGTAGAAAGAAGACTGTAAGCTACCTGTGCTTTATCTGCTAAGGTTGTTTAATGCCTAAATCTCAAAATTTACTATTATCAATTATACAAAGTTCAGGTACTAGTCAATCAATTATGTGGGAATAACCATGATGTATGAGTCCTTGTACTTCCCCACAACGACATAACAATCTGGTACGTAGTGAACTAATAATAACCGTCAACCAAAAGCATTTCATAAATGCCAGATAAATGTGTGTAACTAGCCCGAGTCAAACTCGCCGGAGGACCCTGTGTACCACCCTCTCATCTAGTAAGACTTTTTCTCCCATCATTAATTAATGTCAAGAAACGTGTAACCGATGTCTTTGCTCTACTACATTACTTTGTTGAGGAAGGTAGCATTCTTAACTCTCTTCTTCACCTTGACTCTCAAGACCCCACCTCAACTGAAATCTGACAACCAGTAAAATTCAATTGACTTATGGATATCAAATTTCTCTACAATTGAGGCATACGCCACACCACCCAAAATGAGCTTCACCCCATAAAACATTTTGAGCCTCAGTCGACCTGCTCCTTCAGTGACGCATTTATCATCATTAGGCAAAGTTAAAGAACCTCTCTCTGAATAATTTAAACACGTATGTAAGAACAATTCCAAAATTTATTTGTTCAGCATATATTACCGATTCATTATCGGAGTAGCCTCCATCCTTCTCCAAAATGCAATTTCATTCTAGGGCTTATAGCAATGTCGCCCTCTCCGATCATCCCTTGATAATAAACTTACTACCTTCACTAACTCGCTGATTGGTATGCCTTCCACACTTTTCCCTCAGTTGATTTCTTCGTAACAGTACACTAGAGTTACACCACTTCGTTTAGCGTACTCATATATTTTCTATACAAGATGATTGAGACGATGTCATATCAATTCAAAAGAGACTTAAGAAGCAACAAGACCCTGTCATCATCTGTTGTCTTTCACATGAACTTTAGTTCAACTATAAACCCCATTAAGCTGTCAAAAGAAACAACTATAAACCCATTATAGACATAGAGGTGATTCATAAGGTTTCTACCCTCCTGCATCTTCAAACCGTAAAGTTCCTCTAGAGATTCAGATTTTAAAAAAATTATCCACTAAATAAAGCTCTATGACTTCGCACGCAACTTTGGTGTCAAACCTTCATCGATGACATAATTAGTAATGTTATCACAACATTGTCGTGCTTAAACACGTTAACTCTATATATTTTCCTCCTTCTCATTCTTTCCCTTCAATGTTCCAAGTTTTATTGAAACAAGAATGTCCTTTCACATCGAACATATTTTTATAATATTGTGAAACTACAATTCTGGCCATACTTGAATGCGAACACCCAAAACTAGTGGTTTGACACCAAAATTTAACGCCGTATTTCATCACGTACCTTGTGTGCACCAAATCCTTGATGATAATTGTTGTGCACCAATGCCACCACACTCAACTATACTAGAAATAAGTGCAAAAAGGGAAAGAGAAACAAGACAACACGAGAATTCATTCAACTACATAAAACAACTAAAGAAAATCAGTTACAATGGTAAGATCATACAAGAAGAGCACCCAAAATCTCACGTTCAGTTAAAAAACCTAACTTTTCTCTCCACTTTTTCCTTTTACTTGATGAGTTGGTCTCTCAATGCGCTAATATCACCTAAAGAAATAAAAACCTAAAATTCCCTTATACCCAAAAGGATCCAGTTGAAAAGGACTCAAGTTCACCCATATTAAATAGTAGTCTAGTCGACTGTTCTAGCAACAGCAGTCACCTACAAAATCACTGCCAGTCATTTACTTCAAGCAGAAGCAAGAACCAAAAATGCATGAATATCATATATTGTTTGCTTTAAGCAGAACCAAAAATGCATTATTATATATCATATCATAATCCTACTGTGGAGAAAGATCCATTTAGAACGTGTAAAAAAGTTTCTTAGTCTTGGTACGTTATCAATTCACTTAGTAGCTAGTACTAAAGTTTGTTAAGTTCGGTAATTCTATATTATACCTATATAATTCTACGGAAGTAAGCTTCCATTCTCAGGCTAGGCATCTTATGTAAAAAAAAGAAAAAAACATATTTACAACTCACCTTTCCTTCAATATGCATGCCCATCAAATGCAACTTTGCCCACATTCCAAAACCTAATCTTTTCCTCAGTTTCACAGCAAGTATTGCACTCATATCATCTGCAGTACGAAAATTCATTCCCAATTCCAAAACCTGCAATTAATGAATATAAGAATCACATCAGCAAGAAATTCAATAACCTTCAGCAACAAATAACAAACAATTGACATGTGCCCATCATGGCTGATTCCAGGCTACATACCAAGTGGTCATCGTTATTAGATTGACGAAGAACTCTAATTTCTGTAAACATTGGCGGGGATCTTCCCATATACAGATGTTGTACTAAAAAATCTTTCTGCATATAAAAGATACCATTAATATCTCAAAACAGAAATTCAGAACCAATTCTTACATACACATATTACAAATTTTCCAGTACATTCTTACATAAACGTCTTACAAGGACCCACATACCAGCAATCTAGGTCAATTGCAGTCATCAAACTAATGTGTTACGAAAACCATGTGGTTCATAAACAAAAGCGAGCACACCCAATTACATACAAGTAATTCAGCAGCATAAACAATTAGGGTCTCAAAGGCAACAAGCTAATGCATGATATTACCCCCCCCCCCCCCCCCCCCCCCAAATAATAGTGCAGCCATTTGAAACAAAATGCAAAAATAAAAGGCTCTTAAGAGAGAACCAAATGCATGGTTGTATAACTGAGTTAAAAAGTAATAGGAAGATGGATTCATACAACGGTCCACGGTTTGTACTTCTGCATGAACCAAGGTATGATAGGGAGGAGAATTTTCTGTGAAACAATCTGCTCCATACAAACAGGCCAAATCTTTTCAACAGCATGGTTCAACCATCTCACTGTTTCAGAATCAGAAAGTACCTGTTGAAAGCAAAAATAAAACAGATCAAGACCCCTAACTTAGTCACCAAATTGGCAACCATATACTATACCAAGAAGTAAAGCAAAAATGTGAAAGGGGAAATGATTGAATGCATTGACGAGAAGTGAATAGAAATTAATTATAATAAAATATGGGTGTTGGTAAGGCCCTTTCACTTTTTAATTTGGGCACTTAAATTTTAAGTTAATAATTACACTCTTAATGTGGGACATAAGGATCATAATAACAAAACACAAAAGGTTCATTATAATTTTGATCTGCGTATTACCAGTCAAGCACCAGAGAATCAATAAGCATTACTGCAATTTGTGTTAAAAATGGTTCTAGAATAAGCCACACAATTCTCTCTTCTAAGTCACTCGCTCAACACAACTTAATGAACAAATTCTTAAAATCTATGATTTGAAAATTAAAGAGAATAAATAACTAAATAAAATGGAAGTACAAACAAGTTCCTTTCAAATTCACTTATCCAAATGCCATAACAGCAACATTGTTGTCTAACATTACATGTCTCAAATTCAATGAAAGTCACTTTTAATAAAATTGAAGCACCCTTCCAAATACAGAAACAAAAGATCTTTTTACTAAATTATTGTACCCAACATAAAAAGTGACGGGCACCCTAATATAATAGTGACTTCGCGGTCCTAGTGTTTTTAATACTTATAATTGATGAATTGTATGATGACAAAAACACAATTTCATTCCTTTTTCTTCATCTACTTTTTTATCCCTAAACACAGGACTCTATTTTGGTAGTCTTCAATTTAATTCAATGATCATCAAACAAGCAAATAACAAATCGAAATACACACACTTTATTAAAAAGGAGCGAAAAGAAGAAAAATTACCCGTCTTTGACTAGCATGTCTTCTTTCCTCAAACTGCACATTCCTCCTCAATCTCATTAAATAACGGTCATGAACCTTGAAAAAACAAAACAAAACAAAACAAAATTCAATATAGCAGTTTAAATTAAGATAAGAGGGTAAGTAAGTTATAAAAAAAATACCAGATAGAGATAGATTAAAGATATGAAGTAAACAGCCGGGTGACAACAATCGAATGAAGAGATAAACCAAAGCAAAAAAAGCACAATGCCCACATGATGTAGGATCGTAACCTCTGTTATACTCATTTCAATCCAACCCAAAATCCCAAAAATTGAAAAACCCAACTGAAAGGGGAGTTAAAGATCTGAATTTGGGTGTTTAAAGAGTCTTTTCAGATATTCGTAAATTTGACTTGCAGTTAACGGCCACGTTTGTGTTGGTTGTCGGATGCGTGTACAAGACAGATATAATAATAATAATAATAATAATAATAATAATAATAATAATAATATGTGTGGGATTATGGAAGCTCTTATGATCGGGTACGCGCGTCAACAAAGTGTCACTTGAGGGAAGGGTGTTTGTTTTGTTTTATTAACCGTCAATTGAGAAATGTTAGCTGTAAATTTATGTTTATTGAAGGCCGTGGCAAGAGCGTGTTTATCCACTTGATTGTGAGTGGAGGGCATCATCCGTCACCTCGAATTAAATTTCCAACTACTACTTATGGCATTATATGTTATCCTATGTTATCCTAAATAGACGTTACGCCATACTCGATCGACTTTATATTTAATTCATTTGTAATGTTAAAAGTATATAATTCAAATATATTTAAATAATAATAAGATAAACAAACTGGTATAACTACTAATTGAGCTTTAAGTTAAACCTTCAACTCTAACGTTCATATTAGATATGATTTTAATAGTTGAATTTTTAAAATTGATGATACAAAAAATAATTCAAAAAATTGACATGTTCAACAACCTTAATCTCTCTTTTTAGTTCTCAACACATTAAATAAAAAAATCAGAAAAAGAAAGCCCATTAGTTCATTCCATCTAGCCTCGTATTTGTTTTCCAACCCTAAGGTGGTTGAGCATTTGGTTAACTTGTTGCCCGTATAGATATGCGTATTGCATCACCTGAAAAACACAAAAAAAATGAGTGTTTGTGTGTGTGGTACCTTATTCTCATTCATTCAACAAACATATACTCATTAAATAAATGTTCACTCCATCTCTTTCAAATCCTTAAGAGCTCATCCCATGAAATTGTCCTGATTAAACACATCCTTACATAATTTACAACATTATGAACCTGACTTTCTACAACAAATAAATCAAACGAACCAAACAAAATCAACACCCAAAAGGGAAAAAAACTATTTAGGACATGAAATAAATTAAATTTAAAATTAGTTCTACAAATTTAAATATCGTTGACAGAAGAAGAGGAGGAAAACACAAACGTTTCAACTAAGAATGGGGGATGTCAATTTTAGAGAGAGATCGGTATTGGGAGGCAGTGAATGGAGAAGATTGTGTGGATGGAATTTTCTTGTGAAAAAAAGGGGGAGAGAGAGAAGATAACGAATGGTATTTTAGTGTAAACAATTGATTACCTTCCCTACCCGACTTATAAGAGGCGAATGGATACACTTGAGAAAAATTCAATAGGATGTATGACTATTTATCTTCGTGTATATAAATAAATAGAGAATCTCAAGGATTGGAAAAGAGAAGAGAAAAAGGTATAAGAATGGAATAAAAAGGGAGGTGATAAAATGAATAGGAAGTCGATTAGATGGACTAAATTCTGAAGCACCTTATACTCTTGACTCACTTGAGTCTATATTGTATAAGTGTTCATCTAGTTTGGAAATTGTGACAAAATTATATCTAACCTAGAATCCAAAGAACCTCAGAGCTTGCATTTCTATTTCATCTTTGATTGAAGGGACCTAAACCTAATTACCAACACTCACACACAGTAGAATGAATCATTTACATGTCATATTGCATATTAGTGTGTGTACATATGTTGTGTGTGTTTAAATCCCCAATATTATTTTAAATATTTTTTGGGATTTTTTAAAACATTTTAAAAATAAGGTTTTATTAATAAAACTTGGTTTTAAAAGGTTATGGGGTAAATATGCTATTTTAGAATGTTGGTTTAATTGTCTCAAAGTTGGTTTGGGTAGAAACCAAAAGAGGCATAGACTTCAGGGTTTACATTGTAATTACTTTAAACGCGCATTTTATCTCGCCTCATATGCCAACATGTGTTAGCTTCTGATTGGTGAGAAGTGTGTTTCCTTGCTGAGACAAATCGAGTGATCATTTTCATTCCTTGGATCGTTCTTATCAACTTTCTGCATGTCTTCCATCATAATCCCTGTGATCATCTTTGAACCAATCAGGAGAGCTTTAACCACCGCATATCGTATGCCCTTGGATCTAAGTCAATTAAACTTGACTAAATCTGGTCCCTTGATTTTAATCCTTATTCTCGAACCTTCCTAGCCTCTTATAAAAAGTCTCCTACTCTCAGCATTCGAGGACTTTTGCCATTTCGTCCTTTGAGAGAAAAGAAAGAGAGAGTAGAGAGAGAAGAGAGAAACCAGAAGAGAGAGAAAGAGTTAGAAACCCTAACCCTAACCCTAAATCGTCTACACAGTTCAAACCAAATATAAACCTTCAAACCTCTATACTTTACCAAACACAACCTTGAGTGTTTGAGTATTTTAAAAGATGATTTGAGAGTTGGTTTGTTGCTGTAACCTTTTCTTTTTTGGATCTTGTTTCCAACTTAATCATTTTCTTAGATCTGTTGTTCTTGTATGTAGAAATTTTCAGATCTGAGTTTTTCATGATATATTACACTTAGTTTGCATGTTTGTTTCTCAGCTTGAGAAATATTTTGTTGATTCGTTTTCTGTAAATGTTTTTAACTTTGAAATCAACAAAAAAAATTTATGTTTTTAGTTCTCTTAAAACTAAACCTTTGGCCTAGTTTGGAATCACACTTGGAGGTTTTCAATCTCGAAAATCTTTTCAAAACTCTGAGATTGATTAAGATCTTGACTGTCTTCTAAGAAAGATATTCGTGGATTCTGGGATTGATTTAAAGGTCAAACAGGTTCAAAGTTTTGTGAGAAGAGAGAAAAAGAAAAATCACAGCATATAGACTTATATGTAATTTGCTAGGACTGTTTGTACTTAATAAGTGTGAGTGTGTGCATGAATGTGTTAGAGAGAACCTCTATAAACACTTTCACACTACAACACGAAAAGTGTTGGTAATAAGATCTTGAGAAAAAAGAGTCGATGTAAAGAGCTTGAACAAATTAGAGTTAACAAACTGAGAGGACAACATCAACAATCAGAACTGCAGAGAAGTTATAAGGACACCAGAGGGTACATTCCTAAACTTATATAGGTCTGAGTTGTATGCATGTTTGTTATATAGTTTGTAACTGTTAAATTTATTTATAGTGGATTTTTATTTTACTCCGTAGAGGGAGTCGTGGATGTTTCCTCAATTAGTGAGGTTTTACCACGTAAAAATCTTGTACTTAATCTTCCTACATCTTCTCATCTCATTCTTGGTTGTGCTGGGTTTAAAAGCTTGTTTAAAACTGTTTAATAAACCTATTATTCAAATCTTGAATAGATCTCGTACATACTGTTTTGTTAAACACATCTTGTGTTCAAATAGTTTTGTTTTTTCAAGAAAAAAGTTTCCTCAAAAAACAGCTTGGAGTTACTTAAATAGTTTATTTTTAATAAACGGCTTTAGTAACAGAATTTCAATTGGTATCAGAGCTTGGTAAACTTCTTTTAAAGAGATCCTGTGTTTCTGAAATTATTTTCTGAAAATCAAATATGGACGAGAAAAATGAAAGATTTGGTAACTTGACCAGACCTCCTATATTTGATGGAACCAATTTTGCTTACTGGAAAGTAAGGATGATTGCTTTCATTCAAGGAACTCTGGGAGATGATGTCTGGGACATTGTTGAAAATGGTTACACTTTTCCTACAAAACCAGCCACTAAAGGAAGTAATGAGAGGGTTAAGAAAGTTTTAAGTGAGTTCACACAAGAAGAGAAACAAGTTTCTCGCAACAATAACAAAGGAAAGAATGTTATATTTATGTCTATAAATGAACATGAGTTCAAAAGAATCTCATCCTGTACCACTTCTAAGGAAGCTTGGGACACTTTAGTTAATGCTCATGAAGGTGACACTAGAGTTAAGGCTGCTAAAACTCAAATGCTCATTCAATAGTATAATTCCCTAATTATGTCTGAGACTGAGTCATTTGATGACTTCTATATGAACCTGATTGATATTGTGACCAAACTGCATGCTAATGGGATAACTGATGATAGACAAGAAATTGTATCTAAAATTCTGAGATCATTACCACATAAATTTGATAACAAAAGATATGATATTGAGGAAATGTGTGATATTAATCTCACTCCTGAACTACTTAGTAGTAAATTAAAAACTGTGGAAATGGAACTGAAATTTAAGAAACAATTAACCCAGTCCCATAGGAAACAGACTAGTTCCAATCTAAGTTTCTCTTCTAAATTGATTAAGCCTGAGTTTAATACTTTCAATGATTATTCTGATGAGGAATGCAATATAGAGAGTTTGGACAATCAGATTGCCTTAATGTCAAAATAGTTTAAGAAAATCATTAAATTTAGAAACAACATGGCAAATAAACAAGGCAAGTCCAATTATCCAACTCCTTTCAATCACAGACCTCATGAGAAAAGCCATGACAAAAATCACAAGGACTCTCACACTAGACCTAACAGAGACCTTAAGAAGACTGAATGCTATAGATGTGGTAAACTAGGACACATTGCACAAGACTGTAGAGTTAACTTGAACACTCAAAATAAACACACTAGAGCCAACATTTGCAAAACATGGGATGATTCAAGTGAATCTGAAAATGAGAAACCTGAGTCATCTGATGTTTTTGACCCTTGCATGTCTTTCTTTGCCAAGATTATCTATAATGATGATATGCCTGTGTTTGTTAATGAGGATGAATATAGTAATTCTACTTCTGATGTTTCGAATACTGCTGTTACTGGTTTAGATGCTTTGATTACTGAGAATATTGCTATCTGTTCCTCGGGGTGTGTGAGTCAAAGGGAAAGCGATAATGACGATGTCAATGGGTGTGTGAGTACAAAGAATGAAGCCCTAGGGGTCATTTCACACACTACACTTAGTGACTCGGACAATGAAGACCTCCCAGATATTCACACCCTCTATGCTAAAACTCTCAAGAAAAGCACTAGACTAGAAAAGATTGTGAAAGATCTCACTAAGAAGTTAGAAGATCTAAGCCTAATGGTTAAACTGAATGCTGAAGAGTATACTACCCAATGTCTAACTCATGAAAGTGAAATTAAAATGTTTGATGAAAAACTCAGAAATTTGACTGAAACAAATGAAATTCTAGAGAAAAAGTACAAAGGGACATTGTTAGAATTGGAACAAACTAAAGAAAATACAGCAACTGTTTTCAAAAAATTTATAAATTTGAAAATAATTCAAACTGTTTTGATGAATTTGTTGCTGAATCAAAAACCAATTCTGATGATCGAACTGGAATAGGGTTTTGCCCCAATTTGAAGACACAGACAAAATCTTTTGAATCTATCAAGTTTGTGTCAGGAGGTAAAAGGCCTATTGAAACATGCCCAGACTTTCATTCTCTAAAAACTGAGTTTGATTCAAAACATCAAAATTTTAACATTGGGGAATCAAGTTTCTCTAAACATGAAAGTTCACCTAAGGCTAATATGTCTGCCCCTTTATTAGGAAGAGTGAGTCTGCATTCAAGACTGTCACACCTAGGAATAGAGTTCAACCTCAAAACTTCTCAAAACCTTTGTTTAGAGACTTTCCTAAGGAGACCCTAATTTTGAGCAATCTTTACTGCTCCTATTGTGACATATACGGTCATTCTTTTGACAGTTGCTATGCTAGGAGATTAGTTAAACCTGCCTATAATCCTCATATCTATCAGAACTTTAACTATTTTAGAAGGAGCCGCAATAATTATATACTTCCTAGACAACTAGATAAAAACTCTAATTATAGAAAGAGAAAGACCAAACCTAAAAGAACATTTCCTAGAAGGATTCCTAAGCACTTTCCTAAACCAAATGCTCATGTTTTTCATAAAATTCAAAATCATGCGCAAAACATTTTCAACAAAAATCTAATGCTCGCAAATTTTATCAATTGAGAGCTAATAAGCGCAAAATGAAAACTAGAGCAATTTGGGTTAGAAAAGATGATCTATTACCTCAGATGAAGTGTAACATAGTTATTACTACTCTAAAAGATGAACACACATCATCTGGTTGGTATTTAGACTCTGGATGTTCTAAGCACATGGCTGGGGATGAAACTAAACTTTTAAACAAAACCAGCTTTGTTGGTGGTAAAGTCATTTTTGGTGATGGAGTTTCATCTCAAATCATAGGCAAAGGAACTCTCCAAGAAGATGGACTTCCTGTTCTTAAAAATGTCCTTCTAGTTAAAGGTCTTAAGGCAAATCTACTTAGTATATCGCAATTTTGTGACTCAGATCATACTGTTACCTTTTCAAAGAACAATTGCAAAATTTTAAATGAAAAATTTGAATGCATAATTAGAGGATTCAGGACTCCTGACAATTGTTATACTGTCACGAACAAATCTGAAATCTGTAATGTTGCCAGAATGGATGACAACGAGATATGGCATAACAGAATGGGTCATATAAATTACGATAACCTTAGTAGACTGACCTCTCAAGAAATAGTTAGAGGAGTTCCTAAAATCAAACCCATTCCTAATATTGTCTGTGGTTCTTGTCAGGAAGGTAAAATTGTTAAGTCACCTCATAAGAAAGTTAATGATGTTCTTACCTCTAATCCCTTGGAGCTCATCCATATGGACCTAATAGGTCCCTCTCAAACTGTTAGTCTTTGTGGACACAGTTATATTTTAGTTATAGTTGATGACTTCACCAGATTTACTTGGGTAGCCTTTTTAAAACAAAAGTCTGACACTTTTCAAACTTTCTTAAAAATACTTCTTCGGATTGAAAATGAAAAGGACACTCAAGTAAATAGAATCCGTAGTGATAGAGGTGGAGAATTCAAAGACACTGGTATTATTGAATATTGTGACTATAATGGTTACAAACATAAATTCAATGCTCCTAAGACTCCTCAACAAAATGGAATTGTCGAAAGAAAGAATCGTACCCTTCAAGAGATGGCACGTGTTATGTTACATGCCAAGAATTTACCTAAATACTTTTGGGTAGAATCTATTTGTACTGCATGTCACATCATAAATAGGGTTTATCTTAGAAAGAATTCCAAACAAACCCCTTACGAACTTTGGTACAAGAAAAAGCCCAATCTTAAGTACCTTAGAACTTTTGGTAGCACTTGTTATGTATGCAAAGATAGGGAACACTTATCCAAATTTGAGAGTAGGGGAGATAAAGATATATTTTTAGGATACTCACCTAACAGTAGAGTCTATCGAGTGTATAATCTTCGCACTAAAATCTTAATGGAATCCATAAATGTAATTGTGAGTGACAATACTGTAGAGAGTAAGACTGGTGAATCAACTATTGAGTGGTCACAGCTTGACATTGCTCCTGATGTTCTGTCAAGGTGGAGCTAACTCTAGTTTGACCTTGGGGCGATCTTTGTCCCTGGGCAGGAAACTTGCCCTTCTCTTGGATACTCAACGATGATTGCAACTGTGAAATATTTTCATTCATGTCATTCATCATGCGCTCATTCCTAGCATTAGTTGCAGTCTGGGTATTGATAAAGTGGTTGATCGTATCCTCGAGGCTTCTCCGCGGTGGATGGATATATGCTCCTTATGGTAGTTGTGCCTGCACATGTCCTTTTATGTGTGGAGATTGTTGAAAGTGCGGTGGTAGTAGAGGGGAAACATGTGAATTAGGATTCATCGCAGCTTGTTGTTGCCCATAGTTAAAACCAGGGTGGTTTTTCCATGAAGGGTTGTAAGAATTCCCGTGCGGGGCACCGAAATTACCCTTGAATCCTCCTATATCACTTACTTGTTCTTGAAGCATCACTTTATAGGCGGGTATAGTCGGGCATTCCCAAGTTTAATGACCCGCCTTACAAATATCACACACCTTCTCGACAGGGTTTGTGATGGATCCAGTTGGTCCTCTTTTATATACCTCACATAGGTCTCGTAGTCCTTTCTCAATCATATCGAGTCGACTGTCCGCTATATAATTATTTTGTACATGAAATAGGCCGGACGCCGATGGAGTGGTGGTCACTTGACGATTTTGATATTGAGAATTAGGGTCAGATGTATCCCAGGATTGAGTAGACTCGGCGACATACCTCAGGTGAAGCTCAGCATCGTGGGCGTCTAAGTCGACAAACGGACCACTACCCATGGTTTCAACAAGTTGCTTGGAATTAATGTTCAGCCCATTATGGATAAAGGAAATGATTTGCATTTTATCAAAACCATGATGTGGACACGAAGCAATTAACTCATTAAAACGCTCGTAGCATCGTTCGAATGAATCATTTTCTAATTGTTGGAAAGTTTGAATTTGAGCCTTGATGGAATTTTTTCGATGAGGAGGAAATAACTTCTTGAGAAATTTGGATTGTAATGATGAAATCAAATTTGGAGGTAAAGTTCATAGCCATGTTTTGGCCTTATCCTTTAGCGAGAATGGGAAGAATTTGAGGCGGAGCACATCTTTTGTGCAAGTTTGATCACTGAGCATCTTGCACGCCTCCTTAAATTCCATAATATGGGCATATGGCTTTTCTGAATCCGGTCCATGGTTAGTGGGAAGTATCTGGATCATCCCATTCCTAAAGAGAAATTACCCAGCATTGTACAAGAGTAAAATGAATCCCGGAGTGACAGTGCGCTCGGGATATAAGACGTCTCTCAAAGGGCGATATGGGGGCTCTCTCTCGTCGGCAGCTGCACTACCGTGTTGTGACATGTCTCTCTCTCTCAAAGATTTGGTATACTCACTTGGTATACTTGGAGTGCGCTCTCAAGTGTGTCCTAAGAAGGAAAACGACGTGTTATTTGAGATTGAGTGTGACGGTGTGGGAGGTGGAACCCAGAACTGTGGAGCGTTAGGAGTGTGAGGGCTATCAGGATCGTACTCAACAATCGGATTTTCGTGAATGTGGGTTGCAGTATTATGGGGAGTTGGAGTGAGTTCAGATTTTTACATTAACGGGCTTATGAGAGATGATGATGAATATTTTTGTGCTTTTTAAATTTGTTATATGTTTTTGGATTTTTGGAAATTTTTGGTCAAAGTTTTAGATTGACTCGATCTAATCCTAAGTCTACCTAATTCCCCAGCAACGGCGCCAAAAACTTGACGCGACTAAGAATGTATCTCAGAAGTGCGTACTCTCTAGGCTCAAGTGTAAGTCTGTCGTGTTAGTAATAAGCCCGGTAAGTCGGGATCGTATCCACATGGAAATATGACAACATGATTGTGACGACATTGGACAGACAAAGAAATCCTAACTCTGACTCTAAAAAGAAAGGAAAATATGATTTGATTGGTATGAGAATTTACTAAAATTAAATGCAATTTTGAAAATAATTATTTAATGCATGAAAGTATGAATGAAATGCAGCTATTCTATATTACTGATGATAATTGACTTGAAACTGTAAACTATATGATGAACGAACAGGACGGAAATACAATCCCCCAACCCTAGTGTATTGATGTTATAAAACTAATCGTAAATTTAAATGATTAATTAGACCCAGAATTTAGTACTCCCAAGCATTACGTATATGAGGTTCAAGCCCACACCATACTTAATCAGAGGACGAGTAAATCAGTATTGCGATAGTTACACTCGGATTGCATTATGAAGTATCCCTATTACCCGAAAGCAAACGAGATCCAAAGATCTACAATTATCGCGTTTCTACGCAATACGGTCATAATAAACCATTAAATTTAGAGGATTAATTTTATACACATGCAACTACCACATCAGGTTGAGTTCATGTATCCCGACCTTTAAAAGTCTAGCCTACCATGATGAAATTAATAAAAATGATTTTGGAATTGCAGGAAGTCATGATTAAACTAAGGCAAAATTGTAGAATGATGTAAACAGAAAATTAGACAGAGGAAACTAACCATTAATCTTACCAAAGCACTCAAAACATTAACTATAATTACTTGTAATCACTGAAATCTGAACAATCTTCAATCTTGGAATTAAAATAATAAGCTATCTCCAAACTAGGGTTTTTCTGAAATGAATGGAAAATTAGATAAATTCTCCGTACTAAGAATGATAATAAAACGGGTTTAAATACCCTACAAAACTCCAAGAGTTTTAGCTCCACTAGGACTCTCCATTAGAGGAAGAGTAAAGAACAAAAATTACAACAGTCGGACCGGTCCTATCCTTATCTGGTTCGGTGTGGTTTGGATCTCGACCGGTTCTTTTCTTTTCTGACCGGATCGGTCTTGTCCGGATTGGTTCTTTTAATTTCTGACCGGATCGGTCCTGTCTTTCTTTGACTTTTTCTTCTATCTTTGACTGCTCATAACTTTCACACCGGAACTTCGATTGAGGTGCCGTTTTTTCCAGTGTTCTTGTAATTGAAATCTCTTCAACTTTCCAGTTGATGCCTCATCCGAATTTCAGGTAAAAATTACAACTTTTCCCTTTTGACTTTACCTTCTTTTCTTTCTTGATTCTTCCGGTTTCTTTCTTTCTTTATTGACATTAAATACCTGCAAAATTAATACGAAATACCAGAAACTCGGTGTACTCGTTAAAATAAGTCAGTAGCAAGATTATGAGATAAAATCAAATCGATTACGCTGATCGCGGTGCTAAAAGTAACTAAATTAAAAGGATAAATTTGGAAGAATTTATGCCTAATCACAGGCCATTGTCGACGATAATTATTCTTGACATACTAAAATAGGCCATGATGATCCTCTAGATAAATCTAATCATATAAACATCCCTTATGTTGGATAAAGGTGCAGCCTTTATCCATTTAGTGAAATAATTTGTACCGACTAGGAGATACTTATAAGTCCCTGGTGTTGTAGGTAGAGGGCCCACAATGTCCAGTCCCCTTTGAATAAACAACCATGGATTAATTAATGACTTTAGGTCACTAGTTTGTTAGTAAAGCATGGGCGAGAACTCCTGGCACTTATTTCATTTACTAACATAAGAAATTGCATCCTTCTATATTTAATTCCACTAGTAGCCATCATTAATGGCTCTGAATGCCTAAGATTTTCCTCGATATAACTTCTGCATATTCCGTCATGAAGCTCGTACATAACTTGATCGACATCATTTAGATGCATGCATTGGAGGTACAGACTGATGATATCCTATAGATCTTTCCTTCAATGATAGTTAGAACTAATAAGCTTTTACCCTGATCTGATGGCAAGCCTATTTCTTAGTGGGAGGCATAATGTCTACATGTATGCATACTGAAATTGGGTCCATCCAAATGGGATTCTTTTAAATGGTGAGTACTTGTTCGGTGATCTTTGGTTTTATGGTGAATATTTGGGCGAGGTATGCCACCTTAATTTTTCTTTTGAGTTCAAAATTAGTAGCTAAACCCAGAGTGTTCATAACATTTTCATGATGTTATTTCCCCAAGGAAACTGTTGTATATGAACCTTTTTGAACTGGGCTATCAGGTCCTGGATGACCTGTAAGTATGATGATACTCGTTCGTCTTTAATATTATAGTAATACTTGATTAGATACCATCCACGAGTCATAAAAGACATCAAGGTGACTTGTACTAAGAGATAAAGTCTTTTCTAATTTGGCGATAAGAGCTTCATACTTGGCCTCGTTATTAGATGCTTTAAAGATAAGTCTAATCCCTTATTTGATTATGGATTGTACGCGAGTCATAAGGATAATTCCTACTCATGTCCCTCTTGAGTTGGAGGCCCGTCTCCATATAATATCCACTTGTCGAGTTGGTCAAACTCTTCATTGGTTATTTGGTCAGTGTGTCCCCCTTAGTCAGGCTCCTGCACTCTGGTGAACTTAGCGATAAAATTTGTAAAACCTACCATCTTATTATAGTTCTTGGTCGATAATGGATATCAAACCTCCCCAGTTCCACTAACCATTTGGATGTCTATCCAGAGAGGTCGGCCTTTTTGAGGACTGCACTGAGTGGAAATGAGGTGATGACTATGACTTAATAGGCTTCGAAGTAGTGCTTTAATTTCCATGAGGCTATGATAAGAAAGTAATTTATCTTTTTTTAGAGGGAAATAGTGTTTTTCGGTATTTTAGTAGTGTCTTGCTAACATAATAAATTAGTATCTCATTGTAGATACCCCATCTTAGGACTCTTATAAGAAACTCCTTAGGTCCCTAGCACTCACTTATTCACCGCAAATCCTAGGTCATACATTGAGTATCGATTTAGAGGCCATCGGGTGCTCCTGGTCCCCGTTTCACTCTGGTCAACTTTATCGCCTCAACAAAAGCTCAATGGATCTTTTAAGGGCTCTGAATCCCCTTTTCAACAGTCCGCTCCGTGCGCAAATCGAATTTATGGTTCGGACGAACTCCGTTTCACCCTAAAAATTGATCCATAGGCCAACGAGCACTCCCGAGCTCCATTTGTCTCCTTTTAACTCTTTATCTCAAACAAGACTGAATAAATCGTCCAAAGGCTCTGAGTACCCTTTCCAATGGTCCGCTTTATACGTGAGTCAGCCTTACTGTACATATGAATGACCTATTTTACTTCGAGCCCCATTTGATCAAGGATTATGAATACCATTTTATCAAGGTCCTTTCAACTCTTAGAACCGAATGAAGCTAAATGAATCTTCAAAGGGATATGAATGCCACTTCCAATAGTTTGTTCTGTGCGCAAATTGACCTTATGATATGGACGAATGATCTATTTTCCTATGGGAATTTCTTGTTTAGTGACCAACGGGATCTTCCAGACCCTGTTTGACCTCGGTCAATTCCCGAACCTGAGAGTGGCTCAATGGATTCTTGAAGGGATATGAATACCCTTTCCAACAGTTCTTCCTATGTGCAATTCTGACTAACAAATTATATTTTACGGTCATTTTTTCAAAAAGCTTGCCTCAGACTGCCAATTAGCAACCCCAGTGTAACACCCCTGCTTAATTCTGGCATCGACCGCCACCAAAACTACGTCGGGCGCTACTAAATAAATATCATTCTTAGCGTGTGACAAATATGAGACATAAGGAATTTATTCCACAAGATAATAATTTAAATCAATCCTAATAAATAATTAACAATGCGATATAAAATTCATCACCATGCTAAACTTTAATAATATCCAAATCTGAAATTAAATAAAACTCCAATATACTGAATCCATAACGAAATATCTGAATAAAATCGTAACAACTGTGGAACCGAATGTGCCACTAAATCCATACTAAAAGTCTCAATATAAATGCGAAGGAATGGAAAACTAAACTAAACAAATAAGCATAGAATAAATACCCCAGATGCACCTCCAAGATATATCTTCAAATACTCCTATGCAGCTACTCCAATACTAATACCTAAAAAATGTTAGTCAATGTACGAGGTCAGAGCCACGAGCATTAATACACACTACTCCACTCAAATAGGATTCTTGAACCCAGACACTAGCATTATACATGATAAATATCACATAAAATATTTTAAATTAACGAGATAATTAATATCGATGCGAGTAAATAAATAATATATGCTAGGAATACTCAACTATGGCATCTCAACATCTAAGTCCAATTATCCAATTATTCAACTTCATTTAAGTTATTCCCGTTTATTTAATTTTCATCATTATAAATATCACTTTGTGGGCCACCTACTTAAATCTTATCTCATTTTATTGGTTTGATTGCGGTACTCCCGCTATTTTACACCACACACATTTCCCTCGCCATAGCCACCCGGTCTCTTTAAACTGTCAACCTTGCACGTTATGTACGAGGTTCCATGCACGACACTTATTCATAGCCAGCCAACCCATTTAACCTGTCAGCCCTGTACGTTATCCAGACGCCACACACCCACACGTCACAATAGCCAGCCAACCCGTTTTTAATCGGTCCTACACGTTATTAACGATGCCAATATATTTTTGATACCCCATTTTATTATCTTAGGCATTAACCATCAATTTCTCATGTTTATCATTATTTTATATTTATTCACCCCAACCTTATTAACGATGTGAAATCCTAAAAAACACCCTTAGACCCATACCTAAGGATCCCCCAACACATAAACACGTCTTACATTAATTATATAATGAATTTCTATCAATAATCACTCCCTAGTCTTATGCCTAGGCTAGCGCAAGGACGATATAATATAAAAAATCAGCCCCACCCCAGAATCACCCGTTCGTAAAAATCTACACTCACTAGTCCCATACCTAGAAAGCATAAACCGCATTAAGGTCTACCCACTAGTTCCATACCAAGTAAGCATCCTAAAATATAGGTGAGAACATATTACCAAAAAATCCTGTCGTACCCACAATGATAAAAATAAATATCAATCAATCACAAAATCCAACAACACATATATACAATATAACAAATATATATGTGATGGCATAATTTAATTTAATAAGTAATACCGTCGTCGTTCTTAACCTAATTATTTTCTTTTAATCATTTTAGATAAATCAACATGAAAGTTTAAGGATTACACCAAAACTGTCAACTTTTATTAACTATGCAATTTGTCATGCGTGTGTGCATGTCCCAATTTTTATTTAAATAACCCCCATAAAATTCTACATGCGATCCTACACCCAATACTCTTTTCTACGCACCTAAGGGTTCAAATCTTATTTCACATTAAGAGTTTTCATAAAAACAGTATCATAATTAGTTCTCACCTTTTCTAATTAAGTTGTTAATTTCTTTTAAGAAAAACATATAATTAAGGGTTTGGATGACACTTAAAACGCATAAAAGATAATAGAGTATTCATGCCTGAGATTTGTTTGAAGAAATATGATTACGAAAATGTTTTCCCCGCGATAAGCGGACAAAGATTCGTTTTTTAATCAACTTGAGAAAACCCGATTTATCTTGACAAATCTTGAGTTGAAGGTTGTTTAAAATGGGGATAGGGTTTCGTAGAGGGAAGAAGATGAAAATAGAGGAGGCTACTGATTTCTGAGAATGCTAAAATGTGTTTTAAGACTGCGAAACCTGTCACTTTATGTTTATATACCAAAAAGAGTTTGAGTCCTAATCAAACACAACCACTAGAAAATTTACTATAGATGATCGAACCGTTGGAATTGGGTGAAATTTAAGTAACTTTTAGTGAATGACGAGATGGAGCTGGTGTAAAAACTTCAGCTTGATCGGATAGTCAGATTTTTATTTTTTATTTATTTTTATATCCCCATAGGTCAGACCCTCTTCCGATTTTTATACAAAAAGTTATAATTTCTAAATTTTAATCCCGATTTAAATTCCACTTTAAACCTTATTTTTATATATATAAACAAACATTTTTACATACCAAAATTAAATAGATCACAATTTTTATTTTTCCAAAATTCTAAAATTAATTAAAATTATTACTGAATTAAAATTACGGGGTGTTACATACTTCTCCATTAACATAGGAATTTTGTCCTCGAAATTCGACGAAGCGTAAATGCGCAAAGTAAAATAAGACTCACACATGCCTACCCATAGAGTACCACGATTATCCTCCCATATAGCCAATCCTACCCACACATATTCCCATGATCCAAAATACAATATATACATCACCTATATGTAAGTATATAAGAAAATAATTACGTATGGTGATACTCCGCTAGCCACGTCGTGGCTCCTGCGATGCTTGCTCATCCGAGGCTGAAGTAAATAGCACCTCCCATAACTAATCATGGTTGGTGCTGCGGCCACTCCCTGTCCACCTCACACTATCGGTGCTCCTCGAACAGTTGCCACTATTCGTGCTAGAGGCCCCTAGCCTTGCTTCCCCTGAGTTCTTTGGCCCTGCTGGCCCACCCTTTTTGGAAATCGTGCTTCCTTGTGTCCTTCCTCTCCACAAATAAATCATGCACCTCTATAAGGTCTAAACTACCTATTCGGCGCTTGCTCCCCCATCTGTCCTTGTTGCTCCTGATTTGTTCTCTGCTTCTTCCATGCTTGGTCAATGCGACCCTTATTTTATGATCCTTGTCTATTGGACTCTTGTCTCCTTCCAAACTTCTTTTGATAATTATTTTTATCTTTCTATAGTAATATCGCGACATCCACCACTTGAGCATAAGCGGTGTATGCCGAATTCCCTAACATAATCTGCCGAATCGACCAAGATAGTCCTTTATTAAAGCATTCCATCTTCTTCACCTCAGTGCTAATCTCCTCTCGTACAAAAATAGATAAATTAGTGAACTCTTGTTCATACTCGACAATCGACTTTGATCCTTGCTCTAATTTCATAAATTTTCTTTTCTTCTCACACCTAATAGAATATGGAAAATACTTGTTATTGAACCTTATCTGAAAATCTGCATAACTCTACCGCTCTCTGTCCTCCGACGTAGTGGCACTCTCCCACCATTGTAATGCATCCCCAGTCAGCTTAAATATTACTAACATATTCTTCTACACATATGTCTAGTCCACCAACCTCAAATGCCTCTCCATATCTCTCCTCCACCGGTGAGAAACCATTGGGTCAAATCCCCTTGCGAAGGTGGGAGGATTGCCCTTAAGAAAATTGGTTCTTACCCCATCCAAGCCGAAATGGGTGTACCCTGCTGCTGCATCTCTAAAGTAAACAATCTTTACCTACCCATCTTCATGCCGATCGCTGTGGCCTCCTGCATAATCGTCACTAACTCCTCGGCATCTAAAACGATCTGTCTTTGTCTCTCCTGAACCGCGGGACCAGAAACTAAATCCTCTCTCCTACTCCTAGCTCTCTTAGTGTTCTCTATCTGAAAAGATAAGAATAAAATAACATCAGACTCAGAATAACTAAGATTACAAATCATGAAAAGGAATCAAAGATAATCAACATGGAAGCTAAAATGGACTCACAACCTACGAGACCTAAGACCATGCTCTGATACCATCTGTAACACCCCTGCTTAATTCTGGTATTGACCGCCACCAAAACTACATGGCGCTACTAAATAAATACCATTCTTAGCATGCGACAGATATGAGACATAATGAATTTATTCCACAAGATAATAATTTAAATCAATCCCAATAAATAATTAACAATGCGATATAAAATCCATCACCATGCTAAAATCCAATAATATCCAAATCTCAAATTAAATAAAACTCCAATAAACTAAATCCATAACGAAATATCTGAATAAAACAATAACAACTGTGGAACCGAATGTCCCACTAAATCCATAATAAAAGTCTCAATATAAATGCGAAGGAATGGAAATCTAAACTAAACTACTAAGCATAGAATAAATAATCCAACTGTACCTCCAAGATATATCTCCAAATACTCCTATGAAGCTACTCCAATACTAATACCTAGAAAATGTTAGTCAATGCATGAGGTCAGAGCCCCGAGCATGAATACACACTTCTCCCCTCAAATAGGATCCGTGAGCCCAGATAGTAGCATTATACATGATGAATATCTTAGTAGAATATTTTAAATTAATGAGATAATTAATCTCGATGCGAGTAAATAAACAGTATATGCTAGGAATACTCAACTATGCCATCTCAACATATAAGTCCAATTATCCAATCATTCAACTTAATTTAAGTTATTCCCATTTATTTAATTTTCATAATTATAAATATCACTTTGTGGGCCACCCACTTAAATCTTATCTCATTTTATTAGTTTGGTTGCGCTACTCCCACTGTTCTACATCACAAATATTCCCCTCGCCATAGCCATCCGGCCTGTTTCAACTGTCAACCCTGCACGTTGTGTACGAGGTTCCACGCATGACAAATCTTCATAGCCAGCTAGCCCGTTTAACCTATCAGCCCTGGACGTTATTCAGACACCCCACACCCACACGTCACAATAAACAGTTAACCCGTTTCTAACTGTCGGTCCTGCTCGTTATTGACGACGCTAATATATTTTTAATACCTCATTTTACAATCCTAGGCATTAATTCCCAATTTCTCATGTTTATCATTATGTTATATTTATTCACCCCATCCTTGTTAGGGATGTGAGATCCTAAAAAACACCCTTAGTCCCATACTTAAGGGTCCCAACACATAAACACACCCTACCTTAATTATAGGATGAATTTCTATCAATAATCACTCCCTAGTCTTATGCCTAGGCTAGCACGACGACGATATAATATGAAAAATCAGCCACACCCTGGAATCACCCGTCCGTAAAAATCTACACTCATTAGTCCCATACCTTGAAAGCATAAATCGCACTAAGGCCTACCCACTAGTCCCATACCTAGTAAGCATCCTAAAATATAGGTGAAAACATAATATAAAAAAAATTCCGACTTACCCGCGATGATAAAAATAAATAACAATCAATCACATAATCCAAAAACACATATAAATAATGTTACAAATATATTCGTGATGACACAATTTAATTTAATTTAATAAATAATACCTTCGTCGTCCTTAACCCAATTATTTTCTTTTAATCATTATAGATTAATCAACAAGCAAGTTTAAGGATTACACTAAAATTATCCACTTTGTCATGCGTGTGTACAACCCAATTTTTATTTAAATAACCCCCATAAAATTCTACATGCGATCTTACACCCAATAATCTGTCCTACGCACCCAAGCGTTTCAAATATTATTTTATATTAAAATTCTTCATAAAAATAGTACCATAATTAGTTCTCACTTTTTCTAATTAAGTTGCTAATTTCTTTTTAGAAAAACTTGTAATTAAGGGTTTGGGCGACACTTAAAATACATAATACTAAAGGAAGAAAATAGAGTATTCATGCTTGAGTTTTGTTTGAAGAAATATGATTATGAAGATGTGTTCCTCGTGACAAGATGACAAAGATTCATTTTTGAATCAAATTGAGAAAACCTGGTTTATCTTGATAAATCTTGAGTTGAAGGTTGTTTAAAATGGGGCTAGGATTTTGTAGATGGAAGAAGATGAAAATAAATGAGGCTACTGATTTTTGAGAAGGCTGAAATGTGTTTTAAAAGTGCTAAACCTGTCACTTTATGTTTATATTACCAAAAAGAGTGAGTCCTAATCAAACACAAACACTCAAAAATTTACTACGGATGATCGGACTATTGAAATTGGCTGCAATTTTATTATGTGCAACGAACGACGAGATGGAGCTGCTGTGAAAAAATTAGCTCCATTAGGCAGTCGAATTTTTTTTAAAATTTTTATATCCCCTTAGGTCGGATCCTCCTCTGATTTTTGTACAGAAAGTTATAATTTCAAAATTTTAATCCCGATTTAAATTTCACTTAAAACCTTGGTTTTATATATAACAACAAACATTTTTACATACCAAAATTAAATAGATCCCAATTTTTATTTTTTCAAAATTCCAAAATTAATTTAAATTATTACCGAACTAAAATTACGGGGTGTTACACCTAGGACCCTACCTATCGACAGTGCGTCTAGGGTTCCATGCCGATAGGCAAGTCTAGGACCATATCGGTCAGCACCCCCTTGTCCCTATAAATAGAGGTCATGACCTCACTGCGAAAGATACAACTCAGGACTCCTGAACACCCCTCTCAGCAATTCAGAGAGAATTCCCTTGAATTCAGAGCTGTACTTTTCTAAAAAGATATCCCACATTCCTTCCATCACTTTCATACTATTTTGAGTAAATTCCCACCCACCTCCTCAAACCACCATCATTTCACCTTGAGGTTAGTGAATCTACAAGCTTTACATTACACAGCTTAATTCTAAGTTTTTATTATAAGTATTCGCACATACTTTATTTTCATTAAAAAAAAGAGGGTTCACTCATGAATTCCATATGGGAATTTCTCATCACACTTTCTCACACTAAAAGACCTTTTTTTCTACACACACATATAATAAAGTCCCCTATTGGATTTATAGGTTAAACCCCATCTCATATTGTCTTTGAACTAAGTGGACTTTGATGCCCCCGAGTTACGTAGGCATCTTGGGTAAATCCCTCGACCCGAGTCCTCTGTATATAGTTGTCATTTAATCCTCATCATATATTCATGATATATGCATTTCGTATGCCTGTTTGCTTGTGTTTTTTCCGATATAAGAAAATGTTCCTTCATAACGACTTATGAATCGACAAACACTTACATTATATTTTTATTATTATTTTGAGAATACACCTAAGGATGACATCGCTCCGCCTTTATCCATGACATGAGTAAAGAGATTTCATCCTCTATTTATATTATTCACATAAGCACATACATCACGGAGTTCTACAAGAGAAGATTAGCAATATGACCATGAGAGACCGAAAGGGCAGAATAGGTCCCTAACACCTTCCCATTTCGTAACTTAGTCCCTGGGCCTTTGAACTATTTGGTTCCACAAGCATCAATATTGTCCTTGATGTCGTTTTCTCAGGCGGTAATATTTTTTTTGTCTGTTTTGTGAAAAATAGGTGGGCGACTCTATCTCTACGTATCACCCCATATCAAAGACGACTGAGCGCCCCGATAAAGGATGCAATCCCGTCCACACACTAGAAAAGGGAGAGGGGGAAGGAAGGAGGGATCCACCTCTAGAGACCCCAACCCCCGACATCGAGATGGCCATAGCGAAAACTATGCTGAGGACTTTTATAAGAGGACTAGAATCTATTTTTGCATGGGTGTTATTCTTTTCTGCATGTGTGCGTATGCACTGACATGTATGTTCCCTTTTCTCCTCTGTTTACCTTTTGTATATATCTCTCTCATGTATATATCATTTACCACTCACTTGTACACTTCAAAAACTTGTATATACTCTCCATGTACACTTCACACACTTACACTTAGCTTCACTTTACACTCACATACTTCACATACCACTATGAATATCCATGCTTAGGCTTCACTAGCACACAACCACACTTCCTACACTTGTTTATATGCTCACTTAAACATGTCACGCACCACTTGTAGTTGATCCATGCATATGATCACCACCACACACACTCACTTGTATATGCTCCAATGGCACATAATTACATGTATCCATTCGTAGTATAGTTTCCATGCTAGATTTACTTGTATATGCTCCCCATTAATTGTATTATTTCCCTTTACTCAGCATGCAAACAAAAAATTGTAAAAAATACTCTCTCTCCATAATATGTTAATTAAAACTCATGCCTTTTTACACACTACATCACCAAGAGCATGGATATTGACCAAAATTTTGTCCCTTACTAGGGGTCACTTTGTGATGGGCGCAGAACCTGCAGGTCGCAGTTAGCCTAAGCGATATGACTCTCACTTCCATTGGCCTCCTTCGATGTATATCGAACGGTTCCCCCCGCATCATACCCTTGACCTAACTCATGACAGGAGGTATATAGTAGGGAACTTGTTCACGTACGTCGAGTTTATCAAATTCGCTCTCACATGTACTGTCCCCACTAGGTATATAGTGAGGCTAGGCCTGTCAATTAAGCTGAGCAGGCCCGAAGCCCGCTTGCTCGGCCCGCTAAATTTGGTCGAGATTTTATTGAGTTTGAGCCGAGCCGAGTTTGCGCCGAGATGTTAAGCCCGAATTCAATATGAGCCGAGCGCGAGCGAAGCACTTTCAAGCCCGAACTAAGCTCGACCCGAAATAATATATCTATATATATATATATATATATATATATATATATATACAAAATTATTTTATTTTCTATGATATGTAAAAGATATTTAAAACAAAATAATTTTTATAATTTTATCTTTATGCAAATAAACTATTGGACTTAATATTAAAGAAACAAAAATTAGGTGGGTCATTTATTAATTTACTTTACTTAATCTATTTTTTTTAATGCTGAAATGTCAATATTAGTGCTGAAATCTATTTTTTTAGTGTTAAAATATGTTATTTTAGTACTGAAATATGATTTTTAATGCTGAAATGTCAATATTAGTGCAGAAATCTATTTTTTTAGTGCTGAAATGTGTTTTTTTAGTGCTGAAATGTGTTTTTTAGTGCTGAAATGTATTTTACTAATGCTGAAATGTCAATATTAGTGCTGAATTGTGTTTTTTTTTAGCCCTGAAATCTATTTTTTATTGCTAAAATGTATTGTAATATTCAATTTGGGCCTGCTCAAATCGGGTCCGAAGCCCGATTTACTTTGTGAGCCGAGCTTGAGCCGAGCACTCTCAAGCTCGTTCAGGCTGAGCTTGAGCTTGAGCCAAGTAAATAAAAATTGGGCCGAGCCTAATCAACCATAAGCTCGGCTCATAGAGCCCGATTGACAGGCCTAAGTGAGGCAATTCACGTACACTTAGGTATATCAATAGCTTGTCCATACGTATCGATGAATGATTGCCCTTATTGCTAAAAGGTATATCGTGGAAGCAATGCCAAAGGGGGGAACCTTTCCACTAACCCAACAAATTCACAAACTTTTTATACATGTCAAACCTAAGACACTCATATATAGTTTTTTGGTTACCATGCGAAACTTTGCTGAAATTATGGGTTGGCAAACTACTCGAATATTCGTGCGATTTTGCCCTTTTTTTTAAACAAGACCCCATTTGTGAGCTTAGAAACAAGTCCAATTGTGTTTTAAATATATTTTCAAATCCCATTTTCCTAGGCTTGGGTCCTGTCTAGCATTTTTTCTTCATTTAGGCAAACCTAATATAAGTAAGAACCTAATAATAACATTAATAATAATCATGTTAAGATTCTTCTCCTTTTTCCTTCCTTTTCTAAAAATACTAAAAACATATTTATCCTCCCTCCTAAATACCCAAAATTTTCTTTCTCCCTCTTTTGAATATAAATCTGAACCATTTTTCCTCTTAGTCGATCGCATACCCGACTTTGGCCTAGCTCCTTATTGGCTTCGGTCTTCCGTCGAACTGCCCTGAAGCTCCATCGGTTCTTCTGATACCTCATATGAGTTTGGGATTTACCTTCACGAGATCTTTATAGAGAACGTTGACCAAGTATTGAATGTGCATCCAGATCTGATGACCCTATTGGAATGCCGAAAAGCCTTTGACAAAATTAAGTGATACCTTACCCAACCTTCGGTGCTTATGCCTTCGCAGCCAAGTCTCCCCCTTCTCTTATACTTAATTGTGACAGATATTATAGCAGGGCTTTACTAGACTAAAACATTGAAGAATCCCATAATGAAGGAGGCATCTACTATGCGAGCCAAAAATTAATCGATTACAAAGTCAACTAAACTACTTTGGAGAAAGCATATGTTGCCCTGGTCTAGGTCATGCAGAAATTATGGTATTACATGCTTGCATTCCCCATCAGACTTGTATCCCGTATGGATACCATCAAGTATTTATTAAAAAGGACCGGTATGTCTAGTCGAATAGTCTAATGGTTGATGTTGCTAGCCAAGCTCGGTATTATGTACATCATGCAAAAAACTACGAAAGAGAGAGCCATCTCCAACTACCTTACTGATTAACCCATAGAAGAAGTCGATGTTTGGGTCTCTAAATTCCTATATGAAGATATCCTCCGCACCTCTCAGGAAGACATCCGATGGAAAATGTTCTTTGACGGAGCTTCCTATAAGAAATGATATGACATTAGGATACTCCTAATCACCCTTGATGACTATCACACCCTTATTGACATCAAGATAGACTTTTCTTGAACCAATAAAATGATCGAGTACGAGGCATGAATGGTAGGCCTCATGATCGCCCTCTAGAAAGGAATTCGTCACCTAGATGTCTACACAAACTCTGCCCTCATCATTGGCCAAATCCTCTAAAAAAGGAAAGTCAAAGATAAAAAACTCCTACCCTTTTATGCCCAGTTTAATGATGTCACCTTCCACTACTTGCCTCGTGTAATGAATAGCCTGACTAATGCTCTTGCCACCCTGGCCTCCATGGTCGACATGCTCGAGGGAATAATTATGGCCCTTTTCCTGATTTGAAATAAGTTAAGCCTATGCACTGCTACCACATTGAACTCATTCCCGAGGAAAATTATAATATAGTCATCTTATGGTACTATGACATTTGGTGCCTCCTCAAACATGGTGGATATCCCCAAGATGCCGATAAGAAAGACTGTGTGACCCTTCGTAAACTGGTTTCCCTGTATATCATCAGCGATAAAGTACTGTTCAAGAGAAACTTTGATGGAAATAATTTGCATTGCATTACAAGGGCTAATGTTGAAGAAATAATGCAGAAGATCCATAGTGGGGAATGAGAACCTCACATGAACGATCACATTCTCACCAAAAATATCATCTGCCAAGGATAATATTTGACCACCATGGTTTAAGACTGCATTGCCTATTTTTGAAGATGACTCAAATGCCAATAGTTTGCCAATTTCAAACACTTACTTCCTCGTGAGCTATAAAACATGACCTTTCCGTGGACCTTCTCCACCTAGAGTACTGCCATCTTATGGAAAGTCACTCCCAAATATTTAAACGGTCACGAATTCATCCTGGTCGCCGTTGATTACTTAACCAAATGGGTCGAAGCCGAGTCATATGCGATGATAAATACTAAGAAAGTGGGCATGTTTATCCGAAAGTGCATCATCTGCCAATATGGAGTTCTGCACGAGTTAATGTCAGATAATGGGCTCCATTTTAAAGCTGAGGTTACAAAACTAGTCGATGAGTACGGGAGTCAGAGGCACAAATCCAATAATTCTCTCGAAGTCTCCAATAAAAGTCTCAAGACCATAATCAACAAGATAACTAATAGTTGCAGATATTGGGACGACCGGATTCCTTACGCCCTCGGGGGCTGCCGTACTTCAATTAGAACATCCAATGGGGCTACCCCTCATTCTCTAGTATACGACATAGAAGCATTCCTACCCATCGAGATGGAAATAGCTTCCCTCCACATCCTGATTAAGAGAAAAGTTGACGAACAAGAATGGCACCAAGGCCGCTTTGGATTTACTATCACAATTAGATGAAAAGTAACTAAAAGTTTTGTACCATATACAGGGGGCTGTATTGCATGGCCGTTCAAGTAAAAAGGCAAGAACTGCAGTGTCTAGGAAGAAGACTTTGCCCTCAAGAAATCATTGAACCTGTCCGGGACCCCAGAGTGAAATTCAAGCTGAATTGGAGCGGTCCTTACATCATGAAGAAGATTCTCTTAGGAGGCACCATTATGCTCACAGACGTTGATGGAGAAGGTATATAGCGCATCCAGTCAACCTGGACCTTTTTAAGAAATTTTACCCTTAGTCCAAAATCTTGATACGATACGACTCTTCTCATCCCTCTTTTATTCTAAAAAAATCTTCATTTCCCCTACACAGAACTACGTGGGACCTAATCCTCTCAAAAATCTTTTCTTTTCAAAATGAAACTCATGAAAATTTTTAAAAACCCCAGAGGTACATAGGTTGCCTATATGCCATACATGGGTCCGATCCCCTTCTTTTCATAAAATGCAATTCTTTTTTAACCTTTGAGAATGATGGTTCATCTTATCATTTACAAGAACAAAAGGATTATGTATGCCTTATAGATTAGTATAGATAATTCAAATGCAAAACTCATCAAGAGGCACAATAAAATATGTTCAAAATCAACTTTTATTTTTGATTAAGGATAATGGGGCTGTAACATGAAGTATCAGTACGGGAGTCAAACTAACCACCAGTCTATACTGACCACACTGTTCCTAAACAAATCTAAACCTAAACAAACTACATAAAATTATCCTAAACCCCAAACATAAAAACACCAAATCACCATAGCTTCACAAAAATCACCCCAACTTAATGAGATGCTGCCTTTAATTGCCATATAGCCCTGCTTCATCTTTATTACTAGCCCCTGGAGGTCCCCAAGTTTCTTACTCTTAATTAGCATTCTGAATACGCTCTATAGAATGGTCCCGGACAAACCTGGATAGAACCATAACACCGTATTTTATGGTGTCAAAAGCCACGAACCACCTCTGATCGGTCTCTTTCGCTAGAATCTTCTCTACTACCTGCTTCTATATCCATTTCAAGCACTCCCCAAATACATGCCAGGCCGCTCCCACGAATTATAAGGGACAGATAAATGCCTGACAGCGCTACCATAAATAGCCCAGCATCATCCTCAGTGATTCAATCAAATCCTTCACCGGAAAGAAATTTATTAAATAAGGGGGCACGATCTGTTCCTACTAGATTTAGTGCAAGAGCTGCCAGGGAAAATAGAAGAAAGTGTGCAGAAGGTGCACCAGCCGCACCTATTGGTAATCTTTAAGATGCAAGATAGGGAGTAAATTCCCCCACCATGGCACTGGCAAACGAAGGCATCGTGATCCATGCTCTACAAGCCAGTTTACCCAACTCTCCATAGATAGGCCAAAGTTGAAGAAGGGACAAACAAAGAAATTGGTCACTACTGCCAAAGGGTACTCTAGAGAGGCTGCTAAATGGAACCTCTATACAAGCCACATGAACAACATTATGGGACTCCCCCTTAGAAAGTTAGAACGACCTTGTTTCCAAGCATCGAAGCCATTCAAAGTCTCAGCCAACACCACCATCGCAAAGATTATGGCGGTAAGACATCCAGGTCATTATTGTAGCAACTTAAGGATTAACAGTCAAGTCCCCCATCACCACTAATAGCCTCGTAGTAAGGTTTAAGGTGACAACCCTAACAAAGTCAACATCCTCAAACCCCCTCAGACGCATGGAATACATAACCACCCAGAGAGAAATGGACCCTCCAATAACTAACGGTCTAGTCGCCAAGGGAGATATGTGAAATAACTCCGATAAGAAAATTTGGGGAGAATGGGAGAAATTAGGCATAGTCACCACTATACTGCGACTGAACCCCGATATGGCCGAGAACTCCTCATAAGTGGGACAGACTTCATTAAGGTCAAAATGAAAAATGTGATTTTTGGGGTACTAAAATTGCATCGTTGTAGCCTAAGGAAAGTGCCTAAAAGTGCAATAAAGGCCTAGGGATGATTTGGATTGACCCCCATGTCGATTGTCCCCCACTCTACAATGACGATCGAAATAAATTTCATCTTTCCTCTTTTATCAAAATCAATTTCCAAAAATCCTCAAATTGGAAAATTACCTTGGGTTATTTATTAAGTTCTCTCTCTCAAGAAAATCATTCATACTCAAAAATCCTTTCCCTGAGTTAATCACATTGCCTTTCATTATCATTTTCCTATTTATCTCCATCTTTAGATTAATAAACAATCTCAACAAAAAATTAAAAAGTGCATATAGAATAGGTCACTAAATTAAGAAAAGGTAAAAAAGAAAACGCATGTTTCTTTATATATATCACTTCACTGAGTTGCATTTTTACAGGAAAAAAAATAGAAAAACAATGGGACATTTCTTGAACCCACAATCTCTCTCTCTTTAACCCTCAAACTCCAGGACAGACGTTTTCTGTGACGGCGAGCGGTGGATCCTCCACTCCTATAACCTGAGCCTTCATAAAAAATAGCAGGCGACACAAAGCATGAAGAAGTCGAGCTCTTAATATACTATGATATGGAGGACATCCAATCCTTAATATCCCTTAGCCAAGTAGTTAACACCTGAAACATATTGCAAGAAAAAAAACAACAAGCAACAAGAAAATCAACTTGTCAATAAGTAGAGGAAAGTCATATGAGACTATTCAACGTATCACACCAGGAAGCCTCTCCCAAAACTCCTTCAACCCCATCATCCCCCGAGACTGGATTGTCGAATGAGCAATGTCAGTTTATAAAAAAAAGAAGAAAACCCCTTTATTAGCACAAAAGAAGAAAGAGAAAAATGAAATGGAATACCAAAAGTCATTACACTTAGATTGCCACTAAGGTTCCTCACCCTAGACGAACGATGGTGTGCCATCTCGTATAGAAGAATACGCTCATCTGTTGCAGGATCAAATAGGCCAAAGACATTCTCGTTGCCCGAGGCAAGAGGCACCCTAGACTGCCACTCCAGCCCAGCCCAGTTATTGACAACTAGACATACATTGTCGTGCACCTAACTTGAACTTACCATTTGAAGTCTTGAAGTAAGAAGGACTTAGGAACAATTTTTAGAGATCGAAAGAAAAAGATTTAAACACTTGAAAATGTGAAAAATGGGAGGATTCACCACTTTTTATAAAAGGATAAAGGGCAAGGCTTGTCGATCGGCAACCCCCCTGACCATGCTGGTCAACAGTTTTTTTAACTTTCCCAAAGAAGCCCAGGAGTATGTGTCCTTGTCGATTTTCACCCCCAGGACTGCCTATAGGCACCCCCTCCAAATGTAGGACAGTAAATGCAAAATTTCAGAAAAATCCCAAAAATTCCCCAATATCCCAGAAAATATATGGAACCTCATTTTCCTCAAATCACTTTTGGAGCATTAAAAACCCTTACAAGACTCTCAAATTCCCGAGAAGCATTAATCTTACGCTCTTATCCCCAGCATAATCCCCAATTGGATTAATCCTACAAACCTATCCTCAATACATTCCATAAGAAGAACCAACGACGCATCCTCATCCAAGTCTACTATTCCCCAACTTAAACATCCCCTAGTCGAGTCTGAAGACAACATAATCCACAGTCGAATATCTCAAAGATAAGTTCTTCCCCAAAGAAGTCCCAAAGTATCACAATCTCTAACATAATTCCCTGCGAGAGCAATTCTCTGCATTACAACTTTAGGTCCTCAGAATTAATCTCGGCTCGTTGAATCAATCGTTATCACTTTAGGACCTCAGAATTGACCTCGTCCCACAGAAGTAGCCGCTACAAATTTGGGTCCTCAAAATTGACCTCAACCCTCATAATTGGTCGTCATCACTCAAGGTCCTCAGAACTAGCCTCGACCCTCAAAATTGAACTTATCCCTCAGAATTGAACTCATCCCTCAGAACTGGTTGCTACCACTTTAGGTCCTCAGAATTGACCTCGACCCTCAAAATTAGTCGCTATAACTTTAGGTCCTCATAATTAACCTCGTCCCACTGAATTGGTAGCTACAACTTTAGGACTTCATAATTAACCTCATCCCTTAGAAACGGTTGTCACAACTTAAAGTCCTCAAAATTAACCTCGGCCCTCAAAATTGGTCACAATAACTTTAGGTCCTCAGAATTGACCTCAACCCACATAATCAATCATCATAACTTAAGGTCCTCAGAATTGACCTCGGCCCACATAATTGATCGTCATAACTTAAGGTCCTCCGAATTGACCTCGGCCCACATAATTAGTCACTACAACTTTAGGTCCTCAGATTTCAACTCGACCCTCAGAATTGGTTGTCATCACTCACGGTCCTCAGAATTGACCTCGACCCTCAGAATTAGTCATCACAATTTTAGTTCATCGAATTTGACCTCGCCCCTCAAAATTGGTCACTACATTTTAAGGTCCTCAGAATCGTCCTCGACCCGTTGAATTGGTATCCCTAACACCTTAGAACTAATCATAGCACATCTTCGACCCACTGAATTAACCTTTCTCGTCTCTTTAGGTCCTCAAAATTGACATTGACTCGCTCAATCGATCAACCTCATCCTCTAGGTCCTTAGAATCAACCTAAATACCTCGTTCCCAATGCCGATGTGGTTTATATCATTCGACGATCTTCACTTGTTCTAAGATCGACCGTCGAGGGGCTCTCTGTATACAACCCATCCTTGGACCCTCCTAACCACCTCCTTAGGTCCATATCACTCACCTATTCATCGTAAACCCTTATTCATACCCTGAGTACTGATCTAGAGGCCACCACGTACTCTCGAACCCCGTTTAACTCTGGTCAACTTTCTCACCTAATCAAAAGCTCAATGGATCTTCGAAGGGCTGTGAATCCCCTTTCCAACGATTTACCTCATGCATGAATCAGCCTTACAATTCGGAAAAATGATCCGTTTTACCCCAAAAATTGATTCGAAGGACACCGGGCTCTCCTAAGATCTGTTTAACTCCTGCTAACACTTTAGATCGAATGATATTGAAATAATATTTAAAGTTCTCTAAATACCCTTTCCAACGTTCTACCTCAAATCCGAATCAACCTTACAGTGTGGATGGACGACCCATTTTACTTTGAAAGGTCACCGAACACTTTCGGGTCCCATTTGACAAAGGTCAACTCTCCGAAATAAACGAATATGAATGAATCTTTGAAGGTCTCTTAATACCCTTTCCAACAGTCCATCCTGGGCACAAATTAGCCTTACGGTTCGGACGAACGGTCCGTTTTCCTTTGAGAATTTCCTCCTTAGTGACTAATGGGTGCTTCTGGGCCTAGTTTAACCTCGATCAACTCCAAATGGATCAATGGATTCTTGAAGGGCTCTAAATACTCTTTCCAATGATCCACCTCGTGTGCAATTCTGACTTATGGTTCGCATTTTATGACCGTTTTTCTAAAAAACCTGCCTCAGACTCCCAATTGGCAACCCCAGGATCTTGCCTCTTGGCAGTGTGTCTAGGGTTCCATGTTTATAGGAAATTCTAGGTTCATGACGATCGACTCTCCCCTTGGCCCTATAAGTAGAGACCATGACCTCACTTTGAAAGATACACCTCAGGCCCCCTGAACATCCCTTTTAGCAATTTAGAGAAAATTCCCTCTAATTCAGAGTTGTTCTTTTCTAAAAAGCCCATATCCCACATTCCTTCCATAATTTTCATACTCTTTTGAGTAAATTCCCACCCACCGCCTCAAACCACAATCACTACACCAAAACTGGCGATTAGTCACGGCCAAAATCCCTGACCAAAACCGTGGGTCACGGACTTGGGCCGTGACCATTTCGGGCGTGACCATTTTCGTGGGTCGTGGCCCAAGTTCGTGACCAAAAAAGGGTCACGGTTGAGAGGGGTCACGACAGATGGTCGCGGACTTGGGCCGTGACCCATGCCGTGACGGGTCGCGGCCCTCATCCGTGACCCACAACCGTGACAAATTGGTCACGGCCAAAGTCCGCGACAAAAAAAAAAAAAAATTGGTCGCGGCCCCCATCCGTGACCCACAACCGTGACAAATTGGTCGCGGCCAAAGTCCGTGACCCACAACCGTGATAAAAAATAAAAATAAATGGTCGTGGCCCATGTCCGTGACCCACAACCGTGACAAAAAAAGAAAAAAAATAGTCGCGGACTTTGGCCGCGACCATTTTTATGAGCGACGAAAAAAATAAAAATGGTCATGGACAAAGTCCATGACCATATTTAACTATAATTTTAAAAAAATGTATTTTTTTGGTCCAATCCTAAAATTGGGGTTCCTGTGAGTGCACCGTCGGTTGCTACGTGTAACGTTGGACGTGTACGAGGTGTTACAAGTATTTATTATTGGCAAAACAATAAAAAAAATCACAAATTGCGAATCGAGAACGTTGTTAATAAATAAATATATATACAAACTTAAAAATATTACACATTTTAATAATTCACAGACCAAAAAAAAGTTGGGCAGAGTTTCCTCTATTTTCTTGACATTCCAAACCCTGTAAAAGTAAAACCTTCTTATAATAAAGCCCGCACGGCCATAAAATTCAACAATCAAATTATAAAACCTCGCACGGCCATACAACTAAACGATAAAAGCCCGCACGGCTGTAACACATAAAAAACAAAATCCTGAATGTCCACAACATATAAACAATCTTCACGTTGTAAACCATTGCCTCCTTCACTTGTTCCGCGTGCAAAAATCCTACAAATGATAGGATACATAAAAAAAATATCAGTAACCAAGTAGTTTCATAACAAATTTAATCAAGCTGAAAAATTGCATATATGAGTTAAAATTATCAACATATCAATATTTTTATACCTAAGTCTAAAAATATGCAAATTACCGTCGTATTCTCAAACTGGAAGTCCCGCGGCTGCGTGGTCAGTTCCTATGAGTTAATTGGTCCCGTGGGAGGTGTTGGAACCACCCACGGGGCCGTTCGGGGGCTGTTTCAAGTTTCACCCTTTAACGCCATGTTTTTAAGCCTAAATCTATAACTATGCAAATTATCGTCGTATTCTCAAATCGGGAGACCCGCGGCTGCGGGGTTAGTTCCTACGAGTTACATGGGTCCCGTGGGAGGTGTTGGTGCCACCCACGGGGCCGTTCGGGGGTTGTTTTGAGTTTTCAACCTCTAACACCATGTTTTGCTTAAATCTAGAAATATGCAAATTATCATCGTCTTCTCAAACCGGGAGTCTCGTGGCTGCGCGGCCAGTTCCTATGAGTTACATTGGTCCCGTGGGAGGTGTTGGAGCCACCCACAGGGCCGTTCGGGGGCTCCCTCTAACGCCATGTTTTGCTTAAATCTAGAAATATGCAAATTATCATCGTATTCTCAAGCCGAGAGTCTCGCGGATGCATGATCTGTTCTTTCTAGTTACAGTGGTCCCGTGGGAGGTGTTGGCGCCACCCACGTGGCCGTTCGGGGGCTGTTCCAAGTTTTTACCCTCTAACGCCATGTTTTTAAGCCTAAGTCTAGAAATATGCAAATTATCATCGTATTCTTAAATCGGAAGACCCGCGGCTGCGGGGTCAGTTGCTACGAGTTACATTGGTCCCATGGGAGGTGTTAGTGCCACTCACGGGGCCCTTCGGGAGTTGTTTCGTGTTTTCACCCTCTAACGCCAAGTTTTTAAGTCTAAGTTTTGAAACATGAAAATTATCGTTGTATTCTCTAATCGGGAGTCCCGGGGCTGCGCGACCAGTTCCTACGAGTTACATTCGTCCCGTGGGAGGTGTGGGTGCCACCCATGGGGCCGTTCGGGGACTGTTTCGAGTTTTCACCCACTAACGCTATGTTTTTAAGCCTTAGTCTAGAATATGTAAATTACTGTTGTATTCTAAAATCGGGAGTCCCACGGCTGCGCGACCAGTTTCTATGAGTCACATTGGTCCCGTGGGAGGTGTTGGTGCCACCCACGGGGCCGTTCGGGGGTTGTTCCAAGTTTTTACCCTCTAACGCCATGTTTTTAAGCCTAAGTCTAAAAATATGCAAATTATCATCGTATTCTCAAATCGAGAGACCCGCGGCTGCGGGGTCAGTTGCTACGAGTTACATTGGTCCCATGGGTGGTGTTAGTGCCACCCACGAGGCCCTTCGGGAGTTGTTTCGTGTTTTCACCCTCTAACGCCACGTTTTGCTTTAATCTAGAAATATGCAAATTATCGTTGTATTCTCAAACCGGGAGTCTCGCGGCTGCGCGGTCAGTTCCTACGAGTTGCATTGGTGCCGTGGGAGGTGTTGGCGCCACCCACGGGGCTGTTTTGGGTTTTCACCCACTAACGCCATATTTTTAAGCCTAAGTCTAAAATTATGCAAATTAATGTCGTATTCTCAAACCGCGAGTCCCGCGGCTACGTGGTTAGTTCCTATGAGTCACATTGGTCCTCTGGGAGGTGTTGCTGCCACCCACGGGGCCGTTCGAGAGTTGTTTAGAGTTTTCACCCTCTAACGCCATATTTTTTAGCCTATGTTTTGAAATATGCATATTATCGTCCTATTCTCAAATCGAGAGTCCCGGGGTTGCGTGATTAGTTCCTACGAGTTACATTAGTCATGTGGGAGGTGTTGGTGCCACCCATGGGGCCGTTCGGGGGCCGTTTTGGATTTTCACCCACTAACGCCATGTTTTTAAACCTAAGTCTAGAATTATGCAAATTTCTGTCCTATTCTCAAACCGGGAGTCCCGTAGCTACGGGCCAGTTCCTACGAGTCACATTGGTCCCGTGGGAGTTGTTCGTGCCACCCACGGGGCGGTTCGGAAGCGGTTTCGAGTTTTCACCCTCAAACGCCATGTTTTTAATGCTAAGTCTAGAAATATGCAAATTATCTTCGTATTCTCAAACCGGGAGTCCCAGGGCCACGCGGCCAGTTCCTATGAGTTACATTGGTCCCATGGGAGGTGTTGGTGCCACCCACGGGGCCGTTCGAGGGCTATTTTGGGTTTTCACCCACTAACGCCATGTTTTTAAGCCTTAGTCTAGAATTACGTAAATTACTGTCGTATTCTCATACCGGGAGTACCGTGACTGCTCAGCCAGTTCCTAAGTGTCACGTTGGTCCCGTGGGAGGTGTTGGTGCCACCCACGGGGCCATTCAGGTGTTGTTTCGAGTTTTCACCCTCTAGCACCATGTTTTTAAGCTTGTATATAAATATGCAAATTATCGTCGTATTCTCAAATCGGGAGACCCGCGGCTGCGGGGTCAGTTCCTAATAGTTACATTGGTCCTGTGGGAGGTTTTGTTACTATCCACGGGGCCGTTCGGGGGTTATTTCGTGTTTCCCCCCTCTAATGCCATGTTTTTATTCAATCTAGAATATGCAAATTATCGTCGTATTCTCAAACCGGGAGTCTCGGGGCTGCACAAACATTTCCTACGAGTTACATTGGTTCTGTGGGAGGAGTTGGCGCCACCCACGGGACAATTCGGGGGATATTTTGGGTTTTCACCCTATAACACCATGTTTTTAGGCCTAAGTCTAGAAATATGAAAATTATCATCATATTCTCAAACTGGGAGTCCCGGGGCTGCGCGGCCAGTTCTTACGAGTTACATTAGTCCCGTGGGAGGTGTTGGTGCCACCCACGGGGCCGTTCGAGTGTTGATTTGAGTTTTCACCCTCTAACGCCATGGTTTTAAGCCTAAGTCTAGAAATATGAAAATTATCATCGTATTCTCGAACCGGGAGACTCGCGACTGCAGGGTCAGTTCCTACGAGTTACATTGGTCCCGTGGGAGGTGTTGGTGCCACCGACGGGGACGTTCGGGGGTTGTTTCGAGTTTTCACCCTCTAACGCCATGTTTTGCTTAAATCTTTAAATATGCAAATTATCATTGTATTCTTAAACTGGGAGTCTCGCGGCTGCGCGTTCAGTTCCTACAAGTTACATTGGTCCCATGGGAGGTGTTGGCGCCTCCCACGGGGCAGTTCGAGGGCTATTTTGGGTTTTCACCCTCTAATGCCATGTTTATAAGCCTAAGTTTGAAAATATTCAAATTATCATCGTATTCTCAAACCGAGAGACCTGCGGCTGCGGGGTCAGTTTCTACGAGTTACATTGGTCCCATGGGAGGTGCTAGTGCCACCCACGGGGCCCTTCGGGAGTTGTTTCGTGTTTTCACCCTCTAACGCCGCATTTTGCTTCAATCTAGAAATATGCAAATTATCGTTGTATTCTCAAACTGGGAGTCTCGCGGCTGAGCGGTCAGTTCCTACGAGTTGTATTGGTGCCGTGGGAGGTGTTGGCGCCACCCACGGGACGGTTCGAGGGCGGTTTTGGGTTTTCACCCACTAACGCCATATTTTTAAGCCTAAGTCTAAAATTATGAAAATTAATGTCGTATTCTCAAACCGCGAGTCCCGCGGATGCGTGGTTAGTTCCTATGAATCTCATTGGTCCTATGGGAGGTGTTGGTGCCACCCACAGGGCCGTTCGGGAGTTGTTTCGAGTTTTCACCCTCTAACGCCATGTTTTTTAGCCTATGTTTTGAAATATGCATATTATTGTCGTATTCTCAAATCGGGAGTCCTGGGGTTGCGTGACTAGTTCCTACGAGTTACATTAGTCATGTGGGAGGTGTTGGTTCCACCCACGGGGCCGTTCGGGGGCTGTTTTGGATTTTCACCCACTAACGCCATGTTTTTAAAGCTAAGTCTAGAATTATGCAAATTACTGTCCTATTCTCAAATCGGGAGTCCCGCGGCTATGGTCCAGTTCCTACGAGTCACATTGGTCCCGTGGGAGGTGTTCGTGCCTCCCACGGGGCGGTTCGAAAGCTGTTTTGTGTTTTCACCCTCTAACACCATGTTTTTAATGCTAAGTCTAGAAATATGCAAATTATCATCGTATTCTCAAACTGGGAGTCCCAGGGCTACGCGGCTAGTTCCTATGAGTTACATTGGTCCCATGGGAGGTGTTCGTGCCACCCACGGGGCCGTTCGAGGGCTATTTTGGGTTTTCACCCACTAACGCCATGCTTTTAAGCCTTAGTCTAGAATTACGTAAATTACTGTCATATTTTCATACCGGGAGTACCGCGACTGCTCAGCCAGTTCCTAGGAGTCACGTTGGTCCCGTGGGAGGTGTTGGTGCCACCCACGGGGCCATTCAGGTGTTGTTTTGAGTTTTCACCCTCTAGCACCATGTTTTTAAGCTTGTATATAAATATGCAAATTATCGTCGTATTCTCAAACCGGGAGACTCGCAGCTACGGGGTCAGTTCCTACGAGTTACGTTGGTCCTGTGGGAGGTGTTGTTGCTATCCACGGGGCCGTTCGGGGGTTGTTTCGTGTTTCCCCCCTCTAATGCCATGTTTTGCTTCAATCTAGAATATGCAAATTATTGTCGTATTCTCAAACCGAGAGTCTCGCGGCTGCACGGACAGTTCCTACAAGTTACATTGGTCCCGTGGGAGGAGTTGGCGCCACCCACGGGACGATTCAGGGGTTGTTTTGGGTTTTCACCCTATAACGCCATGTTTTTAGGCCTAAGTCTAGAAATATGAAAATTATCATCGTATTCTCAAACTGGGTGTCCCGGGGCTGCGCGCCCAGTTCTTACGAGTTACATTAGTCCCGTGGGAGGTGTTGGTGCCACCCATGGGGCCGTTCGAGTGTTGTTTTGAGTTTTCACCCTCTAACGCCATGGTTTTAAGCCTAAATTTAAAAATACAAAAATTATGGTCGTATTCTCAAACTGGGAGACCCGCGAGTGCAGGGTCAGTTCCTACGAGTTACATTGGTCCCGTGGGAGGTGTTGGTGCCACCCATGGGGTCGTTTGGGGGTTGTTTCGAGTTTTCACCCTCTAACACCATGTTTTGCTTAAATCTTGAAATATGCAAATTATCAGTGTATTCTTAAACCGGGAGTCTCGCGGCTGCCCGTTCAGTTCCTACAAGTTACATTGGTCCCATGGGAGGTGTTGGCGCTTGTCACGGGGCCGTTCAGGGGCTATTTCGGGTTTTCACCCTCTAACGCCATGTTTATAAGCCTAAGTCAAAAAATATGTAAATTATCATTGTATTCTCAAACCGGGAGACCCGCAGTTGCGGGGTCAGTTCCTACGAGTTATATTGGTCCCGTGGGAGGTGTTGGTGCCACCCACGGGGCCGTTCGGGGGTTGTTTCGAGTTTTCATCCTCTAACGCCATGTTTTGCTTAAATCTAGAAATATGCAAATTTTCCTACGAGTTACATTGGTGCCGAGGGAGGTGTTGGCGCCCCACGGGGATTTTCGGGGGCTATTGAGGGCTTTCACCCTCTAACGCCATATTTTTAAGCCTAAGTCAAGAAATATGCAAATTATTGTCCTATTATCAAACCGGGAGTCTCGCGGCTGCGCGATCAGTTCCTACGAGTTACATTTGTCTTGTGGGAGGTGTTGGCGCCACCCACGGGGCGGTTCGAAGGCTGTTTTGGGTTTTCACCCTCTAACACCATGTTTTTAAGCCTAAGTCTTGAAATATGCAAATTATCGTCGTATCCTCAAATCGGGAGTCCCGGGGCTGCGCGACTAGTTCTTACGAGTTACATTAGTCATGTGGGAGGTGTTGGTGCCACCCACGGGGCCGTTCGGGGGGCTATTTCAAGTTTTCACCGACTAACGACATGTTTTTAAGCCTGTCTATAAATATGCAAATTATCGTCGTATTCTCAAACCGGGAGACTTGCGGATGCGGGGTCAGTTCCTATGAGTTACATTGGTCCCGTGGGAGGTGTTGTTGCTACCCACGGGGCCATTCGGGGGTTGTTTCGTGTTTTCCCCCTCTAACGCCATGTATTGCTTCGATCTAGAAATATGCAAATTATCATCGTATTCTGAAACCAGAAGTCTCGCAGCTACACGGTCAGTTCCTACTAGTTACATTGGTCCCGTGGGAGGAGTTGCCGCCACCAACGGGGCGGTTCGAGGGCTGTTGTGGGTTTTCACCCAATAACGCCACGTTTTCAAGCATAAGTTTAGAAATAAGCAAATTATCATCGTATTGTCAAACCGGGAGTCCCGGGGCTGCGCGGCCAGTCTTACTAGTTACATTAGTCCTGTGGGAGGTGTTGGTGCCACACACGGGGCCGTTTGAGGGTTGTTTTCACCCTCTAACGCCATGTTTTTAAGCCTAAGTCTAGTAATATGCAAATTATCATAGTATTCTCAAACCGAGAGACCCGCGGCTGCGGGGTCAGTTCCTACGAGTTACATTGGTCCCGTGGGAGGTGTTGGTGCCACCCACGGGGTCGTTCGGGGGGTTGTTTCGAGTTTTCACCCTCTAACGCCATGTTTAGCTTAAATCTTGAAATGTGCAAATTATCATCGTATTCTCAAACCAGGAGTCTCGCGGCTGCGCGGTTAGTTCCTACGAGTTACATTGGTCCCCTGGGAGGTGTTGGCGCCACCCACGGGGCCGTTCGAGGGTTGTTTCGAGTTTTCACCCTTTAACTCCGTGTTTTTAAGCCAAAGTCTAGAAATATGCAAATTATCGTCGTATTCTCAAACCGGGAGACCCGCAGCTGCAGGCACAGTTCCTACGAGTTACATTGGTCCCGTGGAAGGTGTTGGTTCCACCCACGGGGTCGTTCGGGGGTTGATTCGAGTTTTCACCCTCTAACGCCATGTTTTGCTTAAATCCGGAAATATGCAAATTATCATCGTATTCTCAAACCGGGAGTCTCGCGGCTGCGCAGTCAGTTCCTACGAGTTACATTGGTTCCGTGGCAGGTGTTGGCGCCCCACGGGGCTGTTAGGAGGCTGTTTAGGGTTTTCATCCTCTAACGCCATGTTTTTAAGCCTAAGTCTAAATATATGCAAATTATCGTCGTATTATCAAATCGGGAGTCTCGCGACTGCGCGGTCAGTTCCTACGAGTTACATTGGTGTCGTGGGAGGTGTTAGCGCCACCCACGGGGTGGTTCGGTGGCTATTTTGGGTTTTCACCCTCTAACGCCATGTTTTTAAGCCTAAGTCTTGAAATATGCAAATTATCGTCGTATTCTCAAACTGGGAGTCCCGGGGCTGCGTGACTAGTTCCTACTAGTTAAGGTGTTGGTGCCACCCACTTGGCGGTTCGGGGGTTATTTCGGGTTTTCACCGACTAACACCATCTTTTTACGCCTAAGTCTAGAATTATAAAAATTACCATTGTATTCTCAAACCGGGAGCCCCGCGGCTGTTCGGCCAGTTCCTACGAGTCGCATTGGTCCCGTGGGTGGTGTGGGTGCCACCCACGGGGCTGTTTCGAGCTTTCACCCTCAAACGCCATGTTTTTAAGCCTAAGTATAGAAATATACAAATTATCGTCGTATTCTCAAACCGGGAGTCCCGGGGTTATGCGTCCAGTTCCTACGAGTCACATTGGTCCCGTGGGAGGTATTGGTGCCACCCACGGGGCCGTTCGGGGGTTGTTTCGAGTTTTCACCCTCTAACGCCATGTCTTTAAGCCTTAGTCTAAAAATATGTAAATTATCATCGTATTACCGAACCGGGAGACCCGCGGCTGCGGGATCAGTTCCTATGAGTTACATTGGTCCCGTGGGAGGTGTTAGTGCCACCCACGGGGCCGTTCGGGGGGTGTTTCGAGTTTTCACCCTCTAACACCATGTTTTGCTTAAATCTTGAAATATGCAAATTATCATCGTATTCTCAAACCGAGAGTCTTGTAGCTGCGCAGTCAGTTCCTATGAGTTACATTGGTGCCGTGGGAGGTGTTGGCGCCACCCACGGGGTGATTCGAGGGCTATTTTGGATTTTAACCCTATAGCGCCATGTTTTTAAGCATAAGTCTAGAAATATGCGAATTATTATCGTATTCTGAAACCGGGAGTCCCGGGGCTACGCGGACAGTTCTTACGAGATACATTAGTCCCGTGGGAGGTGTTGGCACCACCCACGGGGCTGTTTTTTGTTTTCACCCTCAAACGCCATGTTTTTAAGCCTAAGTCTAAAATATACGAATTATCGTTGTATTCTCAAACCGGGAGTCTCGCAGCTGCGCGGTCAGTTCCTATGAGTTACATTTGTCCTGTGGGAGGTGTTGGCGCCACCCACGAGGCGGTTCGGGGTCTGTTTTGAGTTTTCACCCTCTAACGCCATGTTTTTAAGCCTAAGTCTAGAAATATGCAAATTATCATCGTATTCTCAAACCGGGAGTCCCGGGGCTGCGCGACCAGTTCCTATGAGTTATATTGGTCCCGTGGGAGGTGTTAGTTCCACCCACGGGGCCGTTTGAAGACTGTTTTGGGTTTTCACCCACTAACGCCATGTTTTTAAGCCTTAATCTAGAATTATGCAAATTACTATCGTATTCTCAAATCGGTAGTACCGCGGCTTCTCGGCCAGTTTCTACGAGTCACATTAGTCCCATGGGAGGTGTTGGTGCCACCCACGGGGCCGTTCGGGGGTTATTTCAAGTTTTCACCCTCTAACGGCATGTTTTTAAGCCTGTCTACCTATATGAAAATTATTATCATCTTCTCAAATCGGGAGACCCGCGGCTGCGGGGTCAGTTCCTATGTTGTTGCTACCCACAGGACCGTTCGAGGGTTGTTTCTTGTTTTCCCCCTCTAACGCCATGTTTTGCTTCAATCTAGAAATATGTAAAGTATCATTGTATTCTCAAACCGAGAGTCTCGCGACTACATGGTGAGTTCTTACGAGTTACATTGGTCCTGTGGGAGGAGTTGGTGCCACCCACGGGGCCGTTCGGGGGCTATTTCGGGTTTTCAATTTCTAACACCATGTTTTTAAGCCTATGTCTAAAAATATATAAATTATCGTCGTATTCTCAAACCGGGAGATCCGCGGCTGCGGGGTCAGGTCCTATGATTTATATTGGTCCCGTGGGAGGTGTTGATGCCACCCACGGGGCCGTTCGGGGTTGCTTCGAGTTTTCACCCTCTAACGCCTTATTTTTAAGCCTAAGTCTAGAAATATGCAAATTATCGTGGTATTCTCAAACTGGGAGACCCACGGCTGCGAGGTCAGTTCCTACGAGTTAATTGGTCCCGTGGGAGATGTTGGTGCCACCCACGGGATGATTCGATGGCTATTTCGGTTTTTCATCCACTAACGCCATATTTTTAAGACTAAGTCTAGAATTATTGAAATTACGATCGTATTCTCAAACCGGGAGTCCGACACTGCACGACTAGTTCTTACGAGTTACATTAGTCATGTGGGAGGTATTGGTGCCACCCATAGGGCCGTTCTGGGGTTGTTTCGGGTTTTCACCCACTAACCCATGTTTTTCAGCCTAAGTCTAGAATTATTCAAATTACCATCGTATTCAAAAATCGCGAGGCCCGCGGTAGCGCGGCAAGTTCCTACGAGTCACATTGGTCCCGTGGGAGGTATGGGTGTCACCCACGGGGCTGTTCGGGGGCTGTTTCGAGTTTTCCCCTCTAACGCCATGTTTTTAAGCCTAAGTATAGAAACGTGCAAATTATCATCGTATTCTCAAACCGAGAGTCCCGGGCCTACGCTGCCAGTTCCTACGAGTTATATTGGTCCCGTGGGAGGTGTTGGTGCCATCCACGGGGCCGTTCGGCTGCTGTTTTGGGTTTTGACCCACTAACGCCATGTTTTTAAGCCTAAGTCTAGAATATGCAAATTACCGTCGTATTTAAAAAACTGGGAGTCCTACGGCTATGCGACCAGTTCCTACGAGTCACATTAGTCCCGTGCGAGGTGTTGGTGCCACACACGGTGCTGTTCGGGGGCTATTTCGAGTTTTCACCCTCTAACGCCATGTTTTTAAGCCTAAGTCTAAAAATAGGCAAATTATTATCGTATTCTCAAAGCGGGAGACCCGCGGCTACGGGTTCAGTTCCTACGAGTTACATTGGTCCTGTAGGAGGTGTTGGTTCCACCCACGGGGCAATTCAGGGGCTTTTTCGAGTTTTCACCCTCTAATGTCATATTTTCTTAAATATAGAAATATGCAAATTATCATCGTATTCTCAAACTGGGAGTCTCGCGGCTGCGCAGTTAGTTCCTACGAGTTACATTGGTGTCGTGGGAGGTGTTGGCGCCACCCACGGGGCTGTTCAGGGTTTTCACCCTCTAACGCCTTGTTTTTAAGCCTAAGTTTAGAAATATGAAAATTATCGTTGTATTCTCAAACCGAAAGTCTCGCGGCTATACGGTCAGTTCCTACGAGTTATATTGGTCCCGTGGGAGGTGTTGGCACCACCCACGGGACGGTTCCGTGGCTGTTTTGGGTTTTCACCCTGTAACACAATGTTTTTAAGCCTAAGTTTTGAAATATGCAAATTGTCATCGTATTATCAAACCGGGAGTCTCGCGGCTGCGCGGCCAGTTCCTACGAGTTACATTGGTGTCGTGGGAGGGGTTGGCGCCACCCACGGGGCGGTTCGGTGGCTGTTTCGGGTTTTCACCCACTAACACCATATTTTTAAGCCTAAGTCTAGAATTATGCAAATTCCTGTCGTATTCTCAAACCGTGAGTCCTGCAGCTGCGCGACCAGTTCCTATGTGTCACATTGGTCCCGTGGGAGGTGTTAATGGCACCCACAAGGGTGTTCAGGGGTTGTTTCAATTTTTCACCCTCTAACACCATGTTTTTAAGCGTAAGTCTAAAAATATGCAAATTATTGTCGTATTCTCAAACCGAGAGTCCCGGGACTACGCAGTAAGTTCCTACGAGTTACATTAGTCCCGTGGGAGGTGTGGACCACCCACGGGGCTGTTCGGGTGCTGTTTCGGGTTTTCACCCACTAGCACCATGTTTTTAAGACTAAGTATAAAATTATGCAAATTACAGTCGTATTCTCAAACCGGGAGTCCCGCAGTTGCGTGGCCAGTTCCTACGAGTGCCATTGGTTCTGTTGGATGTGTTGGAGCCACCCGCGTGGCCATTTAGGGGATGTTTTGAGTTTTCACCGTCTAACGCCATGTTTTTAAGCCTAAGTCTAGAAATATGTAAATTATAATCGTATTCTCAAACTGAGAGTCCCACGGCTGTGCGACCAGTTCCTACGAGTCACATTGGTCCCGTGGGAGGTGTTGGTGCCACCCATGGGACTGTTCGGGGGTTGTTTTGAGTTTTCACCCTCTAATGCCATGTTTTGCTTAAATCTAGAAATATGAAAATTATCATCGTATTCTCAAACCGGGAGTCTCCCGGCTGTGCGGTAAGTTACTACGAGTTACATTTGTGTCGTGGGAGGTGTTGGCACCACCCACGGGGTTATTCGGGGGCTGTTTTTTGTTTTCACCCTCTAACGCCATATTTTTAAGCCTAAGTATATAAATATGTAAATTATCGTCATATTCTCATACCGAGAGTCTCGCGGCTGTGCGGTCAGTTCCTACGAGTTACATTGGTCCCGTGCGAGGTGTTGGCGCCACCCCCGGGGCAGTTCGGAGGCTGTTTTGGGTTTTCACCCTCTGCGCCTTCATTTTAAGCCCAAGTTTTAAAATATGCAAATTATCGTTGTATTCTCAAACCAGAAGTCCCGGGGCTGCGCGACTAGTTCCTACGAGTTACATTAGTCATGTGGGAGGTGTTGGTGCCACCCACAAGGCCGTTCGGGGGCTGTTTTAGGTTTTCACCCACTAACGCCATGTTTTTAAGACTAAGTCTAGAATTATGAAAATTACTATCGTATTCTTAAACTAGGAGTCCAACGGCTGCGCGACCAGTTCCTACAAGTCACATTGGTCCCGTGGGAGGTATTGATGCCACCCACGGGGCGGTTCGGGGGCTGTTTTGAGTTTTCCCCCTCTAACGGCATGTTTTTAAGCATATGTCTAGAAATATACAAATTATCTATGTATTCTTAGACAGAGAGTCCCGGGGCTGCGCGACCAGTTCTTATGAGTTACATTGGTCCCGTGGGAGGTGTTGGTCCCAACCACGGGGCCGTTCGAGGGCTATTTCGGGTTTTCACCCACTAACGTCATGTTTTTAAGCCATAGTGTAGAATTATTCAAATTACCGCTGTATTCTCAAACAGGGAGTCCCGCAGCTACGGAACCTGTTCCTACGAGTCACATTGGTCCCATGGGAGGTGTTGGTGCCACCCACGGGGACGTTCGGGGGCTGTTTCGATTTTTCGCCCTCTAACGCCATGTTTTTAATACCATGTCTGGAAATTTGAAAATTATCGTCGTATTCTCAAACCGGGAGATCCGCAGCTGCGGGGTCAGTTCCTACGAGTTACATTGGTCCCGTGGGAGGTGTTGTTTCTACCCACGGGGCCTTTCGGGGGTTGTTTCGTGTTTTCCCCCTTTAACACCATGATTTGCTTCAATCTAGAAATATCCAAATTATCATCGTATTCTCAAACTGGGAGTCCCGCGGGTGCACGGTCAGTTCCTACGAGTTACAATTGTCCCGTGGGAGGTGTTGGCGCCACCCACGGGGAGGTTTGGGGGCTGTTTTTGGTTTTCACCCTATAACGCCATGTTTTTAAGCCCAAGTCTAGAAAAATGCAAATTATCATCGTATTCTCAAACCGGGAGTCCTGGGGCTACGCAGCCAGTTCTTACGAGTTACATTAGTGCCGTGGGAGGTGTTGGTGCCACCCACGGGGCCGTTCGAGCGTGGTTTCGAGTTTTCACCCTCTAACGCCATGTTTCTAAGCCTAAGTCTAGAAATATGCAAATTATTGTCATATTCTCAAACTGGGAGATCCGCAGCTGCAGGGTCAGTTCCTACGATTTGCATTGTTCCCGTGGGAGGTGTTAGTGCCACCCACGGGGTCGTTCGGGGGTTGTTTCGAGTTTTCACCCTCTAACGCCATGTTTTGCTTAAATCTTGAAATATGCAAATTATTATCCTATTCTCAAATCGGGAGTCTCACGACTACGCGATCAGTTCCTACGAGTTACATTGGTCCCGTGGGAGGTGTTGGCCCCACCCACGGGGCCGTTCGGGGGCTATTTCGGGTTTTCACCATCTAACGCCATGTTTTTAAGCCTATGTCTAAAAATATGTAAATTATCGTCGTATTCTCAAACCGGAAGATCCGCGGCTGCGGGGTCAGTTCCTACGAGTTACATTGGTCCCGTGGGAGGTGTTGATGCCACCCACGGGGCCGTTCGGGGGTTGTTTCGAGTTTTCACCCTCTAAAGCCATATTTTGCTTAAATCTAGAAATATGCAAATTATCGTCGTATTCTCAAACCGAGAGTCTCGCGGCTATGCGGTCAGTTCCTACAAGTTACATTGGTGCCGTGGGAGGTGTTAGCGCCCCACGGGGCGGTTCGGGTGTTGTTTAGGGTTTTCACCCTCTAACGCCATGATTTTAAGCCTAAGTCTAGAATTATGCAAATTATCATCGTATTATCAAACCGGGAGTCTCGCGGCTGCGCGATCAGTTCGTACGAGTTAGATTGGTCTCGTGGGAGGTGTTGGCGCCACCCACGGGGCGATTCGATGGCTGTTTTGGGTTTTCGCCGTCTAACGCCATGTTTTTTTATCCTAAGTCTTAAAATATGGAATTTATCGTCGTATTCTCAAATCGGGAGTCCCAAGGCTGCGCGACTAGTTCCTACGAGTTACATTAGTAATGTGGGAGGTGTTGGTGCCACCCACGGGGCCGTTAGGGGGCTATTTCGGGTTTTCTCTGACTAACGCCTTGTTTTTAAGCCTAAGTCTAGAATTATACAAATTACCGTCGTATTCTCAAACTGGGAGTCCCGCGGCTGTGCGACCAGTTCCTACCTGTCACATTGGTCCCGTGGTAGTTGTCTGTGCCACTAACGGGGCTGTTCGGAGGTTGTTTCGAGTTTTCACCCTCTAATGCCATATTTTTAAGTCTAAGTCTAGAAATTTGCAAATTATCATCGTATTCTCAAATCAGGAGACCCGTGGCGGCGGGGTCAGTTCCTATGGGTTACATTTGTCCCGTGGGAGGTGTTGGTGCCATCCACGGGGCCGTTCGGGGGTTATTTCGGGTTTTCACCCTCTAACGCCATGTTTTTAAGCCTACGTCTAGAAATATGCAAATTATCATCGTATTATCAAACCAGGAGTCTCGCGACTGTGCGGTCAGTTCCTACGAGTTACAGTGGTCTCATGGGAGGTGATGGCGCCACCCACGGGGAGGTTCGGTGGGTGTTTTGGGTTTTCACCCTCTAACGCCATGTTTTTAAGCCTAAGTCTTGAAATATGCAAATTATCGTCGTATCCTCAAATCGGGAGTCCCGGGGCTGCGCGACTAGTTCTTACGAGTTACATTAGTCATGTGGGAGGTGTTGGTGCCACCCACGGGGCCGTTCGGGGGGCTATTTCAAGTTTTCACCGACTAACGACATGTTTTTAAGCCTGTCTATAAATATGCAAATTATCGTCGTATTCTCAAACCGGGAGACTTGCGGATGCGGGGTCAGTTCCTATGAGTTACATTGATCCCGTGGGAGGTGTTGTTGCTACCCACGGGGCCATTCGGGGGTTGTTTCGTGTTTTCCCCCTCTAACGCCATGTATTGCTTCGATCTAGAAATATGCAAATTATCATCGTATTCTGAAACCAGAAGTCTCGCAGCTACACGGTCAGTTCCTACTAGTTACATTGGTCCTGTGGGAGGAGTTGCCGCCACCAACGGGGCGGTTCGAGGGCTGTTGTGGGTTTTCACCCAATAACGCCACGTTTTCAAGCATAAGTCTAGAAATAAGCAAATTATCATCGTATTGTCAAACCGGGAGTCCCGGGGCTGCGCGGCCAGTCTTACTAGTTACATTAGTCCTGTGGGAGGTGTTGGTGCCACACACGGGGCCGTTTGAGGGTTGTTTTCACCCTCTAACGCCATGTTTTTAAGCCTAAGTCTAGTAATATGCAAATTATCATAGTATTCTCAAACCGAGAGACCCGCGGCTGCGGGGTCAGTTCCTACGAGTTACATTGGTCCCGTGGGAGGTGTTGGTGCCACCCACGGGGTCGTTCGGGGGGTTGTTTCGAGTTTTCACCCTCTAACGCCATGTTTAGCTTAAATCTTGAAATGTGCAAATTATCATCGTATTCTCAAACCAGGAGTCTCGCGGCTGCGCGGTTAGTTCCTACGAGTTACATTGGTCCCCTGGGAGGTGTTGGCGCCACCCACGGGGCCGTTCGAGGGTTGTTTCGAGTTTTCACCCTTTAACTCCGTGTTTTTAAGCCAAAGTCTAGAAATATGCAAATTATCGTCGTATTCTCAAACCGGGAGACCCGCAGCTGCAGGCACAGTTCCTACGAGTTACATTGGTCCCGTGGAAGGTGTTGGTTCCACCCACGGGGTCGTTCGGGGGTTGATTCGAGTTTTCACCCTCTAACGCCATGTTTTGCTTAAATCCGGAAATATGCAAATTATCATCGTATTCTCAAACCGGGAGTCTCGCGGCTGCGCAGTCAGTTCCTACGAGTTACATTGGTTCCGTGGCAGGTGTTGGCGCCCCATGGGGCTGTTAGGAGGCTGTTTAGGGTTTTCATCCTCTAACGCCATGTTTTTAAGCCTAAGTCTAAATATATGCAAATTATCGTCGTATTATCAAATCGGGAGTCTCGCGACTGCGCGGTCAGTTCCTACGAGTTACATTGGTGTCGTGGGAGGTGTTAGCGCCACCCACGGGGTGGTTCGGTGGCTATTTTGGGTTTTCACCCTCTAACGCCATGTTTTTAAGCCTAAGTCTTGAAATATGCAAATTATCGTCGTATTCTCAAACTGGGAGTCCCGGGGCTGCGTGACTAGTTCCTACTAGTTAAGGTGTTGGTGCCACCCACTTGGCGGTTCGGGGGCTATTTCGGGTTTTCACCGACTAACACCATCTTTTTACGCCTAAGTCTAGAATTATAAAAATTACCATTGTATTCTCAAACCGGGAGCCCCGCGGCTGTTCGGCCAGTTCCTACGAGTCGCATTGGTCCCGTGGGTGGTGTGGGTGCCACCCGCGGGGCTGTTTCGAGCTTTCACCCTCAAACGCCATGTTTTTAAGCCTAAGTATAGAAATATACAAATTATCGTCGTATTCTCAAACCGGGAGTCCCGGGGTTATGCGTTCAGTTCCTACGAGTCACATTGGTCCCGTGGGAGGTATTGGTGCCACCCACGGGGCCGTTCGGGGGCTGTTTTGAGTTTTCACCCTCTAACGCCATGTCTTTAAGCCTTAGTCTAAAAATATGTAAATTATCATCGTATTCCCGAACCGGGAGACCCGCGGCTGCGGGATCAGTTCCTATGAGTTACATTGGTCCCGTGGGAGGTGTTAGTGCCACCCACGGGGCCGTTCGGGGGGTGTTTCGAGTTTTCACCCTCTAACACCATGTTTTGCTTAAATCTTGAAATATGCAAATTATCATCGTATTCTCAAACCGAGAGTCTTGTAGCTGCGCAGTCAGTTCCTATGAGTTACATTGGTGTCGTGGGAGGTGTTGGCGCCACCCACGGGGTGATTCGAGGGCTATTTTGGATTTTAACCCTATAGCGCCATGTTTTTAAGCATAAGTCTAGAAATATGCGAATTATTATCGTATTCTGAAACCGGGAGTCCCGGGGCTACGCGGACAGTTCTTACGAGATACATTAGTCCCGTGGGAGGTGTTGGCACCACCCACGGGGCTGTTTTTTGTTTTCACCCTCAAACGCCATGTTTTTAAGCCTAAGTCTAAAATATACGAATTATCGTTGTATTCTCAAACCGGGAGTCTCGCAGCTGCGCGGTCAGTTCCTATGAGTTACATTTGTCCTGTGGGAGGTGTTGGCGCCACCCACGAGGCGGTTCGGGGTCTGTTTTGAGTTTTCACCCTCTAACGCCATGTTTTTAAGCCTAAGTCTAGAAATATGCAAATTATCATCGTATTCTCAAACCGGGAGTCCCGGGGCTGCGTGGCCAGTTCCTATGAGTTATATTGGTCCCGTGGGAGGTGTTAGTTCCACCCACGGGGCCGTTTGAAGACTGTTTTGGGTTTTCACCCACTAACGCCATGTTTTTAAGCCTTAGTCTAGAATTATGCAAATTACTATCGTATTCTCAAATCGGTAGTACCGCGGCTTCTCGGCCAGTTTCTACGAGTCACATTAGTCCCCTGGGAGGTGTTGGTGCCACCCACGGGGCCGTTCGGGGGTTATTTCAAGTTTTCACCCTCTAACGGCATGTTTTTAAGCCTGTCTACCTACATGAAAATTATTATCATCTTCTCAAATCGGGAGACCCGCGGCTGCGGGGTCAGTTCCTATGTTGTTGCTACCCACAGGACCGTTTGAGGGTTGTTTCTTGTTTTTCCCCTCTAACGCCATGTTTTGCTTCAATCTAGAAATATGTAAAGTATCATTGTATTCTCAAACCGAGAGTCTCGCGACTACATGGTCAGTTCTTACGAGTTACATTGGTCCCGTGGGAGGAGTTGGCGCCACCCACGGGGCCGTTCGGGGGCTATTTCGGGTTTTCAATTTCTAACACCATGTTTTTAAGCCTATGTCTAAAAATATATAAATTATCGTCGTATTCTCAAACTGGGAGATCCGCGGCTGCGGGGTCAGGTCCTATGATTTATATTGGTCCCGTGGGAGGTGTTGATGCCACCCACGGGGCCGTTCGGGGTTGCTTCGAGTTTTCACCCTCTAACGCCTTATTTTTAAGCCTAAGTCTAGAAATATGCAAATTATCGTGGTATTCTCAAACTGGGAGACCCACGGCTGCGAGGTCAGTTCCTACGAGTTAATTGGTCCCGTGGGAGACGTTGGTGCCACCCACGGGATGATTCGATGGCTATTTCGGTTTTTTATCCACTAACGCCATATTTTTAAGACTAAGTCTAGAATTATTGAAATTACGATCGTATTCTCAAACCGGGAGTCCGACACTGCACGACTAGTTCTTACGAGTTACATTAGTCATGTGGGAGGTATTGGTGCCACCCATAGGGCCGTTCTGGGGTTGTTTCGGGTTTTCACCCACTAACCCATGTTTTTCAGCCTAAGTCTAGAATTATTCAAATTACCATCGTATTCAAAAATCGCGAGGCCCGCGGTAGCGCGGCAAGTTCCTACGAGTCACATTGGTCCCGTGGGAGGTATGGGTGTCACCCACGGGGCTGTTCGGGGGCTGTTTCGAGTTTTCCCCTCTAACGCCATGTTTTTAAGCCTAAGTATAGAAACGTGCAAATTATCATCGTATTCTCAAACCGAGAGTCCCGGGCCTATGCTGCCAGTTCCTACGAGTTATATTGGTCCCGTGGGAGGTGTTGGTGCCATCCACGGGGCCGTTCGGCTAATGTTTTGGGTTTTCACCCACTAACGCCATGTTTTTAAGCCTAAGTCTAGAATATGCAAATTACCGTCGTATTTAAAAAACTGGGAGTCCTACGGCTATGCGACCAGTTCCTACGAGTCACATTAGTCCCGTGCGAGGTGTTGGTGCCACACACGGTGCTGTTCGGGGGCTATTTCGAGTTTTCACCCTCTAACGCCATGTTTTTAAGCCTAAGTCTAGAAATAGGCAAATTATTATCGTATTCTCAAAGCGGGAGACCCGCGGCTACGGGTTCAGTTCCTAGGAGTTACATTGGTCCTGTAGGAGGTGTTGGTTCCACCCACGGGGCAATTCAGGGGCTTTTTCGAGTTTTCACCCTCTAATGTCATATTTTCTTAAATATAGAAATATGCAAATTATCATCGTATTCTCAAACTGGGAGTCTCGCGGCTGCGCAGTTAGTTCCTACGAGTTACATTGGTGTCGTGGGAGGTGTTGGCGCCACCCACGGGGCTGTTCAGGGTTTTCACCCTCTAACGCCTTGTTTTTAAGCCTAAGTTTAGAAATATGAAAATTATCGTTGTATTCTCAAACCGAAAGTCTCGCGGCTATACGGTCAGTTCCTACGAGTTATATTGGTCCCGTGGGAGGTGTTGGCACCACCCACGGGACGGTTCCGTGGCTGTTTTGGGTTTTCACCCTGTAACACAATGTTTTTAAGCCTAAGTTTTGAAATATGCAAATTGTCATCGTATTATCAAACCGGGAGTCTCGCGGCTGCGCGGCCAGTTCCTACGAGTTACATTGGTGTCGTGGGAGGGGTTGGCGCCACCCACGGGGCGGTTCGGTGGCTGTTTCGGGTTTTCACCCACTAACACCATATTTTTAAGCCTAAGTCTAGAATTATGCAAATTCCTGTCGTATTCTCAAACCGTGAGTCCTGCAGCTGCGCGACCAGTTCCTATGTGTCACATTGGTCCCGTGGGAGGTGTTGATGGCACCCACAAGGGTGTTCAGGGGTTGTTTCAATTTTTCACCCTCTAACACCATGTTTTTAAGCGTAAGTCTAGAAATATGCAAATTATTGTCGTATTCTCAAACCGAGAGTCCCGGGACTACGCAGTAAGTTCCTACGAGTTACATTAGTCCCGTGGGAGGTGTGGACCACCCACGGGGCTGTTCGGGTGCTGTTTCGGGTTTTCACCCACTAGCACCATGTTTTTAAGACTAAGTATAAAATTATGCAAATTACAGTCGTATTCTCAAACCGGGAGTCCCGCAGTTGCGTGGCCAGTTCCTACGAGTGCCATTGGTTCTGTTGGATGTGTTGGAGCCACCCGCGTGGCCATTTAGGGGATGTTTTGAGTTTTCACCGTCTAACGCCATGTTTTTAAGCCTAAGTCTAGAAATATGTAAATTATAATCGTATTCTAAAACTGGGAGACTCGCGGCTGCGGGGGCAGTTCTTATGAGTTACATTGGTCCCGTGGGAGGTGTTGGTGCCACCCATGGGACTGTTCGGGGGTTGTTTTGAGTTTTCACCCTCTAACGCCATGTTTTGCTTAAATCTAGAAATATGAAAATTATCATCATATTCTCAAACCGGGAGTCTCCCGGCTGTGCGGTAAGTTACTACGAGTTACATTTGTGTCGTGGGAGGTGTTGGCACCACCCACGGGGTTATTCGGGGGCTGTTTTTTGTTTTCACCCTCTAACGCCATATTTTTAAGCCTAAGTATAGAAATATGTAAATTATCGTCATATTCTCATACCGAGAGTCTCGCGGCTGTGCGGTCAGTTCCTACGAGTTACATTGGTCCCGTGCGAGGTGTTGGCGCCACCCCCGTGGCAGTTCGGAGGCTGTTTTGGGTTTTCACCCTCTGCGCCTTCATTTTAAGCCCAAGTTTTAAAATATGCAAATTATCGTTGTATTCTCAAACCAGAAGTCCCGGGGCTGCGCGACTAGTTCCTACGAGTTACATTAGTCATGTGGGAGGTGTTGGTGCCACCCACAAGGCCGTTCGGGGGCTGTTTTAGGTTTTCACCCACTAACGCCATGTTTTTAAGACTAAGTCTAGAATTATGCAAATTACTATCGTATTCTTAAACTGGGAGTCCAACGGCTGCGCGACCAGTTCCTACAAGTCACATTGGTCCCGTGGGAGGTATTGATGCCACCCACGGGGCGGTTCGGGGGCTGTTTTGAGTTTTCCCCCTCTAACGGCATGTTTTTAAGCATATGTCTAGAAATATACAAATTATCTATGTATTCTTAGACAGAGAGTCCCGGGGCTGCGCGACCAGTTCTTATGAGTTACATTGGTCCCGTGGGAGGTGTTGGTCCCAACTACGGGGCCGTTCGAGGGCTATTTCGGGTTTTCACCCACTAACGTCATGTTTTTAAGCCATAGTGTAGAATTATTCAAATTACCGCTGCATTCTCAAACAGGGAGTCCCGCAGCTACGGAACCTGTTCCTACGAGTCACATTGGTCCCATGGGAGGTGTTGGTGCCACCCACGGGGACGTTCGGGGGCTGTTTCGATTTTTCGCCCTCTAACGCCATGTTTTTAATACCATGTCTGGAAATTTGAAAATTATCGTCGTATTCTCAAACCGGGAGATCCGCAGCTGCGGGGTCAGTTCCTACGAGTTACATTGGTCCCGTGGGAGGTGTTGTTTCTACCCACGGGGCATTTCGGGGGTTGTTTCGTGTTTTCCCCCTTTAACACCATGATTTGCTTCAATCTAGAAATATCCAAATTATCATCGTATTCTCAAACTGGGAGTCCCGCGGGTGCACGGTCAGTTCCTACGAGTTACAATTGTCCCGTGGGAGGTGTTGGCGCCACCCACGGGGAGGTTTGGGGGCTGTTTTTGGTTTTCACCCTATAACGCCATGTTTTTAAGCCCAAGTCTAGAAAAATGCAAATTATCATCGTATTCTCAAACCGGGAGTCCTGGGGCTACGCAGCCAGTTCTTACGAGTTACATTAGTGCCGTGGGAGGTGTTGGTGCCACCCACGGGGCCGTTCGAGCGTGGTTTCGAGTTTTCACCCTCTAACGCCATGTTTCTAAGCCTAAGTCTAGAAATATGCAAATTATTGTCATATTCTCAAACTGGGAGATCCGCAGCTGCAGGGTCAGTTCCTACGAGTTGCATTGTTCCCGTGGGAGGTGTTAGTGCCACCCACGGGGTCGTTCGGGGGTTGTTTCAAGTTTTCACCCTCTAACGCCATGTTTTGCTTAAATCTTGAAATATGCAAATTATTATCCTATTCTCAAATCGGGAGTCTCACGACTACGCGATCAGTTCCTACGAGTTACATTGGTCCCGTGGGAGGTGTTGGCCCCACCCACGGGGCCGTTCGGGGGCTATTTCGGGTTTTCACCATCTAACGCCATGTTTTTAAGCCTATGTCTAAAAATATGTAAATTATCGTCGTATTCTCAAACCGGAAGATCCGCGGCTGCGGGGTCAGTTCCTACGAGTTACATTGGTCCCGTGGGAGGTGTTGATGCCCCCCACGGGGCCGTTCGGGGGTTGTTTCGAGTTTTCACCCTCTAACGCCATATTTTGCTTAAATCTAGAAATATGAAAATTATAGTCGTATTCTCAAACAGAGAGTCTCGCGGCTATGCGGTCAGTTCCTACAAGTTACATTGGTGCCGTGGGAGGTGTTAGCGCCCCACGGGGCGGTTCGGGTGTTGTTTAGGGTTTTCACCCTCTAACGCCATGTTTTTAAGCCTAAGTCTAGAATTATGCAAATTATCATCGTATTATCAAACCGGGAGTCTCGCGGCTGCGCGATCAGTTCGTACGAGTTAGATTGGTCTCGTGGGAGATGTTGGCGCCACCCACGGGGCGATTCGATGGCTGTTTTGGGTTTTCGCCGTCTAACGCCATGTTTTTTTATCCTAAGTCTTGAAATATGGAATTTATCGTCGTATTCTCAAATCGGGAGTCCCAAGGCTGCGCGACTAGTTCCTACGAGTTACATTAGTAATGTGGGAGGTGTTGGTGCCACCCACGGGGCCGTTCGGGGGCTATTTCGGGTTTTCTCTGACTAACGCCTTGTTTTTAAGTCTAAGTCTAGAATTATACAAATTACCGTCGTATTCTCAAACTGGGAGTCCCGCGGCTGTGCGACCAGTTCCTACCTGTCACATTGGTCCCGTGGTAGTTGTCTGTGCCACTAACGGGGCTGTTCGGAGGTTGTTTCGAGTTTTCACCCTCTAATGCCATATTTTTAAGTCTAAGTCTAGAAATTTGCAAATTATCGTCGTATTCTCAAATCAGGAGACCCGTGGCGGCGGGGTCAGTTCCTATGGGTTACATTTGTCCCGTGGGAGGTGTTGGTGCCATCCACGGGGCCGTTCGGGGGTTATTTCGGGTTTTCACCCTCTAACGCCATGTTTTTAAGCCTATGTCTAGAAATATGCAAATTATCATCGTATTATCAAACCAGGAGTCTCGCGACTGCGCGGTCAGTTCCTACGAGTTACAGTGGTCTCATGGGAGGTGATGGCGCCACCCACGGGGAGGTTCGGTGGGTGTTTTGGGTTTTCACCCTCTAACGCCATGTTTTTAAGCCTTAGTGTAGAGTTATGGAAATTACTGTCGTATTCTCATATCTGGAGTACCGCGGCTGCTCGGCCAGTTCCTACAAGTCACGTTGGTCCCGTGGGAGGTGTTGGAGCCACCCACGGGGCCATTCGAGGGTTGTTTCGAGTTTTCACCCTCTAACGCCATGTTTTTCTTTAATCTAGAAATATGCAAATTATCATCGTATATTCAAACCGGGAGTCTCGCGACTGCGCGGTAAGTTTGTACGAGTTACATTGGTGTCTTGGGAGGTGTTGGCACCTCCCACAGGGCTGTTTGGGGAGCTATTTTGAGTTTTCACCCTTTAACGCCATATTTTCAAGCCTAAGTTTAAAAATATGTAAATTATCGTCGTATTCTCAAATCGAGAGTCTCGCGGTTGCCCGATCAGTTCCTACGAGTTACATTGGTGTCGTGGGAGGTGTTGGCGCCACCCACGGGGCGGTTCGGTGGCTATTTCGGGTTTTCACCAACTAACACCATGGTTTTAAGCCTAAGTCTAGAATTATTCATATTCTCGTCGTATTCGTAAACCGTGAGTCCTGCGGCTGCGCGACCAGTTCCTATGTGTCACATTGGTCCCGTGGGAGGTATTGATGCCACCCACAAGGCCGTTCAGGGGTTGTTTCATTTTTTCACCCTCTAATGTCATGCTTTTAAGCCTAAGTCTAGAAATATGCAAATTATAGTCGTATTCCCAAACCGGGAGTCCCGGGGCTGCGCAGCTAGTTCCTACGAGTTACATTAGTCCCGTGGGTGGTGTGGATGCCACCCACGGGGCTGTTCGGTGGCTGTTTCGGGTTTTTACCCACTAACACCATGTTTTTAAGACTAAGTCAAGAATTATGCAAATTACAGTCGTACTCTCAAACCGGGAGTCCCGCGGTTGCGCGACCAGTTGCTACGAGTCACAATGGTTCCGTTGGATGTGTTGGTGCCACCCACGGGGCCATTTGGGGGCTATTTTGATTTTTCACCCTCTAATGCCATGTTTTTAAGCCTAAGTATAGAAATATGCAAATTATCATCGTATTTTAAAATCGGGAGACTCGCGGCTGCGGGGTAAGTTCCTATGAGTTACATTGGTCCCATGGGAGGAGTTGGTGCCACCCATGGGACTGTTCGGGGGTTGTTTCCAGTTTTCACCCTCTAACACCATGTTTTGCTTAGATCTAGAAATATTCAAATTATCATCGTATTCTCAAACCGGGAGTCTCGCGGCTGCGCGGTAACTTCCTACGAGTTACATTGGTGCCGTGGGAGGTGTTGGCACCACCCACGGGGTTATTCGGGGGATGTTTTGGGTTTTCACCCTCTAATGCCATGTTTTTAAGCCTAAGTCTAGAAATATGCAAATTATCCTCGTATTCTCTAACCGGGAGTTTCGCGGATGCGCGGTCAGTTCCTACGAGTTACATTGGTCCCATGGGAGGGGTTGGCGCCACCCACAGGGCGGTTCGGTGGCTGTTTTGGGTTTTCACTCTCTAACGCCTTGATTTTAAGCCTAAGTTTTAAAATATGCAAATTATCATCGTATTCTCAAACGGGACGTCTCGGGGCTGCGCGACTAGTTCCTACGAGTTACATTAGTCATGTGGGAGGTGTTGGTGCCACCCACAGGGCCGTTCGGGGGCTATTTTAGGTTTTCACCCACTAACGCCATGTTTTTAAGACTAAGTCTAGAATATGGAAATTACAGTCTTATTCTCAAATCGGGAGTCCCGCGGTTGCGCGGCCAGTTCCTAAGAGTCACATTAGTTCCGTTGGATGTGTTGGTGCCACCAACGGGGCCATTCGGGGGCTTTTGAGTTTTGACCCTCTAAGGCCATGTTTTTAAGCCTAAGTATAGAAATATGCAAACTATTATCGTATTTTAAAACTGGGAGACTCGCTGCTGCGGGGTCAGTTCCTATGAGTTACATTGGTCCCGTGGGAGGTGTTGGTGCCACCCATGGGACTGTTCGGGGATTGTTTCCAATTTTCACCCTCTAATGCCATGTTTTGCTTAGATCTAGAAATATGCAAATTATCATTGTATTCTCAAACCGGGAGTCTCGCGGCTGCACGGTAAGTTCCTACGAGTTACATTGGTGCCGGGGGAGGTGTTGGCACCACCCACGGGGTTATTCGGGGGATGTTTTGGGTTTTCAACCTCTAACGCCCTGTTTTTAAGCCTAAGTCTAGAAATATACAAATTATCTTCGTATTCTCAAATCGGGAGTCTCGCGGCTTCACGGTCAGTTCCTACGAGTTACATTGGTCCCGTGGGAGGTGTTGGCGCCACCCACGGGGCGATTCAGTGGCTGTTTTGGGTTTTCACCCTCTAACGCCTTGATTTTAAGCCTAAGTTTTAAAATATGAAAATTATCATCGTATTCTCAAACGGGAAGTCCCGCGGCTGTGCGACCAGTTCCTACGAGTCACATTGGTCCCGGGAGTGGTGTTGGTGCCACCCACGGGGCAATTCGGGGGCTGTTTCGAGTTTTCCCCCAATGACGCCATATTTTTAAGCATACGTCTAGAAATATGCAAATTATCTATGTATTCTTAGACCGAGAGTCCCGGGGTTACGCGACCAGTTCCTATGTGTTACATTGGTCCCGTGGGAGGTGTTGGTCCCAACCACGGGGCCGTTCGAGGGCTATTTCGGGTTTTCACCCACTAACGCCATGTTTTTAAGCCGTAGTCTAGAATTATGCAAATTAGCATCGTATTCTCAAGCTGGAAGCCCCGCAGCTATGCGACCAGTTCCTACGAGTCACATTGGTCCCGTGGGAGGTGTTGGTGCCACCCACGGGGACGTTCGGGGGCTGTTTCGATTTTTCACCCTCTAACGCCATGTTTTTAAGACTAAGTCATGAAATTTGCAAATTATCGTTGTACTCTCAAACCAGGAGACCCGCGGCTACAGGGTCAGTTCCTACGAGGTTCATTGGTCCCGTGGGAGGTGTTGTTTCTACCCAGGGGGCCGTTTGGGGGTTGTTTCGTGTTTTTCCCCTTTAACGCCATGTTTTGCTTCAATCTAGAGATATCCAAATTATCGCCGTATTCTCAAATCGAGAGTCCCGCGACTGTACGGTCAGCTCCTACGAGTTACATTAGTCCCGTGGGAGGTGTTGGCGCCACCCACGGGGTAGTTCGGCGGCTATTTTGAGTTTTCACCCTATAACGCCATATTTTTAACCCATGTCTAGAAAAATGTAAATTATCATTGTATTCTCAAACCGAGAGTCCTGGGGCTACGCAGCCAGTTCTTACGAGTTACATTAGTCCCGTGGGAGGTGTTGGTGCCACATACAGGGCCGTTCGAGGGTTGTTTCGAGTTTTCACCTTCGAACGCCATGTTTTTAAGCCTAAGTCTAGATATATGCAAATTATTATCATATTCTCAAATCGAGAGACCCGCAGCTGCGGGGTCAGTTCCTACGGGTTACATTGTTCCCGTGGGAGGTGTTAGTGCCACCCACGGGGTCGTTCGGGGGTTGTTTCGAGTTTTCACCCTCTAACGCCATGTTTTGCTTAAATCTTGAAATATGCAAATTATCATCCTATTCTCAAATCGGGAGTCTTGCGACTGCGCGATCAGTTACTACGAGTTACATTGGTCCCGTGGGAGATGTTGGCGCCACCCACGGGGCCGTTCGGGGGCTATTTCGGGTTTTCACCCTCTAATGCCATGTTTTTAAGCTTAAGTTTAAAAATATATAAATTATCGTCGTATTCTCAAACTGGGAGACCCGCGGCTACGGGGTCAGTTCCTACGAGTTACATTGGTCCCGTGGGAGGTGTTAGTGTCACCCACGGGGACGTTCGGGGGTTGTTTCAGGTTTTCACCCTCTAACGCCATGTTTTGCTTAAATCTAGAAATATAAAAATTATCGTTGTATTCTCAAACCGGGAGTATCACGGCTGCGCGGTCAGTTCCTACGAGTTACATTGGTGCCGTGGGAGGTGTTAGCTCCCCACGGAGCTGTTCGGGGGCTGTTTAGGGTTTTCACCCTCTAACGCCATGTTTTTAAGCCTGAGTCTAGAAATATGCAAATTATCATCGTATTGTCAAACCGGGAGTCTCGCGACTGCACGATCAGTTCCTACGAGTTACATTGGTCTCGTGGGAGGTGTTGGCTCCACCCACGGGGTGATTCGATGGCTGTTTAAGGTTTTCACCCTCTAACGCCATGTTTTTAAGCCTAAGTCTAGAAATATGTAAATTATAGTCGTATTCCCAAATCGGGAGTCCCGGGGCTGCGCAACTAGTTCCTACGAGTTACATTAGTCCCGTGGGTGGTGTGGATGCCACCCACGGGGCTGTTCGGGGGCTGTTTTGGGTTTTTACCCACTAACACCATGTTTTTAAGACTAAGTCTAGAATTATGCAAATTACAGTCGTACTCTCAAACCGGGAGTCCCGCGGTTGCGCGACCAGTTGCTACGAGTCACATTGGTTCCTTTGGATGTGTTGGTGCCACCCACGGGGCCATTCAGGGGCTATTTTGATTTTTGACCCTCTAATGCCATGTTTTTAAGCCTAAGTCTAGAAATATTCAAATTATCATCGTATTTTAAAATTGGGAGACTCGCGGCTACGGGGTCAGTTCCTATGAGTTACATTGGTCCCGTGGGAGGAGTTGGTGCCACCCATGGGACTGTTCGGGGGTTGTTTCCAGTTTTCACCCTCTAACGCCATGTTTTGCTTAGATATAGAAATATGCAAATTATCATCGTATTCTCAAACCGGGAGTCTCGCAGCTGCGCGGTAACTTCCTACGAGTTACATTGGTGCCGTGGGAGGTGTTGGCACCACCCACGGGGTTATTCGGGGGATGTTTTGGGTTTTCACCCTCTAACGCCATGTTTTTAAGCCTAAGTCTGGAAATATGCAAATTATCCTCCTATTCTCAAACCGGGAGTCTCGCGGCTGCGCGGTCAGTTCCTACGAGTTACATTGGTCCCATGGGAGGTGTTGGCGCCACCCACGGGGCAATTCGGTGGCTGTTTTGGGTTTTCACCCTCTAACACCTTGATTTTAAGCCTAAGTTTTAAAATATGCAAATTATCATCGTATTCTCAAACGGGACGTCCCGGGGCTGCGCGACTAGTTCCTACGAGTTACATTAGTCATGTGGGAGGTGTTGGTGCCACCCACAGGGCCGTTTGGGGGCTGTTTTAGGTTTTCACCCACTAACGCCATGTTTTTAAGACTAAGTCTACAATTATGCAAATTACAGTCGTATTCTCAAATCAGGAGTCCCGCGATTGCGCGGCCAGTTCCTAAGAGTCACATTGGTTCCGTTGGATGTGTTCGTGCCACCCACGGGGCCATTCGGGGGCTATTTTGAGTTTTGACCCTCTAAGGCCATGTTTTTAAGCCTAAGTCTAGATATATGCAAACTATGATCGTATTTTAAAACCGGGAGACTCGCGGCTGCGGGGTCAGTTCCAATGATTTACATTGGTCCCGTGGGAGGTGTTGGTGCCACCCATGGGACTGTTCGGGGGTTGTTTCCAGTTTTCACCCTCTAATGCCATGTTTTGCTTAGATCTAGAAAATTTGCAAATTATCCTCGTATTCTCAAACCGGGAGTCTCGCGGCTGCGCGGTAAGTTCCTACGAGCTACATTGGTGCCGTGGGAGGTGTTGGCACCACCCACGGGGTTATTCAGGGGATGTTTTGGGTTTTCACCCTCTAACGCCATATTTTTAAGCCTAAGTCAAGAAATATGAAAATTATCGTCGTATTCTCAAACCGGGAGTCTCGCCGCTGCGCGGTCAGTTCCTACGAGTTACATTGGTCCCGTGGGAGGTGTTGGCGCCACCCAAGGGGCGGTTCGGTGGCTGTTTTGGGTTTTCACCCTCTAACGCCTTGATTTTAAGCCTAAGTTTTATAATATGCAAATTATCATCGTATTCTCAAACGGGAAGTCCCGGGGCTGCGCGACTAGTTCCTACGAGTTACATTATTAGTGTGGGAGGTGGTGGTGCCACCCACAGGGGCGTTCGGGGGTTGTTTTAGGTTTTCACCCACTAACGCCATATTTTTAAGCCTAAGTCTAGAATTATGCAAATTACTATCGTATTCTCAAATCGGGAGTCCAACGGCTGTGCGACCAGTTCCTATGAGTCACATTGGTCCCGTGAGTGGTGTTGGTGCCACCCACGGGGAAATTCGGGGGCTGTTTCGAGTTTTCCCCCTCTAACGCCATATTTTTAAGCATAAGTTTTGAAATATGCAAATTATCTATGTATTCTTAGATCGAGAGTCCCGGGGTTACGCGACTAGTTCCTATGTGTTACATTGGTCCCGTGGGAGGTGTTGGTCCCAACCACGTCGCTGTTCGAGGGCTATTTCGGGTTTTCACCCACTAACGCCATGTTTTTAAGACGTAGTCTAGAATTATGCAAATTAGCATCGTATTCTCAAACCGGGAGTCCAGCAGCTACGCGACCAGTTCCTACGAGTCACATTGGTCCCGTAGGAGGTGTTGGTGCCACCCACAGGGACGTTCGGGTGCTGTTTCGAGTTTTCACCCTCTAACGCCATGTTTTTAAGACTAAGTCTGGAAATTTGCAAATTATCGTCGTACTCTCAAACCGGGAGACCCGCGGCTGCGGGGTCAGTTCCTACGAGGTACATTGGTCCTGTGGGAGGTGTTGTTTCTACCCACGGGGCCGTTCGGGGGTTGTTTCGTGTTTTCCCCCTTTAACGTTATGTTTTGCTTCAATCTAGAAATATCCAAATTATCTTCGTATTCTCAAATCGAGAGTCCCGTGGCTGCACGATCAGCTCCTACGAGTTACATTGGTCCTGTGGGAGGTGTTGGCGCCACCCACGGGGTGGTTTGGGGGCTTTTTTGGGTTTTCATCCTATAACGCCATGTTTTTAAGCCCATGTCTAGAAAAATGCAAATTATCATCGTATTCTCAAACCGGGAGTCCTGGGGCTACGCAACCAGTTCTTACGAGTTACATTAGTCCCGTGGGAGGTGTTGGTGCCACATACGGGGCCGTTCGAGGGTTATTTCAAGTTTTCACCCTCTAACACCATGTTTTTAAGCCTAAGTCTAGTTATATGCAAATTATTGTCCTATTCTCAAATCGAGAGACCCGCAGTTTCGGGGTCAGTTCCTACGATTTATAGTGTTCCCGTGGGAGGTGTTAGTGCCACCCGCGGGGTCGTTCGGGGGTTGTTTCGAGTTTTCACCCTCTAACCCCATGTCTTGGTTAAATCTTGAAATATACAAATTATCATCCTATTCTCAAATCGGGAGTCTCGCCACTGTGCGATCAGTTACTACGAGTTACATTGGTCCCCTGGGAGGTGTTGGCGCCACCCACAGGGCCGTTCGGGGGCTATTTCGAGTTTTCACCCTCTAATGCCATGTTTTTAAGCCTAAGTCTAAAAATATGTAAATTATCGTCGTATTCTCAAACCGGGAGACCCGCGGCTACGGGGTCAGTTCCTACGAGTTACATTGGTCCCGTGGGAGGTGTTGGTGCCACCCACGGGGCCGTTCGGGGGTTGTTTCAGGTTTTCACCCTCTAACGCCATGTTTTGCTTAAATATAGAAATATGCAAATTATCATCGTATTCTCAAATCGGGAGTCTCGCGGCTGCGCGATCAGTTCCTACGAGTTACATTGGTGCCGTGGGAGGTCTTAGCTCCCCACGGAGCTGTTTGGGGTTTTCAGCATCTAGCGCCATGTTTTTAATCCTAAGTCTAGAAATATGCAAATTATCGTCGTATTATAAAACTGGGAGCCTCGCGACTGAGCGATCAGTTACTACGAGTTACGTTGGTCTCGTGGGAGGTGTTGGTGCCACCCACGGGGCAATTCGATGGCTGTTTTAGGTTTTCACCCTCTAATGCCATGTTTTTAAGCCTAAGTCATGAAATATGCAATTTATCGTCATTTCTCAAACCGGGTATCCCAAGGCTACGTGACTAGTTCCTACGAGTTACATTAGTAATGTGGGAGGTGTTGGTCCCAACCACGGGGCCGTTCGAGGGCTATTTCGAGTTTTCACCCACAAACGCAATGTTTTTAAGCCGTAGTCTAGAATTATGCAAATTAGCGTCGTATTCTCAAACCGAGAGTCCCGCAGCTACGCGACCAGTTCCTACGAGTCACATTGGTCCCGTGGGAGGTGTTGGTGCCACCCACGGGGACGTTCGGGGGCTGTTTCGAGTTTTCGCCCTCTAACGCCATGTTTTTAAGACTAAGTCTGGAAATTTACAAATTATCGTCGTACTCTCAAACTGGGAGACCCGCGGCTGCGGAGTCACTTCCAACGAGGTACATTGGTCCCGTGGGAGGTGTTGTTTCTACCCACGGGGTCGCTTGGGGGTTGTTTCGCGTTTTCCCCCTTTAACGCCATGTTTTGCTTCAATCTAGAAATATCCAAATTATCGTCGTATTCTCAAATCGAGAGTCCCATGGCTGCACGGTCAGTTCTTACGAGTTACAGTGGTCCCGTGGGAGGTGTTGGCTCCACCCACGGGGTGGTTCAGGGGCTGTTTTGGGTTTTCACCCTATAACGCCATGTTTTTAAGCCCATGTCTAGAAAAATGTAAATTATCATCGTATTCTCAAATCGGGAGTCCTGGGGCTACGCAACCAGATCTTACGAGTTACATTAGTCCCGTGGGAGGTGTTGGTGCCACATACGGGGCCGTTTGAGGGTTGTTTCGAGTTTTCACCCTCTAACGCCCTGTTTTTAAGCCTAAGTCTAGTTATATGCAAATTATTGTCATATTCTCAAACTGGGAGACCCGCAGCTGCGGGGTCAGTTCCTACGGGTTACAATGTTCCCGCGGGAGGTGTTAGTGCCACCCGCGGGGTCGTTCGGGGTTGTTTCGAGTTTTCACCCTCTAACGCCATGTTTTGCTTAAATCTTGAAATATGCAAATTATCATCCTATTCTCAAATCGGGAGTCTTGCGACTGCGTGATCAGTTACTACGAGTTACATTGGTCCCGTCGGAGGTGTTGGCGCAACCCACGGGGCCGTTCGGGGGCTATTTCGGGTTTTCACCCTCTAACGCCATGTTTTTAAGCCCAAGTCTAAAAATATATAAATTATCGTCGTATTCTCAAATGGGGAGACCCGCGACTGCGGGGTCAGTTCCTACGAGTTACATTGGTCCCGTGGGAGGTGTTGGTGCCACCCACGGGGACGTTCGGGGGTTATTTTCAGGTTTTCACCCTCTAACGCCATGTTTTGCTTAAATCTAGAAATATGCAAATTATCGTCGTATTCTCAAACCGGGAGTCTCGCGACTGCGCGGTCAGTTCCTACGAGTTACATTGGTGCCGTGGGAGGTCTTAGCTCCCCACGAGCTGTTCGGGGGCTGTTTGGGGTTTTCAGCCTCTAACGCCATGTTTTTAATCCTAAGTCTAGAAATATGCAAATTATCGTCGTATTATCAAACTGGCAGTCTCGAGGCTGCGCGATCAGTTCCTACGAGTTAAATTGGTCTCGTGGGAGGTGTTGGAGCCACCCACGGGGTGATTCGATGGCTATTTTGGGTTTTCACCCTCTAACGCCATGTTTTTAAGCCTAAGTCTTAAAATATGCAATTTATCGTCATTTTCTCAAACCGGGTATCCCAAGGCTGCGCGACTAGTTCCTACGCGTTACATTAGTAATGTGGGAGGTGTTGGTGCCACTCACGGGGCCGTTCGGGGGCTATTTCGGGTTTTCACCGACTAACGCCATGTTTTTAAGCGTAAGTATAGAATTATACAAATTGTCGTCGTATTCTCAAACCGGGATTCCCGCGACTGTGCGACCAGTTCCTAAGTGTCATATTGGTCCCGTGGTAGGTGTCTGTGCCACTAACGGGGCTGTTCGAAGGCTGTTTGGAGTTTTCACCCTCAAACGCCATATTTTTAAGCCTAAGTCTAGAAATATATAAATTATCTTTGTATTCTTAAATCGGCAGTCCCGGGGCTGCGCGGTCAGTTCCTACGAGTCACATTGGTCCCGTGGGAGGTGTTGGTGCCACCCACGGGGCTGTTCGGTGGGTGTTTTGGGTTTTCACCCTCTAACGCCATGTTTTTAAGCCTAAGTCTATAAATATGCAAATTATCATCGTATTATCATACTGGGAGTCTCGCGGCTGCGTGGTCAGTTCCTACGAGTTACAGTGGTCTCGTGGGAGGTACTGGCGCCACCCACGGGGCGGTTCGGTGGGTGTTTTGGGTTTTCACCCTCTAACATCATGTTTTTAAGCCTTAGTCTAGAGTTATGGAAATTACTGTCGTATTCTCATACCGGGAGTACCGCGGCTGCTCGGCCAGTTCCTACGAGTCACGTTGGTACCGTGGGAGGTGTTGGAGCCACCCACGGGGCCGTTCAGGGGTTGTTTCGAGTTTTCACACTCTAACGCCATGTTTTACTTTAATCTAGAAATATGCAAATTATCGTCGTATTCTCAAACCGGGAGTCTCACGGCTGCGTGGTAAGTTCCTACGAGTTACATTGGTGCCGTGAGAGGTGTTGGCACCACCCACGGGGCTGTTCGCGGGATGTTTTCGATTTTAACCCTCTAACGCCATGTTTTTTAAACCTAAGTCTAGAAATATGTAAATTATCATCGTATTCTCAAACCGAGAGTCTCGCGGCTGCTCGGTCAGTTCCTATGAGTTACATTGGTGTCGTGAGAGGTGTTGGCGCCACCCACGGGGCGATTCGGTGTCTGTTTTGGGTTTTCACCCACTAGCACCATATTTTTAAGCCTAAGTCTAGATATATGCAAATTCCCGTCATATTCTCAAACCCTGAGTCCTGCGACTGCGCGGCCAGTTCTTATGTGTCACATTGGTCCCGTGGGAGGTGTTGATGCCACCCACAAGGCCGATCAAGGGCTGTTTCAATTTTTCACCCTCTAACGCCATGTTTTTAAGCCTAAGTCTAGAAATATGCAAATTATAGTCGTATTCTCAAATCGGGAGTCCCAAGGCTGCGCGACTAGTTCCTACAAGTTACATTAGTCCCGTGGGAGGTGTGGATGCCACCCACGGGGTTGTTTTGGGTTTTCCCCCACTAACACCATGTTTTTAAGACTAAGTCTAGAATTATGCAAATTACAGTCGTATTCTCAAACCGGGAGTCCCGCGGTTGCGTGGCCAGTTCCTAAGAGTCACATTGGTTCCGTTGGATGTGTTAGTGCCACCCATGGGGCCATTCGGGGGCTGTTTTGAGTTTTCACCCTCTAATGCCATGTTTTTAAGCATAAGTTTAGAAATATGCAAATTATCGTCGTATTTTAAAACAGGGAGAATCGCGGCTGCGGGGTCACTTCCTATGAGTTACATTGGTCCCGTGGGTGGTGTTGGTGCCACCCATGGGATTGTTCGGGGGTTGTTTCGAGTTTTCACCCTCTAACGCCATCTTTTGCTTAAATCTAGAAATATGCAAATTATCATCGTATTCTCAAACCGGGAGTCTCGCGGCTGCGCAGTAAGTTTCTATGAGTTACATTAGTGCCGTGGGAGGTGTTGGCACCACCCACGGGGTTATTCGGGGGCTATTTTGGGTTTTCACCCTCTAACGCCATTTTTTAAGCCTAAGTCTAGAACTAGGAAAATTATCGTCGTATTCTCAAACCGGGAGTCTCGCGGCTGCATGGTCAGTTCCTACGAGTTACATTGGTCCCGTGGGAGGTGTTGGCGCCACCCACGGGGCGGTTCGGTGGCTGTTTTGGGTTTTCACCCTCTAATGCCTTGTTTTTAAGCCTAAGTTTTAAAATATGCAAATTATCGTCGTATTCTCAAACGTGAAGTCCCAGGGCTGCGCGACTTGTTCCTACGAGTTACATTAGTCATGTGGGAGGTGTTGGTGCCACCCAGAGGGCCGTTCGGGGGATGTTTTAGGTTTTCAGCCACTAACGCCATGTTTTTAAGCATAAATCTAGAATTATGGAAATTACTATGGTATTCACAAATCGGGAGTCCCACGGCTGTGCGACCAGTTCCTACGAGTCACATTGGTCCCGTGGGAGGTGTTGGTGCCACCCATGGGATTGTTCGGGGGTTGTTTCGAGTTTTCACCCTCTAACGCCATCTTTTGCTTAAATCTAGAAATATGCAAATTATCATCATATTCTCAAACCGGGAGTCTCGCGGCTGCGCAGTAAGTTTCTATGAGTTACATTGGTGCCGTGGGAGGTGTTGGCACCACCCACGGGGTTATTCGGGGGCTATTTTGGGTTTTCACCCTCTAACGCCATTTTTTAAGCCTAAGTCTAGAACTAGGAAAATTATCGTCGTATTCTCAAACTGGGAGTCTCGCGGCTGCACGGTCAGTTCCTACGAGTTACTTTGGTCCCGTGGGAGGTGTTGGCGCCACCCATGGGGCGGTTCGGTGGCTGTTTTGGGTTTTCACCCTCTAATGCCTTGTTTTTAAGCCTAAGTTTTAAAATATGCAAATTATCGTCGTATTCTCAAACGTGAAGTCCCGGGGCTGCGCGCTACGAGTTACATTAGTCATGTGGGAGGTGTTGGTGCCACCCAGAGGGCCGTTCGGGGGATGTTTTAGGTTTTCACCCACTAACGCCATGTTTTTAAGCATAAGTCTAGAATTATGGAAATTACTATCGTATTCACAAATCGGGAGTCCCACGGCTGTGCGACCAGTTCCTACGAGTCACATTGGTCCCGTGGGAGGTGTTAGTGCCACCCACAGGGAAGTTAGAGGGCTGTTTCGAGTTTTCCCCCTCTAACGCCGTGTTTTTAAGCATAAGTCTAGAAATATGCAAATTATCATTGTATTCTTAGACCGAGAGTCTCGGGGCTGCACGACCAGTTCCTATGAGTTACATTGGTCCCGTGGGAGGTGTTGGTCCCAACCACAGGGCCGTTCGAGGGCTATTTCGGGTTTTCACCAACTAACGCCATGTTTTTAAGCCGTAGTCTAGAATTATGCAAAATACCGTCGTATTCTCAAACCGGGAGTCCCGCAGCTACGCGACCAATTCCTACGAGTCACATTGGTCCCGTGGGAGGTGTTGGTGCCACCCACGGGGACTTTCGGGGGCTGTTTCGAGTTTTTGCCCTCTAACGCCATGTTTTTAAGACTAAGTCTGGAAATTTGCAAATTATCGTCGTATTCTCAAACCTGGAGACCCGCGGCTGCGGGGTCAGTTCTTACGAGTTACATTGGTCCCGTGGGAGGTGTTGTTTCTACCCACGGGGCCGTTCGGGGGTTGTTTCGTGTTTCCCCCTTTAACGCCATGTTTTGCTTCAATCTAGAAATATCCAAATTATCGTCGTATTCTCAAACCGGGAGTCTCGTGGCAGCACGGTCAGTTCCTACGAGTTACATTGGTCCCATGGGTGGTGTTGATGCCACCCACGGGGCGGTTCGGGGGCTGTTTTGGGGTTTCACCTATAACGCCATGTTTTTAAGCCCAAGTCTAGAAAAATGCAAATTATCATCGTATTCTCAAACCGGGAGTCCTGGGGCTACGCAACCAGTTCTTACGAGTTACATTAGTGTCGTGGGAGGTGTTGGTGCCACCCACGGGGCCGTTCGAGCGTGGTTTCGAGTTTTCACCCTCTAACGCCATGTTTTTAAGCCTAAGTCAAGAAATATGCAAATTATTGTCATATTCTCAAACCGGTAGACCCGCAGCTGCGGGGTCAGTTTCTATGAGTTACATTGTTCCCGTGGGAGGTGTTAGTGCCACCCACGGGGTCGTTCGGGGGTTGTTTCGAGTTTTAATCCTCGAACTCCATGTTTTGTTTAAATTTTAAAATATGCAAATTATCATCCTATTCTCAAACCGAGAGTCTCGCGGATGCGCGATCAGTTCCTACGAGTAACATTGGTCCCGTAGGAGGTGTTGGCGCCACCCACGGGGTCGTTCGGGGGCCATTTCGGGTTTTCACCCTCTAACGCCATGTTTTTAAGCCTAAGTCTAAAAATATGTAAATTATTGTCGTATTCTCAAACCGGGAGACCCGCGACTGCGGGGTCAGTTCCTAGGAGTTACATGGGTCCCGTGGAGGGTGTTTGTGCCACCCACGGGGCCGTTTGGAGGCTGTTTCAAGTTTTCACCCTCAAACGCCATGTTTTTAAGCCTAAGTTTGGAAATATATAAATTATCGTCGTATTCTCAAACCGGTAGTCCCGGGGCTGTGCGACTAGTTCCTACGGGTCATATTGGTCCCGCGGGAGGTGTTGGCGCCAGCCACGGGGCAATTCGATGGCTGTTTTGGGTTTTATCCCTCTAACGCCATGTTTTTAAGCCTAAGTCTTGAAATATATAATTTATCGTCGTATTCTCAAACCGGGAGTCCAAAAGCTGCGCGACTAGTTCCTACGAGTTACATTAGTAATGTGGGAGGTGTTGGTGTCACCCACGGGGCCGTTCGGGCGCTATTTCGAGTTTTCACCGACTAACGCCATGTTTTTAAGCCTAAGTATATAATTATACAAATTATCATCGTATTCTGAAATCGGGAGTCCCGCGGCTGTACGACCAGTTCCTACGTGTCACATTGGTCCCGTGGTAGGTGTCTGTGCCACTAACGGGGCTGTTCGAAAGCTGTTTCGAGTTTTCACCTTCAAATGGCATGTTTTTAATCCTAAGTCTAGAAATATATAAAGTATCATCGTATTCTCAAACTAGCAATCCCGGGGCTGCGCGACCAGTTCCTACGAGTCACATTGGTCCTGTGGGAGGTGTTGGTGCCACCCACGGGGCTGTTCGGGGGCTGTTTCGAGTTTTCACCATCTAACGCCATGTTTTTAAGACTAAGTCTAGAAATATGGAAATTATCATCGTATTATCAAACCGGGAGTCTCATGGCTGCGCGATCAGTTCCTACGAGTTACATTGGTCTCGTGGGAGGTGTTGGCGCCACCCATGGGCGGTTCGATGGCTGTTTTGGGTTTTCACCCTCTAACGCCATGTTTTTAAGCCTAAGTCTTGAAATATGCAATTTATCGTCGTATTCTCAAACCGGGAGTCCCAAGGCTGCGCGACTAGTTACTACGAGTTATATTAGTATTGTGGGAGGTATTGGTGCCACCCACGAGGCCGTTCGGGGACTATTTCGGGTTTTCACCGACTAACGCCATATTTTTATGCCTAAGTATAGAATTATACAAATTATCGTTGTATTCTCAAACCGGGAGTCCCGCTGGTGTGCGACCAGTTCCTACATGTCACATTGGTCCCGTTGTAGGTGTCTGTGTCACTAACGGGGCTGTTCGGAGGCTGTTTCGAGTTTTCATCCTCAAACGCCATGTTTCTAAGCCTAGGTCTAGAAATATATAAAGTATCGTCGTATTCTCAAACTGCCAATCCCGGGGCTGCGCGACCAGTTCCTACAAGTCACATTGGTCCCGTGGGAGGTGTTGGTGCCACCCACGGGGCCGTTCGGGGGCTGTTTTAGGTTTTCACCCACTAACGCCATGTTTTTAAGCCTAAGTCTAGAATTATGCAAATTACAATCGTATTCTCAAACCGGGAGTCCCACGGCTACGCGACTAGTTCCTACGAGTCATATTGATCCCATGGAAAGTGTTGGTGCCACCCACGGGGTGGTTCGAGGGTTGTTTCGATTTTTCCCCCACTAACGCCATGTTTTTAAGAATAAGTCTAGAAATATGCAAATTATCGTTGTATTCTTAGACCGAGAGTCCCGGGGCTGCGTGACCAGTTCCTATGAGTTACATTGGTCCCGTGGGAGGTGTTGGTCCCAACCACGGGGCCGTTCGAGGGCTATTTCGGGTTTTCACCCACTAACGCCATGTTTTTAGCCGTAGTCTAGAATTATGCAAATTACTGTCGTATTCTCAAACCGGGAATCCCGCAACTACGTGACCAGTTCCTATGAGTCACATTGGTCCCGTGGGAGGTGTTGGTGCCACCCACGGGAACGTTCGGGGGCTGTTTCGAGTTTTTGCCCTCTAATGCCATGTTTGTAAGACTAAGTCTGGAAATTTGCAAATTATCGTCGTATTCTTAAACCGGGAGACCCGCAACTGCGGGTCAGTTCCTACGAGTTACATTGGTCCCGTGGGAGGTGTTGTTTCTACCCACGGGGCCGTTCGGGGGTTGTTTCGTGTTTTCGCCCTTTAACGCCATGTTTTGCTTCAATCTAGAAATATCCAAATTATCATCGTATTCTCAAACCGGGAGTCCCGCAGATGCACAATCAGTTCCTATGAGTTACATTGGTCCCGTGGGAGGTGTTGGCACCACACACGGGGCGGTTCGGGGGCTATTTTGGGTTTTCACCCTATAACGCCATGTTTTTTAGCGCAAGTCTAGAAAAATGAAATTATCATCGTATTCTCAAATCGGGAGTCCTGGGGCTACGCATCCAGTTCTTACGAGTTACATTAGTACCGTGGGAGGTGTTGGTGCCACCCACGGGGCCGTTCGAGGGTTGTTTCGAGTTTTCACCCTTTAACGCCTTGTTTTTAAGCCTAAGTCTAGAAATATTAAAATTATTGTCACATTCTCAAATTGGGAGACCCGCAGCTGCAGGGTTAGTTCCTACGAGTTACATTGTTCCCGTGGGAGGTGTTAGTGGCACCCACGGGGTCATTCGGGGGTTGTTTCGAGTTTTTACCCTCTAACGCCATATTTTTCTTAAATCTTGAAATATGCAAATTATCATCCTATTCTCAAACCGTGAGTCTTGCGGCTGCGCGATCAGCTCCTACGAGTTACATTGGTCCCGTGGGAGGTGTTGGCGCCACCCACGGGGCCGTTCGGGGGCTATTTCGGGTTTTCACCCTCCAACGCCATATTTTTAAGCCTAAGTCTAAAAATATGTAAATTATCATCGTATTCTCAAATCGAGAGACCCGCGGCTGCGGGGTCAGTTCCTACGAGTTACATTGGTCCCGTGGGAGGTGTTGGTGCCACCCACGGGGCCGTTCGGGGGTTGTTTCGAGTTTTCACCCTCTAACGCCATGTTTTGCTTAAATATAGAAATATGCAAATTATCATCGTATTCTCAAACCGGGAGTCTCGGCTGCGCGATCAGTTCCTACGAGTTACATTGGTGCCGTGGGAGGTGTTAGCGTCCCACAAGGCTGTTCGGGGCCTGTTTAGGGTTTTCACCCTCTAACGCGATGTTTTTAAGCCTAAGTTTAGATATATGCAAATTATCGTCGTATTATCAAACCGGGAGTCTTGCGGCTGCCCGATCAGTTCCTACGAGTGACATTGGTCTCGTGGGAGGTGTTGGCACCACCCACGGGGCGATTCGATGGTTATTTTCGGTTTTCACCCCTGTAACGCCATGTTTTTAAGGCTAAGTCAAGAAATATGAAATTTATGGTCGTATTCTCAAACCGGGAGTCCCAAGGCTCCGCGATTAGTTCCTACGAGTTGCATTAGTAATGTGGGAGGTGTTGATGCCACCTACGGGGCCGTTCGGGGGCTATTTCGGGTTTTAATTGACTAACGCCATGTTTTTAAGCCTAAGTCTAGAATTATACAAATTACCATCGTATTCTCAAATTGGGAGTCCCGCGGCTGTGCGACTTGTTCCTACGTGTCACATTGGTCCCTTGGTAGGTGTTTTTGCCACTAACGGGGCTATTCGGAGGCTGTTTCAAGTTTTCACCCTCAAACGCCATGTTTTTAAGCCTAAGTCTAGAAATATATAAATTATCATCGTATTCTCAAACCGGCAGTCCCGGGGCCGCGCGGCCAGTTCCTACGAGTCACATTGGTCCCGTGGGAGGTGTTGGTGCCACCCACGGGGCTGTTTCGAGTTTTCACCCTCTAACGCCATGTTTTTAAGCCTAAGTTTAGAAATATGCAAATTATCATCGTATTATCAAACCAGGAGTCTCGCGGCTGTGCATTCAGTTCCTACGAGTTACAATGGTCTCGTGGGAGGTGTTGGCGCCACCCACGGGGTGGTTCGGTGACCGTTTTGGGTTTTCACCCTCTAACACCATGTTTTTAAACCTTAGTCTAGAGTTATGGAAATTGCTGTCGTATTCTCATACCTGGAGTACCGCGGTTGCTCGGCCAGTTCCTACGAGTCACGTTGGTCCCATGGGAGGTGTTGGAGCCACCTACGTGGCCATTCGGGGGTTATTTCGAGTTTTCACCCTCTAATGCCATGTTCTGCTTTAATCAAGAAATATGCAAATTATCATCGTATTCTCAAACCGGGAGTCTCGCGACTGCGCGGTAAGTTCCTACGAGTTATATTGGTACCGTGGGAGGTGTTGGAACCACCCACGGGGCTCTTCGGGGATGTTTTGGGTTTTCACCCTCTAACGCCATGTTTTTAAGCCTAAGTGTAGAAATATGTAAATTATTGTCGTATTCTCAAACCGCGAGTCTCGCGGCTGCGCGATCAGTTCCTACGAGATACATTGGTCCCGTGGGAGGTGTTGGCACCACCCACGAGGCGGTTCGGTGGCTGTTTTGGGTTTTCACCATCTAACACCATGTTTTTAAGACTAAGTTTTGAAATATGAAAATTATCGTCGTACTCTCAAACGGGAAGTCCCGGGCCTGCGCGACTAGTTCTCACGAGTTCCATAAGTCATTTGGGAGGTGTTGGTGCCACCCATAGGTCCGTTCGGTGGTTGTTTTAGGTTTTCACCCACTAACGCTATGCTTTTAAGCCTAAGTCTAGAATTATGCAAATGACCATCGTATTCTCAAACAGGGAGTCCCGCGGCTACGAGACCAGTTCCTACGAGTTACATTGGTCCCGCGGGAGGTGTTGGTCCCACCCATGGGGCGGTTCGGGAGCTGATTCGAGTTTTCACCCTCTAACGCCAAGTTTTTAAGTATAAGTCTAGAAATTTTCAAATTATCATCGTATTCTCAAATCGGGAGACCCGCGGTGGCGGGGTCAGTTCCTACGGGTTACATTTGTACCGTGGGAGGTGTTGTTGCCACCCACGGGGCCGTTCGGTGGTTGTTTTGAGTTTTCACCCTCGAACGCCATGTTTTTCTTAAATCTAGAAATATGCAAATTATCATCGTATTATCAAACCGGGAGTCTCATGGCTGCGCGATCAGTTCCTACGAGTTACATTGGTCTCGTGGGAGGTGTTGGCGCCACCCACGGTGTGGTTCGGTGGCTGTTTTGGGTTTTCACCCTCTAACGGCATGTTTTTAAGCCTTTGTCTAGAATTATGCAAATTACTGTTGTATTCTCATACTGGGAGTCCCGCGGCTGCTCGGCCAGTTCCTACGAGTCATGTTGGTCTTGTGGAAGGTGTTGGAGCCACCCACGGGGCCATTCGGGGGTTATTTCGAGTTTTCACCCTCTAACGGCATGTTTTGCTTTAATCTAAAAATATGAAAATTATCATCGTATTCTCAAATCGGGAGTCTCTCGGCTGTGTGGTAAGTTCCTACGAGTTACATTGGTGCCGTGGGAGGTGTTGGCACCACCCACGGGGCTGTTCGGGGGCTGTTTTGGGTTTTCGCCCTCTAACGCCATGCTTTTAAGCCTAAGTCTAAAAATATGTAAATTATTGTCGTATTCTCAAACCGAGCGTCTCGTGGCTGCGCGGTCAGTTCCTACGAGTTACATTGGTCCCGTGGGAGGTGTTGGCGCCACCCTCGGGGCCGTTCGGGGGCTATTTCGGGTTTTCACCCTCTAACGCCATGTTTTTAAGCCTGAGTCTAAAAATATGTAAATTATCGTCGTATTCTCAAACCGGGAGACCCGCGGCTACGGGGTCAGTTCCTACGAGTTACATTGGTCCCTTGGCAGGTGTTGGTGCCACCCACGGGGCCGTTCGTGGGTTGTTTCGAGCTTTCACCCTCTAACGCCATCTTCTGCTTAAATCTTAAAATATGCAAATAATCATTGTATTCTCAAACTGGGAGTCTCGCGGCTTAGCGATCAGTTCCTACTAGTACATTGGTCCCGTGGGAGGTGTTGGCGCCACCCACGGGGCCGTTCGGGTGCTATTTCGGGTTTTCACCCACTAACGCCATGTTTTTAAGACAACTCTAGAATTATGGAAATTGCAGTGGTGTTCTCAAATCGGGAGTCCCGCGCTGCGCGGCTAGTTCTTACGAGTTACCTTAGTCATGTGGGAGGTGTTGGTGCCACCCATAGGGCCGTTCGGGGGCTATTTCGGGTTTTCACCCAGTAACGCCATGTTTTTAAGCCTAAGTCTAGAATTATGCAAATTACCATCGTATTCTCAAACCGAGAGTCCTGCGGCTGCGCAACCAGTTCCTACGAGTCTCATTTGTCCCGTGGGAGGTGTTGGTGCCACCCACGGGGCCGTTCGGGGGCTGTTTCGAGTTTTCACCCTCTAACGAAATGTTTTTAAGCCTAAGTTTAGATATATTCAAATAATGATTGTATTCTCATACCGGGAGACCTGCGGCTGCGGGGTCAGTTCCTATGAGTTATATTAGTCCCATGGGAGGTGTTGGTGCCACCCACGGGGTCGTTCGGAGGTTGTTTCGAGTTTTCACCCTTAAACGCCATGTTTTGCGTAAATCTTGAAATATTCAAATTATCATTGTATGCTCAAATCGGGAATCTCACGGCGCCACCCTTGGGGCCGTTCGGGGGCTATTTCGGTTTTTCACCCTATAACGCCATATTTTTAAGCATAAGTCTAAAAATATGTAAATTATCATCGTATTCTCAAAATGGGAGACCCGCGGTTGCGAGGTCTGTTCCTACGAGTTACATTGGTCCCGTGGGAGGTGTTGGTTCCACCCGCGGGGCCGTTCAGGGGTTGCGTCGAGTTTTCACCCTCTAACGCCATGTTTTGCTTAAATATTAAAATAAGCAAATTATCGTCGTATTCTCAAACTGGGAGCCTCGCGGCTCCGCGATCAGTTCCTACGAGTTACATTGGTCCCGTGGGAGGTGTTGGCACCACCCACGGGGCCGTTCGGGGGCTATTTCGGGTTTTCACCCGCTAACGCCATGTTTTTAAGACTAACTCTAGAATTATGGAAAATACTGTCGTATTATCAAACCGGGAGTCCCTCACTGCGTGACTAGTTCTTACGAGTTAAATTAGTCATGTGGGAGGTGTTGGTGCCACCCACAGGGCCGTTCGGGGGCTATTTTGGGTTTTCACCCACTAACGCCATGTTTTTAAGCCTAAGTCTAGAATTACGAAAATTATCGTCGTATTCTAAAATTGTGAGGCCCGTGGCTGCGTGGCCAGTTCCTACGAGTCACATTGGTCCCGTGGGAGGTGTTGATGCCACCCACGGGGCCGTTCGGGGGCTGTTTCGGGTTTTTACCCACTAATGCCATGTTTTTAAGCCTTAGTCTAGAATAGGCAAATTGCCATTGTATTCTAAAATCGGGAGTCCTGCGGCTGCGCGATCAGTTCCTACGAGTCTCATTGGTCCCGTGGGAGGTGTGGGTACCACCCACGGGGCCGTTCGGGGGCTATTTCGAGTTTTCACCCTCAATTACCATGTTTTTAAGCCTAAGTCTAGAAATATGCAAATTATTGTCGTATTCTCAAATTGGGAGACCCGAGGCTACGGGGTCAGTTCCTACGAGTTACATTGGTCCCATGGGAGGTGTTGGTTCCACCCATGGGGCCGTTTGAGGGTTGTTTCGAGTTTTCACCCTCTAATGCCATATTTTGCTTAAATCTAGAAATATGCAAATTATATTCGTATTCTAAAATCGAGAATATCGTGGATGCGCACTCAGTTCCTACGAGTTACATTGGTGCCGTGGGAGATGTTGGCACCACCCACGGGGCTTTTCGGGGGCTGTTTGGGGTTTTCACCCTCTAACGCCATGTTTTTAAGCCTAAGTCTAGAAATATGAAAATTATCGTCATTTTCTCAAACCAAAAGTCTCACGGCTGCGCGATCAGTTCCTACGAGTTACATGGGTCCCGTGGGAGGTGTTGGCGCCACCCACGAGGCGGTTCAGTGGCTGTTTTGGGTTTTCACCCCATAACGCCATGTTTTTAAGCCTATGTTTTGAAATATGCAAATTATCATCATATTCACAAGTCGGGAGTCTCACGTCTGCGTGGTCAGTTCCTACGAGTTAAACTGGACCCGTGGGAGGTGTTGGCGCCACCCACGAGGAGGTTCGGTGGCTATTTCGGGTTTTCACCCACTAACGCCATGTTTTTAATCCTAAGTCTAGAATTATGCAAATTACGGTCGTATTCTCAAACCGGGAGTCCTGCGGCTGCGCGACCAGTTCCTACGAGTCACATTGGTCCCGTGGGAGGTGTTGGTGCCACCCACGGGGCCGTTTGGGGGTTGTTTCGGGTTTTCACCAACTAACGCCATGTTTTAAGCCCTAGACTAAAATATGCAAATTTCCATCGTATTCTAAAATCGGGAGTCCTGCGGCTGCGTGACCCGTTCCTACGAGTCACATTGGTCCCGTAGGAGGTGTTGGTGCCACCGACGGGGCCGTTCGGGGGCTATTTCGAGTTTTCACCCTTTAACGCCATGTTTTTAAGCCTAAGTCTAGAAATATGCAAATTATTCTCGTATTCTCAACAGGGAGACCCGCGGTTACGGGGTCAGTTCCTACAAGTTACATTGGTCCCGTGGGAGGTGTTGGTTCCACCCACGGGGCCGTTTGGGGGTTGTTTCGAGTTTTCACCCTCTAATGCCATATTTTGCTTAAATCTAGAAATATGCAAATTATTGTCGTATTCTCTAACCGGGAGTCTCGCGACTACGTAGTCAGTTACTACGAGTTACATTGGTGCCGTGGGAGGTGTTGGCGCCACCCACGGGGTTGTTCGGGGGCTGTTCGGGGTTTTCACCCTCTAACGCCATGTTTTTAATCCTAAGTTTTGAAATATGAAAATTATCGTCATAATCTCAAATGGGAAGTCTCGCGGCTACGCGGTCAGTTCCTACGAGTTAAATTGGTCCCGTGGGAGGTGTTGACGCCACACATTGGGCGGTTCGATGGCTGTTTCGGGTTTTCACCCACTAACGCATTGTTTTTAAGCCTAAGTCTGGAATTATGAAAATTACGACCGTATTCTCAAACCTGGAGTCCTGCGGCTGCGCAACCAGTTCCTACGAGTCACATTGGTCCCGTGGGAGGTGTTGGTGCCACCCATAAGCCCTTTCGGGGGCTGTTTCGGTTTTTCACTCTCTAACACCATGTTTTTAAGCCTAAGTCTAAAAATATGCAAACTATCCTTGTATTCTCAAACCGAGAGTCCCGGGGCTGCGCAGTCAGTTCTTACGAGTTACAATAGTCCCGTGGGAGTTGTTAGTTCCACCCACGGGGCCCTTCGGGAGTTGTTTCGGGTTTTCACCCACTAACGCCATGTTTTTTAGACTAAGCCTAAAATTTTGCAAATTACCGTCGTATTCTCAAACCGGGAGTCCCGCGGTTGCACGGGCAGTTCCTACGAGTCACAATGGTTCCGTGGGAGGAGTTGGTGCCACCCACGAGGCCGTTCGGGGGCTGTTTTGAGTTTTCACCCTCTAATGCCATGTTTTTAAGCCTAAGTTTAGAAATATGCAAATTATCATCATATTCTCAAACTGGGAGACTCGCGGCTGCGGGCAGAGTTCCTATGAGTCTTATTGGTCCCGTGGGAGGTGTTGGCGCCACCCACGGGACCGTTCGGGGGTTGTTTCGAGTTTTCTCCCTCTAACGCCGTGTTTTGCTTACATCTAGAAATATGCAAATTATCGTCGTATTCTCAAATCGAGAGTCTCGCATCTGGGCGATAAGTTCCTATGAGTTACATTGGTGCCGTTGGAGGTGTTGGCACCACCCACGGGGCTGTTCGGGGGCTGTTTTGGGTTTTCACCCTCTAACGCCATGTTTTAAGCCCAAGTCTAGAAATATGCAAATTATCATCGTCTTCTCAAATCGAGAGTCTCGCGGCTGCACGGTCAGTTCCTACGAGTTACATTGGTCCTATGGGAGGTGTTGGTGCCACGCATAGGGCGGTTCGGTGGCTGTTTTGGGTTTTCACCCTCAAACGCCATGTTTTTAAGCCTAAGATTTGAAATATGCAAATTATTGTCGTATTCTCAAACGGGGAGTCCCAGGGCTGCGCGACTAGTTTCTACGAGTTACATTAGTCATGTGGGAGGTGTTGGTGCCACCCACAGGGCCGTTCATGGGCTGTTTTAGGTTTTAACCCATTAACGCCATGTTTTTAAGCATAAGTCTAGAATTATGCAAATTACCATCATATTCTCAAACTGGGAGTCCCGCGGCTGCGCGACAAGTTCCTACGAGTCACATTGGTCCCGTGGGAGGTGTTGGTGTCACCCACGGCGTGGCTTGGGGGCTGTTTCGAGTTCTCACCCTCTAATGCCATGTTTTTAAGCATAAGCCTAGAAATATGCCAATTATCGCCGTATGCCCAAACCGAGAGTCCCGGGGCTGCGCGACCAGTTCCTACGAGTTACATTGGTCCCGTGGGAGGTGTTGGTCCCACCCACGAGGCGGTTTAAGGGCTATTTCGGGTTTTCACCCACTAACGCCATGTTTTTAAGCCTTAAACTAGAATTATACAAATTACCGTCGTATTCTCTAACCGGGAGTCCCGCGGCTGCACGACCTGTTCCTACGAGTCACATTCGTCCTGTGGGAGGTGTTGGTGCCACCCACGGGGACATTCGGGAGCTATTTCGAGTTTTCACCCTCTAACGCAATGTTTTTAAGCCTAAGTCTAGAAATTTGTAAATTATTGTCGTATTCTCAAATCGGGAGACCCGCGGCTGCGGGGTCAGCTCTTACGAGTTATATTGGTCCCGTGGGAGGTGTTGTTGCTACCCATGGGGCCGTTCGGGAGTTGTTTCATGTTTCCCCCCTCTAACGCCATGTTTTTCTTAAATTTACAAATATGCTAATTATCATCGTATTCTCAAATTGGGAGTCTCGCGGCTGCCCGGTCAGTTCCTACGAGTTACATTGGTCCTGTGGGAGGAGTTGGCGCCACCCACGGGGCGGTTCGGGGGCTTATTTGGGTTTTCACCCTATAACCCCATGTTTTTAAGCCTAAGTCGAGAAATATGCAAATTATCATCTTATTCTCAAACCGGGAGTCCCGGGGCTGTGCGTCCAGTTCTTACGAGTTACATTAGTCCCGAGGGAGGTGTTGGTGCCACCCACGGGGCCGTTCGAGGGTTTTTTCGAGTTTTCACCCTCTAACGCCGTGTTTTTAAGCCTAAGTCTAGAAATATACAAATTATAGTCGTATTCTCAAACCGAGAGACCCGCGGCTACGGGGTAAGTTCCTACGAGTTACATTGGTCCCGTGGGAGGTGTTGGTGCCACCCACGGGGTCGTTCGAGTTTTCACCCTCTAACACCATGTTTTGCTTAAATTATAAAATATGCAAATTATCATCGTATTATCAAAACGGGAGTCTCGCGGATGCGCAGTCAGTTCCTACGAGTTACATTGGTCCCGTAGGAGGTGTTCGCGCCACCCATTGGGCCGTTCGGGGGCTGTTTCGGGTTTTCACCCTTTAAGGCCATGTTTTTAAGCCTAAGTCTGAAAATATATAAATTATCATCATATTCTCAAACCGGGAGACTCGGGGCTGCAGGGTCAGTTCCTAGGAGTTACATTGGTCCCGTGGGAGGTGTTGGTGCCACCCACGGGGCCATTCGGGGGTTGTTTAGAGTTTTCACCCTTTAACGCCAATTTTTGCATAAATATAGAAATATGCAAATTATCATCGTATTCTCAAACCGGGAGTCTCGCGGCTGCGCGGTCAGTTCCTACGAGTTACATTGGTATCGTGGGAAGTGTTGGCGCCCCACGGGACTGTTCGGGGGCTGTTTAAGTTTTTCACCCTCCAACGCCATGTTTTTAAGCCTTAGTCTAAAAATAAGCAAATTATCGTCGTATTATCAAATCGGGAGTCTCGCGGGTGCGCGGTCAGTTCCTACGAGTTACATTGGTCTCGAGGAAGGTGTTGGCGCCACCCACGGGGCGGTTCGGTGGCTGTTTTGGATTTTCACCCTATAACGCCATGTTTTTAAGCCTATGTTTTGAAATATGCAAATTATTATCTTATTACCAAATGGGGAGTCCCGGGGCTGCGCGACTAGTTCCTACGAGTTACATAAGTCATGTGGGAGGTGTTGACGCCACCCACAGGGCCGTTCGGGTTTTTTTAGGTTTTCACACACTAACGCAATGTTTTTAAGCCTAATTCTAGAATTATGCAAATTACCATCGTATTCTCAAACCGAGAGTCCCGCGGCTCCTAGACCAGTTCCTACGAGTTACATTGGTCCCGTGGGAGGTGTTGGTCCCACCCACGGGGCCGTTCGAGGGCTATTTTAGGTTTTCACCCACTAACACCTTGTTTTTAATACTTAGTCTAGAATTATGCAAATTACCATCGTATTCTCAAACCGAGAGTCCCGCAGCTGCGCGACCAGTTCCTACGAGTCACATTGGTCCCGTGGGAGGTGTTGGTGCCACCCACGGGGACGTTCGGGGGCTGTTTCGAGTTTTCACCCTCTAACGTCATGTTTTTAAGCCTAAGTCTAGAAATTTGCAAATTATCATCGTATTCTCAAACCGGGAGACCCGCGGATGCGGGGTCAGTTCGTACGAGTTACATTGGTCCCGTGGGAGTTGTTATTGCTACCCACGCGGCTGTTCGGGGGTTGTTTCGTGTTTTCCCCCTCTAACGCCATGTTTTGCTTCAATCTAGAAATATGCAAATTATCATCGTATTATCAAACCGGGAGTCTCGTGGCTGCACAGTCAGTTCCTACGAGTTACATTGGTCCCGTGGGAGGAGTTGGCTCCACCCACGGGCCGTTCGGGGGCTGTTTTTGGTTTTCACCCTATAACGCCAAGTTTTTAAGCCTAAGTCTAGAAATATGCAAATTATCATCGTATTCTCAAACCGGGAGTTCCGGGGCTGTGCGACCAGTTCTTACGAGTTACATTAGTTCCGTGGGAGGTGTTGGTGCCACCCAGGGGCCGTTCGAGGGTTGTTTCGAGTTTTCACCCTCTAACGTCATGTTTGTAATCCTAAGTCTAGAAATATGAAAATTATCGTCGTATTCTCAAACCGGGAGACCTGCGACTGCGGGGTCAGTTTCTATTAGTTACATTGGTCCCATAGGAGGTGTTGGTCCCACCCACGGGGTTGTTCGGGGGTTGTTTCGAGTTTTCACCCTCTAACGCCATGTTTTGCTTAAATCCTGAAATATGCAAATTATCGTCGTATTCTCAAATCGGGAGTCTCGCGGCTGCGCGGTCATTTCCTACGAGTTACATCGGTCCCGTGGGAGGTGTTGGCGCCACCCAAGGGGCTGTTCGGGGGATATTTCGGGTTTTCACCCTCAAACGCCATATTTTTAAGCCTAAGTCAAAAAATGTGTAAATTATTATCGTATTCTCAAATCGGGAGACCCGTGGCTGCGCGATCAGTTCCTACGAGTTACATTGGTCCCGTGGCAGGTGTTGGTGCCACCCACGGGGCTGTTCGGGGGTTATTTCGAGTTTTCACCCTTTAACACCATGTTTTGCATAAATCTAGATATATGCAAATTATCGTCGTATTCTCAAACCGGGAGTCTCGCGGCTGTGCGGTAAGTTCCTACGAGTTACATTGGTCTCGTGGGAGGTGTTGGCGCCACCCACGGGGCGAATCGGTGGCTGTTTTGGGTTTTCACCCTCTAACGCCATGTTTTTAAGCCTTAGTCTTGAATATGAAAATTATCATCGTGTTCTCAAATCGGGAGACCAGCGGCTGCGGGGTCAGTTCCTACGAGTTACATTGGTTCCGTGGGAGGTGTTGTTGCTACCCACGGGGCCGTTCGGGGGTTGTTTCCGATTTTCCCCCTCTAACGCGATGTTTTGCTTCAATCTAAAAATATGCAAATTATCATCGTATTCTCAAACTGGGAGTCTCGCGACTGCACGGTCAGTTCCTAGGAGTTACATTAGTCCCGTGGGAGGATTTGGCACCACCCACGGGGTGGTTCGGGGGCTGTATTTGGTTTTCCCCCTATAACGCCATCTTTTTAAGCCTAAGTCTAAAAATATGCAAATTATCATCGTATTCTCTAATCGGGAGTCCCGGGGCTGCGCGACCAGTTCTTACGAGTTACATTAGTCCAGTGGGAGGTGTTGGTCCCACCCACGGGGACCTTCAAGGGTTGTTTCGAGTTTTCAACCTTTAACGCATTGTTTTTAAGCCTAAGTCTATAAATAAGCAAATCATTGTCGTATTCTAAAACCGGGAGATCCGTGGCTGCGGGGTCAGTTCCTACGAGTTACATTGGTCCCGTGGGAGGTGTTGGTGCCACCCACGGGGCCATTCGGGGGTTGTTTCGAGTTTTCACCCTCTAACACCATGTTTTGCTTAAATCTAGATATATGTGAATTATCGTCGTATTCTCAAATTGGGAGTCTCACGGCAGTGCGGTCAGTTCCTACGAGTTACATTGGTGCCATGGGAGGTGTTGGCGCCCCACGGGGCTTGCTCGGGGGCTGTTTAGTGTTTTCACCCTCTAACACCATGTTTTTAAACCTAAGTCTAGAAATATGAAAATTATCATCGTATTATCGAATCGCGAGACTCGCGGCTGTGCGGTCAGTTCCTACGAGTTACATTGTTCTTGTGGGAGGTGTTGGCGCCACCCACGGGGCGATTCAGTGGCTGTTTTGGGTTTTCACCCTCTAACGCCATGTTTTTAAGTCTTAGTCTAGAATTATGCAAATTATTATCGTATTCTCATACCGGGAGTACCGCGACTGCTCGACCAGTTCCTACGGGTCACGTTGGTCCCGTGGGAGGTGTTGGTGCCACCCACGGGGCAATCCGGGGGTTGTTTTGAGTTTTCACCCTTTAACGCCATGTATTTAAGCCTGTCTACAAATATGGAAATTATCATCGTATTCTTAAACCGGGAGACCCGCGGCTGCGGGGTCAGTTCCTACGAGTTACATTGGTCCCGTGGGAGGTGTTGTTGCTACCCATGGGGCCGTTCGGGGGTTGTTTCGTGTTTTCCCCCACTAACGCAATGTTTTGATTCAATCTAGAAATATGCAAATTATCCTCGTATTCTCTAACCGAGAGTCTCGTGGCTGCACGGTCAGTTCCTACGTGTTACATTGGTCCCGTGGGAGGAGTTGGCGCCACCCACGGGGCGGTTCGGGGGCAGTTTTGAGTTTTCATCCTAGAACGACATGTTTTTAAGCCTAAGTCTAGAAATATGCAAATTATCATCGTATTCTCAAACCGGGAGTCCCGGGGCTATGCGACCAGTTCTTACGAGTTACATTAGTACCGTGGGAGGTGTTGGTGCCACCCACGGGACCGTTCGAGGGTTGTTTCAAGTTTTCACCCTCTAACGCCTTATTTTTAAGCCTAAGTCTGTAAATATGATAATTATCATCGTATTCTCAAACCGGGAGACCCGCGGCTACGGGGTCAGTTCCTATGAGTTACATTGGTCCCGTGGGACGTGTTGGTGCCACCCACGGGGCCGTTCGGGGGTTGTTTCGAGTTTTCACCCTCTAACGCCATGTTTTACTTAAATCTAGAAATATGCAAATTATCATCGTATTCTCAAACCGGGAGTCTCGCGGCTATGAGGTCATTTCCTACGAGTTACATTGGTACCGTGGGAGGTGTTGGCGCCCTACGGGGCTGTTCAGGGGCTGTTTAGGGTTTTCACCCTCTAGCGCCTTGTTTTTAAGCCTTAGTCTAAAAATAAGCAAATTATCGTCGTATTATCAAATCGGGAGTCTCGCGGGTGCACGGTCAGTTCCTACGAGTTACATTGGTCTCGAGGAAGGTGTTGGCGCCACCCACGGGGCGGTCCGGTGGCTGTTTTGGATTTTCACCCTATAACGCCATGTTTTTAAGCCTATGTTTTGAAATATGCAAATTATTATCTTATTACCAAATGGGGAGTCCCGGGGCTGCGCGACTAGTTCCTACGAGTTACATAAGTCATGTGGGAGGTGTTGGTGCCACCCGAGGGGCCGTTCGGGGGCTATTTCGAGTTTTCACCGACTAACGCCATGTTTTCAAGCCTAAGTTTAGAATTATACAAATTACCGTTGTATTCTCAAACTGGGAGTCCCGCGGTTGTGCGGCCAGTTCCTACGTGTCACATTGGTCCCGTGGGAGGTGTTGGTGAGGCTGATTCGAGTTTTCATCCTCAAATGCCATGTTTTTAAGCCTAAGTCTAGAAATATACAAATTATCATCGTATTCTCAAACCGACAGTCCCGTGGCTGCGCGACCAGTTCCTACGAGTTACATTTGTCCCGTGGGAGGTTTTGGTGCCACCCACGGGGCCGTTCGGGGGTTATTTCGGGTTTTCACCCAATAACGCCATGTTTTTTAGCCTTAGTCTAGAATATGCAAGTTACTGTTGTATTCTCAAACCGGGAGTCCCGCGGCTGCGCGGCCAATTCCTACGAGGGACATTGGTTCCGTGCGAGGTGTTGGTGCCACCCATGGGGCCGTTCGGGGGCTGTTTCGGGTTTTCACCCACTAACGCCATGTTTTTAAGCCTAATTCTAGAAATATGCAAATTATCATTGTATTCTCAAATCGGGAGACCCGTGACTGCGGGGTCAGTTCTTACGAGTTATATTGGTCCCATGGGAGGTGTTGTTGCTACCCACGGGACCGTTCGGGAGTTGTTTCGTGTTTTCTCCCTCTAGCGCAATGTTTTGCTTCAATATAAAAATATGCAAATTATCGTCGTATTCTCAAACCGGGAGTATCGCAACTGCACGGTCAGTTCCTACGAGTTATATTGGTCCCGTGGGAGGTGTTGGTGCCACCCACGGGGCGATTCCGGGGTTGTTTCGAGTTTTCATCCTCTAACGCCATGTTTTGCTTAAATCTAGATATATGTGAATTATCGTCGTATTCTCAAATCGAGAGTCTCGCGGCAGTGCAGTCAGTTCCTATGAGTTACATTGGTGCCGTGGGAGGTGTTGGCGCCGTTCACATGCTTGTTCGAGGGCTGTTCAGGGTTTTCACCGTTTAATGCAGTGTTTTTCTTAAATCTAGATATATGCGAATTATCGTCGTATTCTCAAACCGAGAGTCTCGCGACTGCACGGTCAGTTCCTATGAGTTACATTGGTGCCGTGTGAGGTGTTGGCACCTCAAGGGGCATGTTTGGGGGCTGTTTAGGGTTTTCACCATCTAACGCCATGGTTTTAAGCCTAAGTCTAGAAATATGCAAATTATCTTCGTATTATCAAACTGCGAGACTCGCGGCTGCGCGGTCAGTTCCCACGAGTTACATTGGTCTCGTGGGAGGTTTTGGCACCACCCACGGGGCGATTCGGTTGTTTTGGGTTTTCACCCTCTAACGCTATGTTTTTAAGCCTTAGTCTAGAATTATGCAAATTAGTGTCGTATTCTCATATCGGGAGTACCGCGGCTGCTCTGCCAGTTCCTAGAGTCACGTTGGTCCCGTGGGAGGTGTTGGTGCCACCCACGGGGCCATTCGGGGCTTGTTTTGAGTTTTCACCCTTTAACGCCATGTTTTTAAGCCAGTCTAGAAATATTCAAATTATCATCGTATTCTCAAACCGGTAGACCCGCGACTACGGGGTCAGTTTCTACGAGTTACATTTGTCCCGTGGGAGGTTATTGCTACCCACGGGGCCGTTCGGGGTTTGTTTCGTGTTTTTCCCCTCTAATTCCATGTTTTGCTTCAATCTAGATATATGAAAATTATCATCATATTCTCAAACCGGGGGTCTCGCGGCTGCACGGTCAATTCCTACGAGTTATATTGGTCCCGTGGGAGGAGTTGGCGCCACCCGCGGGGCGGTTCGGGGGCAGTTTTGGGTTTTCACCCTATAACGCCATGTTTTTAAGCCAAAGTCTAGAAATATGCAAATTATCATCGTGTTCTCAAACCGAGAGTCCTAGAGCCGCGCGACCAGTTCTTACGAGTTACATTAGTCTAGTGGGAGGTGTTGGTGCCACCCACGGGACCGTTCGAGGGTTGTTTTGAGTTTTCACCCTCTAACACCTTATTTTTAAGCCTAAGTCTAGAAATATACAAATTGTCATCGTATTCTCAAACCGGGTGACCCGCAGCTGCGGGGTCAGTTCCTACGAGTTATATTAGTCCCGTGGGAGGTGTTGGTGCCACCCACGTGGTCGTTCGGGTGTTGTTTCGAGTTTTCACCCTCAAACGCCATTTTTTTCTTAAATTTTGAAATATGCAAATTATCGTCATATTATAAAACCAGGAGTCTCGCGGCTGCGCGATCAGTTCCTACGAGTTACATTGGTCCCGGGGGAGGTGTTGGCTCCACCCACGGGGCGGTTCGATGGCTGTTTTGGGTTTTCACCCTCTAACGCCATGTTTTTAAGCCTAAGTTTTGAAATATGCAAATTATCGTCGTACTCTCAAACGGGTAGTCTCGGGGCTGCGCGACTAGTTCCTACGAGTTCCATAAGTCATGTCGGAGGTGTTGGTGCCACCCACAGGGCCGTTCGGCCGTTGTTTTACGTTTTCACCCACTAACGCCATGCCTTTAAGCCTAAGTTTAGAATTATTAAAATTACCATCGTATTCTCAAACAGGGAGTCCTGCCGCTACGAGACGAGTTCCTAAGAGTTACATTGGTCCCGTAGGAGGTGTTGGTCCCACCCACGGGGCCGTTCGAGGGCTGTTTCGGGTTTTCACCCACTAACACCATGTTTTTAAGCCTTAGTCTAGAATTATGCAAATTACCGTCGTATTCACAAACTGGGAGTCCCGCGGCTGCGCGACCAGTTCATACGAGTCACATTGGTCCCGTGGGAGGTGTTGGTGCCACCCACGGGACGTTTGGGGGCTGTTACGAGTTTTCACCCTCTAACGCCATGTTTTGCTTCAATATAGAAATATGCAAATTATCATCATATTATCAAACCAGGAGTCTCGCGGCTGCGCGACCAGTTCCTACGAGTTACATTGGTCTCGTGGGAGGTGTTGGCGCCACCCACGGGGCGGTTCGGTGGCTGTTTTTGGTTTTCACCCTTTAACGCCATGTTTTTAAGCCTTAGTCTAGAAATTTGCAAATTATCATCGTATTCTCAAATCGGGAGACACGCGGCTGTGGGGTCGGTTCCTACGAGTTACATTGGTTCTGTGGGAGGTGTTGCTGCTACCCACGGGGCCGTTCGGGGGTTGTTTTGTGTTTTCCCCCTCTAACACCATGTTTTGCTTCAATCTAGAAATATGCAAATTATCATCATATTAACAAACCGGGAGTCTCGTGGCAGCACGGTCAGTTCCTACGAGTTATATTGGTCCCGTGAGAGGAGTTGGCACGACCCACGGGGAGGTTCGGGGGCTGTTTGGGGTTTTTAACCTATAACGCAGTGTGGGAGGTGTTGGTGCCACCCACAGGGCCGTTCGGGGGCTATTTCGGGTTTTCACCCAGTAACGCCATGTGTTTAAGCCTAAGTCTAGAATTATGCAAATTACCATCGTATTCTCAAACCGAGAGTCCTGTGGCTGCGCAACCAGTTCCTACGAGTCACATTGATCCCGTGGGAGGTGTTGGTGCCACCCACGGGGCCGTTCAGGGGCTGTTTCGAGTTTTCACCCACTAACGCCATGTTTTTAAGCCTAATTCTAGAAAAATTTAAATTATCGTTGTATTCTCAAATCGGGAGACCCACAACTGCGGGGTCAGTTCTTACGAGTTACATTGGTCCCGTGGGTTGTGTTGTTGCTACACACGGGGCCGTTCGGGAGTTGTTTCGTGTTTCCCCCTCTAGAGGCATGTTTTGCTTCAATCTACAAATATGCAAATTATCGTTGTGTTCTCAAACCGGGAGTCTCACGGCTGCACGGTCAGTTCCTACGAGTTACATTGGTCCCGTGGGAGGAGTTGGCGCCACACACGCGGCGATTCGGGGGCTGTTTTGGGTTTTCACCCTATAATGCCTTGTTTTTAAGCCTAAGTCTAGAAATATGTAAATTATCATCGTATTCTCAAACCCGGAGTCCCGGAGCTGCGCGACCAGTTCTTACGAGTTACATTAGTCCAGTGAGAGGTGTTGGTGCCAGCCACGAGGACGTTCGAGGGTTGTTTCGAGTTTTCACCCTCTCACGCCATGTTTTTAAGCCTAAGTATATAAATATGCAAATTATAATCGTATTCTCAAATCGGGAGTCCCGCGACTACGGGGTTAGTCCGTACAAGTTACATTGGTCCCGTGGGAGGTGTTGGTGTCATCCACGGGGTCGTTCGGGGGGTTGTTTCGAGTTTTCACCCACAAACGCCCTGTTTTGCTTAAATCTTGAAATATGCAAATTATCGTCGTATTCTCAAATCGGGAGTCTCGCGGCTACGCGGTCAGTTCCTATGATTTACATTGGTCCCGTGGGAGGTGTTGGTGCCACCGACGGGACCGTTCGGTGGCTATTTTGGGTTTTCACCCTCTAACGCCATGTTTTTAACCCGAAGTCTAGAATTATACAAATTACCGTCTTATTCTCAAATCGAGAGACCCGCGGCTTTGGGGTCAGTTCCTACGAGTTACATTGGTCCAGTGGTAGGTGTTGGTGCTACCCACGGGGCCGTTCGGGGGTTGTTTCGAGTTTTCACCCTTTAACGCCATGTTTTGCTTAAATATAAAGTATGAAAATTATCGTCGTATTCTCAAATCGGGAGTCTCGCGGCTGCGCGGTCAGTTCCTACGAGTTACATTAGTCTCGTGGGAGGTGTTGGTGCCACCCACGGGGAGGTTCGGTGGCTGTTTTGGGTTTTCTCCTTCTAACGCCATGGTTTTAAGCCTAAATTTTGAAATATGCAAATTATCATCGTATTCTCAAACGGGGAGTCCTGGGGCTGTGCGACAAGTTCCTACGAGTTACATAAGTAATGTGGAAGGTGTTGGTGCCACCCACAGGGCCGTTCGGGGGGTGTTAAAGGTTTTCACCCACTAACACCATGTTTTTAAGCCTAAGTCTAGAATTATGCAGATTACCATCGTATTCTCAAACCAGTAGTCCCGCGCCTGCGAGACCAGTTCCTACGAGTTACATTGGTCCCGTGGGAGCTGTTGGTCCCTCCCATGGGGCCGTTCGAGGGTTGTTTTGGGTTTTCACCCACTAACACCATATTTTTAAGCCTTAGTCTTGAATTATCCAAATTACCGTTGTATTCTCAAACTTGGAGTCCCGCGGCTGCGCGACCAGTTCCTACGAGTCACATTGGTCCCGTGGAGGTGTTGGTGCCACCCACGGGGACGTTCGGGGGCTGTTTCGAGTTTTCACCCTCTAACGCCATGTTTTTAAGCCTTAGTCTAGAAATTTGCAAATTATCATCGTATTCTCAAATCAGGAGACCCGCAGCTGTGGGGTCAGATCCTACGAGTTACATTGGTCCCGTGGGAGGTGTTGTCGCTACCCACGGGGCTGTTCGGGGGTTGTTTCGTGTTTTCCCCCTCTAACACCATGTTTTGCTTCAATCTAGAAATATGCAAATTATCATCGTACAATCAAATTAGGAGTCTCGTGGCTTCACGGTCAGTTCCTACGAGTTATATAGGTGCCGTGGGAGGATTTGGCGCCGCCCACGGGGCGGTTCGGGGGCTGTTTTGGGTTTTCACCCTATAACGCAATATTTTTAAGCCTTAGTCTAGAAATATGCAAATTATCATCGTATTCTCAAACCGGGAATCCCGAGGCTGCTCGACCAGTTCCTACGAGTTACATTAGTCCCGTGGGAGGTGTTGGTACCACCCAGGAGCCGTTCGAGGATTGTTTCGAGTTTTCACCCTCTAACACCGTGTTTTTAAGCCAAAGTCTAGAAATATACAAATTATCATCACATTCTCAAATCGGGAGACCTGCGGCTGCGGGGTTAGTTCCTACGAGTTACATTGGTCCCGTGGGAGGTGTTGGTTCCACCCACGGGGTCGTTCGGGGGTTGTTTCGAGTTTTCACCCTCTGACGCCATGTTTTGCTTAAATCCTTAAATATAAAAATTATCATCGTGTTCTAAAACTGGGAGTCTCGCGGCTGCGCGGTCAGTTCCTACGAGTTACATTGGTCCCGTGGGAGGTTTTGGCGCCACCCACGGGGCTGTTCGGGGGCTATTTCGAGTTTCACCCTCTAACGCCATGTTATTAAGTCTATGTCTAAAAGTAAGTAAATTAATATCGTATTCTCAAACTGGGAGACCCGCGGTTGCGGGGTCAGTTCCTACGAGTTACATTGGTCCCGTGGGAGGTGGTGTTGCTACCCACGGGGCCGTTCGGGGGTTGTTTCATGTTTTTCCCCTCTAACTCCATGTTTTGCTTCATTATAGAAATATGCAAATTATCATCGTATTATCAAACCGGGAGTCTCGTGGCTGCACGATCAGTTCCTACGAGTTATATTGGTCCTGTGGGAGGTGTTGGCGCCACCCATGGGGCGGTTCGGGGGCTGTTTGGGGTTTTCAACCTATAACGCAATGTTTTTAAGCATTAGTCTAGAAATATGCAAATTATCATTGTATTCTCAAATTGGGAGTCCCAGGGCTGCGCGACCAGTTCTTACGAGTTACATTAGTCCAGTGCGAGGTGTTGGTGCCACCCAAGGGGATGTTCGAGGGTTGTTTCGAGTTTTCACCCTTTAACTCCATGTTTTTAAGCCTAAGTCTATAAATATGCAAATTATTTTCGTATTCTCAAACCGGGATACCCGCGGCTGCGCGACCAGTTCCTACTAGTCACATTGGTCCCGTGGGAGGTGTTGGTGCCACCCACGGGGCCGTTCGGGGGCTGTTTCGAGTTTTCACCCACTAACGCCATGTTTTTAAGCCTAATTCTAGAAAAAATTAAATTATCGTTGTATTCTCAAACCGGGAGACCCGCGACTGCGGGGTCAGTTCTTACGAGTTACATTGGTCCCGTGGGAGGTGTTGTTGCTACACACGGGGTCGTTTGGGAGTTGTTTCCTATTTTCTCCCTCTAGCGGCATGTTTTGCTTTAATTTACAAATATGCAAATTATCGTCGTATTCTCAAACTGGGAGTCTTGCGGCTGCACGGTCAGTTCCTACGAGTTACATTGGTCCCGTGGGAGGAGTTGGCGCCACCCACGGGGCGGTTCGGGGGCTGTTTTGGGTTTTCATCCTATAATGCCATGTTTTAAAGCCTAAGTCTAGAAATATACAAATTATCATCGTATTCTCAAACCTGGAGTCCCGGAGCTGCAGCACCAGTTCTTACGAGTTACATTAGTCCAGTGAGAGGTGTTGGTGCCACCCACGGGGCCGTTCGAGGGTAGTTTCGAGTTTTCACCCTCCAACGCCATGTTTTTTAGCCTAAGTCTATAAATATGCAAATTATCATCGTATTCTCACGGGGTCAGTCCCTACGAGTTACATTGGTCCCGTGGGAGGTGTTGGTGCCACCCACGGGGTCGTTCGGGGGTTGTTTCGAGTTTTCACCCACAAAAGCCATGTTTTGCTTAAATCGTGAAATATGTAAATTATCGTCGTATTATCAAACTGGTAGTCTCGTAGCTGCGCGGTCAGTTCCTATGAGTTACATTGGTCCCGTGGGAGATGTTGGTGCCACCCACGGGGCCGTTCGGGGGCTATTTTGGGTTTTCACCCTCTAACGCCATGTTTTTAAGCCTAAGTTTAAAAATATATAAATTATCATCGTATTCTCAAATCGAGAGACCTGCGGCTTTGGTGTCAGTTCCTACGAGTTACATTGGTCCCGTGGGAGGTGTTGGTGCTACCGACGGGGTCGTTCGGGGGTTGTTTCGAGTTTTCACCCTTTAACGCCATGTTTTGCTTAAATATAGAAGTATACAAATTATCATCGTATTCTCAAATCGGGAGTCTTGCGACTGCGCGATCAGTTCCTACGAGTTACATTAGTCTCGTGGGAGGTGTTGGCGCCACCCACAGGGAGGTTCGGTGGCTGTTTTGGGTTTTCTCCCTCTAACACCATGTTTTTAAGCCTAAATTATCAAATATGCAAATTATCGTCGTATTCTCAGACGGGGAGTCCCGGGGCTGTGCGACAAGTTCCTACGAGTTACATAAGTAATGTGGGAGGTGTTGGTGCAACCCAAAAGGCCGTTCGGGGGTTGTTTTAGGTTTTCACCCACTAACACCATGTTTTTAAGCCTAAGTCTAGAATTATGCAAATTACCATCGTATTCTCAAACCGGTAGTCCCGCGGCTGCGAGACCAGTTCCTACGAGTTACATTGGTCCCGTGGGAGCTGTTGGTCCCTCCCACGGGGCTGTTAGAGAGTTGTTTCGGGTTTTCACCCACTAACGCCATATTTTTTAGCCTTAGTCTTGAATTATCCAAATTACCGTTGTATTCTCAAACTTGGAGTCCCGTGGCTGCGCGACCAGTTCCTACGAGTCACATTGGTCCCGTGGAGGTATTGGTGCCACCCACGGGGACGTTCGGGGGCTGTTTCGAGTTTTCACCCTCTAACGCCATGTTTTTAAGCCTTAGTCTAGAAGTTTACAAATTATCACCGTATTTTCAAATCGGGAGACCCGCCGCTGCGGGGTCAGATCCTACGAGTTACATTGGTCCCGTGGGAGGTGTTGTTGCTACCCACGGGGCCGTTCGGGGGTTGTTTCGTGTTTTCCCCCTCTAACACCATGTTTTGCTTCAATCTAGAAATATGTAAATTATCATCAAAATATCAAATTGGGAGTCTCGTGGCTGCACGGTCAGTTCCTACGAGTTATATTGGTGCCGTGGGAGGAGTTGGCGCCACCCATGGGGCACTTCGGGGGCTGTTTTGGGTTTTCACCCTATAACGCAATGTTTTTAAGCCTTAGTCTAGAAATATGCAAATTATCATCGTATTCTCAAACCAGTAATCTCGGGGCTGCGTGACCAGTTCTTACGAGTAACATTAGTCCCGTGGGAGGTGTTGGTGCCACCCATGGGGCCGTTCGAGGGTTGTTTCGAGATTTCACCCTCTAATGCCGTGTTTTTAAGCCAAAGTATAGAAATATGAAATTATCGTCACATTCTCATATCGGGGCTGCAGGGTCAGTTCCTACGAGTTACATTGGTCCCGTGGGAGGTGTTGGTTCCACCCACGGGGTCATTTGGGGGTTGTTTCGAGTTTTCACCCTCTAACGCCATGTTTTGCTTAAATCTTTAAATATGAAAATTATCATCGTATTCTTAAAATGGGAGTCTCGCGGCTGCGCGGTCAGTTCCTACGAGTTACATTGGTCCCTTGGGAGGTTTTGGCGCCACCCACGGGGCTGTTCGGGGGCTATTTCGGGTTTTCACCCTCTAACGCCATGTTTTTAAGTCCAAGTCTAAAAATAAGTAAATTATTATCGTATTCTCAAACTGGGAGACCCGCGGCTGCGGGGTCAGTTCTACGAGTTACATTGGTCCCGTGGGAGGTGTTGTTGCTACCCACAGGGCCGTTCGGGGGTTGTTTCGTATTTTTCCCCTCTAACTCCATGTTTTGCTTCAATATAGAAATATGCAAATTATCATCGTATTATCAAACCGGGAGTCTCGTGGCTGCATGATCAGTTCCTACGAGTTATATTGGTCCCGTGGGAGGAGTTGGCGCCACCCGCGGGGCGGTTCAGGGGTTGTTTGGGATTTTCAACCTATAACGCAATGTTTTTAAGCCTTAGTCTAGAAATATGCAAATTATCATCGTATTCTCAAATCGGTAGTCCCGGGGCTGTGCGACCAGTTCTTACGAGTTACATTAGTCCAGTGGGAGGTGTTGGTGACACCCACGGGACCGTTCAAGGGTTGTTTCGAGTTTTCACCCTCAAACGCCATTTTTTGCTTAAATCTTGAAATATGCAAATTATCGTCGTATTCTCAAACCGGGTGACCCGCGGCTGCAGGGTAATTTCCTACGAGTTACATTAGTCCCGTGGGAGGTGTTGGTGCCACCCACGGGGTCGTTCGGGGGTTGTTTCAAGTTTTCACCCTCAAACGCCATTTTTTGCTTAAATCTTGAAATATGCAAATTATCATCGTATTCTTAAACTGGGAGTCTCGCGGTTGCGCGATTAGTTCCTACGAGTTACATTGGTCCCGTGGGAGGTGTTACCGTAACCCACGGGGTAATTCGGGGGCTATTTCGGGTTTTCACCCTCTAACGCAATTTTTTTAAGCCTATGTCTAAAAATGTGTAAATTATCGTTGTATTCTCAAACTGGGAGACCCATGAATGCGGGGTCAGTTACTACGAGTTACACTAGTCCAGTGGGAGGTGTTGGTGCCACCCACGGGGCCGTTCCGGGGTTGTTTCAAGTTTTCACCCTCTAACGCCTTGTTTTGCTTAAATATAGAAATATGCTAATTATTATAGTATTCTCAAATCGGGTGTCTCGCGGCTACGCGGTCAGTTCTTACGAGTTACATTGGTCTCGTGGGAGGTGTTGGCACCACCCACGGGGTGATTCGATGGCTATTTTGGGTTTACACCCTCTAACGCTATGTTTTTAAGCCTAAGTCTTGAAATATGCAAATTATCATCGTATTCTCATACCGGGAGTCCCGGGGCTGCGCGACTAGTTCCTACGAGTTACATTAGTCATGTGGGAGGTGTTGGTGCCACCCACGGGGCCGTTCGGAGGCTATTTCGGGTTTTCACCGACTAACGCCATGTTTTTAAGCCTAAGTCTAGAATTATACAAATTACCATCGTATTCTTAAACTGGGAGTCCCACGGTTGTGTGGCCAGTTCCTACATGTCACATTGGTCCCGTGTGAGGTGTTGGTGCCACCAACGGGGCTGCTCGAAGGCTGTTTCGAGTTTTCACCCTCAAACGCCATGTTTTTAAGCCTAACTCTAGAAATATACAAATTATCATCGTATTCTCAAACCGACAGTCCTGGGGCAGCGCAGCCAGTTCCTACGGATTACATTTGTCCCGTGGGAGGTGTTAGTGCCACCCACGAGGCCGTTCGGGGGCTATTTCGGGTTTTCACCCACTAACGCCATGTTTTTTAACCTTAGTATAGAATATGCAAGTTACCGTTGTATTATGAAACCGGGAGTCCCGCGGTTGCGCGGTTAGTTCCTACGAGTCACATTGGTCCCGTGGGAGGTGTTGGTGCCACCCACGGGGTCGTTCGGGGGTTGTTTCGAGTTTTCACCCTCAAACACCATGTTTTGCTTAAATCCTAAAATATGCAAATTATCATCGTATTCTCAAACCAGGAGTCTCACGACTGCGCGGTCAGTTCCTACGAGTTACATTGGTCCCGTGGGAGGTGTTGGCGCCACCCACGGGGCCGTTGGGGGGCTATTTTGGGTTTTCACCATCTAACGCCATGTTTTTAAGCCTAAGTCTAAAAATATGCATATTATCATCGTATTCTCAAACCGGGAGACCCGCCGCTGCGGGGTCTGTTCCTACGAGTTACATTTGTCCCGTGGGAGGTGTTGTTGCTACCCACGGGGCCGTTCGGGGGTTGTTTCGTGTTTTCGCCCTCAAATGCCATGCTTTCCTTCAATCTAGAAATATGCAAATTATCATCGTATTCTCAAACCAGGGGTCTTGCGGCTGCACGGTCAGTTCCTACGAGTTACATTGGTCCCGTGGGAGGAGTTGGCACCACCCACGAGGCGGTTTAGGGGAAGTTTTGGGTTTTCACCCAATAACGCCATGTTTTTAAGCCTAAGTCTAGAAATATGCAAATTATCATCGTATTCTCAAACCGGGAGTCCCGGGGCTGCGCGACCAGTTCTTACGAGTTACATTAGTCCAGTAGGAGGTGTTGGTGCCACCCACGGGACCGTTCGAGGGTTGTTTCGAGTTTTCACCCTCTAATGCCTTACTTATAAGCCTAAGTCTAGAAATTTGAAAATTATCATCGTATTCTCAAATCGAGAGACCCGCGACTGCGGGGTCAGTTCCTACGAGTTACATTAGTCTCGTGGGAGGCGTTGTTGCTACCCACGGGGCCGTTCGGGGGTTGTTTCATGTTTTCCCCCTCTAGCGCCATGTTTTGATTCAATCTACAAATATGCAAATTATCATCGTATTCTCAAACCGGGAGTCTCGCGGCTGCATGGTCAGTTCTTACGAGTTACATTGGTCCCGTGGGAGGAGTTGTCGGAACCCTCAGGGCGGTTCGTGGGTTGTTTTGGGTTTTCACCCTATAACTCCATGTTTTTAAGCCTTAGTCTAAAAATATGCAAATTATAACTTTATTCTCAAACCGGGAGTCCCGGAGCTGCGCGACCAATTCTTACGAGTTACATTAGTCCAGTGGGAGGTGTTGGTGCCACCCACGGGCCCGTCCGAGGGTTGTTTCGAGTTTTCACCCTCTAACACCATGTTTTTAAGCCCAAGTCTAGAAATATGCAAATTATCATCGTATTCTCAAACCGGGAGACCAGCGGCTACGGGGTCTGTCCCTACGAGTTACATTGGTCACGTGGGAGGTGTTGGTTCCACCACCCACGGGGTCGTTCAGGGGTTGTTTCGAATTTTCACCCTCAAACACCATGTTTTGCTTAAATCCTAAAATATGCAAATTATCGTCGTATTCTCAAACCAGGAGTCTCACGGCTGCGCGGTCAGTTCCTACGAGTTACATTGGTCCCGTGGGAGGTGTTGGCGCCACCCACGGGGCCGTTTGGGGGCTATTTTGGGTTTTCACCATCTAACGCCATGTTTTTAAGCCTAAGTCTAAAAATATGCATATTATCATGGTATTCTCAAACCGGGAGACTCGCCGCTGCGGGGTCTGTTCCTACGAGTTACATTTGTCCCGTGGGAGGTCTTGTTGCTACCCACGGGGCCGTTCAAGGGTTGTTTCGTGTTTTAGCCCTCTAATGCCATGCTTTGCTTCAATCTAGAAATATGCAAATTATCATCGTATTCCTAAACCGAGGGTCTCGCGGCTACACGGTCAGTTCCTACGAGTTACATAGGTCCCGTGGGAGGTGTTGGTACCACCCACGGGGTCGTTCGGGGGTTGTTTCGAGTTTTCACCCACAAACGCCATGTTTTTAAGCCTAAGTCTAGAAATATGCAAATTATCATCGTATTCTCAAACCGGGATTCCCGGGGCTACGCGACCAGTTCTTACGGGTTACATTAGTCCAGTAGGAGGTGTTGGTGCCACCCACGGGACCGTTCGAGGGTTGTTTCGAGTTTTCACCCTCTAACGCCTTATTTTTAAGCCTAAGTTTAGAAATTTGAAAATTATCATCGTATTCTCAAATTGAGAGACCCGCGGCTGCGGGGTCAGTTCCTACGAGTTACATTTGTCTCGTGGGAGGTGTTGGTTCCATCCACGGGGGCGTTCGGGGGTTATTTCCAAATTTCACCGTCAAACGCCATGTTTTGCTTAAATCTTGAAATATGCAAATTATCATCATATTCTCAAACCGGGAGTCTCGCGGCTGCGCGATTAGTTCCTACGAGTTACATTGGTCTCGTGGGAGGTGTTGGCGCCACCCACGGGGAGGTTCGGTGGCTGTTTTGGATTTTCTCCCTCTAACGCCATGTTTTTAATCCTAAATTTTGAAATATGCAAATTATCATTGTATTCTCAAACGGGGAGTCCCGGGGTTGTGCGATAAGTTCCTACGAGTTACATAAGTAATGTGGTAGGTATTGGTGCCACCCACAGGGCTGTTCGGGGGTTGTTATATGTTTTCACCCACTAAGACAATATTTTTAAGCCTATGTCTAGAATTATGCAATTTACCATCGTATTCTCAAATCGGGGGTCCCGCGGCTGCGAGACCAGTTCCTACGAGTTACATTGGTCCCGAGGGAGCTGTTGGTCCCTCCCACGGGGCCGTTCGAGGGTTGTTTCGAGTTTTCACCCACTAAGGCCATGTTTTTAAGCCTTAGTCTGGAATTATGCCAATTACCGTTGTATTCTCAAACCTGGAGTCCCGCAGCTGCGCGACCAGTTCCTACGAGTCACATTGGTCACGTGGAGGTGTTGGTGCCACCGACGGGGATGTTCGGGGTTGTTTCGAGTTTTCACCCTCTAACCATGTTTTTAAGCCTTAGTCTAGAAATTTATAAATTATCATCATATTCTCAAACCGGGAGACCCGCGGCTGCGGGGTCAGATCCTACGAGTTACATTGGTCCCGTGGGAGGTTTGTTGCTACCCACGGGGCCGTTCGGGGGTTGTTTCGTGTTTTCCCCCCTCTAACGCCATGTTTTGCTTAAATCTAGATATATGCAAATTATCGTCGTATTCTCAAACCGGGAGTCTCGCGGCTGCGTGGTCAATTCCTACGAGTTACATTAGTGCCGTAGGAGGTGTTCGCGCCCCACGGGGCTTGTTCGAGGGCTGTTTAGGGTTTTCACCCTCTAACGCCGTGTTTTTAAGCCTAAGTCTAGAAATATGCAAATTATCATCGTATTATCAAACCGAGAGTCTCGCGGCTGCGCGGTCAGTTCCTACTAGTTACATTGGTCTCGTGGGAGGTGTTGGCGCGACCCACGTGGTGATTCGGTGGCTGTTTTGGGTTTTCACTCTCTAACGCCATGTTTTTAAGCCTTTGTCTACAATTATTCAAATTACAGTAGTATTCTCATACCGGGAATAGTGCGGCTGCTCAACCAGTTCCTACGAGTCACGTTTGTCCCGTGGGAGGTGTTGGTGCCACCCACGGGCCATTCGGGGGTTGTTTCGAGTTTTCTCCCTTTAACGCCATGTTTTTAAGCCTATCTATAAATATGCAAATTATCATCGTATTCTCAAACCAGGAGACCTGCGACTACGGAGTCAGTTCCTATGAGTTACATTAGTCCCGTGGGTGGTGTTGTTGCTACCCACGGGGCCGTTCGGGGGTTGTTTCGTGTTTTCCCCCTCTAATGCCATGTTTTGCTTCAATCTACAAATATGCAAATTATCGTCGTATTCTCAAACCGGGAGTCTCGCGGACGCACGGTCAGTTCCTACGAGTTACATTGGTCCCGTGGGAGGAGTTGGCGCAACCAACGGGGCGGTTTGGGCGCTATTTTGGGTTTTCACCCTATAACGCCATATTTTTAAGCCTAAGTCTAGAAATATGAAAATTATCATCGTATTTTCAAACCTGGAGTCCCGGGGCTGCGCGACCAGTTCTTACGAGTTACATTAGTCCAATAGGAGGTGTAGGTACGACCCACGGGGACGTTCGAGTGTTGTTTCGAGTTTTCACCCTCTAACGCCATGTTTTTAAGCCTAAGTCTAGAAATAAGCAAATTATCGTCGTATTCTCAAACCGGGAGACCCGAAGCTGCGGGGCCAGTTCCAACGAGTTACATTGGTCCCGTGAGAGGTGTTGGTGCCACCCACGGGGTCATTCGGGGGTTGTTTCGAGTTATCACCCTCAAACTCCATGTTTTGCTTAAATCATGAAATATGCAAATTATCGTCGTATTCTCAAACTGGGAGTCTCACGGCTGCACGGTCAGTTCCTACGAGTTACATTTTTCCCGTGGGAGGTGTTGGCGCCACCGACGGGGCCGTTCGGGCGCTATTTCGAGTTTTCACCCTCTAACGCCATGTTTTTAAGCCTAAGTCTAAAAGTATGTAAATTATCATCGTATTCTCAAACCGGGAGACCCGCGGCTGCGGGGTCAGTTCCTACGAGTTACATTGGTCCCGTGGGAGGTGTTGGTGCCACCCACGGGGCCGTTTGGGGGTTGTTTCGAGTTTCACCCTCCAACGCCATGTTTTGCTTAAATCTAGAAATGTGCAAATTATCATCGTATTCTCAAACCGGGAGTCTCGCGACTGTGCGGTCAGTTCCTACGAGTTACATTGGTGCAGTGGGAGGTGTTGGCGTCCCACGGGGCTGTTCGGGGTTTTCACCCTCTAACGCCATGTTTTTAAGCCTAAGTCGAGAAATATGCAAATTATCATCGTATTATCAAATCGAGAATCTCGCAGCTGCGCGATCAGTTCCTACGAGTTACATTGGTCTCGTGGGAGGTGTTCGCGCCACCCACGGGGTGGTTCGATGGCTATTTTGGGTTTTCACCCTCTAGCGCCATGTTTTTAAGCCTAAGTCTTGAAATATGCAAATTATCGTCGTATTCTCAAACCGGGAGTCCCGGGACTGCGCGACTAGTTCCTATGAGTTACATTAGTCATGTGGGAGGTGTTGGTGCCACCCACAGGGCTGTTCGGGGGGCTATTTCGGGTTTTCACTGACTAACGCCATGTTTTTAATTATAAGTCTACAATTATACAAATTACCATCGTATTCTCAAATCGGGAGACCCGCGGCTGTGCGGCCAATTCCTACGTGTCACATTGGTCCCGTGGGAGGTGTTGGTGTCAACAACGGGGATTTTCGGAGGCTGTTTCGAGTTTTCACCCTCAAACACCATGTTTTTAAGGCTAAGTCTAGAAATATGCCAATTATCGTCATATTCTCAAATCGACAGTCCCGGGGCTGCGCAACCAGTTCCTACGAGTTACATTTGTCCCGTGGGAGGTGTTGGTGCCACCCACGGGGCCGTTCGGGCGGATATTTCGGGTTTTCACCCACTAACGCCATGTTTTTTAGCCTTTGTCTAGAATATTCAAGTTACCGTCGTATTCTCAAACCGGGAGTCCTGTGGCTGCGCGATGAGTTCCTACGAGTCACATTGGTCCCGTGGGAGGTGTTGGTGCCACCCACGGGGCGATTCGGAGGCTGTTTCGAGTTTTCACCCAGTAAAGCCATGTTTCTAAGCCTAATTCTAGAAATATGAAAATTATCATTGTATTCTCAAACCGGGAGACCCGCAACTGCGGGGTCAGTTCCTATGAGTTACATTGGTCCCGTGGGAGGTGTTATTGCTACCAACGGGGCCGTTCGGAAGTTGTTTCGTGTTTTCCCCTTCTAGCGCCATGTTTTTCTTCAACCTATAAATATGCAAATTATCATCACATTCTCAAACCGGGAGTCTCGCAGCTGTACGGTCAGTTCCTACGAGTTACATTGGTCCCGTGGGAGGAGTTGGGGCCACCCACGGGGCGGTTAGGGGGTTGTTTTGGGTTTTCACCCTATAACGCCATGTTTTTAAGCCTAAGTCTAGAAATATGCAAATTATCATCGTATTCTCAAACTTGGAGTCCCGGGGCTACGCGACCGGTTCTTACGAGTTACATTAGTCCAATGGGAGGTGTAGGTACGACCCACGGGGACGTTCGAGGGTTGTTTCGAGTTTTCACCCTCTAACGCCATGTTTTTAATCCTAAGTCTAGAAATATGCAAATTATCATCGTATTCTCAAACCGGGAGTCCCGGGGCTGCGCGACCAGCTCTTACGAGTAACATTAGTTCCGTGGGAGGTGTTGGTGCCACCCAGGGGGCCGTTCGAGGGTTGTTTCGATTTTTCACCCTCTAACGTTGTGTTTTTAAGCCTAAGTCTAGAAATATGCAAATTATCGTCGTATTCTCAACCGGGAGACCCGCGGCTGCGGGGTTAGTTCCTACGAGTTACATTGGTCCCGTGGGAGGGGTTGATTTGAGTTTTAACCCTCTAAAACCATGTTTTTCTTAAATCCGAAAATATGCAAATTATCATCGTATTCTCAAACCGGGAGTCTCGCGGCTGCGCGGTCAGTTACTACGAGTTACATTGGTCCCGTGGGAGGTGTTGGCGCCACCCACGGGGCCGTTCGGGGGATATTTCGGGCTTTCACCCTCTAACGCCATGTTTTTAAGCCTAAGTCTAAAATTATATAAATTAATATCGTATTCTCAAACCGGGAGACCCGCGGCTGCGGGGTCAGTTCCTACGAGTTTCATTGATCCCGTGGGAGGTGTTGGTGCCACCCACGGTGCCGTTCGGTGGTTGTTTCGAGTTTTCACCCTTTAAATCCATGTTTTCTTAAATCTAGATATATTTAAATTATCATCGTATTCTCAAACCAGGAGTCTCGCGGCGACATGATCAGTTCCTACGAGTTACATTGGTGTCGTGGGAGGTGTTGGCGCCCCACGGGGCTTGTTCGGGGGCTGTTTAGGGTTTTCGGCCTCTAACGCCATGTTTTTAAACCTAAGTCTAGAAATATGAAAATTATCATCGTATTATCAAACCGAGAGTCTCCCGGCTGCGCGGTCAGTTCCCACGAGTTACATTGGTCTCGTCGGAGGTGTTGGCACCACCCACGGGGAGATTCGGTGGCTGTTTTGGATTTTCACCGTCTAATGCCAGGTTTTTAATCCATAGTCAAGAATGATTAAAATTACTGTCGTATTCTCATACCGGGAGTACCGCGGCTGCTCAACTATTTCCTACGAGTCACGTTGGTCCCGTGGGAGGTGTTGGTGCCACCCACGAGGCCATTCGGGCGTTGTTTCGAGTTTTCACCCTTTAGCGCCATGTTTTTATGCCTGTCTATAAATTTGCAAATTATCATCGTATTTTGAAACCGGGAGACCCGCGGCTACGGGGTCATTTCCGACGAGTTACATTGGTCCCATGGGAGGTTATGTTGCTACCCACGGGGTAGTTCGGGGGTTGTTTCGTGTTTGCTCCCTCTAACGCCATGTTTTTATTCAATCTAGAAATATACAAATTATAATCGTATTCTCAAACCGGGAGTCTCCCGGATGCACGGTCAGTTGCTACGAGTTACATTGGTCCCGTGGGAGGACTTGGCGCCACCCACGGGGCGGTTCGGAGGCTGTTATGGGTTTTCACCCTATAACGCCATGTTATTAAGCCTACGTCTAGAAATATGCAAATTATCATCGTATTCTCAAACCAGGAGTCTCGCTGCTGCGCGATCAGTTCCTACGAGTTACATTTGTGCCGTGGGAGGTGTTGGCGCCCCACGAGGCTTGTTCGGGGGCTGTTTAGGGTTTCCACCCTCTAACGCCATGTTTTTAAGCCTAAGTCTAGAAATATGCAAATTATCATCATATTATCAAACCGAGAGTCTCGCGGGTGCCCGGTCAGTTCCCACGAGTTACATTGGTCTCGTGTGAGGTGTTGCTGCCACCCACGGGGAGATTTGATGGCAGTTTTGGATTTTCACCTTCTAACGCCAGGTTTTTAAGCCTTAGTCTAGAATTATGAAAATTAATGTCGTATTCTCATACCGAGAGTACCGCGACTGCTCGGCCACTTCCTACGAGTCACGTTGGTCCCGTGGGAGGTGTTGGTGCCGCCCACGGGGCCATTCGAGGGTTGTTTCGGGTTTTCACCCTTTAACGCCATGTTCTGAAGCTGTCTACAAATATGCAAATTATCATCGTATTCTCAAATCGAGAGACCCGCGGCTACGGGGTCATTTCCATCGGGTTACATTGGTCCCGTGGGAGGTGATGTTGCTACCCACGGGGCCATTCGGGGGTTGTTTCATGTTTTCCCCCTCTAACGCCATGCTTTGCTTCAATCTAGAAATATGCAAATTATCGTCGTATTCTTAAATCGGGAGTCTCGCGGCTGCGCGGTCAGTTCCTACGAGTTACATTGGTGCCGTGGGAGGTGTTGGCGGGGCTGTTCGGGGGATGCTTTCGGTTTGCACCCTCTAACGCCATGTTTTTAAGCCTAAGTTTAGAAATATGCAAATTATCATCGTATTATCAAACCGAGAGTCTCACGGATGCGCTGTCAGGTCCTACGAGTTACATTGGTCTCGTGGGAGGTGTTGGCACCACCCACGGGTCGGTTTGGTGGCTTTTTTTGGTTTTCAACCTCTAACGCCATTTTTTTAAGCCTAAGTTTTGAAATATGGAATTTATCGTCATATTCTCAAACGGGGAGTCCCGGGGCTACGCGACTAGTTCCTACGAGTTACATAAGTCATGTGGGAGCTGTTGGTGCCACCCACAGGGCCGTTCGGGGTTTGTTTTAGGTTTTCACCCACTAACGCCATGTTTTTAAGCCTAAGTCTAGAATTAAGCAAATTACCATCGTATTCTCAAACCGGGAGTCCCGCGGCTGCGAGGCCAGTTCCTACGAGTTACATTGGTCCAACCCACGGGGCCGTTTGAGGGCTGTTTTGGGTTATCATCATATTGTCAAACCGGGAGTCCCGGGGCTGCGCGACCAGTTCTTACGAGTTACATTGGTCCCGTGGGAGATGTTGGCGCCACCCACAGGGCAGTTCGGTGGTTATTTTGGGTTTGCAATCTCTAACGCCATGTTTTTAAGCTTAAGTTTTGAAATATGCAAATTATCGTCGTATTCTTAAATCGGGAGTCTCGCGGCTGCGCTGTCAGTTCCTACGAGTTAAATTTGTCCCGTGGGAGGTGTTGACGCCACCCACGGGACGTTTTGGTGGCAGTTTGGGCTTTTCACCGACTAACGCCTTATTTTTAAGCCTAAGTCTTGAATTATGCAAATTACGGTCGTATTCTCAAACCGGGAGTCCTGCGGCTGCGCGACCAGTTCCTACGAGTCACATTGGTCCCGTGGGAGGTGTTGATGCCACCCACAAGGCCGTTCGGGGGCTGTTTCGATTTTTCACCCTCTAACGCAATGCTTTTAATCCTAAGTCTAAAAATATTCTAATTATCACCGTATTCTCAAATCGGGAGTCCCGGTGCTGCACGACCAGTTCCTACGAGTTACATTAGTCCCGTGGGAGGTGTGGGTGCCACCCACGGGGCTGTTCGGGGGCTGTTTTGGGTTTTCACCCACTAACGCCATGTTTTTAAGACTAAGTCTAGAATTATGCAAATTACCGTCGTATTCTCAAACCGGGAGTCCCGCGACTGCGCTGCTAGTTCCTACGAGTCAAATTGGTTCCATGGGAGGTGTTGGTGACGCCCACGGGGCCGTTCGGGGGATGTTTTGAGTTTTCACCCTCTAACGCCATGTTTTTAAGCCTAAGTCTAGAAATATAGAAATTATCGTCGTATTCTCAAATCGGGAGATTCGCGGCTGCAGGGTCAGTTCCTATGAGTTTCATGGGTCCCATGGGAGGTGATGGTGCCACCCACTTGACCGTTCGGGGATTGTTTCGAGTTTTCACCCTCTAATGCCATATTTTGCTAAATCTAGAAATATGAAATTTTCATCATATTCTCAAACCGTGAGTCTCTCTACAGCGCGGTAAGTTCCTACTAGTTAGATTGGTGCCGTGGGAGGTGTTGGTGCCACCCATGGGGCCGTTCGGGGGCTGTTTCGAGTTTTCACCCTCTGACGCCATATTTTTAAGCCTAAGTCTAGAAATATGCAAATTATCGTCGTATTCTCAAAACGAGAGTCCCGCGGCGGCGGGGTCAGTTACTTCGAGTTACATTTGTCCCGTGGGAGGTGTTATTGCTACCCACGGGGCTGTTCGGGAGTTGTTTCGTGTTTTCCCCCTCTAACGCCATGTTTTTCTTCAATCTAGAAATTTGCAAATTATCGTCGTATTCTCAAACCGAGAGTCTCACGGCTGCACGGTCAGGTCCTACGAGTTACATTGGTCACGTGGGAGGAGTTGGCGCAACCCATGGGGCGGTTCGGGGGATGTTTTGGGTTTTCACCCTATAACGCCATGTTTTTAAGCCAAAGTCCAGAAATATGCAAATTATCATCGTATTCTCAAATCGGGAGTCCCGGGGCTGCGCGGTCAGTTATTATGAGTTACATTGGTCCCGTGGGAGATGTTGGCGCCACCCACGGGGCGCTTCGGTGGCTGTTTTGGGTTTTCACCCTCTAACGCCATGTTTTTAAGCCTAAGTTTTGAAATATGCAAATTATCATCATATTCTCAAATTAGGAGTCTCGCGGCTGCGCGGTCAGTTCCTACGAGTTAAATTTGTCCCATGGGAGGTGTTTCCGCCTCCCACGGGGTGGTTCGGTGGCTATTTTGGGTTTTCAACCTCTAACGCCATGTTTTTAAGCCTAAGTTTTGAAATATGCAAATTATCGTCATATTCTCAAATCGGGAGTCTCGCGACTACGCGGTCACTTCCTACTAGTTAAACTGGTCCCGTGGGAGGTGTTGCCACCCCCCACGGGGCGGTTCGGTGGATGTTTCGGGTTTTCACCCACCAACGCCTTATTTTTAAGCCTAAGTCTAGAATTATTCAAATTACGGTCGTATTCTCAAACTGGGAGTCCTGCGTCTACGCGACCAGTTCCTACGAGTCACATTGGTCCCACGGGATGTGTTGGTGCCACCCACAAGGCCGTTCGGGGGCTGTTTTTATTTTTCACCCTCTAACGCCATGTTTTTAAGCCTAAGTCTAGAAATGTGAAAATTATCGCCATATTCTCAAATCGAGAGTCCCGGTGCTGCGTGGCCAGTTTGTACGAGTTACATTAGTCCCTTGGGAGGTGTGGGTGTCACCCACGGGGATGTTCGGGGGCTATTTCAGGTTTTCACCCACTAACGCCATGTTTTTAAGACTAAGTCTAGAATTATTCAAATTACCGTCGTATTATCAAACCGGGAGTCCCGCGACTGCGCGGCCAGTTCCTACGAGTCACATCGGTTCCGTGGGAGGTGTTGGTGCCACCCACAGGGTCGTTCGAGATCTGTTTTGAGTTTTCACCCTCTAACGCCATGTTTTTAAGCCTAAGTCTAGAAATATAAAAAATATCATCGTATTCTCAAACCGGGAGACTCGCGGTTGAAGGGTCAGTTCTTATTAGTTACATCGGTCCCGTGGGAGGTGTTGGTTCCACCCACGAGACCGTGCGGGGGTTGTTTCGAGTTTTCACCCTATAACGCCTTATTTTTCTTAAATCTAGAAATATACAAATTATCGTCGTATTCTCAACCCGAGAGTCTCGCGACTGCGCGGTAAGTTCCTATGAGTTACCTTGGTGCCGTGGGAGGTATTGGCACCACCCACGGGGCTGTTCGGGGGATTTTTTGTGTTTTCACTCTCTGACGCCATGTTTTTAAGCCTAAGTCTAGAAATATGCAAATTATCGTCGTATGCTCAAACTGGGGGTCACGCGGTCAGTTCCCACGAGTTACATTTGTCCTATGGGTGGTGATGGCCCCACCCACGGGGTGGTTTGGTGGCTGTTTTGGTTTTTCACCCTCAAACGCCATGTTTTTAAGCCTAAGTTTTGAAATATTCAAATTATTGTCGTATTCTCAAATGGGGAGTCCCAGGGCTGCGCGACTAGTTCCTACGAGTTACATTAGTCACGTGGGAGGTGTTGGTGCCACCCGCAGGGCCGTAACTCCATGTTTTTAAGCCTAAGTGTAGAATTATGCAAATTACCATCCTATTCTCAAGACGGGAGTCCCGCGGCTGTGCGACCAGTTCCTCCGAGTCACATTGGTCCCGTGGGAGGTGTTGGTGCCACCCACGGGGCGGTTCATAGGCTGTTTCGAGTTTTCACCCTCTAACGCCATGTTTTTAAGCATAAGCCTAGAAATATGCAAATTATTGTCGTATTCTCAAATCGGAAGTCCCGAGGCTGCGCGACCAACTCCTACGAGTTACATTGGTCCCGTGGGAGGTGTTGGTGCCACCCACGGGGACTGTTTTGAGTTTTCACCCTCTAACTCCATGTTTTTAAGCTTAAGTCTTAAAATTTTAAAATTATCATTGATTCTCAAACCGGAAGACCCGCGACTGCGGGGTCAGTTCCTACGAGTTACATTGGTCCCGTGGGAGGTGTTGTTTCTACCCATGGGACTGTTCGGGAGTTGTTTCGTGATTTCCCCTTCTAACACCATGTTTTGCTTCAATCTAGAAATATGAAAATTATCATCGTATGGTCAAACCGTGAGTCTCGCGGCTGAATGGTTAGTTCCTACGAGTTACATTGGTCCCGTGGGAAGAGTTGGCGCCACCCACGGGGCGGTTCGGGGGATTTTTTGGGTTTTCACCCTATAACACCATGTTTTTAAGCCTAAATCAAGAAATATGCAAATTATCATCATATTCTCAAACTGGGAGTCTCGGGGCTGCGCGGCCAGTTCTTACGAGTTACAGTAGTCCAGTTGGAGGTGTTAGTGCCACCCACGGGGCCGTTCGAGGGTTGTTTCGAGTTTTCACCCTTTAACGCCATGTTTTTAAGCTTAACTCTAGAAATTTGAAAATTATCTTCGTATTCTCAAATCGGGAGGCCCGCGGCTGCGGGGTCAGTTCCTACGAGTTACATTGGTCACGTGGGAGGTGTTGTTGCTACCCACGGGGCCGTTCGGGAGTTGTTACATGTTTTCCCCCTCAAACGCCATGTTTTCCTTCAATCTAGAAATATGTAAAATATCATCGTATTCTCAAACCGAGAGTCTCGCGGCTGAACGGTTAGTTCCTATGAGTTTTATTGGTCCCGTGGGAGGTGTTCGCGCCCCCCATGGGGACGTTCGGGGGCTATTTATGGTTTTCACCCTTTAACGCCATGTTTTTAAGACAAAGTGTTAAAAAATCTAAATTATCGTCATATGATGAAATCAGGAGAATCGCGGCTGCAGGGTCAGGTCCTACGAGTTACATTGGTCCCGTGGGAGGTGTTGGTGCCACCCACGGGTCCGTTCGAGGGTTGTTTCGAGTTTTAACCCTTTAACGCCATGTTTTGCTTAAATCTAGAGATATGCAAATTATCATCGTATTCTCAAATCGGTGGTCTCGAGGCTGCGCGGTCAGTTCCTACGAGTTACATTGGTCCCGTGGGAGGTGATGGGGCCACCCACGGGGCCGTTCTGGGGCTATTTTGGGTTTTCACCCTCTAACGCCATGTTTTTAAGCCTAAGTCTAAAAATATGTAAATTATCATCTTATTCTCAAACTGGGAGTCTCGAGGCTGCGCGGGCAGTTCCTACGAGTTACATTGGTCCAGTGGGAGGTGTTGGCGCCACCCACAGGGCCTTTCGGGGACTATTTCGGGTTTTCTCCCTCTAACGCCATGTTTTTAAGCCTAAGTCTAAAAATATGTAAATTATCATCGTATTCTCAAATTGAGAGACCCGAGGCTGCGGGGTCAGTTCCTTCGAGTTACATTGGTCCTGGGAGAGGTGTTGGTGCCACCCACGGGGCCGTTCGGGGGTTGTTTCGAGTTTTTACCCTCAAATGCCATGTTTTGACTAAATCTTGAAACATGCAAATTATCGTCATATTCTCAAATCGGGATTATCGCAGCTGCACGGTCAGTTCCTACGAGTTACATTGGTCCCGTGGGAGGTGTTGACGCCACCCACGGGGCCATTCGGGGGCTATTTCGGGTTTTCACCCTCTAAAGCCATGTTTTTAAGCCTAAGTCTAAAATTATGTAAATTATTATCATATGCTTAAACCGGGAGCCCCGCGGCTGCGGGGTCAGTTCCTACGAGTTACATTGGTCCCGTGGGAGGTGTTGGTGCCACCCACGGTGCCGTTCGAGGGTTGTTTTGAGTTTTCACCCTTTAGCGCCATGTTTTGCTTAAATCTAGATATATGCAAATTATCGTCGTATTTTCAAACTGGGAGTCTCGCGGCTGCACAATCAGTTCCTACGAGTTACATTGGTGCCGTTGGAGGTGTTGGTGCCCCACGGGGCTTATTCGGGGGCTGTTTAGGGTTTTCACCCTCTAACGCCATGTTTTTAAGCTAAAGTCTAAAAATATGCAAATTATCATCGTATTATCAAACCGAGAGTCTCGAGACTACCCGGTCAGTTCCCACGAGTTACATTGGTCTCGTGTGAGGTGTTGCTGCCACCCACGGGGAGATTTGATGGCCGTTTTGGATTTTCACCTTCTAACGCCAGGTTTTTAAGCCTTAGTCTAGAATTATGCAAATTAATGTCGTATTCTCATACCGAGAGTACCGCGGCTGCTCGGCCAGTTCCTACGAGTCACGTTGGTCCCGTGGGAGGTGTTGGTGCTACCCACGGGGCCATTCGAGGGTTGTTTCGAGTTTTCACTCTTTACCGCCATGTTCTTAAGCTGTCTACAAATATGCAAATTATCATCGTATTCTAAAATCGAGAGACACGCGGCTACGGGGTCATTTCCTACGGGTTACATTGGTCCCGTGGGAGGTGATGTTGCTACCCACGGGGCCGTTCGGGGGTTGTTTCATGTTTTCCCCCTCTAACGCCATGTTCTGCTTCAATCTAGAAAAATGCAAATTATCGTCGTATTCTCAAACCGGGAGTCTCGCGGCTGCGCGGTCAGTTCCTACGAGTTACATTAGTGCCGTGGGAGGTGTTGGCGGGGCTGTTCGGGGGATGTTTTGGGTTTTCACCCTCTAACGCCATGTTTTTAAGCCTAAGTTTAGAAATATGCAAATTATCATCGTATTATCAAATCGAGAGTCTCGCGGATGCCCTGTCAGTTCCTACGAGTTACATTGGTCTCGTGGGAGGTGTTGGCGCCACCCACGGGGCGGTTCGGTGGCTTTTTTTGGTTTTCAACCTCTAACGCCATGTTTTTAAGCCTAAGTTTTGAAATATGGAAATTATCATCATATTCTCAAACGGGGAGTCCCGGGGCTACGCGACTAGTTCCTACGAGTTACATAAGTCATGTGGGAGGTGTTGGTGCCACCCACAGGTCCGTTCGGGGGTTGTTTTAGGTTTTCACCCACTAACGCCATGTTTTTAAGCTTAAGTCTAGAATTAAGAAAATTACCATCGTATTCTCAAATCGGGAGTCCCGCGGCTGCGAGGCCAGTTCCTACGAGTAACATTGGTCCCACCCACGGGGCCGTTCGAGGGCTATTTTGGGTTATCATCATATTGTCAAACCGGGAGTCCCGGGGCTGCGCGGCCAGTTCTTACGAGTTACATTGGTCCCGTGGGAGATGTTGGCACCACCCACAGGGCGATTCGGTGGCTGTTTTTGGTTTGCAATCTCTAACGCCATGTTTTTAAGATTAAGTTTTGAAATATGTAAATTATCATCGTATTCTTAAATCGGGAGTCTCGCGGTTGCGCGGTCAGTTCCTACGAGTTAAATTTGTCCCGTGGGAGGTGTTGACGCCACCCAAGGGGCGTTTCGGTGGCAGTTTGGGCTTTTCACCCACTAACGCCTTATATTTAAGCCTAAGTCTAGAATTATGCAAATTACGGTCGTATTCTCAAACTGAGAGTCCTGCGGCTGCGCGACCAGTTCCTACGAGTCACATTGGTCCCGTGGGAGGTGTTGGTGCCACCCACAAGGCCGTTCGGGGGCTGTTTCGATTTTTCACCCTCTGACGCAATGTTTTTAATCTTAAGTCTAGAAATATGCTAATTATCACCGTATTCTCAAATCGGGAGTCCCGGTGCTGCGCGGCCAGTTCCTACGAGTTACATTAGTCCCGTGGGAGGTGTGGGTGCCACCCACGGGGCTGTTCGGGGGCTGTTTTGGGTTTTCACACACTAACGCCATGTTTTTAAGACTAAGTCTAGAATTATGCAAATTACCATTGTATTCTCAAACCGGGAGTCCCGCGACTGGGCGCCTAGTTCCTACGAGTCAAATTGGTTCCATGGGAGGTGTTGGTGCCACCCACGGGGCCGTTCGGGGGCTGTTTTGAGTTTTCACCCTCTAACGCCATGTTTTTAAGCCTAAGTCTAGAAACATGGAAATTATCGACGTATTCTCAAATTGGGAGATTCGCCGCTGCGGGATCAGTTCCTATGAGTTGCATTGGTCCCATGGGAGGTGTTGGTGCCACCCACGGGGCCGTTCGGGGGTTGTTTCGAGTTTTCACCCTCTAACGCCATATTTTGCTAAATTTAGAAATATGCAAATTTTCATCGTATTCTCAAACTGAGAGTCTCGCTACAGCGCAGTAAGTTCCTACTAGTTAGATTGGTGCCGTGGGAGGTGTTGGTGCCACCCATGGGGCCGTTCGGGGGCTGTTTCGAGTTTTCACCCTCGGACGCCATGTTTTTAAGCCTAAGTCTAGAAATATGCAAATTATCGTCGTATTCTCAAACCGAGAGACCCGCGGATGCGGGGTCAGCTCTTACGAGTTACATTGGTCCCGTTGGAGGTGTTATTGCTACCCACGGGGCTGTTCGGGAGTTGTTTCGTGTTTTCCCCCTCTAACGCCATGTTTTGCTTCAATCTAGAAATTTGCAATTTATCATCGTATTCTCAAACCTGGAGTCTCATGGCTGCACGATCAGGTCCTATGAGTTACATTGGTCACGGGGCGGTTCGGGGGATGTTTTGGGTTTTCACCCTATAACGCCATGTTTTTAAGCCTAAGTCTAGAAATATGGAAATTATCATCGTATTCTATCAAATCGGGAGTCCTGGGGCTGCGCGGTCAGTTCTTATGAGTTACATTGGTCCGGTGGGAGATGTTGGCGCCACCCACGGGGTGCTTCGGTGGCTGTTTTGGATTTTCACCCTCTAACGCCATGTTTTTAAGCCTAAGTTTTGAAATATGCAAATTATCATCGTATTATCAAATCGGGAGTCTCGCGACTATGCGGTCACTTCCTACTAATTCAATTGGTCCCGTGGGAGGTGTTTCCACCACCCACGGGGCGGTTCGGTGGATGTTTCGGGTTTTCACCCACCAACGCCTTATTTTTAAGCCTAAGTCTAGAATTATTCAAATTACGGTCGTATTCTCAAACTGGGACTCCTGCGGCTACACGACCAGTTCCTACGAGTCACATTGGTCCCACGGGAGGTGTTGGTGCCACCCACAAGGCCGTTCGGGGCCTGTTTTGATTTTTCACCCTCTAACGCCATGTTTTTAAACCTATGTCTAGAAATATGCAAATTATCGCCGTATTCTCAAACCGAGAGTCCCGGTGCTGCGTGGCCAGTTTGTACGAGTTACATTAGTCCCTTGGGAGGTGTGGGTCCCACCCACGGGGCTGTTTCGGGTTTTCATCCACTAACGCCATGTGTTTAAGACTAAGTCTAGAGTTATTCAAATTACCGTCGTATTATCAAACCGGGAGTCCCGCGGATGCGCGGCGAGTTCCTACGAGTCACATTGGTTCTGTGGGAGGTGTTGGTGCCACCCACAGGGCCGTTCGAGGTCTGTTTTGAGTTTTCACCCTCTAACGCCATGTTTTTAACCGTAAGTCTAGAAATATAAAAATTATCGTCATATTCTCAAACCGGGAGACTCGCGATTGAAGGGTCAGTTCTTATGAGTTACATTGGTCCCGTGGGTGGTGTTGGTGCCACCCACGAGACCGTTCAGGGGTTATTTCGAGTTTTCACCCTAAAACGCCTTGTTTTGCTTAAATCTAGAAATATGCAAATTATCATTGTATTCTCAGACCTAGAGTCTCACGACTGCGCGGTAAGTTCCTATGAGTTACATTGGTGCCGTGGGAGGTATTGGCACTACCCACGGGGCTGTTCGGGGGCTATTTTGTGTTTTCACTCTCTGACGCCATGTTTTTAAGCCTAAGTCTAGAAATATGCAAATTATCATTGTATTCTCAAATCGGGGGTCACGCGGTTGCGCGGTCAGTTCCCACGAGTTACATTGGTCCTATGGGTGGTGTTGGCCCCACCCACGGGGCAGTTTGGTGGCTGTTTTGGGTTTTCTCCCTCAAATGCCATGTTTTTAAGCCTAAGTTTTGAAATATTCAAATTATTTTCATATTCTCAATTGGGGAGTCCCAGGGTTGCGCGACTCTTTCTTGCGAGTTACATTAGTCACGTGGGAGGTGTTGGTGCCACCCACAGGGCCGTTCGGGGCTGTTTAAGGTTTTCACCCACTAACGCCATGTTTTTAAGCCTAAGTCTAGAATTATGCAAACTACCATCCTATTCTCAAACCGGGAGTCCCGCAACTGTGCGACCAGTTCCTCCGAGTCACATTGGTCCCGTGGGAGGTGTTGGTGCCACCCACGTGGGAGTTCATGGGATGTTTCGAGTTTTCACCCTCTAACGCCATGTTTTTAAGCATAAGCCTAGAAATATGCAAATTATTGTCATATTCTCTAACCGGGAGTCCCGAGGCTGCGCGACCAGTTCCTACGAGTTACATTGGTCCCGTGGGAGGTGTTGGTGCCACCCACGGGGACTGTTTCGAGTTTTCACCGTCTAATGCCATGTTTTTAAGCCTAAGTCTTAAAATTTTAAAATTATCATTGATTCTCAAACCGGGAGACCCGCGGCTGCGGGGTCAGTTCCTACGAGTTACATGGGTCCCGTGGGAGGTGTTGTTTCTACCCACGGGACTATTCGGGAGTTGTTTCGTGATTTCCCCTTCTATCGCCATGTTTTGCTTCAATCTAGAAATATGCAAATTATCATCGTATTGTCCAACCGGGAGTCTCGCGGCTGAACGGTTAGTTCCTACGAGTTACATTGGTCCCGTGGGAAGAGTTGGCGCCACCCACGGGGCGGTTCGGGGGCTTTTTTGGGTTTTCACCCTATAACACCATGTTTTTAAGCCTAAATCAAGAAATATGTAAATTATCATCGTATTCTCAAACTGGGAGTCTCGAGGCTGCACGGCCTGTTCTTACGAGTTACAGTAGTCCAGTTGGAGGTGTTGGTGCCACCCACGGGGCCGTTCGAGGGTTGTTTCGAGTTTTCACCCTTTAACGCCATGTTTTTAAGCTTAACTCTAGAAATTTGAAAATTATGGTCGTATTCTCAAATCGGGAGACCCACGGCTGCGGGGTCAGTTCCTACGAGTTACATTAGTCACGTGGGAGGTGTTGTTGCTACCCACGGGGCCGTTCGGGAGTTGTTACATGTTTTCCCCCTCAAACGCCATGTTTTGCTTCAATCTAGAAATATGCAAAATATCGTTGTATTCTCAAACCGAGAGTCTCGCGGCTGCACGATCAGTTCCTATGAGTTTCATTGGTCCCGTGGGAGGTGTTCGCGCCCCCCATGGGGACGTTCGGGGGCTATTTATGGTTTTCACCTTCTAATGCCATGTTTTTAAGACAAAGTGTTAAAAAATCTAAATTATCGTCATATTCTCAAATCGGGAGACTCGTGGCTGCAGGGTCAGTTTCTACGAGTTACATTGGTCCCGTGGGAGGTGTTGGTACCACCCACGGGTCCGTTCAAGGGTTGATTCGAGTTTTCACCTTTTAACGCCATGTTTTTCTTAAATTTAGAGATATGCAAATTATCATCGTATTCTCAAACCGGGAGTTTTGCGGCTGCGCGGTCAGTTCCTACCAGTTACATTGGTGCCGTGGGAGCTGATGGCGCCCCAAGGGGCTGTTCGGGGGCTGATTAGGGTTTTCACCCTCTAACACCATGTCTTTAAGCTTAAGTCTAGAAATATACAAATTATCGTCGTATTACCAAATCGGGAGTCTCGCGGGTGCGCGGTCAGTTCCTACGAGTTACATTGGTCTCGTGGGAGGTGTTGGTGCCACCCACGGGGTGGTTCGATGGCTGTTTTGGGTTTTCACCCTCTAACGCCATATTTTTAAGCCTAATTCTTAAAATATGCAAATTATCGTCGTTTTCGCAAACCAAGAGTCTCGGGGCTACGCGACTAGTTCCTACGAGTTAAATTAGTCACGAGGGAGGTGTTGGTGGCACCCACGGGGCCGTTCGGGGTCTATTTATTGGTTTTCACTGACTAATGCCATGTTTTTAAGCCTATGTCTAGAATTATACAAATTTTCGTCATATTCTCACACCGGGAGTCCCGCGGCTATGCAGCCAGTTCCAAAGAGTCGCATTGGTTCCGAGGGACTTGTTGGTGACACCCATGGCGACGTTCGGGGGATGTTTCGAGTTTTCACCGTCTAATGCCATGTTTTTAAGCCTAAGTCTAGAAATATGCAAATTATCATCGTATTCTCATACCGGGTGACCCACGGCTGCGGGGTCAGTTCCTACGAGTTACATTGGTCCCGTGGGAGGTGTTGTTGCTACCCACGGGGCTGTTCGAGAGTTGTTTCGTGTTTTCCCCCTCTAATGCCATGTTTTGCTTTAATCTAGAAATATGCTAATTATCGTCTTATTCTCAAACCGGGAGTCTCGCGGCTGCACGATCAGTTCAGACGAGTTACATTGGTCCCGTGGGAGGAGTTGGCGCCACCCACGGGGCGGTTCAGGGGCTGTTTCAGGTTTTCACCCACTAACGCCATGTTTTTAAGCCTAAGTCTAGAATTATGCAAATTACGGTTGTATTCTCAAACCGGGAGTTCTGCGGCTGCGCAGCTAGTTCCTACGAGTCACATTGGTCCCGTGGGTGGTGTTGGTTCCACCCACAAGGCCGTTCGGGGGATGTTTCAATTTTTCACCCTCTAACGCCATGTTTTTAAGCCTAAGTCTAGAAATATGGAAATTATCATCGTATTCTCAAACCGGGAGTCCTGGTGCTGCACGGCCAGTTCCTACGAGTTACATTGGTCCCGTGGGAGGTGTTGGTGCCACCCACGGGGCCGTTCGGGGGTTGTTTCGAGTTTTTATCCTCTAACGTCATGTTTTTAAGCCTAAGTCTAGAAATATGGAAATTAGCATCGTATTCTCAAATCGGGAAACTCGCGGCTGCGGGGTCAGTTCCTATGAGTTACATTGGTCTTGTGGAAGGTGTTGGTGCCACCCACGGGACCGTTCGGAGGTTGTTTCGAGTTTTCACCATATAATGCCATGTTTTGCTTAAATCTAGAAATATGCAAATTATCATCGTATTCTCAAACCGCGAGTCTCGCGGCCGCGCGGTGAGTTCCTATGAGTTACATTGGTGCCGTGGGAGGTGTTGCAACCACCCACGGGGCTGTTCGGGGGCTGTTTTGGGTTTTCACCCTCTAACGCCATGTTTTTAAGCCTAAGTCTAGAAATATGCAAGTTGTCATTGTATACTCAAATTGAGAGTGTCGCGGCTGCGCGGTCAGTTCCTACGAGTTACATTGGTCCTATGGGAGGTGTTGGCGCCACCCACGGGGCAGTTCGGTTGCTGTTTTGGGTTTTCACCCTCAAATGCCATGTTTTTAAGCCTAGGTTTTAAAATATGCAATTTATAGTCGTATTCTCAAATGGGGAGTCCCGGGGCTGCGCGACTAGTTCCTACGAGTTACATTAGTCATGTGGGAGGTGTTGGTGCCACCCACAGGGCCGTTCGGGGGCTATTTTAGGTTTTCACCACTAACGCCATGTTTTTAAACCTAAGTCTATAATTATGCAAACTACCATCATATTCTCAAACCGGGAGTCCCGCGTCTGCGCGACCAGTTCCTACAAGTCACATTGGTCCCGTGGGAGGTGTTGGTGCCACCCACGGGGCGGTTCGGGGGCTGTTTTGAGTTTTCGCCCTCAAACGTCGTCTTTTTTAGCATAAGCCAAAAAATATGCATATTATCATCATATTCTCAAACCAAAAGTCCCGGGGCTGCATGACCAGTTCCTACGAGTTACATTGGTCCCGTGGGAGGTGTTGGTGCCACCTAGGGGGACGTTCGGGGCTGTTTTGAGTTTTCACCATCTAACGCCGCCTAAGTCTAGAAATTTACAAATTATCATTGTTTTCTCAAACCGGGAGACCTGCGGCTGCGGGTCAGTTCCTACGAGTTGCATTGGTCCCGGGGGAGGTGTTATTGCTATCCACGGGGCTGTTCGGGAGTTGATTCGTGTTTTCCCCCTCTAACACCATGTTTTGCTTCAATCTAAAAATATGCAAATCATCATCGTATTCTCAAATCGGGAGTCTCGCGGCCGCACGGTTAGTTCCTACGAGTTACATTGGTCCTGTGGGAGGAGTTGGCACCGCCCACATGGCGGTTTGGGAGTTGTTTTGGGTTTTCACCCTATAACACCATGTTTTTAAGCCTAAGTCTATAAATATGCAAATTATCATCGTATTCTCAAATCGGGAGTCCCGGGGCTGCGCGGCTAGTTCTTACGAGTTACATTGTTCCTATGGGAGGTGTTGGCGCCACCCACGGGGCGGTTCGGTGGTTGTTTTGGGTTTTCACCCTCAAACGCCTTGTTTTTAAGCCTAAGTTTTAAAATATGTAATTTACTATCGTATTCTCAAATGGGGAGTCTCGGGGCTGCGCGACTAGTTCCTACGAGTTACATTAGTCATGTGGGAGGTGTGGGTGCTACCCATAGGGCCGTTCGGGGGCTGTTTTAGGTTTTCAACCACTAATGCCATGTTTTAAAGCCTAAGTCTAGAATTATGCAAATTCCCATCGTATTCTCAAATAGGGAGTCCCGCAGCTGCGCAACCAGTTCCTACGAGTCACATTGGTCCCGTGGGAGGTGTTGGTGCCACCCACGGGGCGGTTCGGTGGATATTTCGAGGTTTCACCCTCTAACGCCATATTTTTAAGGATAATCCTAGAAATATACAAATTATCATCGTATTCTCAAAACAGTAAGTCCCGGGGATGCGCGACTAGTTCCTACGAGTTACATTGGTCTCATGGGAGGTGTTGGTGCCGCCCACGGGAAGATTCGGGGGCTGTTTCGAGATTTCACCATCTAATGCCATGTTTTTAAGCCTAAGTCTAGAAATTTGCAAATTATCATCGCATTCTCAAATCGGGAGACCCGCGGCCGCGGAGTCAGTTCCTACGAGTTACATTGGTCCCGTGGGAGGTGTTGTTACTACCCACGGGACTGTCCGGGAGTTATTACATGTTTTCCCCCTCTAACGCCACACTTTGCTTCAATCTATGAATACACAAATTATCATCGTATTCTCAAACCAGGAGTCTCGCGACTGCACGGTCAGTTCCAACGAGTTACATTGGTCCCGTGGGAGGAGTTGGCGCCACCCTCGGGGTGGTTCGGGGGCTGTTTTGGGTTTTCACCCTATAACGCCATGTTTTTAAGCCTAAGTCTAGAAATATGCAAATTATAATCGTATTCTCAAATCGGGAGTCCCGGTGCTGCACGTCCAGTTCTGACGAGTTAGATTAGTCACGTAGAAGGTGTTGGTTCCACCCACGGGGCCGTTCGAGGGTTGTTTCGAGTTTTCACCCTCTAACGCCATGTTTTTAAGCGTAAGCCTAGAAATATACAAATTATAGTTGTATTCTCAAATTGGGAGACCCGCGGCTGCGGGGTCTGTTCCTACGAGTTACATTGGTCCCATGGGAGGTGTTAGTGCCACCCACGGGGCCGTTCAGGGGTTATTTCGAGTTTTCACCCTCTAACGCCATGTTTTACTTAAATCTAGAAATATGCAAATTATTATTGTATTCTTAAACCGGGTGTCTCGTGGCTGCGCGGTCAGTTCCTACGAGTTACATTGGTTCCGTGGGAAGTGTTGGCGCCCCACGGGGCTATTCGGGGGCTGTTTAGGGTTTTCACCCTCTAACGCCATGTTTTTAAGCCTAAGCCTAGAAATATGCAAATTATCGTCGTATTATAAAATCGGGAGTCTCGCAGCTGCGCGGTCAGTTCCTACGAGTTACATTGGTCTCGTGGGAGGTGTTGGCGCCACCCACGGGGTGGTTCGGTGGCTATTTTGGGTTTTCACCCTCTAACGCCATATTTTAAGCCTTAGTATAGAATTTTGCAAATTACTGTCATATTCTCATACTGGTAGTACTGCGACTGCTTGACCAGTTCCTACTAGTCACGTTGATCCTGTGGGAGTGTTGGTGCCACCCACGGGGCCATTCGGGGGTTGTTTCGAGTTTTCACCCTTTAACGCCATGTTTTTAAGCCTGTCCACAAATATGAAAATTATCATCATATTCTTAAATCGGGAGTCCCGCGGCTGCGGGGCCAGTTCCTACGAGTTACATTGGTCCCGTGGGAGGTGCTGTTGCTACCCACGGGGCCATTCAGGGGTTCTTTCGTGTTTTCCACCTCTAATGCCATGTTTTTCTTCAATCTAGAAATATGCAAATTATCGTCATATTCTTAAACCGGGAGTCTCATGACTGTACGGTCAGTTCCTACAAGTTACATTGGTCCCGTGGGAGGAGTTGATGCCACCCATAGGGCGGTTCGGGGGCTCTTTTGGGTTTTCACCCTATAACGCCATATTTTTAAGCCGAACTCAAGAAATATGCTAATTATAATCGTATTCTCAAACCGGGAGTCCCGCGGCTGCTGGGTCAGTTCCTATGAGTTACATTAGTCCCGTGGGAGGTGTTGGTGCCACCCACGGGGCCGTTCGAGGGTTGTTTCGAGTTTTCACCCTTTAAAACCTTGTTTTGGTTAAATCGAGAAATATGGAAATTATCATCGTATTCTTAAATCGGGAGTTTCGCGGCTACGCGGTCAGTTCTTACGAGTTACATTGGTGCCGTGGGAGCTGTTGGCGCCCCAAGGGGATGTTCAGGGTCTGTTTAGGGTTTTCACCCTCTAACGCCATGTTTTTAAACCTAAGTCTAGAAATATGCAAATTATCATCGTATTACCAAATCGGGAGTCTCGCGACTGCGCGATCAATTCCTACGAGTTACATTGGTCTCGTGAGAGGTGTTGGCGCCACCCACGGGGCGGTTCGGTGGCTTTTTTGGGGTTTCACCCTCTAACGCCATGTTTTAAAGCCTATGTCTTGAAATATGAAAATTATCATTGCATTCTCAAATCGGGAGTCCCGGGGCTGTGGGACTAGTTCCTACGAGTTACATTAGTCATGTGGGAGGTTTTGGTGCCACCCACGGGGTCGTTCGGGGGCTATTTCTTGTTTTCACCGACTAACGCCATATTTTTAAGCCTAAGTCTAGAATTATACAAATTACCATCGTATTCTCAAACTGGGAGTCCCGCGGCTGTGCAACCAGTTCCTACGAGTCACATTGGTCCCGTGGGACGTGTTGGTGCCACCCATGGGGACGTTCGAGGGTTGTTTCGAGTTTTCATCGTCTAACGCCATGTTTTTAAGCCTAAGTCTAGAAATATGCAAATTATCGTCGTATTCTCAAACCGGGAGACCCGCGGTTGCGGGGTCAGTTCTACGACTTACATTGGTATAGTGGGAGGTGGTGTTGCTACCCACGGGGCTGTTCGGGAGTTCTTTTGTGTTTTCCCCTCTAACGCCATGTTTTGCTTCAATCTAGAAATATGCAAATTATCGTCGTATTCTCAAACCGGGAGTCTCGTGGATGCACAGTCAGTTCCTACGAGTTACATTGGTCCCGTGGGAGGAGTTGGCGCCACCCTCGGGGCGGTTCAGGGGCTATTTTGGGTTTTCACATTATAACGCCATGTTTTTAAGCCTAAGTCTAGAAATATGCAAATTATCATCATATTCTCAAACCGGGAGTCCCGGGGCTGCGCGACCAGATCTTACGAGTTACATTGGTCCTGTGAGAGATGTTGGCGCCACCCACGGGGCGGTTCGGTGGCAGTTTTGGGTTTTCACCCTCTAACGCCATGTTTTTAAGCCTAAGTTTTGAAATATGCAAATTATCGTCGTATTCTCAAATCGGGAGTCTCACAACTGCGCGGTGAGTTCCTACGAGTTAAATTGGTCCCGAGGGAGGTGTTGCCGCCACCCACGGGGCGGTTCGGTGGCTGTTTTGGCTTTTCACCCACAAACGCCATGTTTTTAAGCCTAAGTCTAGAATTATGCAAATTACGGTCGTATTCTCAAATCGGGTGACTCGCAGCTGCGGGGTCAGTTCCTATGAGTTACATTGGTCCCGTGGGAGGTGTTGGTGCCACCCACGAGATCGTTCGGGGGTTATTTTGAGTTTTCACCCTCTAACGCCACATTTTTCTTAAGTCTAAAAATATGCAAATTATCGTCGTATTCTCAAATCAAGAGTCTCGCGACTGCGCGGTAAGTTCTTATGAGTTAAATTGGTGCCGTGGGAGGTGTTGGCACCACCCACGTTACTGTTCGGGGGCTGTTTTGGGTTTTGCCTCTCTAACGCCATGCTTTTAAGCCTAAGTCTAGAAATATTCAAATTATATTTGTATTCTCAAATCGGGAGTCTCGCGGTTGCGCGGTCAGTTCCTACGGGTTACATTGGTCCTATAGGAGGTATTGGCCCCACCCAAGGGTCGGTTCGGTGGCTGTTTTGGGTTTTCACCATCAAACGCCATATTTTTAAGCCTAATTTTTGAAAATGCAAATTATTGTCGTATTCTCAAATGGGGAGTCCCGGGGCTGCGCGACTAGTTCCTACGAGTGACATTAGTCATGTGGGAAGTGTTAGTCCCACCCACAAGGCCGTTCGGGGACTGTTTTAGGTTTTCACCCACTAACACCATGTTTTTAAGCCTAAGTCTATAATTATGCAAATTACCATCGTATTCTCAAACCGGGTGTCCCGCGGATGCACGACCAGTTCCTACGAGTCACATTGGTCCCGTGGGAGGTGTTTGTGCCACCCACGGGGCCGTTCGGGGGCTGTTTCAAGTTTTCACCCTCTAACGCCATGTTTTTAAGCATAAGCCTAGAAATATGCAAATTATCGTCATATTCTCAAATCGAAAGTCCCGGGGCTGCGTGACCAGTTCCTACGAGTTACATTGGTCCCATGGGAGGTGTTGGCGCCACCCACGGGGACGTTCAGGGGATGTTTCGAGTTTTCACCCTCTAACGCCATGTTTTTAAGCCTAACTCTAAAAATTTGCAAATTATCATCGTATTCTCAAATCGGGAGACCCGCGGCTGCGGGGTCAGTTCCTACGTGTTACATTAGTCACGTGGGAGGTGTTGTTGCTACCCACGGGGCCGTTCGGGAGTTGTTTCATGTTTTCCCCTCTAACGCCATATTTTGCTTCAATCTAAAAATATGCAAAATATCATTGTATTCTCAAATCGAGAGTCTCGCAGCTTCACGGTTAGTTCCTACGAGTTACATTGGTCCCGTGGGAGGTGTTCGCGCCACCCACGGGGCCGTTCGGGGGTTATTTTGGGTTTTCACGCTCTAACACCATGTTTTTAAGCCTAAGTCTAAAAATATGTAAATTATCATCGTATTCTTAAATCGGGAGACTCGCGGCTACAGGGTCAGTTCCTATGAGTTACATTGGTCCCGTGGGAGGTGTTGGTGTCACCCACGGGGCCGTTCGAGGGTTGTTTTGAGTTTTCACCCTTTAACGCCATGTTTTGCTTAAATATAGAAATATGCAAATTATTGTCGTATTCTCAAACCGGGAGTTTCGCGGCTGCGCAGTCAGTTCCTACAAGTTACATTGGTGCCGTGGGAGCTGTTGGCCCCCCAAGGGGCTGTTCGGGGGCTGTTTAGGGTTTTCACCCTCTAACGCTATGCTTTTAAGCCTAAATCTAGAAATATGCAAATTATCGTCGTATTACCAAACCGAGAGTCTCGCGGCTGCGCGGTCAGTTCCTACGAGTTACATTGGTCTTGGGGGAGGTGTTGGCGCCACCCACGGGGCGGTTCCGTTGCTGTTTTGGATTTTCCCTCCCTAACACCATGTTTTTAAGCCTAAGTCTTGAAATATGCCAATTATAATCGTATTCTCAAACCGAGAGTCCCGGGGCTGCGCAACTAGTTCCTACGAGTTACATTAGTCATATGAGAGGTGTTGGTGCCACCCACAGGGCCGTCCGGGGGCTATTTTGGGTTTTCACCGACTAACGCCATGTTTTGACGCTTAAGTCTAGAATTATACAAATTACCGTCGTATTCTCAAACCGGGAGTCCCGCGGCTGTGCAGCTTGTTCCTACGAGTCACATTGGTCCCGTGGGATGTGTTGGTGCCACCCATGGCGACGTTCGGAGGCTATTTAGCATTTTCAACCACTAACGCAATGTTTTTAAGCCTAAGTCTAGAAAAATTCAAATTATCGTCATATTCTGAAACAGGGAGTCCCGCGGCTGTGCAGCCAGTTCCTACGAGTCACATGGGTGCCGTGGGACGTATTGGTGCCACCCATGGTGACGTTCGGGGGCTGTTTCGATTTTTCACCCTCTAATGCCATGTCTTTAAACCTAAGTCTAGAAATTTTAAAGTTATCGTCGTATTCTCAAACTGGGAGACCCACGGCTACGGGGTCAGTTCCTACGAGTTACATTGGTCCCGTGGGAGGTGTTGTTGCTACCCACGGGGCTGTTCGGGAGTTGTTTCGTGTTTTCCCCCTCTAACACCATGTTTTGCTTCAATCTATAAATATGAAAATTATCATCGTATTCTCAAACCGGGAGTCTCACGGCTGCACGGTCAGTTCCTATGAGTAACATTGGTCCCGTGGGAGGAGTCGGCGCCACCCACGGGGCGGTTCGGGGGCTGTTTTGGGTTTTCACCCTATAACGCAATATTTTTAAGCCTAAGTCTAGAAATATTCAAATTATCATCGTATTCTCAAACCGGAAGTCCCCGGGCTACGCGACCAGTTCTTAGGAGTTACATTGGTCCCGTGGGAGATGTTAGCGCACAAACGGGTCGGTTCGGTGGCCGTTTTGGGTTTTCACCCTCTCACGCCATTTTTTTAATCCTAAGTTTTGAAATATGGAAATTATCATCTTATTCTCAAATCTGGAGTCTCACGGCTGCGCGACCAGTTCCTATGAGTTAAATTGGTCCCGTGGGAGGTGTTGTCGCCACCCACAGGGCGGTTCGATGGCTGTTTAGAGTTTTCACCCACTAACGCCATGTTTTAAAGCTTATGTCTAGAATTATGCAAATTACAGTCGTATTCTCAAACCGAGAGTTCCGCGGCTGCGCGGCCAGATCCTACGAGTCACATTGGTCCCGTGGGTGGTGTTTGTGCCACCCACAAGGCCGTTCGAGGGCTGTTTCGATTTTTCACCCTCTAACGCCATGTTTTTAAGCCTTAGTCTAGAAATATGCAAATTATCATCGTATTCTCAAATCGGGAGTCCCAGTGCTACGCGGCCAGTTCCTACGAGTTACATTAGTCCCGTGGGAGGTGTGGGTGCTACCCACGCGGCTGTTCGGGGGCAGTTTCGGGTTTTCACCCACTAATGTCATGTAATTAAGACTATGTATAGAATTATGCAAATTACCATCATATTCTCAAACCGGGAGTCCCGCGGCTGCGCGGCCAGATCCTACGAGTCACATTAGTTCTGTAGGAGGTGTTGGTACCACCCACGGGGCCGTTCGGGGGCTGTTTCGAGTTTTCACCCTCTAACGCCATGTTTTTAAGCCTAAGTCTAGAAATATGGAAATTATCATCATATTCTCAAACCGGGAGACTCGCGGCTGCGGGGTCAGTTCTTATGAGTTACATTGGTCCCGTGGGAGACGTTGGTGCCACCCACGGGACCGTTCGGGGGTTGTTTCGAGTTTTCACCCTCTAACGCCATGTTTTACATAAATCTAGAAATATGAAAATTATCGTCATATTCTAAAACCGAGAGTCTCGCGGCTGCGCGGTAAGTTCCTATGAGTTATATTGGTGCCGTGGGAGGTGTTGGCACCACCCACGGGGCTGTTCGGGGGCTGTTTTGGGTTTTCACCCTTTAACGCCATGTTTTTAAGCCTAAGTCTAGAAATATGCAAATTATCGTCGTATTCTCAAAAGGAGAGTCTCGCGACTGCGCGGTCAGTTCCTACGAGTTACATTGCTCCTATGGGAGGTGTTGGCGCCACCCACGGGGTGGTTCAGTGGCTGTTTTGGGTTTTCACCCTCAAACGCCATGTTTTTAACCCTAAGCTAATTATCATCATATTCTCAAACCGGGAGACCCGCGGCTGCGGGGTCAGTTCCTACGAGTTACATTGGTCCAGTGGGAGGTGTTGGTGCCACCCACGGGGCCGTTCAGGTTCTGTTTCGAGGGTTGTTTCGAGTTTTCACCCTCTAACGCCATATTTTTAAGCCTAAGTCTAGAAATATGCTAATTATCACCGTATTCTCAAATCGGGAGTCCCGGTGCTGCGCGACCAGTTCTTACGAGGGTGAAAACCCAAAACGGCCACTGAACCGATCGAACGGGGAGTCTTGGGGAGGTGTTGGTCCTATGCTAATTATCATCGTATTCTCAAATCGAGAGACCCGCGACTGCGGGGTCAGTTCCTACGAGTTACATTGGTCCAGTGGGAGGTGTTGTTACTACCCACAGGGATGTTCAGGAGTTGTTTCGTGTTTTCCCCCTCTAACGACACGTTTTGCTTCAATCTAGAAATATGGAAATTATCATCGTATTCTTAAATCGGGAGTCTCGTGGCTGCACGGTCAGTTCCTATGAGTTACATTGGTCTCGTGGGAGGAGTTGGCGCCACCCACGGGGCGGTTCGGGGGCTGTTTTGGGTTTTCAGCTATAACACCATGTTTTTAAGCATAAGTTTAGAAATATGCAAATTTTCATCGTATTCTCAAACCAGGAGTCCCGGGGCTGCGCGGCCAGTTCTTACGAATTACATTAGTCTCATGGGAGGTGTTAGTGCCACCCACGGGGCCGTTCGAGGGTTGTTTCGAGTTTTCACCCTCTAACGCCATGTTTTTAAGCCTAAGTCTAGAAATATACAAATTATAGTCGTATTCTCAAATCGGGAGACCCGCGGCTGCGAGGTGAGTTCCTACGAGTTACATTGGTCCCGTGGGAGGTGTTGGTGCCACCCACGGGGCCGTTCGGGAGTTGTTTCGAGTTTTCACGCTCTAACGCCATGTTTTGCTTAAATCTAGAAATTTGTAAATTATTGTCGTATTCTCAAACCGAGAGTCTCGCGGCTGCGCGATCAGTTCCTACAAGTTATATTGGTGCCGTTGGAGGTGATGGCGCCCCACGGGGCTGTTCGGGGGATGTTTAGGGTTTTCACCCTCTAACGCCATGTTTTTAAGCATAAGTCTAAAAATAGGCAAATTATTGTCGTATTATCAAACCGGGAGTCTCACGACTGCGCGGTCTATTCGTACGAGTTACATTGGTCTCGTGGGAGGTGTTGGCGTCACCCACGGGGCGGTTCGGTGGCTGTTTTGGGTTTTCACCCTCTAATGCCATGTTTTAAGCCTTAGAGTAGAATTATACAAATTACAGTCATATTCTCATACCGGGAGTACCGCGGCTGCTCGGCCAGTTCCTACGAGTCACGTTGATCCCATGGGAGGTGTTGGTGCCAACCACAGGGCCATTCGGGGGTTGTTTCGAGTTTTCACCCTTTAACGCCATATTTTTAATCTTGTCTACAAATATACAAATTATCATCGTATTCTCAAACCGGGAGACCCACGGCTGCGGGGTCAGTTCCTACGAGTTACATTGGTCCCGTGGGAGGTGTTGTTGCAACCCACGGGGCCGTTCGGGGGTTGTTTCGTGTTTTCCCCCTCTAATACCATGTTTGGCTTCAATTTAGAAATATGAAAATTATCGTTGTATTCTCAAACCGAGAGTCTCACGACTGCACAATCAGTTCCTAGGAGTTACATTGGTCCCGTGGGAGGAGTTGGCACCACCCACGGGGCGGTTTGGGGGCTGTTTTGGGTTTTCACCCTATAACGCCATATTTTTAAGCCTAAGTCTAGAAATATGAAAATTATCATCGTATTTTCAAATCGGGAGTCTCGGAGCTGCGCGACCAGTTCTTACGAGTTACATTAGTCCCGTGGGAGGTGTTGGTGCCACCCACGGGGCTGTTCGAGGGTTGTTTCGAGTTTGCACCCTCTAATGCCATGTTTTTAAGCATAAGTCTAGAAATATGCAAATTATCGTCGTATTCTCAAACCGGGAGACTCGCGACTGCGGGTTCAGTTCCTACGAGTTACATTGGTCCCGTGGGAGGTGTTGGTGCCACCCATGGGATCGTTCGGGGGTTGTTTCGAGTTTTCACCCTCCAACGTCATGTTTTACCTAAATCTTGAAATATGCAAATTTTCATCGTTTTCTCAAAGCGGGAGTCTCGAGGCTGTGCGGTCAGTTCCTACAAGTTACATTGGTCTTGTTGTAAGGACATTTTTTTCCATTAACAATTTATATGTCGTACGCCGTTACACCGTTGAAGAAATTCAAGATTCATATATTCATCAACGGTCTGCCTGGAATAAATGAATCAATCCGGTCAACCGGACCGATCCACCTCATACCCGGACCGATCCGACTTCTGAAGGCCAGTATACCCCGGACCTCAAGTGAACCGATGAAGCCTGGAAAAGAACCGATCCGATCCGCCTCGGAATAAAAGAACCGATCCGGTCAATCGGACCGATCCGCCTCAGACCCGAACCGGTTCGCCTAGGATAAACTCAAAGAGATCGTGTTCAGATTTTTAAGGCCCGAGACTTATTATTTAATCCTACTACGGGAAGTGGTTTTCTAAGACTTATACACACGATTTTCAGAGTACAGAAAGCCCTAAGTCTTCACCTATTGAGCATCTAGACTCTAGGTATTTGATGCACACAAATTGCCAATCCTTTGTGAATCACTTTGCAACCCAGGAATGCAGTTTTACTGTTCACACCCTTGTGGAGAAGACCATTCTTCTTCTCCACCACAACCCTACTGGAAAGGGATAGTTCCAGCCACCGACTACAGAATCCGACACCTGAGGGTAATTCTTAGTCACTTGTACTTTCATTGTAATCCGAAATTGTACATCCTACAATATTATAATGAAAATAAATGGTTTTGCCCCTTTGGGGGATTTTTCCTCACAATCATGTGTTTGAATGTTCTTGCTTAGATTATCATCTTATTCAATCACATATTGTTGCATGTTTAGGGTTTGTTTGGGTTAAAAGGTGTTTTATATATAATTTTCTCAGTTGAACGCAAGCACATACGTTCTCAAATTGGTATCAGAGAAGGTTACGCTAATCTATCACGTATTCCTATTTTCCGCAAAAATTTTCTAAGATATCAATTTTCTGAAAAAATTTATTTTTAAAAAAAGTGCGCGTTCAAATGGAGAAGTTATATAATAAAATTCCTGTTTTTGATGGGACAAATTATGCTTATTGGAAAGCCCGAATGAGGTCGGATTTAAAAGCCATAGATGAAAGGGTTTGGATTTTAGTCGAAAGAGGGTGGACTCCTCCCTCCGTGACTGTTGATAATGTGATCAGTTTGAAACCTGACACTTCTTGGACTGATGAAAAATTTAAATGGTCATCTTTTAATTCTAAGGGTCTAAGTGCTATTTCTGGGCCTGTCACACCTGATGAGTTAAAAAGCATAATGACGTGCACCACGTCAAAAGAGGCATGGGATGTTTTACAACTCACCCATGAAGGAACTAATGCTGTGAAAGAATCTAAGTTACAAAATTTGATAACTCAATTTGAAACCATCACCATACATGAATCTGAATGCTTTGATGAATTTTATGCTAGACTTTCTGACATTGTGAATACTAGTTTTAATCTTGGTGAACATATTCCTAATGCTAGAGTTGTTAAAAAGATTTTTCATTCTTTACCTAAGCGTTTTATCCCTAAAGTCACTGTGCTAAATTCTATGGGAAATTTAAATACGCTAAAATTGGAAGAACTTGTAGGAGATTTGCAAACTTATGAAATTGATATGTTCCCTAAAACTGCTAAATCTAAAGATAAGGGAATTGCACTTAAAGCCCAAGAGAGAAGGAGTGAGGGTTCGACTAGAAAAAGGGTAGAGTCGTCTAGAAAGAGAGAGACTGACACGTCAGATTCTGAGTGTGATTTTGACCTAGATAATTTTGCTCTTTTTGCAAAAAATTTCAGGAGGATTCTCAAATTTAAGAAAAATGGCAATTTTGAAGATAAAAAGAAATTTGAGAAAAATAAGTTTGAAAAGAAAAATGAAAAAGACTCCAAAAATCCTCCAAAGAAAGAAAGTGAGAGATGTTTTGAGTGCGATGGTAGGGGTCATAGAGCATTTGAGTGTGCCAATCGTCAGAATAGAGAGAAAGGGAAAGCTGTCCTTAATGCTACCCTTAGTGACGACAGTGAGGTCGAGACGGTGGATTCAGGAGATGGGTCATCGTATGAGTGTAGCTTCACCGCATTCATGGCCAGTCAAGTGAGCACTCCTAGTTCTCTTCATGACAATGAAGATGATGCTTCACAGGGACACCTCGACAATGAGATCGATGTGAGTGAGGGGGAGGATGACTCAAGTGAGAGCGAGAGTGATATTCAACGCGCCTACACTGAGTTATATTCTGAGTCATTTAAAACTAAAAAACATAACAAAGCGCTAGTTCTTAAGATCACTGGCTTAGAGGAAGATTTAAGAAAGGCGAGAGAAAGAGAGTCCTCCACCGTCACCGCCCTGAGAGAGAGAGAATCTACCTGTATCGAGAAAGAGATTCTGTTTAGAGAGAGAGAGCGTGTTTTAGAGAAAGAGAGAGGGGACTTAACTAAATAAGTGGCTAGTCTTACGAGTCAGCTCCATTCCTCCATGGAGACTCGGAAGAAACTTGAAGCCCTTGTTGCCCAGCTGATTCATGATCTTGAGAAAGAACGGGAAGTCAAGGTACAAATCGAGGACAGATCTGGGAAGATGGGAAAGATGCTCCTCGGCCCCGCTTTAGGTTTTGGTGATCGGCAAGGAATTGGATATGATGGTGCCTCCACGTCCTAAATTACACCTGGACCAGTTCCTGATTTTACTACAACTCCTTATGGTCACCGTAAAAAACCTCGAAGGAGAGTTCGACCAAGAAAAGCAAACCAAGTTCCGCCTTTGACTGTGCTCTTTTGTACTTATTGCAAAAGAAAAGGCCACCTTAGGGAGTATTTCTATAGCATAGGTCGGACATGACGTACTACTACTCCACCACGTCATACTGATGAGTTTTCTAGTCTGAGAGAGCGAGTTGAGTTCTTAGCTTCCATGACCCAGAGTTTAATGGAAGAATTCCGACGGATGTCTTTGCCGTTAGTGAATGCTTCTCACATTCCAGCTAAAACCAAAAACAACAAAGGCAAACAAAAGGTCATCCCGACTTGGGTACCTAAGAAAGATAAAAAGGATTTTGTTGTTCATGTTGCTCTCAAAGCACATAATACCTCATAGTGGTATTTTGATAGTGGGTGCTCCAGACACATGACAGGTGATGCTTCATTTTTTACGACTCTTGAAGACTATCAGGATGGCAGAGTCACCTTTGGAGATGGGAGCAAGTCTAGCATTATAGGACGTGTTACTGTCGAGTTACCTGGATTTCCTAAGCTAGAAAATGTTTTGTACGTCAAAGGTTTGAAAGCAAACCTTCTCAGCATTAGCCAGCTGTGCGACACTGACTTTGCAGTAAAGTTTGACCGAGATACCTGTAAAGTATATAATCAAGCCAGTAAACTTTTGATTCAAGCGGTGAGGACCGAGGATAATTGCTATGGGACAGAGCCCACGTCCTCACTTGTCTGCAACAACGCCACGATCACCCCTATGGATCTGTGGCATCAACGTATAGGTCATGTGAACGTTAGAGATCTCAATATCTTAGCTAAAAAGGACCTAGTACGTGGCTTACCATCTCTTGGAAAGTCAACTTCGACCGTTTCTGGACCCTGTCAGTTGGGAAAACAAATTCGTAGTCCTCATAGGAAGTTGCATTCCATTACCACTTCTCATGTTCTTGAGTTGATTCACATGGATCTTATGGGTCCCACTCGTACTGAGATTCTAGGTGGTAAGAGGTACATCCTTGTGATGGTAGATGATTTCTCTAGATACTCCATTGTAGGTTTTCTGAGAGAGAAATCCGATGCTGTAGATTTTTTAACGACCAAGTGTCGTGTCTTGCAAAATCAACACGGTGTCACTATTAATAGGATGCGTAGTGACAATGGCACTGAATTCACAGAAGCAAAAGTAGACCTTTACTATGATAGTCTCGGGATCAAACATGAGTTTTTTGCAGTGAGAACTCCTCAGCAAAATGGTATTATTGAGAAAAAGAATAGAATGATCCAAGAGATGGCTAGATCTATGCTTCTTCGTCGTAAAGTTTCTAGGAGATTTTGGGCAGAGGCAGTGTCTACTGCATGCCACATGGTGAATAGGGTTTATTTGCGTCCACACACAATACAGACTCCTTATGAGTTGTGGACTGGCAAGAAGCCCAAGCTGGCATATTTCCATGTTTTTGGGAGTAAATGCTACATCCTACGGGATAGAGAGCAATTAGGAAAGTTCGACTCTCGGAGCGACGAGGGAATATTTCTAAGATATTCATCGAATAGCAGAGCATACCGGGTTTTTCACCTGAAGAGCTCTAAGGTTATGGAATCAATAAACGTCACCGTGCAAGATGACGAACCTCCGACAGTTATTGATCCTAACCTTCAGTGTGAGGATGAGAATTGTTCTGACAATGATTTACCTGTTCCTCTCTCACACTCTATGGACCCTACTCCTGCGTTAGGGGACACACCTGCTTGGGTTCGCAAGAGTCATGACCCGTCTGCCATTGTTCGCGATCCCACTCTAGGGGTTAAGACTCGTGCTCAGCTAAAGAACGTTGTTAGCCATCTTTTCTACACATCCAAAGTCGAGCCCAAGAACCATAAAGAAGCACTCAAGGATGAACGCTGGATATCTTCTATGCAGGATAAGTTGCTTCAGTTTAAAAAGAACAATGTCTGGGAACTTGTCCCCCGGCCTAGTGAGACTAATGTGATAGGTACCCAGTGGATTTTCAAGAACAAAATGGATGAAAATGGTACCATAATCAGAAATAAGGTTAGGTTGGTCACTCAAGGCTACACACAGATAAAGGGTGTAGACTTTGGGGAGACATTTGCTCCTGTTGCGAGGCTTGAGTCCGTCCGTCTTCTGCTCCCCATCGCATGTTATCTGCACTTCAAGGTATATCAGATGGATGTCAAGAGTGCCTTACTGAATGGCATTTTACAGGAGGAGGTTTATGTGGAACAACCAAAAGGGTTTGAAGACCCTCAGCACCCGGAGCACGTCTACTATCTGAGGAAAGCCTTGTATGGTTTGAAGCAAGCACCCCGTGCTTGGTACGAGAGACTTACTTCCTATCTCTTAGCCCGTGGCTTCAAGAGAGGGGGAGTTGATATGGCATTGTTCATCAGGAGAGATGACGGTGCAATCTTGGTTGCCCAGGTTTATGTGGACGACATAGTCTTTGGATCCACATGCTCCCAGCATGCTCACCACTTTGAGGAGGAGATGAAAAGTGAGTTTGAGATGAGCATGGTTGGTGAGCTTACATTCTTCCTTGGTCTCCAGGTTCGTCAACTAGAGGATGGGATGTTCATCTCCCAATCCAAGTATGCTAGATACCTAGTGAAGAAATTTGGTTTAGACTCCGCTAAACATGCACGTACACCTATGAGTACCACTACCAAACTTAGTAAGGACACTTCAGGCAAGGACGTAGAGCAAACCTTATATCGGAGTATGATAGGTAGTCTTCTCTACTTGACTGCCAGTTGTCCCAACATCGCCTTTAGTGTTGGAGTCTGTGCGCGATATCAGTCGTCCCCGAAAGAGTCACATTTACTTGCTCTAAAACGTATTATTAAATACGTAAGTGGGACTCTCTCATACGGTATTTGGTATTCCTTTGATACCGATGACCGTTTGTCCGCCTATTCGGATGCCGATTGGGCTGGGGATGTAGATGGTTATAGGAGCACTTCTGGTGGGTGTTTCTATTTTTGTTCTGCTCTTGTCTCCTGGCTGAGCAAGAAGAAAAATTCCATCTCTTTTTCCACTGCGGAGGCTGAGTACATAACCGCCGGGAGTTGTTGCACACAACTCTTGTGGATGAAGCAAATGTTGGAGGATTATGGTATTTCACAAGACACCATGATCATTTCTTGTGATAACACGAGCGCGATACACATATCCCGTAATCCCATCCAGCATTCGCTCACAAAACACATCAGGATACGTGAGCACTTTATTCGACAGTTAGTTGAGGAGAACACTGTATCCATGAGTTTTGTTCCTACCGACCGTCAGTTAGCAGACATTTTCACGAAACCTTTAGATGCCCTTAGATTTGAGTCTTAGGAAGTCTTTGGGGATTTGCACAGTTGACTGAGGGGTTGGTCTATGTCTAGAATAGGATGCTTTCTCATGTTCATATCATATGCTTCCTATTGCTAGTCCGTTTTATATGTACCATTGCTTAGTTGTACAACTTTTATTTATTCTTTTTGCTGTTTATATTGCTTTTGAAAAAATACAAAAAGATTTTCCTTTTAGAAAAATTTTAAGAAAAGCACAAAAAGATTTTATTTTGATAAAATTTTTGAAAAAATCCAAAAAGATTTCTATTTTTGCTTCTTTTATGGATGAGCATTTAAGATAGCCAAGTCACAACTTCATTCCATTTATCCATGTGACTGTTTGATAGAGATTTGAGAGGCTACATCATTTCATCCATGTGCTTTACATTGGTTGGAGTCTTTGAGATGTAATTAGTGATATCTTCCTACATGTTTGACTCCTATATCCTTTATTTCACACATGCACGGCTATATTTGATTATTGCACTTGTCTATTTCGTATTGTCTTGAGTGTTTCCATCTCAATTCTGTCTATACAATGTACAATATGCGATAAAACTTGACAAGATTGGAATGCATGTAAAAACCATTTTGGTGAGACTATGTGTTTTTTTTATAACGGGGAGGGGCTGCGAAAGGTAATCATCTATCCTTTACGCAAAAGCCACCGTTAAAAAGGACCTAAAAAATGGAGGAATTTTAATATCCGAGGTCCAAAGAGGTTAAAAGAGCCCGAAAAAATTTAAAGGCAATAAAAAGCAATTCATGCCAAATATGGGACACTTAGGTTTCACCATCAATTCTCCAAAGTTTGAGAATTTAGAATGCCTCCATTCAAAATTATATCTGAGGGAGTTTGGTTGGAGAATATTTAAACGGGTTTGCACTTCCTTGAAAGTCTTGAAAAAACATAAAATCATTTTGGACGTTATTGGTGTGAAAATCACTTTGAGCTTTGATTTGTTGATTTGATTGAGTCAATATCTTATATTGTCATTATTTTACACCAAAGGAAGCATTTGAGTTCATTCGCTAGGAATATCCAATATTCATCGTGCACATATGTCATGTTTGTATGCATTGATTTCGAATTTAATCACACCACTTCTTTTACGCTATCATCGACTTGGTTGGTTTGTGTTCATTCATGGTGTGATTTTATCCTAGTGACACCCCGCACTTGCTTATTTGATTTATTTCTCTCATTTGTCTATTTGGGGACATCATAAAAAGGGGGAGAATGAATTATCTTATTATGGGGGAGATTTGAAAGTTTGAGTTTGCTCATAAATTGGTATATGTTTATTTATATCATTTCAAACTCGATATGTCACTTGGTATTTTACTTTGTCTCATGTGTGTAGGTACTACATGGATTATCATTGGATTGCACACCCTGATTAAAAAAACGTTGAGATTCCTGCAGAATTGAAGAGCAAACGCTGTAGTCTTATTCAATTGTATCTTTCCAGTTTTGGGTTCACGGAAGGGTAGATTTGTATAGGCATTTTTAGTTGTTTGATAATTCGGATGTTTGTTTTTATGTATGTACCGACATAGACATAAGGGGAGATTTGTAAGGACATTTTTGTCCATTAACAATTTATATGTCGTACGTCGTTACACCGTTGAAGAAATTCAAGATTCATACATTCATCAACGGATCCGAATATCAAAAGAAGAAGAGGAATCAAGTCTGACAGAACCGGACCGGTCCGCCTGGAATAAAAGAACCGATCCGGTCAACCGGACCGATCCACCTCATACCCGGACCGATCCGACTGCTGAAGGCCAGTATACCCTGGATCACAAGCGACCCGATGAAGCTTGGAAAAGAACCGATCTGATCATCACCGGACCGATCCGCCTCAGAATAAAAGAACCGATCTGGTCAATCGGACCGATCCGCCTCAGACCCAGACCGGTCCGCCTGGGATAAACTCAAACATATCGTGTTCATATCGTGTTCAGATTTTTAAGGCCCGAGAATTCTTATTTAATCCCACTGCGGGAAGTGGTTTTCTAAGACTTATACACACGATTTTCAGAGTACAGAAAGCCCTAAGTCTTCACCTATTGAGCATCTAGAGTCTAGGTATTTGATTCACACAAATTGCCAATCCTTTGTGAATCACTTTGCAACCCAGGAATGCAGTTTTGCTGTTCACACCCTTGTAGAGAAGACCGTTCTTCTTCTCCATTACAACCGTACTGGAAAGGGATAGTTCCAGCCGTCGACTACAGAATCCGACACCTGAGGCTAATTCTTAGTCACTTGTATTTTCATTGTAATCCGAAATTGTACAACCTATAATATTATAATGAAAATAAATAGTTTTGCCCCTTTGGGGGATTTTTCCTCACAATCATGTGTTTGAATGTTCTTGCGTAGATTATCATCTTATTCAATCACATATTGTTGCATGTTTAGGGTTTGTTTGGGTTAAAAGGTGTCTTATATATAATTTGCTCAGTTGAACGCAAGAACATACGTTCTCACTCGTGGGAGGTGTTGGCACCACCCATGGGGCCGTTCGGGGGAAATTGGGTTTTCACTCTCTAATACCATGTTTTTAAGCCTAAGTCTAAAAATATGTAAATTATCGTCGTATTCTCAAACCGGGAGACCCGCGGCTGCGGGGTCAGTTCCTACGAGTTATATTGGTCCCGTGGGAGGTGTTGGTGCTACCCACAGGGCCGTTCGGGGGTTGTTTCGAGTTTTCACCCTCTAACGCCATGTTTTGCTTAAATCTAGAAATATGCAAATTATTGTCGTATTCTCAAACCAGGAGAATTGAGGCTACGCGCTCAGGTCCTACGAATTACATTGGTGCCGTGGGAGGTGTTGGCGCCCCCCGGGGCTGTTTAGGGTTTTCACCCTCTAATGCAATGTTTTTAAGCCTAAGTTTAGAAATATGCAAATTATGGTCGTATTATCAAATCGGGAGTCTCGCGGCTGCGCGATCAGTTCCTACGAGTTACATTGGTCTCGTGGATGGTGTTGGCGCCACCCACGGGGCGGTTCGATGGTTGTTTCGGGTTTTCACCCTCTAACGCCACATTTTTAAGCCTAAGTCTTGAAATATACAAATTATCATTGTATGCTCAAACGGGGAGTCCCGGGGCTGCGCGTTTAGTTCCTACGAGTTACATTAGTGATGTGGGAGGTGTTGGTGCCACCCACGGGGCCGTTCGGGGGCTATTTCGAGTTTTCACCGACTAATGCCATGTTTTTAAGCCTAAGTCTAGAATTATACAAATTATCGTCATATTCTCAAACCGGGAGTCCCGTGGCTGTGCGGACAGTTCGTACATGTCACATTGGTCCTGTGGGAAATGTTGGTGCCACCAACGGGGCTGTTCGGAGGTTGTTTTGAGTTTTCAACCTCAAATGCTATGTTTGTAAGCCTAAGTCAAGAAATCTACAAATTATCATCGTATTCTCAAACTGACAGTCCCGGGGCTGTGCGACCAGTTCCTACGAGTTACATTGGTCCCGTGGGAGGTGTTGGTGAAACCCACGGGGACGTTTGGGGGCAATTTCGGGTTTTCACCCACTAACGCCATGTTTTTTAGCCTTACTCTAGAATATGCAAGTTACCGTCATATTCTCAAATCGGGAGTCGTAGGGTTGCACGACCAGTTCCTACGAGTCACATTGGTCCCATGGGAGGTGTTGGTGCCACCCACGGGGCCGTTCGGGGGTTGTTTCGAGTTTTCCACTCTAACGCCATGTTTTTAACTCTAAATTTGAAATATGCGAATTATCATCGTATTCTCAAACCGAGAGTCCCGGGGCTCCGCGACTAGTTCCTACGAGTTACATTGGTCCCATGGGACATGTTGGTGCCACCCACGGGGCTGTTCGGGGGATGCTTTGGGTTTTCACCCACTAACGCCATGTTTAAAGCCTTAGTCTAGAAATATGAAAATTATCATCGTATTCTCAAATCGGGAGTCTCGCGGCTGCGCAGTCAGTTCCTACGAGTTACATTGGTGCCGTGGGAGGTGTTGGCGCCACCCACGGGGCTGTTCGGGGGCTGTTCGGGGTTTTTCAACCTCTGGCGCCATGTTTTTAAGCCTAAGTCTAAAAATATGCAAATTATCGTTGTATTATCAAACTCGGAGTTTCGCGGATGCGCGGTCAGTTTCTACGAGTTACATTGGTCTCCTAGGAGGTGTTGGCACCACCCACGGGGCGGTTCGGTGGCTTTTTTGGGTTTTCACCCTCTAACGCCATGTTTTAAGCCTTAGACTAGAATTATGCAAATTACTGTCGTATTCTCATACCGAGAGTACCGCGGCTGCTCGGCCAGTTCCTACGAGTCACGTTGATCCCGTGGGAGGTGTTGGTGCCACCCACGGGGCCATTCGGGGGTTATTTTGAGTTTTCACCCTTTAACGCCATGTTTTTAATCCTGTCTACAAATATGCAAATTATCATCGTACTCTCAAACCGGGAGACCCGCGGCTACGGGGTCAGTTCCTACAAGTTACATTGGTCCCGTGGGAGGTGTTGTTGCTACCCACGGGTCCGTTCGGGGGTTGTTTCGTGTTTTCCACCTCTAACGCCATGTTTTACTTCAATCTAGAGATATGCAAATTATCATTGTATTCTCAAACTGGGAGTCTCACGGCTGCACGGTCAGTTCCTACAAGTTACATTGGTCCCGTGGGAGGATTTGGCACCACCCACGGGGCGATTCGGGGGCTGTTTTGGGTTTTCACCCTATAACGCCCTATTTTTAAGCCTAAGTCTAGAAATATGAAAATTATCAACGTATTCTCAAACCGGGAGTCCCGGGGCTGCGCAACCAGTTCTTACGAGTTACATTAGTCCCGTGGGAGGTCTTGGTGCCACCCACAGGGCCGTTCGAGGGTTATTTCGAGTTTTCACCCTCTAATGCCATGTTTTTAAGCATAAGTCTAGAAATATGCAAATTATTGTCGTATTCTCAAATCGAGGGACCCGCGGCTGCGAGGTCAGTTCCTACGAGTTACATTGGTCCCGTGGGAGGTGTTGGTGCCACCCATGGGGTTGTTAGGGGGTTGTTTCGAGTTTTTACCCTCAAACGCCATGTTTTGACTAAATCTTGAAATATGCAAATTATCGTCATATTCTCAAATCGAGAGTCTCAAGGCCGCACGGTAAGTTCGTACGAGTTACTTGGGTTCCGTGGGAGGTGTTAGTGCCACCCACGGGGCCGTTCGGGAGCAATCTCGAGTTTTCACCCTCTAACGCCATGTTTTTAAGCCTAAGTCTAAAAATATGAAAATTATTGTCGTATTCTCAAACCGGGAGACCCGTGGCTGCGGGGTCAGTTCCTATGAGTTACATTGGTCCCGTGGGAGGAGTTGGTGCCACCCACGGGGTGGTTCGGGGGCTGTTTTGGGTTTTCAACCTATAACGACATGTTTTTAAGCCTAAGTCTATAAATATGCAAATTATCATCATATTCTCAAATCGGGAGTCCCGGGGCTGCGCGGACAGTTCTTACGAGTTACATTAGTCCCGTGGGAGGTGTTGGTGCCACCCACGGGGCCGTTCAAGGGTTGTTTTGAGTTTTAACCCTCTAACGCCATGTTTTTAAGCCTAAGTCAAGAAATATACAAATTATTATCGTATTCTCAAACCGGGAAACCCGCGGCAGCGAGGTTAGTTCCTACGAGTTACATTGGTCCCGTGGGAGGTGTCGGTTCCACCCACGGGGTCGTTCGGGGGTTGTATCGAGTTTTCAACCTCTAACACCATGTTTTGCTAAAATCTTGAAATATGCAAATTATCATCGTATTCTCAAACCGGGAGTCTCGAGGCTGTGCGGTTAGTTCCTACAAGTTACATTGGTCTCGTGGGAGGTGTTGGCGCCACCCACTGGGCCGTTCGGGGGCTATTTCGGGTTTTCCCCCTCTAATGCCATGTTATTTGGCCTAACTCTAAAAATATGTAAATTATCATCATATTCTCAAACTGGGAGACCTGCGGCTACGGGGTCAGTTCCTACGCGTTACATTGGTCCCGTGGGAGGTGTTGGTGCCATCCACGGGGCCGTTCGGGGGTAGTTTCGAATTTTCACCCTCTAACGCCATGTTTTGTTTCAATCTAGAAATATGAAAATTATCATCGTATTCTCAAATCGGGAGTCTCGCTGCTGAGCGGTCAGTTCCTACGAGTTATATTGGTGCCGTGGGAGGTGTTGACGCCCCACGGGGTTGTTCGGGGGTTGTTTAGGGTTTTCAACCTCTAACGCCATGTTTTTAAGCCGAAGTCTAGAAATATACAAATTATCATCGTATTATCAAACCGGGAGTCTCGCGGCTGCGCGGTCAGTTCCTACGAGGTACATTGGTCTCGTGGGAGGTGTTGGCGCCACCCACAGGGCGGTTCGGTGGCTGTTTTGTGTTTTCACCCTCTAACGCCATGTTTTTAAGCCTAAGTCTTGAAATATGCAAATTATCGTTGTATTCTCAGACCGGGAGTCCCGGGGCTGCGCGACTAGTTCCTACGAGTTACATTAGTCATGTGGGACGTGTTGGTGCCAACCACGGGGCTGTTCGAGGGCTATCTCGGGTTTTCACCGACTAACGCAATGTTTTTAACCCAAAGTCTAGAATTATGCAAATTATCATCGTATTCTGAAACCATGAGTCCCGGGGCTGCGCGGCCAGTTCCTACGAGTCAGATTGGTCCCGTGGGAGGTGTTGGTTCCACCCATGGGGCCGCTCAGGGGATGTTTCTAGTTTTCACCCTCTACCGCCATGATTTTAAGCCTAAGCCGATAAATATGCAAATTATCGTCGTATTCTCAAACCAAGAGACCTGCGGCTGTGGGGTTAGTTCCTATGAGTTACATTGGTCCCGTGGGAGGTGTTCGTGCGACCCATGGGCCGTTTGGAGGTTTTTTCGAGTTTTCACCCTCTAACGCCAGGTTTTGCTTAAATCTATAAATATGCAAATTATCGTCGTATTCTCAAACCGGGAGTCTCGTGGCTGTGTGGTCAGTTCCTACGAGTTACATTGGTGCCATGGGAGTTGTTGGTGGCACCCACGGGGCTGTTTTGGGTTTTCACCCTCTAACGCCATGTTTTTAAGCCTAAGTCTAGAAATATGAAAATTATCGCCGTATTCTTCAATCGGGAGTCTCTCGGCTGCGCGGTCAGTTCTTACGAGTTACATTGGTCCCGTGGGATGTGTTGGCGCCACCCACGGGGGGTTTCGGGGGCTAGTTTGAGTTTGCACACTCTAATGCCATGTTTTTAAGCCAAAGTCTAGAAATATGCAAATTATCGTTGTATTCTCAAATCGGGAGTCCCGAGGCTGCGCGACCAGTTTCTATGTGTTACATTGGTCCCGTGGGAGGTTTTTGTGCCACTTACGGGGCACTTCGAGGGCTGTTTTTGGTTTTCACCCACTAACACCATGTTTTTTAGCCTTATTCTTGAATTAGAAAATTACTGTCGTATTCTCAAATCGGGAGTACCGCGGCTGCTCGGCCAGTTCCTACGAGTCACATTAGTCCCATGGGAGGGGTTGGTGCCACCCACTAGGCCTTTCGGGGGTTGTTTCCAGTATTCACCCTCTAACGGCATGTTTTTAAACCTGTCTACAAATATGCAAATTATCGTTGTATTCTCAAATCGGGAGACCCACGGCTGCGAGGTCAGTTCCTATGAGTTATATTGGTCCCGTGGGAGGTGTTGTTGCTACCCACGGGGCCGTTCGGGGATTATTTCGTGTTTTCCCCCTCTAACGTCATTTTTTGCTTATTTCTAGAAATGTTCAAATTATCATCGTATTCTCAAATCGGGAGTCTCACGGTTGCATGGTTAGTTCTTACGAGTTACATTGGTCCCGTGGGAGGAGTTGGCGCCACCCACGGGGTAGTTCGGGGGCTGTTTTGGGTTTTCACCAATAACGCCATGTTTTTAAGCCTAAGCCTAGAAATATGCAAATTATCAGTGTATTCAAAAATTGGGAGTCCCGGGGCTGTGCGGCCTATTCCTACGACTTATATTAGTCCCGTGGGAAGTGTTGGTGCCACCCACGGGGCCGTTCAGGGGTTGTTTCGAGTTTTCACCCTCTAACACCATGTTTTTAAGCCTAAGTCTAGAAATATGCAAATTATCGTCGTACTCTCAAACCGGGAGACCCGCGACTGCGGGGTCAGTTCCTACGAGTTACATTGGTCCCGTGGGAGGTGTTGGTGCCACCCACGGGGCCGTTCGGGGGTTGTTTCGAGTTTTCACCCTCTAACGCCATATTTTTCTTAAATCTTAAAATATGCATATTATTGTCGTATTCTCAAATCGGGAGTCTCGCGGCTGCGCGGTAAGTTCCTACGAGTTACATTGGTGCCGTAGGAGGTGTTGGCACCACCCACGGGGCAGTTCGGGGGCTGTTTTGGGTTTTCACCCTCTAACGCCATGTTTTTAAGCCCAAGTCTAGATATTTGCCAATTATCATCGTATTCTCAAACCGAAAGTCTCGCGGCTGCGTGATCGGTTCCTACGAGTTACATTTGTCCCGTGAGAGGAGTTAGCGCCACCCACGGGGCAGTTCGGTGGTTGTTTTGAGTTTTCACCCTCTAACGCCATGTTTTTTAGTCTAACTTTTGAAATATGCAAATTATCATCGTATTCTCCAATCGGGAGTCTCGCGGCTGCGCGATCCGTTCTTTCGAGTTAAATTGGTCCCCTGGGAGGTGTTGGCCCCACCCACGGGGCGGTTCGGTTGTTGTTTTGGGATGTCACCCACTAACGCCATGTTTTTAAGCCTAAGTCTATAATTATGCAAATTACCATCATATTCTCAAACCGAGAGTCCTGCGGTGGCGCGGCCAGTTCCTACGAGTCATATTGGTCCCGTTGGAGGTGTTGGTGCCACCCACAAGGCCGTTCGGGGGCTATTTCAAATTTTCACCCTCTAACGCCATATTTTTAAGCCTAAGTATAGAAATATGCAAGTTATCATCGTATTCTCAAACCAGGAGTCCTGAGACTGCGCGCCCAGTTCCTACGAGTTACATTAGTCCCGTGGGAGGAGTTGGTGCCACCCACGGGGTCGTTCGGGGGTTGGTTCGAGTTTTCACCCTCTAACGCCATGTTTTGCTTAAATCTTGAAATATGCAAATTAACGTCGTATTCTCAAATCGGGAGTCCCGCGGCTGCGCGGCCTGTTCCTACAAGTCACATTGGTTCCGTGGGAGGTGTTGGTGCCACCCACAGGGCCGTTCGGGGGATATTTCGAGTTTGCACCCAATAACACCATGTTTTTAAGCCTAAGTCTAGAAATATGCAAATTATTGTCATTTTCTCTAACCGGGAGACTCGCGGCTGCGGGGTCAGTTCCTATGAGTTACATTGGTCCCGTGGGAGGTGTTGGTGCCACCCACGGGACTGTTCGGGGGTTGTTTCGAGTTTTCACCCTCTATCGCCATGTTTTGCTTAAATATATAAATATGCAAATTATCATCGTATTCTCAAATCGTGAGTCTCGCGGTTGCGCGGTAAGTTCCTACGAGTTACATTGGTGCCGTGGGAGGTGTTGGCACCGCCCACAGGGTTGTTCGGGGGCTGTTTTGGGTTTTCACCCTCTAACGCCATGTTTTTAAGCCTAAGTCTAGAAATATGCAAATTATCATCGTATTCTCAAACCGGGATCAGTTCCTATGAGTTACATTGGTCCCGTGGGAGGTGTCAACGCCTCCCACGGGGCGGTTCGGTGGCTGTTTTTGGTTTTCACCCTATAACGCCATGTTTCTATGCCTAAGTTTTGAAATATGCAAATTATCATCGTATTCGCAAACGGGGAGTCCCGCGACTGCGCGACTAGTTCCTACGAGTCACATTGGTCCCGTGGAAGGTGTTAGTGCCACCCACGGGACGGTTCAGGGGCTGTTTCGAGTTTTCATCCTCTAACGTCATGTTTTTAAGACTAAGTCTAGAAATTTGCAAATTATCGTCGTATTCTCAAACTGGGAGACCCGTGTCTGCGGGGTTAGTTCCTACGAGTTACATTGGTCATGTGGGAGGTGTTGTTGCTACCTACGGGGCCGTTCGAGGGTTGTTTCGTGTTTTCCCCCTCTAACGCCATGTTTTGTGTCAATCTTGAAATATGTAAATTATTGTTGTATTCTCAAATCGGGAGTCTTGCGGCTGCACAGTCAGTTCCTACGAGTTACATTGGTACCGTGGGAGGAGTTAGTGCCACCCACGGGGCGGTTCGGGGGCTGTTTTGGGTTTTCACCCTATAACGCCATGTTTTTCAGCCTAAGTCCAGAAATATGCAAATTATCATCGTATTCTCAAACTGGGAGTCCCGAGGTTGCGCGACCAGTTCTTACGAGTAACATTAGTCCCGTGGGAAGTGTTGGTGCCACCCACGGGGCCGTTCGAGGTTTCTTTCGATGTTTCACCCTCTAACGCCATATTTTTAAACCTAATCTAGAAATATACAAATTATCATCGTATTCTCAAACCGGGAGACCCATGGCTGCAGGGTCAATTCCTACAAGTTACATTGGTCCCGTGGGAGGTGTTGGTGCCACCCACGTGGTCGTTCGGGGGTTGTTTCGAGTTTTTACCCTCTAACACCATGTTTTTAAGCCTAAGTCTAGAATTATGTGAATTATCATCGTATTCTCAAACCGGGAGTCCCGCGGCTGCGCGACTAGTTCATACGAGTAACATTGGTCCCGTGGGAGGTGTAGGCGCCACCCACGGGGGCGTTCGGGGTGATATTTTGGGGTTTCACCCTCTAACGCCATGTTTTTAAGCATAAGTCTAAAAATATGTAAATTATCATCGTATTCTCAAACCGATAGACCCGCGGATGCGGGGTCAGTTCGTACGAGTTACATTGGTCATGTGGGAGGTGTTGGTTCCACCCACGGGGCCGTGCGGGGGATGTTTCGAGTTTTCACCCACTAACGCCATGTTTTTAAGCCTAAGTATAGAATTATGCAAATTATCATCGTATTCTCAAACCGGGAATCCCGCATCTGGGCGGCCAGTTCATACGAGTCACATTGGTCCCGTGGAAGGTGTTAGTGCCACCCACGGGACGGTTCGGGGGCTGTTTTGAGTTTTCACCCTCTAACGCCATGTTTTTAAGGCTACGTCTAGAAATATGCAAATTATCGTTGTATTCTCAAACCGAGAGTCCCGGGGATACGCGGCCAGTTCCTACGAGTTACATTGGCCTCGTGGTAGGTGTTGGTGCCACCCACGGGGCCGTTCAAGGGCTTTTTTGGGTTTTCACCGACTAATGCCATGTTTTGCTTCAATCTAAAAATATGCAAATTGTCGTCGTATTCTCAAACTAAAAGTCTCACGGCTGAGCAATCAGCTCCTACGAGTTACATTGTTCCCGTGGGAGATGTTGGCGTCATCCCCATGGCGGTTCGATGGTTGTTTTGGGTTTTCACCCTCTAACGCCATTTTTAAGTCTACGTTTTGAAATATGCAAATCATTTTCGTATTCTCAAATCGAGAGTCTCGCAGCTGCGCGGGAACTTCTGACGAGTTAAATTGGTCCCTTGGGAGGTGTTCGCGCCACCCACGGGGTCGTTCGGGGGTTGTATCGAGTTTTCACCCTCAAACGCCATGTTTTGCCTAAATCTTAAAATATGCAAATTATAATCCTATTCTCAAATCGGGAGTCTCGCGACTGCGCGGTCAGTTCCTACGAGTTAAATTGGTCCCTTGGGAGGTGTTGGCGTCACCCCCGGGGCAGTTCGGTGGCTGTTTCAGGTTTTCACCCACTAACCCCAAGTTTTTAAGCCTAAGTTTAGAATTATGAAAATTACCGTCGTATTCTCAAACCAGGAGTCTTGCGATGGCGTGACCAGTTCCTACGCCATGTTTTTAAGCCTAAGTCTAGATATATGAAAATTATCATCGTATTCTCAAATCGGGAGTCTTGGGGCTGTGCGACCAGTTCTTACGAGTTACATTAGTCCCGTGGGAGGTGTTGGTGCCACCCACAGGGCCGTTCGAGGGTTGTTTCGAGTTTTCACCCTCTAACGCCATGTTTTTAAGCCTAAGTCTAGAAATATGTAAATTATTGTCGTATTCTCAAACCGGGAGACCCGCGGCTGTGAGGTCGATTCCTACGAGTTACATTGGTCCCGTGGGAGGTGTTGGTGCCACCTACGGGGTCATTCGGGGGCTTGTTTCGAGTTTTCACCCTCTAACGCCATGTTTTGCTTAAATCTTAAAATATGCAAATTATTATCGTATTCTCAAACTGGGAGTCTCGCGGCTACGCGGTCAGTTCCTAATAGTTACATTGGTCCCGTGGAAGGTGTTGGTGCCACCCACGGGGCCGTTCTGGGGCTATTTTGGGTTTTCACCCTCTAACGCCATGTTTTTAAGCCAAAGTCTAAAAATATGTAAATTATCATCGTATTCTCAAACTGGGAGACCCGCAGCTATGGGGTCAGTTCCTACGAGTTACATTGGTCCTGTGGACGGTGTTGGTGCCACCCACGGGGCCGTTCTATGGTAGTTTCGAGTTTTCACCCTCTAACGCTATGTTTTACTTAAATCTTTAAATATGCAAATTATCGTCGTATTCTCAAACCGGGAGTCTCGCGGCTGCGCGGTTAGTTCCTACGAGTTACATTGGTGTCGTGGGAGGTGTTGGTGCCCCATGGGGCTGTACGTGGGCTATTTAGGGTTTTCACCCTCCAACGCCATGTTTTTAAGCCTAAGTCTATAAATATGCAAATTATTATCATATTATTAAACTGGGAGTCTCGCGGCTGCGCGGTCAGTTCCTAAGAGTTACATTGGTCTCGTGGGATGTGTTGGCGCCACCCACGGGGCGGTTCAGTGGCTGTTTTGGGTTTTCACCCTCTAACGCCATGCTTTTAAGCCTAAGTTTTGAAATATGCAAATTATCATTGTATTCTCAAACCGAGAGTCCCGGGGCTGCGCGACTAGTTCCTACGAGTTACATTAGTTATGTGGGAGGTGGTGTTGCCCCCTCGGGCCCGTTCGGGGGCTATTTAGGGTTTTCACCGACTAACGTCATGTTTTTAAGCCTAAGTCGTATTCTCAAATCGGGATTCCCACGACTATACGACCAGTTCCTACGAGTCACATTGGTCCCATGGGAGCTGTTGGGGCCAGCCACGGGGCTGTTCGGGGGGTATTTCGAGTTTTCACCCTCAAACGCCATGATTTTAAGTCTAAGTCCATAAAAGTACAAATTATCGTCATATTCTAAAACCGGGAGTCTCGAGGCTACGCGACCAGTTCCTTCGAGTTACATATGTCCCGTGAGAGGTGCTGGTGCCACCCACGGAGCCGTTCGGGGGCTGTTTCAGGTTTTCATCCACTAACGCCATGTTTTTTAGCCTTACTCTAGAATATGCAAGTTATCGTCATATTCTCAAACCGGGAGACCCGCAGCTATGAGGTCAGTTCCTACGAGTTACATTGGTCCTGTGGGAGGTGTTGGTGCCACCCACGGGGCCGTTCGGGGGTTGTTTCGAGTTTTCACCCTCTAACACCATGTTTTACTTAAATCAAGAAATATGAAAATTATTATCATATTCTCAAACTGGGAGTCTCGCGGTTGCGCGATCAGTTCCTACGAGTTACATTGATGCCGTGGGAGGTGTTGGCGCCCCACGGGGCTGTTCGGTGGTTGTTTATGGTTTTCACCCTCTAACGCCATGTTTTTAAGCCTAAGTCTAGAGATATGCAAATTATCATCGTATTATCAAATCGGGAGTCTCGCGGTTGCGCGATCAGTTTCTATGAGTTACATTGGTCTCGTGGGAGGTGTTGGTGCCACCCACGGGCCGGTTCGATGGCTATTTTCGGTTTTCACCCTCTAATGCCATGTTTTGAGCCTTAGTCTTGAATTATGCAAATTACTATCGTATTCTCATACCGGGAGTACCGCGGCTGCTCGGCCAGTTCTTACGAGTCACGTTGATCCCGTGGGAGGTGTTGGTGCTACACATGGGGCCATTCGGGGGTTGTTTCGAGTTTTCACCCTTTAACGCCATGTTTTTAAGCCTGTCTACAAATATGCAAATTATCATCATATTCTCAAACCTGGAGACTCGTGGCTGCGGGGTCAGTTCCTACTAGTTACATTGGTCCAGTGGGAGGTGTTGTTGCTATCCACGGGGCCGTTCGGGGGTTGTTTCGTGTTTTCCCCCTCTAACGCCATATTTTGCTTCAATCCAAAAATATGCAAATTATCATCGTATTCTCAAACTGGGAGTCTCAAGGCTGCATGGTCAGTTCCTACAAGTTACATTGGTCCCGTGGGAGAAGTTAGCGCCACCCACGGGGCAGTTCGGGGGCTGTTTTGGGTTTACACCCTGTAACGCCATGTTTTTAAGCCTAAGTCTAGAAATAAGAAAATTATTATCGTATTCTCAAACAGAGAGTCCCGGGCTATGCGACCATTTCTTACGAGTTACTTTAGTCCCGTGGGAGGTGTTGGTGCCACCCACGGGGCCGTTCGAGAGTTGTTTCGAGTTTTCACCCTCTAACGCCATGTTCTTAAACATAAGTCAAGAAATATGCAAATTTTCGTCGTATTCTCAAACCGGGAGACCCGCGGCTGCGGGGTCAGTTCCTACGAGCTATATTGGTCCCGTGGGAGGTGTTGGTGCCACCCACGGGGTCGTTCGGGGGTTGTATCGAGTTTAAATCCTGAAACGCTATGTTTTGCCTAAATCTTGAAATATGCAAATTATCCTCATATTCTCAAATCGGGAGTCTCGCGGCTGCGGGTTCAGTTCGTACGAGTTACAGTGGTCCCGTGGGAGGTGTTGGCGCCACCCACGAGGCCGTTCGGGGGCAATTTCGGGTTTTCACCCTTTAACGCCAGGTTTTGTTTAAATCTAGAAATATGTAAATTATGGTCTTATTCTTAAACCGACAGTTTTGTGGCTGCGCGATCAGTTCCTACGAGTTACATTGGTGCCGTGAGAGGTGTTGGCGCCCCACGGGGCTGTTCGGGGGTTATTTATGATTTTCACCCTCTAACTCCATATTTTTAAGCCTAAGTCTAGAAATATGAAAACTATCATAGTATTATCAAACCGGGAGTCTTGCGGTTGTCCGATCAGTTCCTACGAGTTACATTGGTCTCGTGGGAGGTATTGGCGCCACCCACGGGGGGGGTTCGATGGCTGTTTTGGGTTTTCCCCCTCTAACGCCACATTTTTAAGCCTAAGTCTTGAAATATACAAATTAACGTCATATTCTCAAACTGGGAGTCCCGGGGCTGCGCGTTTAGTTCCAACGAGTTACATTAGTCATGTGGGAGGTGTTGTGCTACCCACGGGGCCGTTCGGGGGCTATTTCAGGTTTTCACCAACTAACGCCATGTTTTTAAGCCTAAGTCTAGAAATATAAAAATTATCATCGTATTCTCAAACCGGGAGTCCCGTGACTATGCGGCCAGTTCCTACGTGTCACATTGGTCCCGTGGGAGGTGTTGGTGCCACCAACGGGGCTTTTCGGAGGCTGTTTCGAGTTTTCACCCTCAAACGCCCTATTTTTAAGCCTAAGTCTACAAATATACAAATTATCATCGTATTATCAAACCGACAGTCCCGGGGCTACGCGACCAGTTCCTACGAGTTACATTTGTCCCATGCGAGGTGTTGGTGCCACCCACGGGGCAATTTTGAGTTTTCACCCTCTAACGCCATGCTTTTTAGCCTTAGACTAGAATATTAAATTTACCGTCGTATTCTCAAAATGGGAGTCCTGCGGTTGCGCGACCAATTCTTACGAGTCACATTGGTCCCGTGGGAGGTGTTGGTGCCACCCACGGGGTCGTTCGGGGGATGTTTCGAGTTTTCACCCTCTAACGCCATGTTTTGCTTAAATCTAGAAATATGCAAATTATCATCGTATTCTCAAACCGGGAGTTTCGTTGCTGCGAGGTCAGTTCCTATGAGTTACATTGGTGCCGTGGGAGGTGTTGGCACTACCCACGGGGCTGTTCGGAGGAAGTTTTTGGTTTTCACCCTCTAACGCCATGTTTTTATACCTATGTCTAGAAATATGCAACTTATCGCCGTTTCTAAAGCCGAGAGTGTCGCGGCTGGCGATCATCTCCTACGAGTTACATTGGTCCCGTGGGAGGTTTTGGCGCCATCCACGGGGCGATTCGGGGGATGTTTCGAGTTTTCACCCTCTAACGCCATGTTTTTAATCCTAAGTCTAGAAATATGCGAATTATCATCGTATTCTCAAACCGGGAGTCCCGAGGTTGTGCGTCCAGTTTCGATGAGTTACATTGGTCCCGTGGGAGGTGTTGGTGCCACGCACGGGGCCGTTCGAGGGCTGTTTTGGGTTTTCACCCACTAACGCCAAGTTTTTAAGCCTTAGTCTAGAATTATGCAAATTAGTGTCATATTCTCAAATCGGGAGTACCGCGGATTCTCGGCCAGTTCCTACGAGTCACATTAGTCCCATGGGAGGTGTTGGTGCAACTCACGGGGCCGTTTGGGGGTTGTTTTGTGTTTTTACCCTCTAACGGCTTATTTTTAAGCCTATCTACAAATATGCAAATTATCGTCGTATTCTCAAATCAAGAGACCAGCGGCTGCGGGGTCAGTTCCTAAGAGTTTCATTGGAACCGTGGGAGGTGTTGTTGCTACCCACGGGGCCGTTCGAGGGTTGTTTCCTGTTTTCCCCCTCTAACTCCGTGTTTCGCTTCAATCTAGAAATATACAAATTATCATCGTATTCTCAAACCGGGAGTCTCGTGGCTGCACAGTAAGTTCTTACGAGTTACATTTGTCCGGTGGGAGGAGTTGGCGCCACCCACGGGGCAGTTCGGGGGATGTATTGGGTTTTCACCCGATAACGCCATGTTTTTAAGCCTAAGCCTACAAATATGCAAATTATCATCGTATTCTCAAACCGGGACTCCCGGGGCTGCGCGACCAGTTCCTACAAGTTACATTTGTCCCGTGGGAGGTGTTGGTGCCACCCACGGGGCCGTTTGGGGATTGTTTCGAGTTTGCACCCTCTAACGCTATGTTTTTAAGCCTAAGTCTAGAAATATGCAAATTATCATCATATTCTCAAACCGGGAGACCCGCGGCTGCGGGGTCAGTTTCTACGAGTTACATTGGCCTAGTGGGAGGTGTTGGTGCCACCCACGGGGCCGTTCGGGGGTTGTTTCGAGTTTTCACCCTCTAACGCCATGTTTTTCTTAAATATTGAAATATGCAAATTATCGTCGTATTCTCAAATCGGGAGTCTCGCGGCTACGTGGTCAGTTCCTACGAGTTACATTGGTCCTGTGGGAGGTGTTGGTGCCATCCACGGGACCGTTCGGGAGCTATTTCGGTTTTTCACCCACTAACGCCATGTTTTTAAGACTAACTCTAGAATTATGGAAATTTCCATCGTATTCTCAAATCGGGAGTCCTGCACTGCGCGGCTAGTTCTTACGAGTTAAATTAGTCAAGCGGGAGGTGTTGGTACCCCCCACAGGGCTGTTCGGTAGCTATTTTGAATTTTCACCCACTAACGCCATGTTTTTAAACCTTAGTCTAGAATTATGCAAATTACTGTCGTATTCTCTAACCGGGAGTCTCGCGGCTGCGCGACCAGTTCCTACGAGTCACATTGGTCCCGTGGGGGGTGTTGGTGCCACCCACGGGGACGTTCGGGGGTTGTTTCGAGTTTTCACCCTCTAACGCCATGATTTTTAGCCTAAGTCTAGAAATTTGCAAATTATCATCGTATTCTCAATCCGAGAGACCCGCGGTTGCGGTGTCAGTTTCTACGAGTTACATTGGTCCCGTGGAAGGTGTTGTTGCTACCCACGGGGCCGTTCGAGGGTTGTTTCCTATTTTCCCCCTCTAACGCCGTGTTTTGCTTCAATCTAGAAATTTACAAATTATCGTCGTATTCTTAAACTGGGTGTCTCGCAGCTGCACTTTCAGTTCTTACGAGTTACATTTGTCCTGTGGGAGGAGTTGGTGCCACCCACAAGGCAGTTCGGGGGCTGTTTTGGATTTTCACCCGATAACGCCATATTTTCCAGCCTAAGCCTAGAAATATGCAAATTATCATCGTATTCTCAAACCGGGAGTCCCGGGGCTGAGCGGCCAGTTCCTACAAGTTACATTTGTCCCGTGGGAGGCGTTGGTGCCACCCACGGGGCCGTTCGGGGGTTGGTTCGAGTTTTCACCCTCTAACGCCATGTTTTTAAGCATAAGTCTAGAAATATGCAAATTATCGTCATAATCTCAAATCGGGAGACCCGCGGCTGCGGGGTCAGTTCCTACAAGTTACATTGGTCTCGTGGGAGGTGTTGGTGCCACCCACGGGGCCGTTCGGGGGTTGTTTCGAGTTTTCACCCTCTAACGCCATGTTTTTCTTAAATCATGAAATATGCAAATTATCGTCGTATTCTCAAATCGGGAGTCTCGCGGCTGCGCGATCAGTTCCTACGAGTTACATTGGTCCCGTGGGAGTTGTTGGCGCCATCCACGGGGCTGTTCGGGCGCTATTTCGGTTTTTCACCCACTAACGCCATGTTTTTAAGACTAACTCTAGAATTATGGAAATTTCCATCGTATTCTCAAATCGGGAGTCCCGCACTGCACGGCTAGTTCTTACGAGTTACATTAGTCATGTGGGAGGTGTTGGTGCCACCCATAGGGCCGTTCGGGAGCTATTTCGGGTTTTCACCCACTAATGCCATGTTTCTAGGCCTTAGTCTAGAATTATGCAAATTACCGTCGTATTCTCTAACCGGGAGTCTCGCGGCTGCGCGACCAGATCCTATGAGTCACATTGGTCCCATGGGAGGTGTTGGTGCCACCCACGGGGACGTTCGGGGGCTGTTTCTAGTTTTCACCCTCTAACGCCATGTTTTTAAGCCTAAGTCTAGAAATTTGCAAATTATTTTCGTATTCTCAAACCGAGAGAGCCGTGGCTACGGGGTTAGTTCCTACGAGTTACATTGGTTCCGTGGGAGGTGTTGGTGCCACCCATGGGGCCGTTCGGGGGCTATTTTGGATTTTCACCCACTAACACCATGTTTTTAAGCCTTAGTCTAGAATATGAAAATTACCATCGTATTCAAAAATCGGGAGTCCTGCGGCTGCGCGACCAGTTCCTACGAATCTCATTTGTCCCGTGGGAGGTGCTGGTTCCACCCACGGGGCCGTTCGGGGGTTGTTTCGAGTTTTCGCCCTCTAATGCCATATTTTGCTTAAATCTAAAAATATGCAAACTATGGTCGTATTCTCGAACCGAGAGTCTCGTGGCTGCGCAGTCAGTTCCTATGAGTTACATTGGTGCCGTGGGAGGTGTTGGCGCCACCCACGGGGATGCTCGGGGTCTTGTCGGGTTTTTCACCCTCTAACGCAATGTTTTTAAGCCTAAGTATAGAAATATGCAAATTATCATCATATTCTCAAACCGAAATTCTTGCGACTGCGCGGTCAGTTCCTACATTGGTCCGGTGGGAGGTGTTGTTGCTACGCAGGGGCGGTTCGGTGGCTGTTTTGGGTTTTCACCCTCTAACGCCATGTTTTTAAGCCTAAGTTTTGAAATATGAAAATTATCGTCGTATTCACAAATCGGGAGTCTTGCGGCTGTGCGGTCAGTTCCTACTAGTTAAATTGGTCCCGTGGGAGGTGTTGGCGCCACCCACGGGGCAGTTTGGTGGCTATTTCGGGTTTTGACCCACTCACGCCATGTTTTTAAGCCTAAGTCTAGAATTATGCAAAGTACGTTCGTATTCTCAAACCGGGAGTCCTGCAGCTGCGCGACCTGTTCCTATGAGTCACATTGGTCCCGTGGGAGGTGTTGGTGCCACCCACGGGGCCGTTCGGGGGCTATTTCGGGTTTTCACCCACTAACGACATGTTTTTAAGCCTTAGTCTAGAATTAGGGGTGATAATTTTTGACACGACACAATAACCCGACACGAACTCAACACGAAGTTAGCGGGTTAGGGTTGACGTTTTCTTGACATGAACCCGAATATGACACGACTCGTCAACACGAATAATAAACGAGTTGGGTTAGAGTCAAACACGTATAACTCAAAAATGACACGGATAGACCCGTTTAACTCGTATTTTATAGAGAATATATTAGATAATTTATATACCTTGATAGGCATTCTATAAAATTCATGAAGAATCGGATGATAAATTATTTATGTGTTGCAAGAAGTTGAAATTAATTAAATTTAAGTTATTGTAACCCTATGAGTGGTATGATTGGTTAAGAGAAAATAAAAAAAATTATTTTATATTCTACTTAATAGGTTATGCGGGTCAACACGAACACGACACGATAATAAATAGGTCGGGTTAGTGTTTGCTCATCTGACACGATTAGTTAAAAGGGTCGGATTAGGATTGACTAATACTTAACACGAACCCGTCATGACACGACCCGAACACGACACGACGCATACGAATTGCCACCCCAATCTAGAATATGCAAACTACCGTCGTATTCTAAAATTGGGAGCCCTGCGGTTGCGGGGTCAGTTCCTACGAGGTACATTGGTCCCGTGGGAGGTGTTGGTGCTACCTAGGAGCGGTTCGGTGACTGTTTTGGGTTTTCACCCTCTAACGCCATGTTTTTAAGCCTAAGTTTTGAAATATGAAAATTATTGTCGTATTCACAAATCGGGAGTCTCGCGGTTGTGCGGTCAGTTCCTACTAGTTAAATTGGTCCCGTGCGAGGTGTTGGCGCTACCCACGGGGCAGTTTGATGGCTATTTCGGGTTTTGACCCACTAACGCCATGTTTTTAAGCCTAAGCCTGGAATTATGCAAATTATGGTCGTATTCTCAAACCGGGAGTCCTGCGGCTGCGCGACCTGTTCCTACGAGTCACATTGGTCCCGTGGGATGTGTTGGTGCCACCCACGGGGCCGTTCGGGGGCTATTTCGGGTTTTCACCCACTAACGCCATGTTTTTAAGCCTTAGTCTAGAATTAGGGGTGATAATTTTTGACACGACACAATAACCCCACACGCATTCGACACGAAGTTAGCGGGTTAGTGTTGACGTTTTCTTGACATGAACCCGAATATGACACGACTCGTCAACACAAATAATAAACGGGTTGGGTTAGTGTCAAACACGTATAACTCAAAAATGACACGGATAGACCCATTTAACTCGTATTTTATAGAGAATATATTAGATAATTTATATATCTTGATAGGCATTCTATAAAATTCATGAAGAATCGGATGATAAATTATTTATGTGTTGCAAGAAGTTGAAATTAATTAAATTTAAGTCATTGTAAGCCTATGAGTGGTATGATTGGTTAAGAGAAAAGAAAAAAAATTATTTTATATTCTACTTAATAGGTTATGCGGGTCAACACGAACACGACACGATAATAAATAGGTCTGGTTAGTGTTTTCTCATCTGACACGATTAGTTAAAAGGGTCGGATTAGGATTGACTAATACTTAAGATGAACCCGTCATGACACGACCCGAACACGACACGATGCACACGAATAGCCACCCCAATCTAGAATATGCAAACAACCGTCGTATTCTAAAATTGGGAGTCTTGCGGCTGCGCGACCAGTTCCTACGAGTCACATTGGTCCCGTGGGATGTGTTGGTGCCACCCACGGGGCCGTTCGGGGGCTATTTCGGGTTTGCACCCTCTAACGCCATGTTTTTAAGCCTAAGTCTAAAAATATGTAAATTATCATCATATTCTCAAACCGGGAGACCCGCGGCAGTGGGGTCAGTTCCTATGAGTTACATTGGTCCCGTGGGAGGTGTTGGTGCCACCCACGGGACCGTTCGGGGGTTGTTTCGAGTTTTCACCCTCTAACGCCATGTTTGGCTTATATCAAGAAATATCCAAATTATCGTCATATTCTCAAATCGAGAGTCTCGTGGTTGCGCGGTAAGTTCCTATGAGTTAGATTGGTGCCGTGAGAGGTGTTGGCACCCCCCACGGGGCTGTTCGGGGGCTATTTTGGGTTTTTACCCTCTAATGCCATGTTTTTAATCCTAAGTCCAGAAATATGCCAATTATCATCGTATTCTCAAACCGGAGTCTCGCGGATGCGCGATCAGTTCCTACGAGTAACATTGGTCCTAAGGGAGGTGTTGGCGCCACTCACGGGGCGGTTCGGTGGCTGTTTTGGGTTTTCACCCTCAAACGCCATTTTTCTAAGCCTATGTTTTGAAATATTCAAATAATTGTCGTATTCTCTAACGGGGAGTCCCGGGCCTATGCGACTAGTTCCTACGAGTTACATTAGTCATGTGGGAGGTGTTGGTGCCACCCATAGGGCCGTTCGGGGGCTGTTTAAGGTTTTCACCCATAAACGCCATGTTTTTAAGCCTAAGTCTAGAATTATGCAAATTACCATTGTATTCTCAAATCGGGAGTCCCGCGGCTGCGCGACCAGTTCCTACGAGTCACATTGATCCTGTGGGAGGTGTTGGTGCCACCCACGGGGAGGTTCGGGGGATGTTTCGAGTTTTCACCCTCTAACGCCATGTTTTGAAGCATAAGCTTAGAAGTATGAAAATTATCATCGTATTCTCAAACCAGGAGTTCTGGGGCTTGAAGACCAGTTCCTACGAGTTACATTGGTTCCGTGGGAGGTGTTGGTCCCACCCACGGGGCCGTTCGAGGGCTGTTTCGGGTTTTCACCCACTAACGACATGTTTTTAAGCCTTAGTCTAGAATTATGCAAATTACCGTCGTATTCTCTAACCGGGAGTCTCGCGGCTGCCCGACCAATTCCTACGAGTCACATTGGTCCCGTGGGAGCTGTTGGTGCTAGCGACGGGGATGTTCGGGGGCTATTTCGGGTTTTAACCCACTAACGCCATGTTTTTAAGCTTTTGTCTAGAATTATGCAAATTACCGTCGTATTCTCTAACCGGGAGTCTCGCGGTTGCGCGACCACTTCCTACGGGTCACATTGGTCCCTGGGAGGTGTTGGTGCCGCCCACGGGGACTTTCGGGGGTTGTTTCGAGTTTTCACCCTCTAACGCAATGTGTTTAAGCCTAAGTCTAGAAATTTGTAAATTATCGTCGTATTCTCAAACCGAGAGACCCACGGCTGCGGGGTCAGTTCCTACAAGTTACATTGGTCCCGTGGGAGGTGCTGTTGCTACCCACGGGGCCCTTCGGGAGTTTTTTCGTGTTTTCCCCCTCTAAAGCCATGTATTGCTTCAATCTATAAATATCCAAATTATCATCGTATTCTCAAACCGGGAGTCTCACGATTTCACGGTCAGTTCCTATGAGTTACATTGGTCCCGTGGGAGGAGTTGGCGCCACCCACGGGGCGGTTCAGGGGCTGTTTCGGGTTTTCACCCTATAATGACATGTTTTTAAGCCTAAGTAAAAAAATATGCAAATTATCATCATATTCTCAAACCGGGAGTCCCGGGGCTGTGCGACCAGTTCTTACGAGTTACATTAGTCCCGTGGGAGGTGTTGGTGCCACCCACGGGGCCGTTCGAGGGTTGTTTAGAGTTTTAACCCTCTAATGCCATGTTTTTAAGCCTAAGTCTAGAAATATACAAATTTTAGTCGTATTATAAAACCGGGAGACCCGCGGCTGAGGGGTCAGTTCCTACGAGTTACATTGGTCCCGTGGGAGGTGTTGGAGCCACCCACGGGGTAGTTCGGGGATTGTTTCGAGTTTTCACCCTCTAACACCATGTTTTGCTTAAATCTTAAAATATGCAAAATATCATCGTATTCTCAAACCGGGAGTCTCGCGATTACGCGGTCAGTTCATGCGATGTACATTGGTCCCGTGGGAGTTGTTCGCGCCACCCACGGGGCCGTTCGGGGGCTATTTTGGGTTTTCACCCTCTAACGCCACATTTTTAAGCCTATGTCTAAAAATATGTAAATTATCGTCATATTCTCAAGCCGGGAGACCCGCGGTTGCGGGGTCAGTTCCTACGAGTTACATTGGTCCCGTGGGAGGTGTTGGTACGACCCAGGGGGCCGTTTTTTTTTTTTTTTTGAGTTTTCATCCTCTAAAGCCATATGTTGCTTAAATATAAAAATACGCAAATTATCATCGTATTCTCAAACCGGGAGGCTCATGGTTGTGCAGTCAGTTCCTACGAGTTACATTGGTGCCGTGGGAGGTGTTGGCGCCACCCACGTGGCTGTTCGGAGTTTTCACCCTCTAATGCCATGTTTTTAATCCTAAGTCTAGAAATATGCAAATTATCGTAGTATTCTCAAACCGGAAGTCTCGCGGTTGTGCGGCCAGTTCCTACGAGTTACATTTGTCCCGTGGGAGATTTTGGTGCCACCCACGGGGCAGTTCAGTGGCTGTTTTGAGTTTTCACCCTCTAACGCCATGTTTTTAAGCCTAAGTATTGAAATATGAAAATTACTATCATATTCTAAAACCGGGAGTCCTGCAGCTGCGCGACCAGTTCCTACGAGTCACATTGGTCCCGTGGGAGGTGTTGGTGCCACCCACAAGGAAGTTCGGGGGCTGTTTCAATTTTTCACCCTCTAACACCATGTTTTTAAGCCTAAGTCTAAAAATATATAAATTATTATCGTATTCTCAAATCGGGAGTCCCAGTGCTGCGCGACCAGTTCCTACGTGTTACATTGGTCCCGTGGGAGGTGCGGGTGCCACCCACGGGGCCGTTCGGGGGTTGCTTCGAGTTTTCACCCTCTAATGTCATATTATGATTAAAACTAGAAATATGAAAATAATCATCGTATTCTCAAACAGAGAGTCTCGCGGCTGTGCGGTAAGTTCCAATGAGTAACTTTGGTGACGTGGGAGGTTTTGGCACCACCCACGGGGCTGTTCGGGGGCTGTTTTGGGTTTTCACCCTCTAACGCCATGTTTATAAGCCTAAGTGTAGATATATGAAAATTATCATCACATTCTCAAATCGGGAGTCTCGCGGCTGCGCGATCAGTTCCTACGAGTGACATTGGTCCGATGGGAGGTGTTGGCGCCACCCACGGGGTAGTTCGGTGGCTGTTTTGGGTTTTCACCCTCAAACGCCATGTTTTTAAGCCTAAGTTTTGAAATGTGCAAATTATTGTGGTATTTTCAAATGGGGAGTTCCGGGGCTGCGTGACTAGTTCCTACGAGTTACATTAGTCATGTAGGAGGTGTTGGTGCCACCCACATGGCCGTTCGGGGGCTGTTTTAGTTTTTCACCCACTAACGCCATGTTTTTAAGCCTACGTATTGAATTATGCAAATTACCATCGTATTCTCAAACCGGGAGTCCCGTGGCTGCGCGATGAGTTCCTACGAGTCACATTGGTCTCGTGGGAGGTGTTGGCGCCACCCACGGGGCGGTTCGGGGGTTGTTTCGAGTTTTCACCCTCTAACGCCATGTTTTTAATCATAAGCCAAGAAATATGCAAATTATCGTCGTATTCTCAGACCGGGAGTCCCGAGGCTGCGCGACCGGTTCCTAAGAGTTACATTGGTCCCGTGGGAGGTATTAGTGCCACCCACGGGGACGTTCGGGGGCTGTTTCGAGTTTTCACTCTTTAACGCCATATTTTTAAGCCTAAGTTTAGAAATTTGCAAATTATCATCGTATTCTCAAACCGGCAGACCCGCGGATGCGGGGTCAGTTCCTACGAGTTACATTGGTCCCATGGGAGGTGTTGTTGCTACCCACGGGGATGTTCAGGAGTTGTTTCATGTTTTCCACTCTAACGCCATGTATTGCTTCAATCTAGAAATATGCAAATTATCATCGTATTCTCAAATCGGGAGACCCGAGGCTGCGCGACCAGTTCGTACAAGTTACATTAGGCCCGTGGGAGGTGTTGGTGCCACCCACGGGACCGTTCGAGGGTTGTTTCGAGTTTTCACCCCCTAACGCTATCTTTTTAAGCCTATGTATAGAAATATAAAATTATCTTCATATTCTCAAATCGGGAGACCCGCGGCTGCGGGGTCAGTTCCTACTAGTTACATTGGTTCCGTAGGAGGTGTTGGAGACAACCACGGGGTTGTTTCGATCTTTCACCCTCTAAAGCCATATTTTTAAACCTAAGTCCAGAAATTTGCTAATTATCATCGTATTTTCAAACCAGGAGACCTGCAGCTGCGGGGTCAGTTCCTACGAGTTACATTGGTCCCGTGGGAGGTGTTGTTGCTACCCACGGGGCCCTTCGGGAGTTGTTTCGTGTTTTCCCCCTCTAAAGCCATGTATTGCTTCGATCTATAAATATCCAAATTATCGTCGTATTCTCAAACCGGGAGTCTCACGGTTTCACGGTCAGTTCCTATGAGTTACATTGGTCCCGTGGGAGGAGTTGGCACCACCCACGGGGCGGTTCAGGGGCTGTTTTGGGTTTTCACCCTATAATGACATGTTTTTAAGCCTAAGTAAAAAAATATGCAAATTATCATCGTATTCTCAAACCGGGAGTCCCGGGGCTGTGCGACCAGTTCTTACGAGTTACATTAGTCCCGTGGGAGGTGTTGGTGCCACCCACTGGGCCGTTCGAGGGTTGTTTAGAGTTTTAACCCTCTAATGCCATGTTTTTAAGCCTAAGTCTAGAAATATACAAATTTTAGTCGTATTCTAAAACCGGGAGACCCGCGGCTGAGGGGTCAGTTCCTACGAGTTACATTGGTCCCGTGGGAGGTGTTGGAGCCACCCACGGGGTAGTTCGGGGGTTGTTTTGAGTTTTCACCCTCTAACACCATGTTTTTCTTAAATCTTGAAATATGCAAAATATCATCGTATTCTCAAACCGGGAGTCTCGCGGTTACGTGGTCAGTTCCTGCAATGTACATTGGTCCCGTGGGAGTTGTTCGCGCCACCCACGGGGCCGTTCGGCGGCTATTTTGGGTTTTCACCCTCTAACGCCACATTTTTAAGCCTAAGTCTAAAAATATGTAAATTATCGTCATATTCTCAAACCGGGAGACCCGCGGTTGCGGGGTCAGTTCCTACGAGTTACATTGGTCCCGTGGGAGGTGTTGGTGCGACCCACGGGGCCGTTCGTTTTTTTTTGAGTTTTCACCCTCTAAAGCCATATTTTGCTTAAATATAAAAATACACAAATTATCGTCGTATTCTCAAACCGGGAGTCTCATGGTTGTGCAGTCAGTTCCTACGAGTTACATTGGTGCCGTGGGAGGTGTTGGCGCCACCCACGTGGCTGTTTGGAGTTTTCACCCTCTAACGCCACATTTTTAATCCTAAGTCTAGAAATATGCAAATTATCGTAGTATTCTCAAACCGAAAGTCTCGCGGCTGCGCGGCCAGTTCCTATGAGTTACATTTGTCCCGTGGGAGATTTTGGTGCCACCCACGGAGCGGTTCAGTGGCTGTTTTGGGTTTTCACCCTTTAACGCCATGTTTTTAAGCCTAAGTATTGAAATATGCAAATAACTATCATATTCTAAAATCGGGAGTCCTGCAGCTGCGCGACCAGTTCCTACGAGTCACATTGGTCCCGTGGGAGGTGTTGGTGCCACCCACAAGGAAGTTCGGGGGCTGTTTCAATTTTTCACACTCTAATGCCATGTTTTTAAGCCTAAGTCTAAAAATATATAAATTATCATCGTATTCTCAAATCGGGAGTCCCGGTGCTGTGCGACCAGTTCTTACGTGTTACATTGGTCCCGTGGGAGGTGCGGGTGCCACCCACTGGGCCGTTCGGGGGTTGCTTCGAGTTTTCACCCTCTAATGCCATATTATGCTTAAATATAAAAATAGGAAAATAATCATCGTATTCTCAAACGGAGAGTCTCGCGGCTGTGCGGTAAGTTCCAATGAGTAACATTGGTGACGTGGGAGGTTTTGGCACCACCCACGGGGCTGTTCGGGGGCTATTTTGGGTTTTCACCCTCTAACGCCATGTTTATAAGCCTAACTCTAGATATATGTAAATTATCATCACATTCTCAAATCATGAGTCTCGCGGCTGCGCGACCAGTTCCTACGAGTGACATTGGTCCTATGGGAGGTGTTGGCGCCACCCACGGGCTAGTTCGGTGGCTGTTTTGGGTTTTCACCCTCAAACGCCATGTTTTTAAGCCTAAGTTTTAAAATGTGCAAATTATTGTGGTATTTTCAAATGGGGAGTTCCGGGGCTGCGCGACTAGTTCCTACGAGTTACATTAGTCATGTAGGAGGTGTTGGTGCCACCCACAGGGCCGTTCGGGGGCTGTTTTAGTTTTTCACCCACTAACGCCATGTTTTTAAGCCTACGTATTGAATTATGCAAATTACCATCGTATTCTCAAACCGGGAGTCCCGTGGCTGCGCGATGAGTTCCTACGAGTCACATTGGTCCCGTGGGAGGTGTTGGCGCCACCCACAGGGCGCTTCGGGGGCTGTTTCGAGTTTTCACCCTCTAACGCCATGTTTTTAAGCATAAGCCAAGAAATATGCAAATTATAGTCGTATTCTCAGACTGGGAGTCCCGAGGCTGCGCGACCAGTTCCTAAGAGTTACGTTGGTCCCGTGGGAGGTATTAGTGCCACCCACGGGGACGTTCGGGGGCTGTTTCGAGTTTTCACTCTTTAACGCCATATTTTTAAGCCTAAGTTTAGAAATTTGCAAATTATCATCGTATTCTCAAACCGGTAGACCCGCGGCTGCGGGGTCAGCTCATACGAGTTACATTGGTCCCATGGGAGGTGTTGTTGCTACCCACGGGGCTGTTCAGGAGTTGTTTCATGTTTTCCACTCTAACGCCATGTATTGCTTCAATCTAGAAATATGCAAATTATCGCCGTATTCTCAAACCGAGAGTCTCGCGGCTGCACAGTCAGTTCCTATGAGTTACATTGGGCCCGTGGGAGGAGTTGGCGCCACCCACGGGGCGGTTCGGGGGCTGTTTTGGGTTTTCACCCTATAACGCCATTTTTTTAAGCCTAAGTCCAGAAATATGCAAATTATCATCGTATTCTCAAATCGGAAGTCCCGAGGCTGCGCGACCAGTTCCTACAAGTTACATTAGTCCCGTGGGAGGTGTTGGTGCCACCCACGGGGCCGTTCGTGGGTTGTTTCGAGTTTTCACCCCCTAACGCTATCTTTTTAAGCCTATGTCTAGAAATATAAAAATATCTTCGTATTCTCAAATCGGGAGACCCGCGGCTGCGGGGTCAGTTCCTACTAGTTACATTGGTTCCGTGGGAGGTGTTGGAGCCAACCACGGGGTCGTTCAGGGGTTGTTTCGAGTTTTCACCCTCTAAAGCCATGTTATTAAACCTAAGTCTAGAAATTTGCAAATTATCATCGTATTTTCAAACCAGGAGACCTGCAGCTGCGGGGTCAGTTCCTACGAGTTACATTGGTCCCGTGGGAGGTGTTGTTGCTACCCACGG